>LR990365.1:21262309-22462309 GCA_905147345.3 Mythimna impura | reverse complement strand
GCGCTTTACTTGGTGTAATTTATTTCATCACCACTGCTCTCAAAACGGTGAAGGAAAACATCGTGAGGAAACCGGCATGTCCTAGAACCAAAAATTAGATGACATGTGACATCCACCAACCCGCACTGGCCCGCGTGGTGGATTACGGCCCATTCCCTCTCCTAGAGAGGAGCCCTGAGTCCCAGCAGTGGGAACATTAAAAGGCTGATTATGATTATGATGATGCGCCCGGATACTGCCGGATAGAGCCCCGCTGACCTCTAAATCCATTTTCTTTGTGAAATATTGATTGATATGCATTTTTGTGTAAACATATTTCTGAAGATCAAAACCGTTTGAAAGGAGTAGGGAAAACAAGCGAAAAATATCATGTTGTTAATTTTTTTTTTTAGACAAAAAAGATAATATCGCACTTTTAATCCAATACATAAACGAAATTCTTCAAAAAAAACGGTTTTTAAAGCAATCTGTAAAGTTAGCGCTCAGAAAACAGATGACGCTAAAAACAGTTTTTTGAAAAATTTCGTTTAGTGACGGTACTGAATTAAAGGTGCGATTACCCCTCCCCCTAAAAAGTACCCCTCAGCCAAACTTATATAGTGTGCAGGTTCTATAGTAAGGTACCTACAGTGATATTGTTCAAAAAACATTCCTTAGATTTATGTATAAGAAATTATTTGGATACTATCCATTTTTATATCCGACAAAATTTTTGCTCGGAATGCTGAAATTTAATTCTCTAGAAGTAAGGCGCAATTACTTTTTGCTTATCTTCGCTTGTCAAGTTCTTCGTGGTGAATCTGATTGTCCTGAATTAGTTGCTCAGCTGGTGAGATTGTTTGTTCCTCTCGTACCTAAACAACACCTAAGGCCGCGAACACATCGATTGTTAGCTGATCCTTTATCGCATACAGTGTCACGAGCTAACTCGCCGCTCGTTCGTGCGCTTTCTGTGCTTAATGCTCTCCTGACTCTAACACCGGAGTGTGACTTGTTTGCTGGGAGATGGATAGATGTGTGTCGTGAATGTCTAAGGTTTTGTGAGAAGATGGATAAAAAATAAGAAAACACTGTTTCATTTGTTTTTTGGGATATTTATTATTTTAGTGGTAATGTATATGTATTTTCTTTTTATTCTTCAATGTGTTATTATGGTTTTTATTTAATGTAATTTTTTAGTTTGTAAGTTTCTACTGTACAACACCTTGGACTTCCTCCGTAACGTTGTACAAGTGCTTGTAAATAAATAAATAAATAAATAAATTGTTGTACATGAATTTATAGTAACATAACATCGCACCATCGCACCTTTAATCCAATACCGTCACTAAAGAAAATTCTTCAAAAAAATTGTTTTTAACGCCATCTGTTCAGATTGCGTTAAAAACAGTTTTTTGAAGAATTTCGTTTAGTGACGGTATTGTTATTAAAAGGGTGACCAACGTCCCAACCAAGGTGACCTTGCTAGTTTCAATCCGTGAAGACAGCAGATGTAATCCATGACCTTCAACGCCATTGGTTGGGAGGCGCATTTTCCCAACCACCAAACGTGTTGGCGCGTGGTTTACATCCATGTAGCCGCAACACAAAACAAGCAAATAAACCAAGGTCACCTTGGTTGGAACGCTAGTTTACAACCATCTGGTCACCCCTTAAAGGTGCAATATTTTTTTCAAACCTATTAACCAAGCCGTTACCGAGAAGTAGAGTAGGCTTCAGATAGTCACTGTTTTATGGCACTGCTCGGGCGCTAGGGCCTTAATGGCGGTTTTGCTGTCTTGGAATCCGATGGATGCGATACGCACAGAACTGGTCATTGTGGTGAGACCTGGGGGAGGCCTATGTCTACCAGGAGACCTCTTTCGGCTAAAATGATAAAGAAGAAGAGTGCAAGCGAAGGAGGTTGTGGAAAGTGTTAGGAAAAGGCAATCCCCACAACCCGGTCGCCACAAAACGCCCTGGGCATCGGGAGTGGGATGATGAGCGACAGGTAGCGCGCCGTCCATCAGCTAGATCTGCGGGAATCTTCGAAAGAGGCAACGGGGTTTTAGTCAGTACAAGGTTCTGCCTCTCGCTCTACCCAGAACGGTATAAGTTATACAAAGAAAAATGGGCAAGTGCGAGTCGGACTCGCGCACTGAGGGTTCCGTAAAAACAACGGCAAACTTACTGAAAACAATTCAATTCCCGAATTGAGAAACAAAGATTTTTCCGAATCGCAAAAATTGTTTTCTTTTTTGTGACGTAACTACAAATTTATAGTTTTCAGATTTTTTCCTATACTTGTGCTATGAGACCTTGCTTCATGCCAAATTTTAGGATTCTAGGTCAACGGGATGTACCCTATGAATTTTGATTGCCTTGGGAGTGTCGAAATACACGTTTTTTGTGACATAAACGGCCGTATCTTTTTTTTCCGCTAATTCAGTGGTTTGATTTTTTCTCAGCTTCAAGGGACGGTAGACCTAAGTATATTGTTTTAAAATCAACCCGATACCTCCACGCGTTCCCGAGACAAAGGGTCTTGACAGACAGACAGATGGACAACAAAGTGATCCTATAAAGGTTCCGTATTTTTCCTTTTGAGGTACTGAACCCATGTCATCTGTATACTTGTAGTTACATACAATCTGCACAGTAGGTAAGACAGGGTCAACTGGATCCCAGGGAGGTTAACTGCAGGCGCAATGACCCAAATTGCCAATTGAGACCCATTTAGGGTTACCAGATGACAGGAATTTTCCTGACATGTCCGGAATTTCAGCTGTCTGTCAGGGAAACAGGGAAAGTTGAAAATTTTCAGGAATTTAAAAAAAAAGAGAAAAATATAAGAAATTAAATTTTAATCAAATAATGAAATCTTATAATTAACAACCAATTAATTAATTATTAAGTATTCATCTGATCCTCATATTTTTTATTGCTGTATATAGATTTCAGCAACTGCTGATCTTTCATAACAATTTTATGAAAGTCTTCACATGCATCTAACACTCATACTCAGACTCCCACGCGCCGCGCGCGAGTTTGTAAAATAATATAATTTTCTGCCAAAATGTCAGGAAAAATTTGCTGAAATGGGGGTTTTTTCAGGAAAACTTATTTTTCGGATCTGGTAACCCTAGACCCATTGTGTCGTGACGTCACAGCAGTCAGCTGGCGAGCACGTAGGTACAAAGGTAACTGAGTAAGACAGCTCTGGGAATGGCCATCCCTCGCCTGTTCACAAATATGTTTTATTTTTCTTTGAGGTGTGAAATCATCCAATAGCTTCTTTCGCTCTAGGGTGGAGCGAGATGGCCAGGCGTATCAGACTTTTACTGTCTTAAACCACACCTGCCCCCCTAGCCAAGTTGCAAACGATAAACGTGAACGCTTAGTAATCTCCAATAGATTTTCAACTTTATACCTAAGAGCATAAAGTTGAAAATCTATTAAAGACTACTGAGCGTTAGCGACCGGAACGAACGAAAACACTATGTAATCTTCAATAGATTTTCAACTTTATATCCAATAACATAAAGTTGAAAATCTATTAAAGACTACTGAGAGTTTACGTTTATCGTTTGTGACTTGGCTAGGGGGGCTGAGCGTTAGCGACCGGAACGAACGAAAACTCTATGTAATCTTCAATAGATTTTCAACTTTATATCCAATAACATAAAGTTGAAAATCTATTAAAGACTACTGAGAGTTTACGTTTATCGTTTGTGACTTGGCTGTGCCCTGCTAGGCCCCTACGGTTTTGCTGACATCTCTTTGAAACGCGCGTGAAATACTACGTGACGACGACGACTCGGGCTATGTCCTGACGGCAAACTACTAGTGATGCAACGGAATGTCTTAACGGAAGCGGAAATGGAAACAAATGTCAAAAGTAAATCTTTGCTGATGCGGAAGCGGAAGTGTTAATACTATGAAGAAAAAGCACAATTTAAAAAAAAATCAACAGAAGGTTTACTTCGTAATCACGTCACGAGGCGCGGTGGTGCGCAGGATGAACCAAAAAAATATGATAATAAAGAAACTCATTGCGACACATTTGTGTACCGCCCCCGCCTCCCTACCCGCGGCTCTTCCGATGAGCCCAGTCATCCACACGCCCCCCACCCCCGCTCTCCTCGCTGTATTCTTCCGTTTAGAGTTCTGTTATAAATTTTGCGGAAGCAGAAGTGGAAACGGAAGTGAATAAGCTTGCGGAACTTCTGCAGAAGCGGAAGCAGAGTTCTGTTGCAACACTACAAGCTACCTATTGCTCGTCGTCGGTCGCGGTGGCTGGGGCGTGAATATGTCTGTTCCCTCACGAGTGCAGCTGTCTCCCTCCCTTGCTAGCATTACTGATTCACGGAAGGAGGCAACCGCATTCCATTCGCTCTCATTCCGAACCATGGCCTGAACCAGACCCGTTACTCCGCCCAAGCGAGGCACACCTCCACCGTGTTTTCTGAGTGGTCCGCACAATGGTTGTCCAAACAGATAGTAGATAATGGTCAAGCGCGAGCCTATCAATAATAATTTAAAAAAACTTTAATAACATCTACTGACATATAGCAGTCTAGTTATCTACCCATTCGTCACCAATCTCGTATCATTTCTCTCAAATTACGCAGAAGTTTCTTCAAAATATTTTTTTTTTTTTTTAATTGATATAAACCAGCGCTTGACTGCGATCCCACCTGATGGTAAGCAGTGATGCAATCATTGATGGTGAGGCGCACTAGTTTATCAAGAGCCTATTCACTCTAGCCTTGAAGACACCTAAATTATAGTTGGACGGGAAGATCGCAGCAGGCAAATTGTTCCAGTCCTTCGATGTACGCAGTATAAACGACGAAGCGTAACGCTTATATTTTTTGTGTATTTCGGAGATAATTCGAGGCGCCGTTTTATTTACCTACAAACTCATTATTGACAATGATAACCTAGAGATAACATGGCCCGGGCACAAAAGAGATAGGTACAGAAGTCAATCTACAAACAAAGTGGGATCGAGAAACGCACACATAGACACTGCTCACGGACACGATATCTCGGATCGGTTAGGACCCGTGCGAGAGCAAGTGCCATCCGCTTGAGACACACGTCTGTGAACTTTTATATGCATTTATGGAGCAACAAAAAAAATAGTACATTTTGATACAAGTGCAGAAAGTTTGGCATTCCGACTGAGGCGGAATTCGCACGAGCCGTAAGCGAAGGTGTTATGAAGCCGAGGGCTGCAGTGACAAATTTGCACGTGTATCAAAGGACTTTTTTTCAACACACTTAGAAAATGAATAAACGGGGCTTGACCGGCGACTGGTGGGGGTCGACGCGCGCCCAGCCTGATACGATAAATGTAGGTAATAAAATTGTGACGGTCGGGAGAGCACGCGCACTTTTCTACACTAGTGCAGAAAACAGTTTATTGCGTGTCTAAAAGCGGTAGGATAAGAGCGGGTTTTCGAGTAAGTGTATGGAAAAGTTATTGTACCTAACTGTTCAGTGGACGGTTGTTTAAATTCAACATTAAACGGTGAATTATCGTTTTTTTAATTTACCAGTTGTTTCAAAGAGGTAAGCAGGTATTTGCTTGTATTTCGATAATTCGTTTTAACGTAACACAAGGTAGGTAAGTGCCCCAGCCCTCGGCCGTGCGCCGAGAAAGCGAATATTACTTTGTGGCCATGTAATATTTTTACAATTTATATTAGGTATTTATTTTAGTATAAGCTGTGTTCATTAACCTAATTCGAAACAGTTAAGATAGGAACTGCTCGGCGAGCCGGTCGCTCGTGCAGCCACCGCGCCCGGGCGCACGTGGACAGAGTGGCGCCGACCCTAGCGCGAGTGCCGAGTGCCGAGCGTAGATATGAAAAGTAAAGTACAGACATGAGACTGACTTCTGTACCTATCTGTTTTGTGCCCCGGGTCAAATATTATCAGTGCTCTACCGAAACAGTTCATAATAATGTCTTGAGACAACCAGTCCATATTTAAAACAATTGAGTAACGTCCGAATAAGTGAGAAATAATTTTCGGTAAAAATAGTTATCGGTGGCAAAATTAGTTCTACATTGATGTTAAGAAAATAAGTAATGCCAAGTTTCTTTCATGTTTTAGTGAATTTGATTATAAAGGTAAGGTTTTGATGTTAGTTTGTTTTTATTTTTTTCTTAAAACAACTTTTTACCAGAGATTTCGTTTGAGTGAAAGTAGAAAAGATATTTAACTCCACTGAGTAAAATATATTTATTTCTCAAAAAAAGAACATTACGGTTCAATTACAAATTGAGAAATTTATAGAAATTATTTAATAAAATTACATAGTCTCTGTGATCACATGCAGATAACAAAAACTACAGAAATATTAGGAGACATTCGGTGTTAGTATTTCGTTTTAACGTATTCTTCTAGGGCATTTTCGTAGATATGTTGATGAGCTGTTACTGTTAAATACATCATCAGGTATTTCATTATATAATTTTGCTCCCTCGTATAGTATATTTTTCGCAAAATTTATAACAGAACTCTAAATGGAAGAATACAGCGAGAAGCGCGGGGCTGGGGGGCGCGTGGATGACTGCACAGATCGGAAAAGGCACGGGGAGGGGGGGCGCTGGCGGTACACAATCGTGTCGCAAAGAGTTTCTTTATTATTATATTTTTTTGGTTCATTCTGCGCATCACCGCGCCTCGCGATGTGTTTACGACGTAAACCTTCTGTGGTTTAAAAAAAATAAAATTGTCCTTTTTCTTCATAGTATTAACACTTTCGCTTCCGTTTCCGCTTCCGCATCCGCAAAGATTTACTTTTGACATCATGACTATATTAGATCAGCTAATTTCTATGAAAAACACTACCTAAATGCATCTATTGTAAACATTTCAGTGCTTGAATTAGGTATGATTTAACATTATTTCCTAATTGGGGAGCATAAGGGTGCACATTATTCTAGTTACATGTTGTAAGTACATCAACGTGTTCTGAAATCTAGCTAAATCTAATCTTGAGCTCCTTAGAAGTCCCTAGGAGTTGAGCTACACGAATACTGACAAATGCTTCACTGACTGGACAGGTCCACTCAGAACTGTGTGGTCCTTTCTTCAAAAAACCATCTCAGACTCCAATCTGCATGGTTCTCATATGATTTGACCATTACATGTTTACTGTATGGACTTTAAAGCGACTTTTACCCCTGAGTTTGTTTCGGTGTTTCTTTTCAGGGTAGTCTGACTAGCGTCGTGTCTTGGGACCACAAATAAAATAAATACAGTTTTTTGGTAACTGTACTTTAATGCCTTTTTCCTTGTGATCCTGATGATTTTGTAGGTAAAGAGCCCCAAGACTCAGTAAGCTATGAAAAACCGGCTTCTTCTAGTTTAAATTGACGAAAAAATTGACGTGTAAAAGTGTAGGACACGGTGGAGCACACGGTGGAGGTGTGCCCCGCTTGGGCAGAGCAACGCCGTCTCCTCGTAAGGGCGATCTCTCGCGCCGGGCTGCGCGTACAGGCCATGGTCCGGAGTAAGGAGGAGTGGCAGGCGGTCGCCTCCTTCTGCGAAGCAGTAACGCTAGCAAAGGAGGCGGCCGATCACGTGAGGCAACGGTCCTCACGCCCCAACCGCCGCCGGGATTCCGATCCCGATTTCCAGTCACCGTAGGCGCGGTGGCTTGCTTTCCGATAACCGTCCGGACCGAGCCCAAGTCGTCGACGGCGCGTACTGTTCCACGCGCGCCTCAGGGAGATGTCAGCAAATCGTAGGGGCCCAGCAGGCTCGAAGCCTACTGGGGCCACGGGTAGTGTGAAAGTGAAACCCGAGACAGGCAGTAAAAGTCTGACACTATCTCCCGCTCCGCCCAAGAGCGAGATTTGTCATTAGATGATTTTCCCACCTAAAAAAAAACGTGTAAAAGTGTTTTTATCAAAAATCTATTTGCAAAATAAATATCATTTATAAAACATTTCAAAACAAGCACTATTTTACAAGAACGGCGCCATTGTCCAAGACGACTCCGTGGGTGCTCGGGGGCTCGAGCACCCATGAGAAATAAACAGTGGGTGCCGAGCACCCCTGTGAATAGACATCAAGAAACAGATCAGTAATCGCCTTTTAGGGATGAACTTTTTTCATTACCCGACGACTCGCTTTGCGCAGTGGTTTAGAGCGCCGGTTGAGACGCAAGGGTCGCGGGTTCGATTCACTCACCAACACAAATGTTTGTTGATGAAACAGATATTTGTGTTGGGTCTGGGTGTTTGTGGTACCTTCGTTGTTCCTGGTTTCCATAGTACAAGGGAAAACCTATTTTGGGACCAGGACAATGTATGTGATGTTTTCCTAATTTTTTATTATTTATTAAATTTATTTATTTGTCGGACGATCAGTGTGCATTTCTCTTGTCACACTTCGCCACTTTTTCGAGTCCATCAAATGAGCATGAGCACCCATCAGGTTTTCTAAAAGCCGGCGCCCCTGCGTCACTTGATAAGCCAGATCATATTACAAAGTAATTGCAGTAAGCTAAGTAGGTGACCGTGCGAACCAGATGATTTGCGTAACTCGTCCATCTAGGTCAGCTTGCGGTGCGGTGTCAATGCTGAAGACAGTTAGCGGCAATTTGGACATCTGTGGCGCCGCCGTCAGTGGTAGCACTTATTTCATTATTTGTCTACTCGTTTCAAACACCGTACAATGAAGTGCTAATGCCATTTTTAGGGTTCCGTACCAAAGGGTAAATAATAATAATAATAGCCATTTATTCCATATTTCTAAGCTTACATTTCAAATGTTGTTAGTAATAATAGTTCTTATTTTATGTTGAAATATGGACTCCTGTAAGGGTAAAGGCTTCCTCCATCTTCTTCCACAACTCCCTGTCTCTGGCAGTATTTAGCCAGTCGTTTCCTACAACCTGAATGATATCATCAGCCCACCGTCTCATAGGTCTTCCAACATTTCTTTTCCCTATTGGGTCTTTCCATCGTGTGGTTTCAATGGTCCATCTTTTGTCTGTACATCGTGAGATGTGTCCAGCCCACTTCCATTTAAGTGTGAGTGCATGCATACCAAAGGGTAAAACGGGATCCTATTACTAATACTCCGTCTGTCTGTCCGTCTGTCTGTCCGTCTGTCACCGTGATAGTTAGACAGTTGAAATTTTCACAGATTATGTATTTCTGTCTGTCCGTCGAACATCAAATAATATTGACGGACTGAAGTAGCCGTATTTACTATTATTTGTATGAATGCTTGCACTGCGTCCGAATCAAACCGAGCTGCGTACGAGCGTACTGCGTGGTGAAAAAAAGCTTGTTTTAAACCCAGAATTTTTTACTTTTTCTTCTTCTTTTTTTTAAATTAATATAATCTAGTGATCGGCTGCTGTACCACCTGATGGTAAGCAGTGATGCAATCGTCGATGGTGAGGCGCACTAGATTATTCAGAGCCTGCTCACTCTAGCCTTGAAGATACCTAAATTATAATGGGACGGGAAGACCGCAGCAGCCAAATTGTACCATTCCTTCGATGTACGCGGTATTTATTTATTTCATATAGCAATTTTCATTGTTTTTGAATTTTGTCGTACATTAATTAAACGACGGTATAAAGTTAAACGACGAGGCGACACGCTTAGTCCGGACCGTAGAGGTATCAACAACGTAAGGGTAGACACTCGCCGTATATTAGCGATGGGCAATTCCGAGATGTTTTATCAATCGAAAGAATCGGAGTCGTTAAAATAAACCAGGTTGACTCGATGGTTTCGGATCCAGTGGTGGATTAAGCCAGCGTGGGGCCTGTAGCAAATTCGACCAAAGGGCCCCTGTGTACACCTGTTTAGTACTATTATTCTCATTCTCATTAATCCAGTGGATTTTAAGATTGAGAAAGATACGTAGAAATTACGGTAATGAGGGTAATTTAAGAGATTGATTATTATTATATTTATTGAAATAATCAGCTGTATTATTGAAATTCGGATTTCAATATATTTATATATATATTTATATTGGCTAGATTTTTTGCGTTCAAGTGCAGGATCTCCGAAAGCGCGGGGCCCCCGAATGCGCGAGGCCTGTACCATTTGCTACTCTTGCTATATGGCTAATCCGCCACTGCAAAAAACGTGTATTTCGACACTCTCAAGAAAATTCATAGGGTACTTCCCGTTGACCTAGAATCCTGAAATTTGGCATGAAGCAAGGTCTCATAGCACAAGTAGGAAAAAAATCTGAAAACTGTAAATTTGCAGTTACGTCACAAAAAAAAAACGTTTTTTGCCATTCGGAAAAATCTTCGTAACTCAATTCGTGAATGGAACTGTTTTCACAGGTAAGTTTGTACGGAACCCTCTCGCGTTTGACAACTATCTCACCTGATGGAAAGCGACGATGTGGTCGACGACGGGGCACGCTTACCTAGAAGAAATCTCACTCTTATCTTAAAGACCCCCAGGTTGTAGGTATCAGGAAACACAGACTCCGGCAGGGAATTCTGCGCACAGCTATTTAGTGGAAAATCCTGCCGGAGTCCGTTTTTCGTGCGTACACAATGAATGCGTTTAAAATTACTTGCTTACCATCAGGTGGGATCGCAGTCAAGCACTTATATGAATTAAAAAAAAAAAAAAAAAAAAATGCCTAAAACGTTTTGTGCGTATAGGTAGGATGGTGGTTCGAAAGACAGTGCCAAAAAACACTACCCGAATTCGGTGCAAGATTACTAAATCCGTTTCTTCACGGATTCAGATCGGATGTAGTACAAAACCGCTCTAACTCAATAGGCAAGGATGCTAGTTCAGGAGATTAGAGTAAATATAGGCGGTACTTTGTATGCGGGAGAAGTCACGTGTGGCGGCTAGTTACTTATACATGCTACATACACTCGGGGTCCGGAGAGAGAAAGCTGACAGGTACAGTTAAGATGGTGCTTGTCGACAATAGCGGACGTTACTGGGTGAGAACATGTTTGCGAATGGTGCCGGCGATGAGCGGTAGCGAATTATATTTAAATTTTACCTTTAGGTAGAGAAGCAAGGCTTGCGCAAACTAAAGGAACACGAGCGGGTTTTAGTCAATCAAAGTGTGACACTCTGTCTGTGTCCACTAATAAACCGTCAGAAGTTAGTGCACGTTTCTAACTGGTCGAACGGCAAGAAACTCCTGCACTATAAAAAAAAAAAATGTTTATTTTGGCTGGCTGGGGCCGCCCGGCCGGTCTAAAATATTGGTTTTTAGGCTATTTAGTAGCGGTTTCTTTCATTTTCGATGGTTTGATTTTCTCCATTTGATTTAGCCTTTCTTTTAAGTTAGAATTTAATTTTTATTTGTAATGTGAAATGAGGCAGTCAGTTTTTATTTCATGATTGCATTAAAAACACTTAAAACTAAAACAAAACATAAACAAAACCTCTTGACTAATTTATGAAAACTAACTAAAAACAATCTTAAACATAGCGTCTATCAACTCCATTGTCACACAGCGTGGCAATGCCGACAGTGTCGGCTGGTAATATGTCCAAATACAGCGATGCGGACAAATTCATTAAATTCAAATCGCTTGAAACAGCTTCCCCTCTTGACTTGAACCTCGGGGTCACATCTTGACCCACTCACAACTCACATTGCGTGTGTCACATAGAAAGTACTGATACTCAAGTGCCTACCGTGCAGTGTGGAGTACATCATCGGATAGAAAACGTCTTTGCCCTACCATTGTGTGGTGGTCAGGAGATGTTGAATAGGATTTTTTTTATTTAAAGGGGCTATTCAAGTATTAGGTACGTAAGCAGTACAGGGGGGGTGGGGGGTCTTTGCTTTGCTTGTTTTTGGTGCTTGCTGCTCAGTGATATGAGCAGCAAGCACCCAATGTCATTAAAGAGTCATGAATTCGTGTGATAGATTCAAAATAAACAAATATAAAAAATACAACCGAATTGAGAACCTCCTCCTTTTTTTTTTGAAGTCAGTTAAAAATAATTAATTATAACTAAGCAATTTTTAAAATCGACGCCTGATTAATAAAACTGTCAATTTTACTTCGCGCCGAAACTGAAATGCAATTCTATTATTGTTCACATAATGTAGTAATATTTTCATTACGGGTCAAAGGATTCGCAAGTTTAGATATATATAAAAAAATACAATCAATGTATCCTGGCAACACCATCGCGTCTAGATGTCACTTATTTTTTTTGCGGTAAAAGTTTCGCATGGAAAAAACTTTATCCTAACATTTATCTAATTATTCATTTAAGATACATGGAATAGTATTTTTTTAGCAATTTAACAAAATCCCAAGTGATACATCTTATTATTCATTTATAATACATGAAATAGTTCCTTCTTTAGCAAAATAACAAAATTTCAAGTGATAACCTATAAAGTGTATTGTGCAATAACGAATTTCAGTGTCGAATTTAAGCCTTGAATCTACAATCACACAGGATGAAGAATCGATATCCAGCAAAAGCCAAAGCACTAAGTGATCATAGCGAGTACTGCATCTCAGACTTACAAGTCGAAACCTTGCTCAATCTTCAATCAGGGTACGAGATACCATTAGCGAAGTTGTTTTTGCACGCTAACTGATTGGAAGCTGCCAGACTGGTACGTGATGCTCTTAGCGGCTTATTCTACGTTGCTAGTCTGAAAAGGCCCCTGAAACCTGTCATCGAGGACGCGATCCTCATCGGGCAATGGCGGAGGCACTAAGTGATCATAGCGAGTGCTGTTTTTCGGACTTGCTAGTCGAGGCCTTGTTCAATCTTCAATCAGGGTACGAGATACCATTGGCGACGTTAATTTTTACGCGCCAACTGATTGTAAGCTACCAGACTAGTACGCGATACTCTTGGCTTCGTTACTCTACGTTGCTAATCTGGTATGCATCTGTTATAGCAGGTGAGTCCCATTCATTTATAATCCAAAGAACAAAAATGGCAAAAAGACTAAGTTCGACGTGCTCCACTTTATCAGTGCCTATAAAGGTCACGAGAAGGCCAAGTTCATACTACCCATCTGTGTATTATTAATCCGTGTAAAAACAGTACACCACCTATGTGTAGATCGCTACAAAACATTCAAACTCCTTTAGTGAATACGAGATATTCCAAACCACCATAAGGTGGCAAGCTATACTGCCTAATATGTAAATTATAAACTTTCCAAAGTAATGCTAAAGAATACGAGATATTCCAAACTGTCATAAGTTAATCCAATGTACCTAGCCGGATTGCCGGTAGATACCCACCTGTGTCCAGTTGTTGGACTAGAAGCCAACCCAAAACCATGGGAGAAGGCAAGGCAGAATTATTGACACCCTCACCGGCTACAATGCTGGTGGAAAATACTGCCATAGTGCGAGCATAACGGTGGCCGATTATCAAACCTATTTTTTGCTGAGCTAAATAGTAAAGACCTATTCAATAGAAATATTATTATTTCCTTATGGTTATGTTGTACACTGACCTGCAATATATTCAAAATAATAAAAACAAAAACAAACCATGGAACACGAGATGTTCACAATGATATATATCTAAGCACTAAGTGACATGAATACTTCATCAACAATTTACAAATGATATGTTCACATAAAGCAACAAATATCAGTAAGTGTTGATTATGACATGACTCCATGTAATAATATCTATGGAAAATCTTGATATAATTTAAACGGATTAAATTCATAGGTACAGCATATCATTCCACATCCTCAGTATTTAAGCTTATAGTAAAACCTTGCTCAAAGAGCATGTAAGCTAACTTTTAAGGAACCAAAACCTAAGGAAATCGCAGGTTAACACGTTCGAGGACAGAACGAGATTATACGTCATCGTTCGAAATTTTGATATGGCACAACGTACAATGACGTCCAAATATTTTTTTTACTTTACGACAGAACGTACATTTCCGATGAACGTTCAAGTTAAAATCCTATTGAATGTATCTTGTGTCACAACATTTAAAATACCCGAAGCTTTACTGTCACGTAGAGTAAGTTTTAAACTATTTCAAATAAGTGCCGTTGACAGTGGGCGGGAACGGTACTCACACACGCACAACGTGTAAATGCGTCGCGCGCGCCTACCGCGCTCCTACATTCAGTGCGGCTGCGTCACTGCGGGGTGCGCTCGCGTTCGCTAAACATTTCGTGGCGTATCGTAATATTTGCCGCGACAAAACATCGTAAGTATTTAGTTTATTTGATTTATGTATTATTCCTTAGCCAGACAGTATACTAATTTACTATGAATTAATAATTTTACTCTGTGAAATTGATGTTTAATGGGTTATTTTATGTGTTTTAGATGGATAAGCGCAAAACAAGACTGATGAGCATTTTCGATGATTCTGACAACTCTACCGAGGCGGATCCTTACCAAGACGATGATGGAGAATATGGTTCGGATAAAGATTTTGACCCACAAGGCAATACATCAGGTAGTGAAACTACCTGATGTATATACGTTAGACGTTATTACACGTTGTGTCCGTTCACGTCTAGTTAACTTACTTTTAATGACATAACGTATTTATACGATAACGTGATAAAACGGTTGTGTCATGATGTCTTTAAAACAATATATTTTCATGGGAGGCTACGTACTCATACGTCGTATAATTTGTATGGACATTTACTGTGTCATTTTGGTACACAGTCTCAAGTGGTAGCGTCCTCGAACGTGTTAAGTCCTCTGCTGATACCAGCAGTCCTGAATAAAATTATAAGGTTCTAAAGTTTAAATACCAGAATTACAGGAACTCCTCACAGGCTCAAAGAACCCGTGCACCAGCACCTTGGAATACTTGATGTATGACACCAATGCCACAATTGGTGTGGCCACCCGCTGGGCTGAGCGGTTTGAGGAAGCTACCATTGATTTTAAGAAGAAGTAACTTCTCACTGTTGAAAGCAGAAGGGAATAATATTGACGGGCAAAACCACCAGCCCTACTTACTTATAATCACCCCAAGGGAGTAAGTCAGCAATAAACTTATAATGATATACAACAACTAAATAATGAAATATGTGCTGATATATTTGTAAATAGTTGTTAGAACAAAATGGTATGAGGTATCTACCTTACTCGTACTTAATGTCTAAATCACTCAATAAACTAAAAATTCAATATAAATGAATGTCAAATTACACAAACCGTGTACGCCTGCTATTGACATAATTGCACAGAACTAAACCTAAATTCAAATCTTTTGTAAAAACTTACCTGGTTGGTGCTCCTAATAAATGAATAAACAGGGAAATCTTTGTTGTAACAAAACAGAAATAACAAGATTCAGATTTAATTTGATCTGCACTGGTATAACATTTCCAGTAGCAATTGTCTTATATTGACAATATTTTCTGTGTTCAAAGCAAATATTGTATGGAGGGAAATTGCCTTATTATAGGGAATACCTAGGAACAAGCTTCCCATGACTAGACAACTGGCCTTGTCATGGAAACATTACTTCTGATGCATTTGGCACATAAGAGCTCTCATGCCACGGGACACAAAAAGTGTGCACCAAAGCAACTTGTTTCACAAAGGACTCACTTCTATGACAATCAAAAAATCTCACTGCGCTTAATAGAAAAATTACTTTGCAGTATACATGACTCCTGAACTTAAAAATTTAACATAAAAGTAGACAACTATCTACCACTTGGTAAAGAAATGTAATGTTAGATTTTATGTTAGATCATTCAGACATTCCCAAAACATGCATGGCATACCCACCAATTTTGGAACAGGGATGGTTTGCTGAACACAGTTTAATATCATGCCTATAAGCCTATATGTATCCTATAAGTCATATGGTGAAATTATGGCTTCTCTCTACTTTGTTAGGTTGTCACTGTCAAACAGTGTCAGAAATGCAATAGACAACTTTGTCTACGGTGCAGCTAAAACCCGGTCCACACATGACCTACAGTAAAACTAGTCTTTTCTTTGGCTGATACTTTTAAATTTATTTCATGTTTATCCAGGTAGAATAAACATATCTTATCTCCTCTTTATTCTCTAAAATAGCTAAGTGGGACTGAATGTTCAAAATACAGTTACTTAATTGAGGCAATGAATTACCCCATTTGAATTACTAGTATCATCAAAACTATAAGTACTTAACTTACCAATACAAAAGTAAAATTGCATTGAAACAAAAAAGGGGGGGGGGTGTATGCTGGGGACCAACTAGTGCAACAGGTCCTCGTGAAAAGTCAGTGACCATACAACTTCTCTAGGTATCTAGTCCCTAGCAGGAAGTTCATTCCATCGACATGACATAAACCCCTCCCTCAAGAAACAAAGTTTCTCGTTACATATAACATAAACTGTGACACAAAAATACTACTGTGATGACAGAGAAAGACAATCGCATTAACTTCCATTTCGGGAGGCACAAAAAAAATGACATAAAATGGTCTTCATAAGTATAAAATAATTGTATTTACATATATTTAGATAGACCCATATGCATATACATACAGGTATATACAAGTATACACATACATGCTGAAATAAACGTTAGTATACTAGCTGTATCATGCAGTAGAAAGAAAGAAAAAAAAAAAAAAAAAATTGTAATAATAATAATAATATTAATAGCGCGTACAGGGATAATCGTCGGTTGATATCATGTTCCTTTATAATTATCTAAAGGGCCTCTGCGAGTTGGCTTCGGCTCCTCGTACGCCTCCCAAAGGTCCAGGACCTCAGGGTCCTGAGATAAATAAAATATTAATAATAATAATAATTTAATATAATAAAATATAATTTATATGTTATGTTAAATGAACAAACGGAATAATAATAATAAAATCGATAAGCTAGACTTCCATACCAGTCACCTACAATGTCAACACAAATATAACTTAGATGTGAATAGATACTTATCGTTTGAAACGAAAATGATGAATGTGATAATATATAATGCATGTACCTAATTGCATTGCCTAATGCAAGGCTAATTATATGATGCATGTAATGTAATTACATTACCCCCAGTGACATTTAAAACATCACTATGGTATGATAAAAACAACTAATGAGATTATTCTGCTTCAATAGATTTCAACAAATTGTCTTTGTGTTAAGTGGGAACAGCAGTACTATAAAACCAAAGTAACTTTTTGTCTGATTACATTTAGTAATAATGACCTTGTAATATAGCCGACATCAACGGCTAGGTACAGGGGCGCTGGCTTTTAGAAAACCCCATGGGTGCTCATGCTCATTTGATGGACTCGAAAAAGTGGCGAAGTGTGAGAAGAAAAATGCACACTGATCAACCGACAAATAAATAAATGTCCTACTTACATACTGCGTACCTAATTACTAATTATGTTCGATAAAAATATAAAATGAAATCATTTTATAAAAATGAAACTAGTTTTTAGTATCAAGAAATATTATAATGTAACCGTAACCTAAAAGGCGATTACTTATCTGTTTCTTGATGTCTATTCTCAGGGGTGCTCGGCACCCACTGTTTATTTCTCATAATCGGCGCCCCTGGCTAGGTACATATAACGATGATGTACAAATAACCAAGTAAGTACTAAAATATACTGAGAGTAATGATATAATATTTCTAAAATAAGCTAGTAAGTCATAAGTGACTTTCATTAAGAATAATCCAATTAATTACAATACACATCTCACACCGTGGTATTATAACTGCCCCTGTTGAAGATAACATGCTTCTCATCTAAATCAGTTGCCTATCAATGAATCAAATATATTTTTACAATACGAGAATACTTGTCACACAATACTTTAAAAAAAAAAAAAAAATGAACGGATAGTCTAGTCAACACCTTGGGACACTCCCAGCAAGAACGTATGACTGTAGCGACAAAAAAACCTTAGGGAAAACTGAAATCAACTCATATCTTACTATAAAAAGAAACCACACTTGAGTTGATAGTACCAGTACTAACAATAGCGTAACAATTAATTATTGCAGCAAACTCTAAACATCTACATTATGTGAACAATAATAGAATTGCATTTCAGTTTCGGCGCGAAGTAAAATTGGGAATCAAACGAGCTTACCTGTTAAGCGAAGTCTTGATTCTAATTTTATGAGCGCCGAAACTGAAATGCAATCACCCACCCACCACTAGTTAATAGCCCCAAAGCTGCAATAATTAACCTACCTAACTCACAGTTATCCTTACAGGGAAATAGTGAATGTAAGTATGCGGTAACAAGTCTGTCCAAAAGACAGCTTGTTCCTTGTCCTATAATCTCTAAAGTAAGTGACATCTAGACGCGATGGTGTTGCCAGGATACATTGATTGTATTTTTTTATATATATCTAAACTTGCGAATCCTTTGACCCGTAATGAAAATATTACTACATTATGTGAACAATAATAGAATTGCATTTCAGTTTCGGCGCTCATAAAATTAGAATCAAGACTTCGCTTAACAGGTAAGCTCGTTTGATTCCCAATTTTTATAATGTTCGCAAGTAAGGATCACGATAATAGCTGGTTATTGTTTTATTACTTATTATTATTGATAATTTGAGATAATCTCGTTTCTGCCGGAGCTGGTTTTTTTTTATATGGAACCAGAGTATTCTCCTTTCAAAAACAAGTTATTTTGATTACTTTTCTGTTTTTCCTTGTGTTTCTCCACAGTTAAAACTAAATAGTGCAAGAGCATGACGCACCGAAAGACGCAGCGTTGGAAGGCCTCCCACAAGGTGGACCGATGACCTGGTGAAGGTCGCGGGAAAAGGATGGATCGGATTCGAGACGACCGGTTGTTGTGGCGACACTTGGGGGAGGCCTATGTCCAACAGTGGACGTCTTTCGGTTGAAATGATGATGATGACGAGTGAGTAAGGTACCTATAGGAATGACAAAAAACCCATAACGAAACAATTACATATAGGTGCGATTAAAATGAGTGTTTATAGGTAGGTAATAGTAGGTATGTGGAACAGGGTTTAAAGTCCCGCAAACCTTCGTTGAAAAGATTCAAGATTCAAAGCATTTTATTTCAAATAAACAAAAAGAAAGAAAGAAAACCATTTTATTTGGCGGAATAAGGCGCAAATTTCGAACTAACAAATTACAAGAATAATAAGTGAAAGAAATATGCGCCACATCCGCGCAAAACGGCCGAACGCTCAGCATAATGCCGTGAACCATTTACAGGCATTTTTGATAATTGCAAATCACAAAGCGTAGATCTCTATGGAGAAGAATGTGCAAGAAAATGTTAGCTCGCCGTCTGGCTGTGCAGTAACCGTCTGGACCGAACCCAATTAGTCGACAGCGCGTCATGTTCCAGTACCCACTAGGGCCACATGGATTTTCTGAAAAGGAAACTCGCGTTGGTGATTCTCTCGCTCCACTCTAGAGCGAGAGAAGTCATTAGATGATTTCCCACATCAAAAAAAAACTGGGCAAGTGCGAGTCGGACTCGCGCACTGAGGGTTCCGTACAAACTTACCTATGTAAATAGTTCAATTCCCGAAGACTTCCGAATCGCAAAAAAAAGTGACTTAATATGTTTACCACTGTTTTCAGATTTATTCCTATACCTGTGATACATATAACACCTTGCTTTATGCCATAAATTTCAGGATTCCGGGTCAACGGGAATTAATGAATTTTGATTCCCTTGAGGGTGTCGAAATAGTTATGTACTTGTACGTTTTTTGCGATATAAGCTAATGTAGCGACATCTACGGCGTCACATAAGAACTAATCCTGCATCGCGCAATCAAAGTTCTCCGCGCGATTGGAACTTATAGAACAGCCGGAAATCATCTATCGGGCAGCTGCCCACCAGACATAACACCCGTCTGGCCGGAGGATCCTCCCTTTTCAACGGAGGTTTGCGGAACTTTACTCCCTGTTCCGCTTACCCCTAAAACTACCTAGCTAGCTTTAACTTATAGTTAACTCAGAAGTTTGATTTTTTCACAGCTTCATGGGACCACTAAACCATATCATATAGTTACCATTTCATCTCGACATCTCCACGCATTCCCGAGATAAAGGGTCTTGACAGACAGACAGACAGACGGACAACAAAGTGATCCTATAAGGGTTCCTTTTTTCCTTTTGAGGTACGGAACCCTAAAAAACACCTTCGATCTCTTTAACTCTCCGATTACGGATTTGGAAGGCTGATTGACTGACTGAATTCGTATATTGCAATCGCACTAGTCCAATTTTTGATCAAAATCCAAGCAAAATAGGGGCCGCCCTTCGGTATACGTCGTTTTACGCGGAGCCACAGTAGACTCGTTCAACTGTTCACGTCCTTGATCATGAGTCCTTCCAATTGGCGTCAACTTCTGGCAATCAATAGGATTGCCAGCGGGGCTATTGCGTAACTCTGTTGACAGTTCAAGTGATGATCACTTGTTAACAATGTGCATCATTGAACTGTCAAACAGCTAGTTTCATATTGCCATCTTCAGTGACCAACTGCAGTGACGTGATTAGCCACTGGTGCCTTTGATAGCTCACGTTTGACAGATGTTATTGTATCGATACTTTTAAAATTGCGATTGTGTATGCTTTTGAAGCTGTATAATAGTCGATAAAATTTCAGAGTGGTCACAATAGGCACCGTAAATTTTTATAATTCACCACCACATTTCCACCGTAGTTTGTTAGTCACTTGTGTGATACGTAATACCAATTTTATGGAATTGTCAGTTGACAACTAAGTTTAGTGTGCAACGAATGCTAGTTGTCAACTGTTATTGAAAAAGTTAGCCAATAGCCCCCCTGAAGATATTCTATAGGATGCATTTTGGGGAGTGTGAGCGGGAATTGCATGACTTGATACCGCTATCTTACAATTTTTACTTGCTTAGATACTTACTTACTACGAGGTACAGAACCCTAAAAATAGTAGTTTAAAAAACTAAAAAACACGCTTTTAGCACGCACTAAAAATTACAAAATTCGTATCCCATTCAGCAAACCCTTTCATTTAATACCCATATCATGGGGGTGCATTTCAAATAGCCAATCCGCCATCTTGGATGTCCGCCATGTTGGATTTAAGTCACGTGACTATTTTTTTCGTATTCCTCACAGCAAACCCTTTCATTTGATACCCATATCATGGGGGTGGATTTCAAACAGCCAGTCCGCCATCTTGGGGAGGCCGCCATATTGGATTTGTAATGACGTTTCTTAGCTAGTCATGTATTGTCATCAGAACTCAGAGCGTTTGCAAAATTTCATCCTAATCGAAGACCGGGAAGTGGGTCAAATTAAGATTCCAAGATTTTCTTACATAGTTAGTTACAAGTGAAGCTAATAAAAGCGTATTAAAAAAGGTGAGACACGGCTACTCCGTGATTCAAGGCGAAGTCTATCAAGTACGGCATCATAGACGAAACTTCGTCTAGTTTTAGACTCAGTTTGTAGTTACTCGGCAGCCTCATAAGACCCTCACCGTTATCTACAAGACGCCGGCACCACGTTTGTTCGTTTCCCACAACACACTCCATTGTTACGTTCACAAGAAGTGTTTCACGTAACACTCCTACTTATGTGTACTTAATCTACATTGTTTGCGAAACATGTACGTTTTTGTGTGTCGCGCTGTGTGTAGGGTTGGCAACCGCGCGTACTCTAATATAGAGTACTAGCTCTTGCCCGCGGCTTCACCCTCTTACATAAAATATAACCTTTGTCACTCAGGAATAAAGCAGCTTTCCATCGGTGAAAAAATTTTAGCAATCGGACCTGCCCCCTAGCCAAGTTACAACCGTTTCGTTTCGATTCTCTTTTCGTCGATCGCCTCGAGTCGGCCACGCCTCTGATTCCTTTGTTCTGACGTTATTTCAACGCTCAGTCACGTGGTCAGAACAAAGGAATAGGAGGCGTGGCCGACTCGAGGCGATCAACAAAAAGAGATTCGAAACGAAACGGTTTATTTATTATTTATTTTATTTTTATTATTATTGATAGGCTCGCGTTTGACCACCATCTCACCTGATGGTAAGCGATGATGTGGCCGACGATGGAGCACGCTTGCCTAGAAAAAAATACAAACTTTACCTCTTTATAATATTAGTGTAGATTGTACTCTATTTTGCGAAGGAGTACTCTGTACGCAATTGTTCGCAAAAAAAGCGCGTCGCTGCTCAGGAGAGTGAGGGATAGTAGCAACAGAATCCTGAGGACTGTAGCGGAGAGTTATTGCTCTCTGATTGTAAAATTTCTTGTGCAAAATGTTATTTAAGTTACTAACACTGTATTGATATTTTTTTGTGTCCGATATTAATTCATTAACGCTCAGGCGGTAGCCGGCGTCCGGAAGCCATTGTCTTACTATTGTGTCTCTAATTACGCACGTCAAAAGGTTAAATAAATTCTATTCTATTGTCTAAACCGAGCCTCACTTGGCTATATTTTTAACATGGAATGTTTTTGATGGGATTTGTAGATTTTCGACTCTCGTCCAGAAGGAATGTACCCGTGACGGTTGGAGACCTTCACAAAGCGATAGTGTGTCTTAATTAGCACACAATACTTACGATAGTATTTTGTTTGTTCCAGAATAAAATGAAGACTGTAGCAGTATTGTGTCTGGTGGCGCTGTTCTACGGGGTGCTCGCTAAGGGCAAGAAGGGGGATGACCATAAGGTGAGGATGACTAAGTTCTTATAATCATGTTTAAAATGGCTTGTATGCTATGTGGATGCCTCAGAATGAATCCTAAAAAGGGATTTAACACTCTCGCTTTAAGGTTTAATAGACCGAAGCATACTCAGCTTTATATTGCTCTCACTGCTGGGACTCCAGCCTCCTTTCTAGGAGAGGGAATGGGCCGTAATCCAGCACGCAACCCGTACGGAGATGTCATATGTCTTCCAAGTTCTGGTTCTAGGACATGCTGGTTTCCTAGCGATGTTTACTTTCGCCGTTTTGAGAGTGTGCCTGGATTTGAACCTGTGACGGGGTCACCACTTTTCTCTCTTAATAGACCAACAATAACCCTCTTATGGTTGACTGGCCCACTTTCAACTTATATATATTTCCTCAAGTCGTTGAGCTCCTTAGTAGTCCTGACTTCCTGAGTTGAGCTTTGCGAATACTGACAAATGCTTGCACCGACTGGACGGACAGGTCCACTCAAATCTGTGTGGTTCTTTCCTCAAAAGACCATCTCAGACACTAATCGGCATGGTTCTCATATGATTTGACCATTACATTTTTGCTGTATAGACTTTGAAAGAGACTTTAACCCCTGAGTTTGTTTCGGTGTTTCTTTTCAGAGTAGTAGAGCTAGGAAACACCGGCCTCACCTAGTTTAAACTGACGTTTATCATTATTACGCTTCCACTTACTATAGTCGGGTTCACAAAAATCATAACAATTGTCAAGATATATAACCCATCCCTCTCTCTCCTCAGGTGAAGATCGCAGTGTACTACGAGTCGCTCTGCCCCGACAGCAAGCGCTTCATCACGCAGCAGTTGGCGCCCGTGTGGAGGGACTTCCGAGGAGTCGTCAAGGTCAAGATGGTGCCCTACGGCAAGAGCACGGTACGTTGCTTGGTGGAGAAGGAGATCCGTAGCCTTACCATGATGTGTAAATGTCAAGCGGGTAAACAAGAAAGAGTGGTGGAGCTATATAGCTCCATCTCTTTAGCAGTTCAGTTTAGTTCAAAGATTCAAAAGCATTTTAATTCAAATAAACCATTTACAGGCACTTTTGAAATGTCAAGAAGTCAGTCAGTCAGAAAAAAACCGGGCAAGTGCGAGTCGGTCTCGCGCACTGAGGGTTCCGTACAAACTTACCTATGAAATTAGTTCAATTCTCGAATTGAGTTACGAAAATTTTTCCGAAAAGCGAAAAAAGTTCTTTTTTTGTTACCAATTTTCAGGATTCTAGCTAGATCGGGAAGTACCCTATGAATTTTGATTCCTTCGATTATATTCAACTCGATACCTCGAGATAAAGGGTCTTGACAGACATACAGACGGACAACAAAGTGATCCTATAAAGGGTTCCGTTTTTTTCCTTTTGAGGTATAGAACCCTAAAATGATGCTAATTAAAATGGATCGCGTTAAACGCTCGTGGTAGGGTCTCAGCCATCGATATCCGTGGTCTCAGCTAACCCTAATTTCATTAAACGGCCCACTCGCCCCCTCGCCTAGCATTACTTTTTTGACTGACCGACATTTTGACAATTCAAAAGTGACAATTCAAATTCCTGATTTGTAATTTCGAACTCATTTTGCGATCTACAATACCGCTAATGACCTCGAGTTCAAGTTAAATACAACTTTTTGGTCTTCAAGGAACGTGTTTCGGATACAATTTTCCTTCTAGTCGATTTTTATTTATCCTGTTTTGTAGATTTTTATTTGTCCTGTTTTGTAGATTTTTATTTGTCCTGTTTTGAAGATTTTTATTTGTCCTGTTTTGAAGATTTTTATTTGTCCTGTTTTGTAGATTTTTATTTATCCTGTTTTGTAGATTTTTATTTGTCCTGTTTTGAAGATTTTTATTTGTCCTGTTTTGTAGATTTTTATTTATCCTGTTTTGTAGATTTTTATTTATCCTGTTTTGTAGATTTTTAGCATCTAAGACGATGTGACTTCTCTAGTGATCGGAAATGCGAGGGTCGTTCACATATTAGATTTTTTTATTTAAAACTTTTGTCATATAACACCACCCATGGTGTATTGGTCACATGTGTTACTACTAAGCATGAGGTTCTGGATTCAATGCGCGGCTAGAACAATGTGTTATTGGGTTTTTCTTAGTAGCAACCTTGCGTTTGACCACCTTATCACCTGATGATAAGCGATAATGTAACACGCTTGCCTAGAAGTAACCTATTTACTCTTGACTTAAAGACCCCTAAGTTGTAGCTGACTCCAGCAGGGAGTTCCACTCCTTAGCTGTACGCACAATAAATGTGTTTTTATTTATTACACTTAGCTAGTTTTTAATATGAGAACTCATCAAATAAAATTACCGCTCTGTGAGCAATGAGAGGGAGTTCCTTCAGTTGCTAATTGTGTTCCAGGGCATCGGCCCTAGTGGGCCTCGTCAATTACGTAGACATTTCTCTGAGCCGCGAACACGACGCGCCGGCGACCGGGTCTAGTCCATTTCGGACGCCGAGCTACCTATTGCTCGCCGTCCGCAAGCCCGCAACTAGGCGCCCTGTCGTCGACTCCTAACGCTTCTGTGTAACAGCCTGTAATACAAATTAGTGCACGGTCATTGATGGCAATAGACTGTGCTGAAGTAAATTACATAAAGTAATGCGCCTGGCTGGGTTTGAACCCACGAGACATAGAACTCATAAGTCGGGGCTGTTTAATATCACTGCTCCTCACCGCGCCCCACATCTACCTTACCTTGGTGAATACTGGCGTAAATTTTTTGACTGGCCTGTTGGTCTAGTGGTTAGTGGCCCTGACTGCTTTACTGGAGGTCGTGGGTTCGATTCCCACCCAAGACAAATGTTTGTGTGATGAACGCGATCATTTGTTCTGTGTCTGGGTGTAATTTATCTATAATATGTAGGTATGTAGAAATACATAAGTATGTTTATCAGTTGTCTAGTACTCATAACACAAGCTCTGTTTAGTTTAGGACTAGATGGCGTTGTGTGATAGTTGTGGAATATTATTATTATTATTCCGTTATAATAATAATAATAGTTTAGTGTGGACATAAGGGTTATCTTGTATGTTCTCATTTTGTTTTTTCTGTTTCCAGCACGACAAAGTGAACGGCAAGTGGCAGTTCACGTGCCACCATGGACCTGATGAATGCTACGGCAACAAGGTACGTGTGTATAGAGACCATAGATATCGATAGAGACTGTAGTAAGGCCCCCTAAATCCATCTCCTCTCTTTCAGTCCATCCAAAGGTTGTCTGTAAGAGATTGCCCTGTGCGATAAGACCGCCCATTGTACACTTATTTTTAATTATGTTTGTCCTTATTTTTGTTTATGTGGTGTACAATAAAGAATATAATAAATAAATAAATAAATAAATAAATAAGGGTGAATTTTTTCGCACACGAACCCTGGGAGCACCGGACTTCACTTATAGACGCCTCGAGTAGACTGAGAGCCCTCATCTGCTTCCGGAGAGAGGTAGGCTTGTTGGAGTGAAGGCCGCCATGGCCCACGCACAATGGTCCACTAAGGACTAAGTGCGTAAACCAGATCATAATAGTCCAAGATTCCAAATTTTTATAGCGGATTTTTATATATGTTTTGTAAAACTATTTATTATTCTAAAGATTTAGGGGAGTATGCGTCGGAATTGCATACTTAATTCCGTGAAGCCTGTTCCATGAAGAAACGAATTTGAATCAAGTAAGCAACGTTTCTTACTAGGCCCCTTGGTAAAAATTACAACAGGCCCCGCGCTGCCTGAATCCGGCCCTGTCGCACAGGACAGCTGCTAGCCGACTTATAAATCTAATAAGGCCATAACAGGGCCACGTACCACAGCCGCGTATGGCCTTAGGCTTGGATAACTGCAACAAGTCGTTATAAATGTTTGATTTTGTAATATGTGTTTCGATTTAGCGGGGCCACACGAACTAGACCGAATAAACTAGTGGCATTGCTTTGTTTGTTCAATGTACCTCACGAATTTACTAAAAAGATCGAATGTACCTCAACTATTTTGATACAAAATTACAATTGATCGCCTCGTCCATCCAGCGGGGCCCTCGGTTCTATTACGCTGAGGATACATAAAAATAATACTGATCGTAACTTGTACCAGTGTACATCTTGATTCATGTATTAACTCCAAGAGATCTATAACAGAACAGGAGAAATTCAACAAAACCGTCACCGGCCCACGCTGAAAACCAGCGCCGCGCCGTAGACTCATCGCATTTTGCGTGTGGTCACGGCATTATGCTGAGCGTTCGGCCGTTTTGCGCGGATGTGGCGCATATTGTTCACATAATATACTTATAATTTGTTAGTTCTAAATTTGCGCCTTGTTCCGCCAAATAAAATGTTTTTCTTTCTTTCTTTAAAATGCTATTGTCTGCCCAGCCCCTTTATAATTTCAATTCTTACATGAAAAAAAGCACACCATTATTATCTACCATTGTTGCACACCATTTACGATTTTTCTACATTTTATTATATTTATCCCGCTCTGGGCGGACCGGGAGGGCGTGTCAGACTTTTACTGACTAAAACCACATCTGTGTCCTTCAGTTGCCATTTGAGTTCTAGGACTATGGGTCAGCTTTTCAGAAGTCCAGCTGGAATATTAGATACTATATATTCATACGTCCATAGGAGAAAGTCCTCAGCTGGATATATATAAGCCTCCCAAGACGGGACCAGAACCAGTGGATGTAGCGCCAAACATCAACTGGTCTAGCACTATCTTAGGTATTCCGCTTGAATCATGAACTAAAGTGTGTTCCTCTTATCTTCAGATCCAGGCCTGCATCCTGAAGGACCGTAGTCTCCAAGATACGGAGAAAATGGAGCTGGTCATCTGCCTGATGAGCCAGGCCAACCCTGACAAGTCGCTCGACACGGTAAGATATACATAAGTATTTCATATAGATGATGAAGCTGAAGGTGCCCTTCAGCTTGGCTGACATCTCCTTGAGGCAGGCGTAGAACGCTACGCACCGTCGACTCGCCCCTGGACCTGTACCATGACGTTTAAAGTAAGATTGTTTCATTCTTATTTCCAGTGTGGGTAAGAGATGGCGCTAGACAACCTGTATAGCTCTGTCTCTTACCCACAATGAAATAAGAATGAAACAATCTTACTTTGAACGTCATGGTAACCCCGCTAGTACTTACCAGACGGGTGGACGACGAGCTACCCATTGTTTGCCGTCCGCAAACCAAATACTTCAACTAGCCTGTTGGTCTAGTGGTTAGTGGCCCTGACTGCTAAGCCGGAGGTCGTGGGTTCGATTTCCACCCAAGACAAATGTTTGTGTGATGAGCACGATCATTTGTTCTGTGTCTGGGTGTAATTTATCTATATATGTATGTATTTAGAAATATATAAGTAGGTTTATCAGTTGTCTATAGTATCCATAACACAAGGTCTGCTTAGCTTGGGACTAGACGGCGTTGTGTGATAGTTGTGGAAAAAAAATACTTCAACTCCTGGGCTGTCATTTTTAGATCTAACGAGTCGTAATGGCTCGTCAGAAGCTAAAGCTGTGATAACCAGCCCTAGGACCTTAACCATGACGTGTTCAAATCTGACAAAGAGGGATGGAGCTATACATACACCCTATATACCCCCTATGTACCCCCCCCCCTATATACTTATAATTTGTTTGTTCTAAATTTGCGCCTTGTTCCGCCAGATATAATGTTTTTCTTTCTTCTTTCTATATAGCTCCATCCCCTTAACAGCTCAGTATAGGTTTTTTTTTAAATTTATATAAACCAGTGCTTGACTGCGATCCCACCTGATGGTAAGCAGTGATGCAATCATTGATGGTGAGGCGCACTAGTTTATTAAGAGCCTATTCACTCTAGCCAGGGCTGGGCAAAATACATGCAAATATAAAATACAAAATACAGTTTTTTAGCTATTTTTAATTAAAATACAAAATACAAATTACATGTTACAAAATAAGTAATCTAGACCAGCATGGGCTGAAAAGTAGAGGAAAACAAGATTAATTAATCAGTAAAACCAGTTTCCTTTCATGAACACTAAATTTTTAAATGTACTTTCAGACAAACAGCCTCTTGTTGGAGAGTGAATAAAACCTGCTAAAGAAAACAATCTTTCTTGACGGTTAAATGTATTTTAATGTTAAAATGTATTTTGAAGCCTCAAGTATTTGAAATACTAATTATAAAATACTTCGCCGTCAGTTATTTGAAATACGAATTACAAATTACATTTTAAGGAAGTAATTGAAATACAAATACCAAAGACGTATTTGTATTTCAATTACGTATTTTAATTACAAGTAATTCAAATACTGCCCAACCCTGACTCTAGCCTTGAAGACACCTAAATTATAGTCGGACGGGATGACCTCAGCAGGCAAATTGTCCTTCGATGTACGCGGTATAAAGATCGTCAAAAGGATCGGGTTATGAGCTCTTAGTAGTCTGGTCCTGGTCTACAATTAATAGAATCTGCACAAAGTTTCAATAGGTCATGAACAGCGATAGTGTTTTCAGACGAAGCACCATAGATTACCATATACCTGTCAAAATTTAAATGTCCTGTAACACAAGCCGTGTCAATATTCAATGAACCTTGGAGATCAAAAACTTGAAACACGTTTTTCTCAAAACCACAGCTTTGGGAAGATATGTTTATACTTAGTGTCTCGTATTGGACATAAACGAGTCCTCGATATTTTTTAGCTTATATTTCAAGAGTAGGTAACTGAATTTTACAATAATTTTGCACGGAGCGATATTGAACGTTTCTAGCTAGTTTGAAATTTTATAATAGGGGCGCCGACTCCGTGGGTGCTCGGGGGGTCGAGCACCCATGAGAAATAAACAGTGGGTGCCGAGCACCCCTGAGAATAGACATCAAGAAACAGATCAGTAATCGCCTTTTAGGAATGGGCGTTTTTCATTTCCCGACGACCCGTTTAGCGCAGTGGTTTAGAGCGCTGGTTGAGACGCAAGGATCGCGGGTTCGATTCCCGCACCAACACAAATGTTTGTTGATGAAACAGACATTTGTGTTGGGTTTGGATGTTTGTGGTACCTTCGTTGTTTCTGGTTTCCATAGTACAAGGGCAAACCTTAGTTTGGGACCAGATGTGATGTTTTCTCAATTTATTATTATTTATTAAATTAAAATATTTGTCGGTTGATCAGTGTGCATTTCTCTTCTCACACTTCGCCACTTTTTCGAGTCACCAAATGAGCATCAGCACCCATGAGGTTTTATAAAAGCCAGCGCCTAGTAGGGAATATGCCCACATATTAAAATTAAACATAACAAAACTCCTATGATAATTTACACTGCACTTTTTGTACGTGACTAGTTGCTGGGCGTGTGGCTGTAGGCGCCAACACTTATTACTTGTCTGCTTCATTTAAAGTAGTTCGTCCAGAAGCAGGAGCGCCGATTCCTTGGGTGCTCGGGGGCTCAAACCCATGAGAAATAAATAGTGGGTGCTGAGCACCCCTGAGAATAGACATCAAGAAACAGATATACGCAAACAGTAATCGCCTTTTTACCCGACTACGGCAAAGCCAAAGGAGGGTTATGATTATGACAATATGTATGTAAGTTTGTATGTATGTGAGTATGTTCATCTGTTCCTTCATAGCTCCTAATCTTCTTATCGGAACTCGACGTACGAGGTATCGTTAGAACCGTCTTAACTGTCCGCTGAACATAGGCTATGTGACGTGTCACAAAACTCGATATGGCGCCCTCTAGCGGTCAAAAAGTAATGTGTTAAAAAATAAAAATGGAGATAAATACGCCGTTTTGTATCATTTGAAAGGGCTTCACTTTTACATTTCCAAAATATTGCTCAAATTTAAAGTGACGCCCTCTAGCGGACAAAAAGTCATGTGTTAAATTTAACACCAAAATTGTTTAAATAAAAATAAAGTAAAAAAACTAAAACCCGACTATGACAAAAAAAACGACGCTGAAAAAGTTTGAAACAAGATTTTCATACTTCGAACAGAACAAAAAGAAAAACCGTAGTCACACGTTATGTAAGTGTTTCGGTTGATACCTATAACGTGTGACTGCGGCTTTTCTTTTTGTTCTGTTCGAAGTATGAAAATCTTGTTTCAAACTTTTTCAGCGTCGTTTTTTTTGTCGTAGTCAGGTTTTAGTTTTTTTACTTTATTTTTTAGGTTACGTATAAATTATAATATTTCTTGATAATAAAATAATAAAGTAGTTTAATTTTTATACCTATAATTTTTGCAATCGGGCCAGACCGGACTACTTTCAGAAATAACGTCCTACAAACAAAAAAACAAACTTTACCTGTTTATAATATTAGTATAGACTTACGAGTATATACCACAGCAGCCTTGAAAAAGCTGGTTCTTAGTCATACAAAACCTCGTTATTTTTCTCTCTTCCAGTGCCTAGCCCAGGTGAACAAGGAGACGGAGTCAACCAAGCTGAAACGCTGCGCCTCCTCGGACCAGGGAGACAACCTGCTCGCCACTTACGGAGACAAGAGCGCCACCGTCCAGCGACCACTGGCCTTCGTTCCAACTATCATTGTTAATGAGGTGAGATCAATTAAAACTGGACATTTAACTAAAACTAGACTTAAGAACGCATTCATTATTGTACAGCTAAGGAGTGGAATTCTCTATCGGAGTCTTTGTTCACTGATTACTACAACCTGGGGGTCAAGAGGGGTAAGCCAAGAGTGAACGGGTATTTATTTATTTAAACGCGTTGTTAAATAAGCCTATACTCCATCTGTTTAGGTAATTAACTAAAGGTAAACAATCTTGACATGTCTTTTATCTAAAAGTTAATTTTTATCCATCGAGATATAAGTACTAACGTACTAGAGAAGCTACGTCAAATAACTGAATTGTCCTATTTTCGTAATTTGAATCTTTAGTTCGCTGCAGCGCTAAAATAATAACAATTCGTCTAAACCGTAACTAATTTACCAGAGCGCTAGATTTGCTGCGGAAGTGTATTTATTCTCGGCAAAAAGGTCTTAAGCGCCATGTAAATCACGGTACTTACGCGTTTTCTTCGACAAAGTGCGGCGCGATCGCCGCAGTTGAACGAGACAAAGTAGGAATTTACGGTGTCTTCTCTAGTACGTTAGTACTTATATCTCGATGTTTTTATCTAAAAATGTTTACAATTTGTTATTTACCTATACCGATGTTTGGTAACTAACTAAATTTAAATAATCTTTGTATGTCTTTTATACGATTTTTTTTTTTAACAAAAAGACATATTAAGATTGCCGATGGAGTATAGAACTACATTAGACTGACGCACACGTGTAACACGCCTGATTTGTACGTAGAACGACGTCGCGTGGCGTGGTTTTAGTTTTGCTCTACAAGTCTAGTTTTCCATATAAAATGTAGGGAGACCGACGCGCCCAGCCCTGCGTTCAAAAATGAGGTTAGAGTTAACTCTTATGACGTCATCAGGGTAGATACTCTAAACTCGTATTTTTGAACGCGAACGTAGAGTTCAACTGTCAATGTCAAGCAACTGTCATTTATGGTCGCTTATACCAACCTACCTTGCTCGGAGTTAGAGTTAGGGTAGCTACTCGAGTTATAAAAGAACGACCCTGGGTTGCAACTCGAAGCATTTTTGAACGGTTGGAGTACCAACTCTACTCTACTCTGGTTATTTTTGGGCTGATCGGCGTACGTGGCACACTGTGCGCAGTGTAGTTCTACCTTAAGCTTTGCCCCACACTAGGAATCATTTCTGTGTCGTGGATGCGTTCACAAGCATGTAAGCTTACATACACAAGACACCCATTCCCGGAGCACTTATCTGTAAGCCATACAAATATTTGTTCCGTGCGGGGATCGAATCCGCGACACGCAGAGTCGCAGCCTATCGCTCAACCACTACGCAAACAGCGCCGCAGCCGATCGCTCAACCACTACGCAAACAGCGCCGCAGCCGATCGCTCAACCACTACGCAAACAGCGCCGCAGCCGATCGCTCAACCACTACGCAAACCGTGCTGTCGAAACTTTCTAAACTTGACTTTAAGTTGCGGGTTCCGTACCTCAAAAGGAAAAACGGAACCCTTATAGGATCACTTTGTTGTCCGTCCATCTGTCTGTCTGTCAAGTCTATGTCGGGAATATGTGGAGGTATCGAGTTGAAATTAAAACCATATACTCAGGTCTGCGGTCCGTTGAAGCTGTGAAAAAATCAAACAGACTTATAAATTAACGAAAAAAAATGCACAGCCGTATATGATTGCACATAACATAGGTATATTTCGACACTCTCAAGGAAATCGAAATTCATAGGGTACTTCCCCTTGATATAGAATCTTAAAATTTGGCATGAAGCAGGGTCACATAGCACAAGTATAGAAATCTGAAAACTGTAAATTTTTAGTTACCTCACAAAAAAAAACTTTTTTGCAATCCGGAAAAATCTTCGTAACTCAATTTGGGAATTGAACTGTTTTCATAAGTAAGTTTATACGGAACCCCCAGTGCCCAGTTTTTTGTTTTAATTTCCTTGAAGCTCATTTCGATTTTAAGAGAACCATTAGAAACATTTTCAGCATATCTTTTACTGCTGGAATAGATACCCGAGTGATACTATTCACTTTCCTAAATAATTTCTTTTTCTCTTCCAGAAATATGACCAAGCAATCCAAGATGAAGCCTTCACGGGTCTAAAAACGGTGGTTTGTCGCGTCGCAACAAACAAGCCGGCCATTTGTTAGAAAATATACTAATACTTCTATAATACGTAAAGACACTGACCCAGAACACTTCAATAACAATTCACGAGTGAATAGGACACTTCTAGGCAAGTGTGCTCCGTCGTGGACCACATTATCGCTTACCATCAGGTCAAATGAGAGAGTTATAATATGGTGATAGTAACGAAAACACATAATCAAGCTACATTATATATCTGGGTCTAAAATACCATATTTTCTTATTTTTTTAAAAAGACTCAGTTTACTGACAGCCATTTTGAATCTACTGTCAGTACAAGAACATTTTTGGCGCGCACCTAAACTGAAATTAATTCCGCCATCTTGTTTTTCCATAGACAATTTCACAAATTTTTACTACCAGCGCCATCTGTCAATGTCACTAAAGTGTCAGATTTAACTAAAAAGGTATCTTCAATTTAGTTCAGCCATTTTTAAGTTCTATAAAGACATCCTAACACAAATTCTTGATTAGTTCTTATACAGTTTAAGTACAAGCGCACTCTGCACGAATTTAACGCGTTTAGTCGTAAGTTTGACAAGACGTTAAGGAGATTATTATATAAGTTTAGAATAGGACAAAGATCTTTTTGTATTGTATTTTTTGTAATAAATTAAGTACTTATTTTTATTATTTGTTTTATTGTCTAAAAAAAATACTATGTGGCTTTTTTTAAGATGGGAAATCATCTAATGTGTTCTCTCGCACTAGGGTGGCACGGGAGGGCATGTCAAACTTTTACTAACTAAAACCACACCTTTTTTTAGGTGGGAAAATCATCCAATGACATCCCCCGATCTTGAGCGGAGCGTTTGTCAGACTTTTACTGACTAAAAACCCACTCCTGTTCCTTCGTTGCCTTTAATACCAGGGCCGAGTCTTCCTTTCAGAAGCAGACCCTTGGCCCCAGTAGGCTTCGACCCTGCTGGGCCTCTACGGTTTGCTGACATATCCTTGAGGCGCGCGTGGAACAGTACGCGCCGTCGACGACGCTTCTCTGCCCAAGCGGGGCACACCTCTACCGTGTGCTCCACCGTGTCCTCCGGGCGGTCCATACAGTGGTGGCACCCGGGCGTCACTTCCACACGAATCTGGTGCAGGAACTTCCCGAAATGACCATGTTCGGTGATAACCTGCGTCATGCGGAAGGTCCTCACCTTCTCACGCCGTGAGGTCTTTCCAGCCACTCCTCAAAGAGGGGACTTAATTAAGGCGTGCCCAAACTAAAAGCACACCTGTGTTCCTTCAGTTAACCTTGCGTTCTAAGACCACGGGTTTTCCCCAGAAGGCTTCGGCCCAGCTGACCCCTTACGGTATTACTAACATCTCTGTAAGGCGCGTCGACGACACGGGCTCGTTCCGGACGGCCGATCGGCGAGATACTCATTGGTCATCATCCGCAAGCTATACCTACGGTGGCTGGTAGTCGGGGTCGGAGTCTCGGCGGCTGGGGCGTGAGGATGTCCGTTCCCTCACGCGTGTGGCCGTCTCCTTCGATAGCATTACTGCTTGGGTATCGTGCTACCCAATCATTACCTGTAAAAGTAAGCCAGACAGCCAGTCGCTTCATGTAGGTAAAATACTGGCTTTCAATTGTATATCCGGCATCCGGTTACACTGGAAGTTGAAGAACAAACGGCCAGGGCCAGTCAGGGGGCTTACCATGACGCATTAAACTGCCAGGTGTACGAAAGAGACAGAAGGATGGAGCTGTATACTAGTGATGCAACGGAAGTGTCTTAACGGAAGCGGAAACGGAAACAGATGTCAAAAGTAAATCAGCGGATGCGGAAGCGGTAGCAGAAGTGTTAATACTATGAAGAAAAAGCACAATTTTAACAACAGAAGGTTTACGTCGTAATCACGTCACGAGGCACGGTGATGCGCAGAAAGAACCAAAAAAATAATAATAATAAACTCGTTGACTTGCGACACGTTTGTGTTACTAACACACTAAGGATCTTTTTGTGTCCGAGATAAAATAAATTCTATTCTATTCTATTTTATTTAACGGTTCAGTTTAGTTCATTGAATGGATCGCGTTAAGACCTCCAGGTAGCACTGCAGTAGTTTCAGAGTTTATTGCGATCATACAGACAGACGCGATGAGTGACCTTGTTTTTTTTTATATACATATAGCCTATTATATGTCCCACAGCTGGGCAAAGGCCTCCCCATTCTCTTTCCAAACCGCTCTGTCTAGAGCGATCTCTGGTGAAGTTTATCCCGCGAGCATAATCAGATTGTCACACCACCTTCGCCGAGGTCGACCTCGGTGAAGGCGTCCAGTGAGTGACAATCCTCGCCCACCTGTCCGGGTGCATTCTTGCGACGTGGTCAGCCCACTCCCACTTCAGTCTGGCTGTTTTTTCCCGACATCCGCTATTTGAGTTATAGAGCGCAGCATTGTAATTCTAAAACGATCTATGCTGCGCTCCATTGCCCTTTGACAAATTTTGAGTTGGACTTTTGTTGTCAAGTCGTTCTGTTTTATAATAGCGTATAAGCATAGCATAGAATAATCAGCCTTTTCATGTGCCTTATGTCCCCATACACCTGCACTATGGAGGATTTAATGAGTGTCACTAATGCTGCATTAACGTAGCCACCAAGTTTACCATCGATCCGAAAAGAAGAAGAACATTCCCACAGCTGGGACTCTGGCCTCGTCTCTAGGAGAGGGAATGGGCCGTAATAAACCACGCGGTGCCAGTGCGGGTTGGTGGATGTCACATGTCTTCAAATTTTTGATACTAGGACAAGCCGATTTCCTCACGATTTTTTCCTTATTCCTTCCTTAATGCGCCTGGCTGGGTTTAATTAAACCCGCGGCCTACAACTCGTAAGTCAGCGCAGCAGTGGTGGCACAGGGGTACCTGAGCCACCACTGCTGTTTTATAATATGTAAGGATAATAATTAAAAAGAAAATTCTCCAATACAGGCAGCTTCTCACTTTATTCACAACACTTAATCCTACTTACATTACAATTACATTTACAATATTATTTCTAATAACTATTTACAAAACATTCGTTCCAGCATTTTTAGAAATTATACAGGAAAAAACATTAGTGAAATACATTGCAGATAATAATTATATCAGTTACCTACACGAGGTAGGTAGAAACTACAGGGACTTTACCAAGACATTTTAATATGTCAAGCATGCGAGAGAAGGAGGTATGGAGCTACACCCATTATAGCTCCATCCCTTTAACAAGTCAGTATAGGTCGTCAAATAGCCGTTAAGAGCTCGTGGTAGTATGCTACGAGGTAAATATTTAACACAATAGACTCAATTGAATGTTTTAAATGTTTTTTTTTTTTGTTTTGTGTATCGACATTTTGACTTTGAATGATTTAAATGTAATATTATTTTTTATATTGATTTTATTGAGTTAACAACGTTTTTTGTTATAATTAGCATGCATGCATATAATATTTGTACGCCGTTGACGGCTAGACATAGCGTTCCTTAATAATTAGAACATCTATACCTAACCCACCTATGTTTAACAAATCAAATATTTGTATTTGTATTTGTATTTTTGCTTCGCCCAAGTTAACACACACTTGTATACAATTATAAAAACAGTAACTTCTCCAAGCGGCTTCGCCCGTGTGAAAGTAGATAATATATAGCCCATGTCACTGATAAAGTAGCATTCTACTGAAGAAAGAATTTTCTAAATCAATCCATCCCCCCTAGCCAAGTTACAATCGTTTCGTTTCAATTCTCTTTTCGTCGATAATAATAATAACGTTTATTTCTCACCACAAGCCAAAATATACAGACAATCTTACAATAAGAAACATTGCTAACAATTTTTGGTTGTGGATCGCTGGTGCCTGTGGTAGGTAGTAACACCTGTAATACAGGTCACCAGGTCGATCGCCTCGAGTAGGCCACGCCTCCGATTCCTTTGTTCTGACGTGATCTCAACGCTCAGTCACGTGGTCAGAACAAAGGAATAGGTGGCGTGGCCGATTCGAGGCGATCAACGAAAAGAGAATCGAAACGAAACGGTTGTAACTTGGCTAGGGGGGCTTAGTTATTTAATTTATTCATTACAAATAAAAATCCAAATATACGAGTCCTTTTTCTCTTTATAATATTATAGTATAGAAGTGAAGATATAAAATAGAACAGAAAAGAATACTAAATGTGAAAACAAAATCATAATCAGGGTGTTGAGAAAAATTCACACCACCATTTGCCGCCACTTAGCGTCAGGTGCTTTGAAAACGTATACATGACGTTGCGTTGACGTCTACATTTGACGTTGATGTCTAACTAATGTCATTAACATGAGCGTTTTGACAGGTGCTTGGACCCTGAACATAATGAACATCATTTTGGAACATCCTCAATGATCGAATAGCAAACGAGATACAATATCCTTCTCTTTCGCAAAGACTCGCGTTAACTTACGCGAGGCCCGTAGCATTTGCTTCTTTTGCTACGTGGCTACTCCACCACCGTTTGCAACAAAAATATTAAATTATCAAATTGACCTTCGCGTCATCGTGTATTTTTTTGCCATTCCGTGAAAAATTTGGACATTGAAAGATAAATATTAAAAATAGATTATTGTGCTGTTTTATATAAATTGTCAGACATTCTGTTTTGACAACAGTAAAAAAAAAATAACTCAAATGTCATCCAAAACTAAAAAGAAATATTTCGAAAAAAAAAACTTTAATTTCCTTGAAAAAACTTCATAAATTGAAAGAACATCCCTCAAAATTACGAAAAAAGTAAATATAATAATAACAAAAAATAGCAATGATTCACGTAGTGTGAACGTGAGGCAATGGAACTAGAAAATATCCCACTGTTTTCTTTCCTTCGACAATTCAAAAGACTCAAGAGGATTCAGATGTAACTTTGTTCATTTGCTTCTGTGAAAAAGAACATCGCATAAAAAAAGGAAAATCTTTAAAAATTACGAAAAATGTTACCAAGAAACTCTCAAAAAACAAAATCATAATGCGCATCGCATTCAGGAAAATTCACACCGCCCTGCGGAAAATCGTAGAACAACTGCTGATTAAAAATGGTTTTTGCTACTGGCATGCTTTTTTATTTTACTCAATAGTTTAAAGACCAAACTAGACTACAATATCAAAAAAATTTACATATTATATGAAATGATTATATATTGCTGGACACCTCGTTTTTTAAAGAATATGAAACAACTAATACGTATTTAATAATATGTTAAAGTTTACCTTAAAATAATTGCAAAATAAAATATGGTGAAAAAAAAAAGAATTTTTAAGTTCATCGAGACTTTTGATAGTAGCCCACGTTTACCCCTGCTTTACATTTAATGTTGATTTGTAGCCGAGCTATCCAAATATCTACTTTCAAGTGTTCTAAACGTGAAATAATACTTCCGTATATCGAAGGATGAAAATCATTGGAGGCATTATCAACAGTTATAAAAGAAAATTATATATCTGAAGACAACTTATGTTTCATCCTCAGTGATTTTAATAGACATATTATTCCCGCTTTTAATAAACGATTGACAGAAGCTTCACGGAAAAAGGATATATTTTTAAAGAAAAACAGTAATTGGTTGGAATCAGAATATTCAGTAACTTTACCGAACTCTGAAGACGTTACAACCGTCTCCACACCATCTACTTCTTCTGGAAAACGTGGGAAACCGAGCGTATCTTATCCAGACTTATAAGAATCCAGTAAAAGAAGAAAAAATACAATGTTACTTAATGAATATGGATTTGAACACGTCTATAATGCAAATCTTCAAGGGTCACGTTCGATAGGAGAAGAAACAGAAACGAAACTTGTGGAAACATTAAGGTTTGTTGACAGTGAAAATAAGACCTTATTCTTGAGTCTCATAGAAGACGCAAGGCAGACAAAAATGGTAACGGATGAAGAATCATTGAGCGTATTTATTGACTTGGATTTAACGAAAGCAGAATATTTGTACTTGAGAAATTTAACGAACGAACGAAAATGTTATGTGTTTCCACCAGAAGTTAAAACTACTTACTATTCACCATCTTCAGCTATAGAAATTACAGACACAAGTGCAAAAATAGTAAGAGTTCAAGATTTATTAGGTCACACTGCAGCTAGAATATTGACAATAGATTCAGTGTACCTATAGGAATGGATTGAATAACTTACTTCTATACATTAAATGGGGCTGTGATGGCTCATCTGGTCAAAGCCAGTACAAACAGAAGCTGCCAGAAGAGTCTGAACTAATTTCTCTTGCAAATTTATTTATCACTTCTTTGGTGTCTATTACGTTAATTAACGAGCTAATATGTGATGTTGTCTGGCAAATACCTTCATTTGTTCGTTTTTGCCGGCCTATATTAAGAGAATTTTGCTAAGAAACTCCCGAGAAAACTAAAGCTGTTGCGGATGGAATAAAAGGTCTAATAAATTCTTTGGATCCATTATTAATTAACAAAGAAGGTGAGGGAGTGCAAGTGAAGCATGATCTCTTTCTTACAATAGATGGCAAAGTAGCTCAGGTATTAATAGATACGCCTTCAGGTTCCACATGTACAATATGTGGAGCTACTCCACGTCAAATGAACGATTTGACTAAAGTGACTGCTTCTTATCAATACGGAATACTTTACACGCCTGGATTCGTTGTATGGAAATGATTTTACATATTTCCTATAATCTGTCTTTCCAAACACGGTCAGCCACAAGCGAAGAAAAGAAACGACTAAAGCAAGAGAAGAAAACCCTGGTACAAAGGCGTTTACGTGAAGAACTAGGATTGATCATCGACAAACCAAGACAAGTAAGTGGTAATTCTAATGACGGTAATACTGCCAGAAGATTTTTTCACAATGCAAGCTGCTCTACTGAAATTACAGGAGTGGATATAAATTTGATTAAACGACTTTACATAATTCTGCAAGCTTTTTCATCGGGTGTAATGATAAATGCTGAAAAATTTGTCAGTTATGCTATGGAGACTGCCAGGATCTATGTGAGCAATTATGAATGGTACTACATGCCATCTTCAGTTCACAAAATTTTGATTCATTGTGAAAGTGTCTTAAAGCATTTTGCAGTACTTCCTATTGGTCAACTTTCGGAAGATGCACAAGAATCTCGTAATAAGGATTATAAAAAATTTCGTCTACATAATGCTAGGAAATGCTCAAGATCCGCTACAAACAAGGATGTGTTTCATACTCTTCTTTATACTTCAGATCCTTACTTAACCAGCATTAGAAAACCGTATACTAAAAACGTGAAGGAACTTGATGAAGACACCTTAGATCTTTTGAAAGTGAACGAATTAATTTTAGATCCCGAAGTTCATCAATTATAAATAACATAACATTTAGTAAACATTACAAATAAATCTGTGTTCGATTTTAATCATAATTTTTTTTGAATTTTTTATTTATTAAATATTATTAAATTGATTTGTATTTTGATGTACTATATGATAGTTGGTTTTTGTAATGATTAAAATAATAAATAATATTATTTTAATAGAAGAACAAAACAAATAGCAAACAAGAAAAAAAACAACGAAAGTTTCCAAAAAAGAAATCCTCCCCTCCACGCCTTTTTCGTCGTCTACGGGCCAGCAACCCCACGCTCCTCGTTGTATTCTTCCGTTAAGAGTTCTGTTATAAAGTTTGCGGAACCAGAAACGGACACGGAAGTGAAAAAGCTTAAGGAACTTCTGCAGAAGCGAAAGCGGAAGCAAAGTTCTGTTGCAACACTAATCCGTACCCGGATCAGTATCTGCGGATCTACATTTTTAATTATCCAGCACATCACTATATGAAACACAAAGAGGGAAAACTTCAAAACGTTTGACGATAAGTCCCATAAAATTTTATGGAAGAAAAAAAAACTGGAAATTGTGCTATTTAATGTTACATTGCCATTCTAATATCAATTACATGCATGTAGAACAGTTTAATATAACTCACACATTTAGAAATTGATGCACAAAAGTATGAGACATTTTCTTGAATCTCTCAGGATTAAAAAAAAATAACTAAAAAACTAAAAAGTCAACCCGAAGAGTTGATCTTATTGAACGAGAAGCAGCGGACTTGGAAAACCGTCTGATTCTCTGCTTCGACAAACTCAAGTGGATTCAGGTGTAACTTTGTTCATTTGCTTCTGTGAAATCTAAGAACATCGCATATAAAAAGAAAATCTTCAAAAGTTACGAAAATTCACAAAAATAAAACTTTCATTTCCTTGAAAAAACTTCACACATTGAAATGATAGCCGTCAAAATTACGATGAAAGTTACCAAGAAACCTTCAAGAATTACAAACAAAATAAGAAATATAATTTGTTGAAAAAAATAGAAATGATTCACCTAGTGTGAGTGAGAAGCCGAAGAATAAGAAGAAAAATAACTGTTTTCTTTCCTTCAATAATCCGAAAGACTCAAGAGGATTCAGATGTAACTTCGTTCATTTGTTTCTGTGAAATCAAAAAACATCGCATAAAAAAGGAAATCTTTAAAAATTACGAAAAAAGTTACTAAGAAACTCTAAAAACTATAAAGGCCTGTGCACACCTGAGACAAGACTGTCTTAGACAGACTTGTCTACGACACCGCAGACTTGTCTGCGACAAAACTGTTTTGAGACGTCCAGTATTGCCAACAGTTACATTAACTTACCACTATAGTCAACTTTTAAAGCCACCAGACAACCACTAACAAAAAATTATCCCACACGCGACATCGCAAAATTTCCCACTAAAAAAATGTGTGTTGTAGGAAATAAAATAAGTACGCAGTTTCCTTTAATAATAATAATTATTATTATTATTAATCATTTTATTTCGAGCTTGCACTCATATATGGGTTAGTAACAATATTTGCTTAAAAACTATGTTAGTACCTAGCCATAAAATTCCAATTCTAAATATTATTATTATCAAATTCAGTTCAAGAATAAGTGAACGAGTGATAATAAGTGATAAGAAATCAGTTGATCAAACTACCATTTGTGCTGAGAACATGCTAGAACGAGTCAATTCCGACCCTACATTCATGAAACGCTTGTTACTGGTGACGAGACATGGGTTTACGAGTTTGACATGCAAACTAGTCAACAAGCTTCGGTGTGGCGCCTTCCAACTGAACCGAAACCGAAAAAACCACGCCAAATTCGATCAAAAGTCAAAGTCATGTTGACTGTTTTCTTTGATTATCGCGGTGTTGTGCACTCGGAATTCTTGCCGGAAGGTCAAACGGTAAATAAAGAATATTATTTGAGCGTTATGCGGCATTTAAGAGAGCAAATTCGACGAAAAAGGCCGGATTTGTGGAAAGAAAATTCTTGGATTTTGCACCACGATAATGCGCCTTCGCACAAGGCTATCATTGTGAACGAATTTTTGACCAAACACTCAACAAATAAGTACCATCGAGCAACCACCATATTCACCAGATGTGGCTCCAGCCGACTTCTTTCTTTTCCTAAACTCAAATTACCACTTCGTGACACCCGTTTTCAATCGGTAGAAGACTTAAGGAGAATTCACGGCGAGAACTGAACTCAATTCCGGAAGCAGCATTTAAAAAATGTTTTGATGATTGGATTATTCGTTGGCGTAAGTGTATCGTTTCTGAAGGAGCATGCTTTGAAGGTGATAAAATAAATTTGGACGAATAACAAACATTTTGTGTATTATTGATCTTTTCCCGGTACTTTCTTGACAGAGTAGTACATCTACATGTTAATTAATGTAAGTGGGCATGTACCGTTTTAATTAACTATAAATAAATAAATAAATCTATAGAAGCCATTTTCGTGAGATGATTTTCTATGATTTTAAATGTGGCTTAAAACCCTGATGAGTCATTTGATCGACTTCAAATTGCTTTTATGGATGAAAGACCTTCAAAAGCAAGCATCTACCACTGGTATAGCGAGTTCAAGCGCGGTCGCCTTACTTTGAGGGATGAACAAAGAAGTGGTCGTCCTACGACAGCTGTCACGGAAGAAAGTGTGCTGGCAGTAAAAAAAATAATTCAAGAAAACAGGCGAATTATATACGAAGAGATTCAGCATACACTGCAGATTGGTTCGGGAAGCGTTCACAAGATTCTACACGAGCACCTTCGTGTGAGGAGGATAGTTTGCCGCTGGGTGTCGCACAACCTCACTGAAGCTCAGAAGCAGGCCCGTGTGGAGTGGTGCCGTGATATGATTAAAAAATTTGAAGCAGCCTCGTCTCGGCGCGTTTACGACATTGTGACAGGTGACGAATCCTGGATTTATCAATACAATCCAGAAACAAAGCGTCAGTTGACAGTTTGGCTGTTTCAAAACGAAACAACGCCTACGAAAGTGAAGCGATCGAGAAGCACAGGAAAAATTTTGATCCAAAGTTTCCTCACTTTGACGGGGTATCTGATTTCAATTCCATTACGAGACCAAAGCAGCATCAACGCCGAATGGTATACCACAAAATGCCCGCCAGAAGTTTTGTCTTCAATGAGCAACAAGCGACCGAACACACCGGGCTCCGCGGGGTACTGCTTCACCATGACAACGCGCCCGCGCACTTAGCGCTAAAAACGAGGGACTTCCTGAACACCGCACCGGTCAGTCTTGGGGCACCCTCCTTACAGTCCTGATCTGGCACCGTTTGACTTCTTTTTATTCCCTAAAATAAAAAATCTGCCAAAAGGGATACAGTTTTCATCGCCAGAAGACGCGCTAGCAGCGTTCAAGAAGGCCGTTTAAGAGGTGTCTACAGCGGACTGGAAAAAATGTTTCGAAAATTGTTTCAGACGCATGAAACTCTGTATAGAGGTTGGTGGAGAGTTCTTTGAAAAGATTTAATAAAAATATTTTATCAATAGAAGTTTTCTAATGTAAGATTTTTTTATGTATTATGGCTACACTACATGTTAGTGTAGCGACAGCGGGAAGATCTCTTTCGTTACGAAAAATCAAATTATAGCTAGAAGCTTCAATGGTCGAATGTCTAACTGGACTGTCACTTCTCCATGTCCATAAAAACGTAGCGTATCGTACGTTCTTAGCGTGTCGAATATGGTAAAACTAATTAAATTCCTTGCCTGGCCCAGTATTCGGCCATGGCAATGCCGTCCACTGATACTGTCATAAGATCCCTACATGAACAGGTAACAGGGCACGTCATGCAGGATGGAAGGTGGGACATGGTCTGTGGAGAGACACTGCACAAACACTGAAGGTCGGAACCGTTCAGGAACCCCCATGTGTGGAGATTGTCTTTGCTGCGCCCAACCTGCGTGCGGAGTCAGTTTAGAGTTTTCCAGATAGGCCATTGCAACTCGTGTCCAGAAGAGAGAATCACTCCCTTCTCAAAGTAAAGCCATATGGTTTTACTTTGAGATGGGCTCACGCTTACAACAAAACTTTTACGACTTTTAAGTCTCAGGGGCACCGAGCTAGAATAGTGCATTGAATGGCGAGGGTCGTTTTGTTGTTTCGTTCTTTCTATGCGGCTAGCCACAGTCCTGCGAATTTCTGGGGGTGCAATGCCGATTAGTGGATACAGCATTCGTACTGGAGTCGGCATAAGGCAACCAGTGGCAATTTGGCACGTCTCATTAAGTGCTGTATCCACTATGTTAGAGTGGGCGGAGCGGCTCCATACTGGACAGGCATATTCACCAGCGGAGAAGCGGAGCGCCATTCCAGTTGTTCGCAGAATTTGGGGAGACGCCCCCATCTAGTGGATGTTAGGCGACGTATCAGGTTGTTTCTTGTATGCACCTTCCGCTTAACGTTTTCGCAATTCTTTCTGTAGTTGAGAGACCTATCCAGAGTGATGAAGAGATATCTTGGATGGGGGTTATGAATGATTGGTACCTCTTGCCATGAGATATTGAGCATTCAACCCGCTTGTCTGTTACAAAGGTGAAAGACGCACATTTTTGAGAGATTTGCTTTAAATGCATTAGCAGTATAATACTGGCTCAGATCTGAGAGAGCTGTGGTAAGGTTGGCCTCAATCTCCTCAAAATCAGTGGCTTGGCAAGTTAAAGCCAGTTCGTCTGCATACAGAAAGCGGGTTGTGTTAGGGCTCACCGGTTGGTCATTTGTGTAAAAGTTTAACAGCAAGGGGGCTAGAACACTACCTTCTGGCAGTCCATTTTTTTGAGTTCACCACATGCTTCTTTCGTTACCGTTGAAGTAGATGGAGTGATAACACGTTTCGGGAGAAGACGGTAAAGAAAAATTGATTTTGTTATTTAAATATAGGTATTTTTTTAGTACAGTACATACATCGATAAAATAGTAGGTATTTTATTAATGTATGTATTTTTACCCGTATCTATTATTATCAAAATTAAATCACAACTTCTTATGACTTGACCATGACTATGTGACCCCCCCCCCCCCTGGCGCCAAAGCTGGATCCGCCCTTGGTTCACACCCGAGTAATCGCATTTTTAGTAAGAAATTGAATTTTACTAAAGCACTAGAAAAATCCACTAGCCACTAAAACCAATATTTCGCAACTAAATGGGGGTTAAAACCACTAGTTTTAGTAGAAAATCCACAATGTTGGCAATACTGGCCGTACGCCGCTAGACTGTTTTGTCTTGATGGTGAGCGCCGTGTCGTAGACAAAACAGCCTTGTCGCAGACAGGTCTGCGACGTCGTAGACAAGTCTATATAAGACAGTCTTGTCTAAAGTATGCGCAGCGCAGGCCCTAAATAAAATAATTAAATTTTGAAATTACTACGAAGAAAATGAATTAAAAAAAATAAATAAACTAAAGCAATATGTCAAATATAATAGACCGAAAAAACTTGACTATCAAATAGGACGATGTATCGAGATTTATTTTTCTACCACTTTAGTAATCATTGTTAAAAATACAAATTAGTTTCGAAATTATTTAAAAAAAAAAATAAGTATGGTGTGTTTTCAAACATATTGTAAAACAGTAAAATTATCAAATAGTCCATCGCGTCATCGCATATTTTTTTAAACCGACTTCAAAAAGGAGATTCTATTTTCGGCTGTATGTTTTTTTTTTATGTATGTTTACCGATTTCTCGTCAGTTGTGAAAATTTTGGTTTTGATTGAAAGGTTTTAGAATTAGTATTTTTAAAGAAATAGTATATAGCTAATTATTATTCTTTTTTTTTTATTAAGGTCAAATTGTACTCTTGTAACCAGTTTCGGATTAAGCCAGTGCGGGGCCTGTAGCAAATTCGATAAATTCGCCAAATAACGGTCGCTGACCGCCACTCCACAAACTGCCACATAAGTTTATGAACATTCCTGACTTGTTCACACCAGGAAACTCCATTGCCCTTTGGGTGACTTAAAGCCATCTAATGAGGCCCATTGTGAACAACCACAATTCAGAGCCATTCCAAGAGATCTTATATTCTGTAGAATTTCACTTGGGGGAAAGTCTGAAATAAAGTCAGTTATATTTAGATTTCATGCAGTATAGATACTTCGACTTGGTCGACATCGGTCAAAGTATCGATACCCCAACGCGAGGGCCCACGATTACGCGGCTTCTTTTACTACGTGGCTAATCCACCACTGTTTGCAACAAAAATATTAAATTATCAAACAGACCTTCGCGTCATCGTATATTTTTTTGATAAATATTAAGAGTAAAAAAAAAGCTTGCAATTAAGCTTTAAAGCAAAGTTAAAAAAAATAGATTACCTATTGTGCTATATTATTTGTCAGACATTCTGTTTTGACAACAGTAAAAAAAAATACTCTTGGTCATTCAAAAATACAAAGACATATTTCACAAAAAAAAAAAACTTTAATTTCCTTGAAAAAACTTCATAAATTGAAAGAACATCCCTCAACATTACGAAAAAAGTAAGTAAAATAAGAACAAAAATTTGAAATGATTAGTACGTATAGTGTGAGCGTGAGGCAGGGGAACAAGAAAAAATCCCACTGTTTTCTTTCGTTCGACAATTAAAAAAACTCAAGAGGATTCAGATGTAACTTTGTTCATTTGCTTCTGTGAAATCAAAGAACATCGCATACAAAAGTAAAATCTTCAAAAATTACGAAAATTCACAAAAATAAAACTTTCATTTCCTTGAAAAAACTTCACACAATGAAATGATAGCCGTCAAAATTACGATGAAAGTTACCAAGAAACCTTCAAGAATTACAAACAAAATAAGAAATATAATTTGTTGAAAAAAATAGAAATGATTCACCTAGTGTGAGTGAGAAGCCGAAGAATAAGAAGAAAAATAACTGTTTTCTTTCCTTCAATAATCCGAAAGACTCAAGAGGATTCAGATGTAACTTCGTTCATTTGTTTCTGTGAAATCAAAAAACATCGCATAAAAAAGGAAATCTTTAAAAATTACGAAAAAAGTTACTAAGAAACTCTAAAAACTATAAAGGCCTGTGCACACCTGAGACAAGACTGTCTTAGACAGACTTGTCTACGACACCGCAGACTTGTCTGCGACAAAACTGTTTTGAGACGTCCAGTATTGCCAACAGTTACATTAACTTACCACTATAGTCAACTTTTAAAGCCACCAGACAACCACTAACAAAAAATTATCCCACACGCGACATCGCAAAATTTCCCACTAAAAAAATGTGTGTTGTACGAAATAAAATAAGTACGCAGTTTCCTTTAATAATAATAATAATTATTATTATTAATCATTTTATTTCGAGCTTGCACTCATATATGGGTTAGTAACAATATTTGCTTAAAAACTATGTTAGTACCTAGCCATAAAATTCCAATTCTAAATATTATTATTATCAAATTCAGTTCAAGAATAAGTGAACGAGTGATAATAAGTGATAAGAAATCAGTTGATCAAACTACCATTTGTGCTGAGAACATGCTAGAACGAGTCAATTCCGACCCTACATTCATGAAACGCTTGTTACTGGTGACGAGACATGGGTTTACGAGTTTGACATGCAAACTAGTCAACAAGCTTCGGTGTGGCGCCTTCCAACTGAACCGAAACCGAAAAAACCACGCCAAATTCGATCAAAAGTCAAAGTCATGTTGACTGTTTTCTTTGATTATCGCGGTGTTGTGCACTCGGAATTCTTGCCGGAAGGTCAAACGGTAAATAAAGAATATTATTTGAGCGTTATGCGGCATTTAAGAGAGCAAATTCGACGAAAAAGGCCGGATTTGTGGAAAGAAAATTCTTGGATTTTGCACCACGATAATGCGCCTTCGCACAAGGCTATCATTGTGAACGAATTTTTGACCAAACACTCAACAAATAAGTACCATCGAGCAACCACCATATTCACCAGATGTGGCTCCAGCCGACTTCTTTCTTTTCCTAAACTCAAATTACCACTTCGTGACACCCGTTTTCAATCGGTAGAAGACTTAAGGAGAATTCACGGCGAGAACTGAACTCAATTCCGGAAGCAGCATTTAAAAAATGTTTTGATGATTGGATTATTCGTTGGCGTAAGTGTATCGTTTCTGAAGGAGCATGCTTTGAAGGTGATAAAATAAATTTGGACGAATAACAAACATTTTGTGTATTATTGATCTTTTCCCGGTACTTTCTTGACAGAGTAGTACATCTACATGTTAATTAATGTAAGTGGGCATGTACCGTTTTAATTAACTATAAATAAATAAATAAATCTATAGAAGCCATTTTCGTGAGATGATTTTCTATGATTTTAAATGTGGCTTAAAACCCTGATGAGTCATTTGATCGACTTCAAATTGCTTTTATGGATGAAAGACCTTCAAAAGCAAGCATCTACCACTGGTATAGCGAGTTCAAGCGCGGTCGCCTTACTTTGAGGGATGAACAAAGAAGTGGTCGTCCTACGACAGCTGTCACGGAAGAAAGTGTGCTGGCAGTAAAAAAAATAATTCAAGAAAACAGGCGAATTATATACGAAGAGATTCAGCATACACTGCAGATTGGTTCGGGAAGCGTTCACAAGATTCTACACGAGCACCTTCGTGTGAGGAGGATAGTTTGCCGCTGGGTGTCGCACAACCTCACTGAAGCTCAGAAGCAGGCCCGTGTGGAGTGGTGCCGTGATATGATTAAAAAATTTGAAGCAGCCTCGTCTCGGCGCGTTTACGACATTGTGACAGGTGACGAATCCTGGATTTATCAATACAATCCAGAAACAAAGCGTCAGTTGACAGTTTGGCTGTTTCAAAACGAAACAACGCCTACGAAAGTGAAGCGATCGAGAAGCACAGGAAAAATTTTGATCCAAAGTTTCCTCACTTTGACGGGGTATCTGATTTCAATTCCATTACGAGACCAAAGCAGCATCAACGCCGAATGGTATACCACAAAATGCCCGCCAGAAGTTTTGTCTTCAATGAGCAACAGAACACACCGGGCTCCGCGGGGTACTGCTTCACCATGACAACGCGCCCGCGCACTTAGCGCTAAAAACGAGGGACTTCCTGAACACCGCACCGGTCAGTCTTGGGGCACCCTCCTTACAGTCCTGATCTGGCACCGTTTGACTTCTTTTTATTCCCTAAAATAAAAAATCTGCCAAAAGGGATACAGTTTTCATCGCCAGAAGACGCGCTAGCAGCGTTCAAGAAGGCCGTTTAAGAGGTGTCTACAGCGGACTGGAAAAAATGTTTCGAAAATTGTTTCAGACGCATGAAACTCTGTATAGAGGTTGGTGGAGAGTTCTTTGAAAAGATTTAATAAAAATATTTTATCAATAGAAGTTTTCTAATGTAAGATTTTTTTATGTATTATGGCTACACTACATGTTAGTGTAGCGACAGCGGGAAGATCTCTTTCGTTACGAAAAATCAAATTATAGCTAGAAGCTTCAATGGTCGAATGTCTAACTGGACTGTCACTTCTCCATGTCCATAAAAACGTAGCGTATCGTACGTTCTTAGCGTGTCGAATATGGTAAAACTAATTAAATTCCTTGCCTGGCCCAGTATTCGGCCATGGCAATGCCGTCCACTGATACTGTCATAAGATCCCTACATGAACAGGTAACAGGGCACGTCATGCAGGATGGAAGGTGGGACATGGTCTGTGGAGAGACACTGCACAAACACTGAAGGTCGGAACCGTTCAGGAACCCCCATGTGTGGAGATTGTCTTTGCTGCGCCCAACCTGCGTGCGGAGTCAGTTTAGAGTTTTCCAGATAGGCCATTGCAACTCGTGTCCAGAAGAGAGAATCACTCCCTTCTCAAAGTAAAGCCATATGGTTTTACTTTGAGATGGGCTCACGCTTACAACAAAACTTTTACGACTTTTAAGTCTCAGGGGCACCGAGCTAGAATAGTGCATTGAATGGCGAGGGTCGTTTTGTTGTTTCGTTCTTTCTATGCGGCTAGCCACAGTCCTGCGAATTTCTGGGGGTGCAATGCCGATTAGTGGATACAGCATTCGTACTGGAGTCGGCATAAGGCAACCAGTGGCAATTTGGCACGTCTCATTAAGTGCTGTATCCACTATGTTAGAGTGGGCGGAGCGGCTCCATACTGGACAGGCATATTCACCAGCGGAGAAGCGGAGCGCCATTCCAGTTGTTCGCAGAATTTGGGGAGACGCCCCCATCTAGTGGATGTTAGGCGACGTATCAGGTTGTTTCTTGTATGCACCTTCCGCTTAACGTTTTCGCAATTCTTTCTGTAGTTGAGAGACCTATCCAGAGTGATGAAGAGATATCTTGGATGGGGGTTATGAATGATTGGTACCTCTTGCCATGAGATATTGAGCATTCAACCCGCTTGTCTGTTACAAAGGTGAAAGACGCACATTTTTGAGAAATTTGCTTTAAATGCATTAGCAGTATAATACTGGCTAAGATCTGAGAGAGCTGTGGTAAGGTTGGCCTCAATCTCCTCAAAATCAGTGGCTTGGCAAGTTATAGCCAGTTCGTCTGCATACAGAAAGCGGGTTGTGTTAGGGCTCACCGGTTGGTCATTTGTGTAAAAGTTTAACAGCAAGGGGGCTAGAACACTACCTTCTGGCAGTCCATTTTTTTGAGTTCACCACATGCTTCTTTCGTTACCGTTGAAGTAGATGGAGTGATAACACGTTTCGGGAGAAGACGGTAAAGAAAAATTGATTTTGTTATTTAAATATAGGTATTTTTTTAGTACAGTACATACATCGATAAAATAGTAGGTATTTTATTAATGTATGTATTTTTACCCGTATCTATTATTATCAAAATTAAATCACAACTTCTTATGACTTGACCATGACTATGTGACCCCCCCCCCCCCCCTGGCGCCAAAGCTGGATCCGCCCTTGGTTCACACCCGAGTAATCGCATTTTTAGTAAGAAATTGAATTTTACTAAAGCACTAGAAAAATCCACTAGCCACTAAAACCAATATTTCGCAACTAAATGGGGGTTAAAACCACTAGTTTTAGTAGAAAATCCACAATGTTGGCAATACTGGCCGTACGCCGCTAGACTGTTTTGTCTTGATGGTGAGCGCCGTGTCGTAGACAAAACAGCCTTGTCGCAGACAGGTCTGCGACGTCGTAGACAAGTCTATATAAGACAGTCTTGTCTAAAGTATGCGCAGCGCAGGCCCTAAATAAAATAATTAAATTTTGAAATTACTACGAAGAAAATGAATTAAAAAAAATAAATAAACTAAAGCAATATGTCAAATATAATAGACCGAAAAAACTTGACTATCAAATAGGACGATGTATCGAGATTTATTTTTCTACCACTTTAGTAATCATTGTTAAAAATACAAATTAGTTTCGAAATTATTTAAAAAAAAAATAAGTATGGTGTGTTTTCAAACATATTGTAAAACAGTAAAATTATCAAATAGTCCATCGCGTCATCGCATATTTTTTTAAACCGACTTCAAAAAGGAGATTCTATTTTCGGCTGTATGTTTTTTTTTTATGTATGTTTACCGATTTCTCGTCAGTTGTGAAAATTTTGGTTTTGATTGAATGGTTTTAGAATTAGTATTTTTAAAGAAATAGTATATAGCTAATTATTATTCTTTTTTTTTTATTAAGGTCAAATTGTACTCTTGTAACCAGTTTCGGATTAAGCCAGTGCGGGGCCTGTAGCAAATTCGATAAATTCGCCAAATAACGGTCGCTGACCGCCACTCCACAAACTGCCACATAAGTTTATGAACATTCCTGACTTGTTCACACCAGGAAACTCCATTGCCCTTTGGGTGACTTAAAGCCATCTAATGAGGCCCATTGTGAACAACCACAATTCAGAGCCATTCCAAGAGATCTTATATTCTGTAGAATTTCACTTGGGGGAAAGTCTGAAATAAAGTCAGTTATATTTAGATTTCATGCAGTATAGATACTTCGACTTGGTCGACATCGGTCAAAGTATCGATACCCCAACGCGAGGGCCCACGATTACGCGGCTTCTTTTACTACGTGGCTAATCCACCACTGTTTGCAACAAAAATATTAAATTATCAAACAGACCTTCGCGTCATCGTATATTTTTTTGATAAATATTAAGAGTAAAAAAAAAGCTTGCAATTAAGCTTTAAAGCAAAGTTAAAAAAAATAGATTACCTATTGTGCTATATTATTTGTCAGACATTCTGTTTTGACAACAGTAAAAAAAATACTCTTGGTCATTCAAAAATACAAAGACATATTTCACAAAAAAAAAAACTTTAATTTCCTTGAAAAAACTTCATAAATTGAAAGAACATCCCTCAACATTACGAAAAAAGTAAGTAAAATAAGAACAAAAATTTGAAATGATTAGTACGTATAGTGTGAGCGTGAGGCAGGGGAACAAGAAAAAATCCCACTGTTTTCTTTCGTTCGACAATTAAAAAAACTCAAGAGGATTCAGATGTAACTTTGTTCATTTGCTTCTGTGAAATCAAAGAACATCGCATACAAAAGTAAAATCTTCAAAAATTACGAAAATTCACAAAAATAAAACTTTCATTTCCTTGAAAAAACTTCACACATTGAAATGATAGCCGTCAAAATTACGATGAAAGTTACCAAGAAACCTTCAAGAATTACAAACAAAATAAGAAATATAATTTGTTGAAAAAAATAGAAATGATTCACCTAGTGTTTTTTTTTTTTTTTTTTTTTTATTCTTGATAGGTTCGCGCTTGACCGCTAACTCACCTGATGGAAAGCGACGATGCGGTCGACGATGGAACGCGCTTACCTAGAAGTAACCTATTCACTCTTGACTTAAAGATTCCCGGGTTGTAGCCATCAGGAAAAACAGATTCCGGCAAGGAATTCCACTCCTTAGCTGTACGCACTATGAATGTGTTCGCAAAACGTTTTGTGCGTATAGGTGGGATGTCCACCATGTACCGGTGGCGCATTGCCGTACGCCTGGTGGTCCGATGATGGAACGGGCTAGGCGGAATTAGGTTATGCAATTCCGACGCACACTCCCCGAAATGCAACCGGTAGAAAACCGACAGGCTAGCAACTCTGCGTCGATGCTCAAGACTTTGGAGCCTCGACTCAACGAGTGCATCATTGCCAATGATCCTCTTGGCTCGCCTCTCAATTGCCTCAAGTGCATCAAGCTGGTATCGGGCAGATCCGTCCCAAAGATGAGAGCAGTACTCCATACACGATCGAACTTGCGCTTGATAAAGTTTGAGCAGCTGTTCCGGCGTGAAGTACCGTCTGACCTTCGCGAGGATTCTCAGCTTTTTTGCTGCCAGTTGAGCCTTTGCTTCGATGTATGGCCCAAAGTTGAGTGTTGACGTCAGCGTAACACCAAGGAGATCAAGATGGTCGGTTATTGGCACGGTTACGCCCCGGAAAGTTGGAGCAGGGCTGAATTGGCTCCTTTTAGCGGAAAATAGACACGCCTGGGTTTTAGCAGCATTGAACTTGACCAAATTGGCATCGCCCCATTCAGAGACTGCCTCCAAGGACAAGTTCAAGCGCTCGACCATAGCCTCTCGGAGAGACTGGATCTGTGACCCACTAGCCTGCGCGCTGGATATGTAACTCTCAGCAACAGTGCTGTCGTCTGCATACCCAAAGGTACCGGGCTTAAGCAGATCATTTATGTGCAGCAAGAACAATGTTGCCGAGAGCACTGACCCCTGAGGGACCCCGGCATTAATGGCCATTTGACCGGACGAGCAACCATCGATGACCACTCGGATGGACCGGTCACTCAGGAAATCTGCAATCCAAGCACACAAACCAGCAGGTAATCCGAAAGAAGGAAGCTTACTAATAAGGCTTTCGTGCCAGACCCTATCGAAAGCCTTCGAGATATCGAGGGAGACGGCAAGAGCTTCCCCGTGTTTCTCGATGGCCTCACTCCAGATGTGGATGGCATACGCTAGAAGATCACCAGTTGACCGATTTCGGCGAAAGCCGTATTGTCGGTCACTTAGGATGTCATTAGCTTCTAGGTATGCCAGGAGCTTACTGTTGAGTACACGTTCCATTGTCTTACAGAGAATGGACGTTACTGAGATTGGCCTGTAGTTAGCTGGGTCAGCCCGACTACCCTTTTTGGGCACGGGCTGTACGTTAGCTTGCTTCCATGCAATCGGCACTTTTCCAGCCTCAAATGAAAGCCGAAATAGGCGTGTCAGGATCGGAGACAGTTCAGGCGCACACGTTCTTAGAACAATTGCCGGTATCCCGTCTGGACCGCTAGCCTTGTTCACGTCAAGGTTACGCAGCACCCTACGGACGTCCTTCTGATGGATGCGAATATCCGACATACTCGTCCCGCAACCATCAGGATTAACAGGGGGCCGCGCGTCACCAGAATCTAGACGCGAAGATTCCGCGAAGAGAGAGGCAAACAAATTTGCTTTCTCCTCAGCGGTATGGGCCAGCGACCCGTCGGGTTTCAGCAGTGGCGGTAGTGAGGGACGGCAGAAGTTCGATTCAACCGACTTAGCCAGGGACCAAAACGCCTTACTACCAGCAGGGTATGATGCGAGTTTGTTCCCGATGCGGCTAATGTGGTCGAACCGAGACCTCCGCATCACCTTCTTGCAAGACTTGGCAGCTCTGTTGAAGGCTCTCTTCTTCTGACTCACGTCACTCGCCTTATGCATACGAGCGTCGGCCCATGCCTGGTATGCCGTGTGCTTAAGCGCGTTAGCGCGATCACACTCCGCACCAAACCAAGGGCGAGCATGGCCAGACATTGTTACGTCAGAGAATGGAATGTAATACTCCATCCCCCGCCGCAAAACATCTGTCACAGCATCTGCGCACGACGATGGATCATCCGAAGAAAAGCAAGTAGGCTGCCAAGGATAACATGCGAAGAAAGATCGCATGCCATCCCAATCTGCTGACCTATATCGCCAAACCCGCCTGGTGCCTCTAAGGCAGGGATCAGGCGGAGAGTAGACTGATACAGATTTCACCAGACAGTGGTCGGAACTACCTAACGGTGATGATATCGACACTGAATAGCGGTCTGGATCTGTTGTCAGCAGAAGGTCCAAGCAGTTGGCCGTGTGCGAATCAACATCCGGCACCCTCGTAGCTCCCTGGACCAGCTGGGTGAGATTGTGAGTGTAGTGTGAGTGAGAAGCCGAAAAACAAGAAGAAAAATCACTGTTTTCTTTCCTTCAATAATCCGAAAGACTCAAGAGGATTCAGATGTAACTTCGTTCATTTGTTTCTGTGAAATCAAAATGAGATTTAAATTTATTTCAGATGCAAATCTGTTTACTACTTCTTTTGTTCCTAACTAACTATACATCTCTAATTTTTAATTAGTACAAATACATAAAGGGCTTATTAGAAAAGGTCTCGTTATTATTTAAGTAAAGTCTCAATAAATAATATTCTTAGACAGCTAAGTTATTAGCGTTTGTTTATATCCCAAAATGTCACTCAATTTATGGAAATATTGTACAGGCTATTGATTATGAATGAAAAACAATGGAAAAACACTGCGCGTAGTATTTTCTAAGAGCAATTGTCATGAATGATTGATTCAATAATGAATTTACCAATTATGGCAAATATTTGTGGACAATTTTGGGATTTCGTTTATTTTACTTTTGACTACACAAATGTGATCAGTAACGGGTACGGATAGAGCCCCATTTTTATTATTATTATTATACATTTATTTAGAGTATCAAAGACTCATTTCAGTAACATAATGACATACAGAAAATATATACCATAAAATTACATACAATTGAAATGTTAAAATTAAATTAAATTGCATTGGATTTTCATTGTTATTTGATTGGATAATCATTAAATTGCATTGTATTGTCATTGGATTATCATTAAATTAAATTGAATTTTATTATAACGTCAGTCAAACAAACATTAAAAGAATTGTATTAAACATTAAAATAAAATGTATAAAATTAAGTATTTATAATTGTACTAACCTTTAGTTAATGAAGCAACTGTCATTTAGGTACCTTTATTTGTAAAGTTTTGTTAAACAATTTTAATTGAGTTTTCAAGAAGTAGTGACATTAGCTGTATATTTCCTAATTTCAGCGGGCGATTGATACGCTCGCGCTCAACCACTATCTCACCTGCCGTCCTAGCCAAGTTACGACCGTTTCGTTTCGAATCTCTTCCGTCGAACGCTTCGAGTAGGCCACGCCTCCGATTCCATTGTTCTGACCATGTGACTGAGCGTTGAGATGACGTCAGAATGGAGGCATCGGAGGCGTGGCCTACTCGAGGCGTCCGACGCAAGAGAAACGAAACGGTCGTAACTTGGCTAGGGGGGCTGATGGTAAGTGATGATGTGGTTGACGTGCCCTTGGATTTCAAGGACTACGGGTTTCCTTTTCAGAAATTTCCCTTGGCTCTAGCAGGCTTCGGCCCTGCTGGTACGGTTTCGCTGACATCTCTTTGAGACGCGTGGAATATTACGCGCTGTCGACGACTTAGGCTCGGTCCGGACGATAACCAAACGGCCGGACGGCGAGCCACCTATTGCTCGTTGTCCGCAAGCCCGAAGTAATATTATGGTAAGGTTCTAACTACCGTAAAACATAAGTTTCAGTATTACTAAATCTTTTAATACCCATTGTTAACACATTAAACATAAATCACATAGTCTTATATTTACAAGCGACCTGCGCAATAAAAAATACTTTTAAAATTATTTAGGTACAAAATACTCGGAGGAAATATTTGTGGACCTTTGAAAATGCTACTCACACAAAATAACACAAACACTAGTACTAACAAAACACACAAATACTAGTACACATAAAAAGGTGAAAATTTGTGAATGTTATTGTTGAAACTTTTAACCAATACCTTTGTAATATGCAGGGTTGGGCAGTATTTGAATTACTTGTAATTAAAATACGTAATTGAAATACAAATACGTATTTAGTATTTGTATTTCAATTACTTCCTTAAAATGTAATTTGTAATTCGTATTTCAAATACCTGACGGCGAAGTATCTTGTAATTAGTATTTCAAGTACTTGAGGCTTCAAAATACATTTTAACATTAAAATACATTTAACCTTCAAGAAAGATTGTTTTCTTTAGCAGGTTTTATTCACTCTCCAACAAGAGGCTGTTTGTCTGACAGTACATTTAAAAATCTAGTGTTCATGAAAGGAAACTCTGGTTTTACTGATTAATTAATCTTGTTTTCCTCTAATTTTCAGCCCATGCTGGTCTAGATTACTTATTTTGTAATAATTTGCTTAATTTGTATTTTGTATTTCAATTAAAAATAGCTAAAATACTGTATTTTGTATTTTATATTTCAAATACCTTACTTAAATATATTTTGTATTTTAATTACTTGCGATACTGTATTTTGTAATTTGTATTTCAATTTAAGCAAAGCATGTATTTTGCCCAGCCCTGGTAATATGTGTCTTCAAGGCTAGAGTGAATATGCTCTTAATAAACTAGTGCGCCTCACCATCAACGATTTCATCACTGCTTACCATCAGGTGGGATCGCAGTTAGGTACTAGTTTATATCATTTTAAAAAAAAAAACATTAACATGATTTCAAAGAGAGTCCATGGAGTTTCTTGCACATTCTTTTCCATAGAGATCTACGCTTCGTAATGTGCAATTAGCATTATATATATTACTAGCTTCAGCCAGCGGCTTCGCCCGCGTGAGTGTCGGTATCTCCATACAAACTTTGGACCCTCGTTTCATCCCCTTAGGGGGCAAATTTTAGAAAATCCTCTCTTAGTGCTCGCCTACGTCATAAAAGGAAACCTTGTGCAAAGTTTCACTCTCTTAGGCCCCGTAGTTTAGGCTGTGCGTAGATATGTCAGTCAGTCAGTTTCTCTTTTTATATTTAGAAATAAAGACGAAGAAGTGTGTGACGCGCTCGAGTTTTTCCGAGGATCAATTTTTTTTTACTAATCTGACGGGCTGTCCTTGACGCACCCCACTATATTAAGGGTTCATATCTGGTAGGGGTACATTACAGGGTGCAAGGTTTCTCCCCATATGATTTTCTGACGCGCTCAAGTATCGCGCAAAATCCCCATCTGACCGCCCCTACTACGACGGCTGCAGGTACCTCTGCCGTTGGCAACATGCCGTTCGTGTGTGCTCTAATACTCAAAAAAGTCCACAAATATTTCCTCAGAACAAAATCAGCTGAAATATCAACATCATGATTTGGAATATTCATAGTTATAAAATAATTACAAATTAAAGTATAAATAGAAATCTATTAGATTAGAAATTCGAGTTCAAGGGTCAAGGCATATTGACCTTTATCTCCACTACTTAAAGCGCCAGATATATTATGGGACAAAATGTCCCCCAACATGACGCGAAACGGCTGGACAGGTTCACTCAAAAATGTGAGGTTCTTTCCTCAAAAGACCTTCTCAGACACTAATCTGCATGGTTCTCATATGATTTGACTATTACATGTTTGCTGTATGGACTTGAAAGGTAGAACTACACTGCGCACACGTGTGCCACGCAGGGGCGCCGGCTTTTAGAAAACCTCATGGGTGCTCATGCTCATTTGATGACTCGAAAAAGTGGCGAAGTGTGAGAAGAGAAATGCACACTGATCGACATTTTGATAACGGATACCGGCATCAGTAACTGGCATCCGTTGCCCGCATCGTTAATAAATAATAAATTGAGACAACATCACATACATTGTCCTGGTCCTAAACTAAGGTTTTCCCTTGTACTATGGAAACCAGGTACCACAAACACCCAGACCCAACACAAATATCTGTTTCATCAACAAACATTTGTTTGTTGATGAAACAGATATTTGTTTTGTTGTTGGTGCGGGAAGCGAACCCGCGACCCTTGCGTCTCAACCGGCGCTCTGAACCACTGCGCTAAACGGGTCATCAAGTAATGAAAAAACGCCCATCCCTAAAAGGCGATTACTGATCTGTTTCTTGATGTCTATTCTCAGGGGTGCTCGGCACCTACTGTTTATATCTCATGGGTGCTTGAGCCCCCGAGCACCCACGGAGTCGGCGCCCCTGGTGCCACGTACGCCGATCTGGGCTCGTCGGTCTCCATAAATTTTATATAGAAACTAGATTTGTAGAGCTACACTAGATCCCCGCCACGCGACGCCGTTCTACGTACAAATCAGGCGTATTACACGTGTGCGTCAGACTAATGTAGTTCTTGCTAGCTTAAAAGAGACTTTGACCCCTGAGTTTGTTTCGGTGTTTCTTCTCAGGGTAGTCAGCTAGGAAACACCAGCCTCATCTAGTTTAAACTGACGAAAAAATTGACGTGTAAAAGTGTTTTTAAAAACCTATTTACAAAATAAATATCATTTATCATTTAACGCTGTCAAATTGTCCACCAACATGTCCCGCGTCACGTGAATACGTTGTCAATTGGGGGCAAGTTGTGGGACAGTGGACAACGTTCCAGCGTCACGTAGATTGAGCGTTGCGCGTCATGTTGGAGGACGTTTTGTCCCGTAATGTATCTGAGCACACATTTGAACGTAACCGTCTTTTTTCGCGTCTGTTTCAATATGTCTTGACTCCTAAACAATAGGCAAACAAAAAAATATTCGAAAATAATTGAATCTTCTTCGCAAAATCATGTTGTGAAGTGAAAATTTCCACTGAAGCATAGCCGGGCAAAGTGGAGAAGAGCGGTTTGTGGATTACGACTTTATATTATTAACCTCGTATCGTGAAGTTTTCACTTCTGTCGTGTGGTTTTAAACACACAGTTATTATTATTACTTATATAGGGTGACTGGTAATTAGTGTACGATACTTAAACACGTGATTGTGCTCATGATAACAAACAATTTTTATTATGGGAGCAAAGCCGAAATCGAAAAAAATATCAGCTGTTCAGTACATTAGGCAAACATAAATGTACTGGACAGCTGATTTTTTTTTCGCGATATCAGGTTTGTTCCCATAGTAAAAGTTGTTGGTTATCATGAGCACAATCACGTGTTTAAGTATCGTACACTAATTACCAGTCACCCTATATATTTATTTACAAATTTATTCAACTCAAATAATTAATTAAACAATCCTCTGAATGTTTTAAATAATAATAAATGTTTTGGCCTTAAAGACCATTTCAATGGAGACGAAGAATTATTTCTTTTTTTTTTAATTCTATAAATCAGGCTTTCGGACAACATTTAAAATGTCCGAATTTCAAGACAACGACAAACCTATCTAACTTAAAATAAGATTAACACTCAGTTTTTGGAACGAAAAATACCGAAGTCGAGTGGTGATAATCTCTCGATTATCGCAAAGGACAATTTGTCTCAATCTATTTAAATAAAAATGAATAGCTGTTCGTTAGTCTTGCTAAAACTCGAGAATGGCTGGACCGATTTGGCTAATTTGGTCTTGAAATATTTGTGATAGTCCAGGGAAGGTTTAAACGGTGAGAAAATATGGAAAAACTTACGAAAATAAAAAAATGCGAACACAACGCCATCTCTAATTAAAATATCATTTGTCAAATGACTATTAGGTGGTATGAAGTTCGCTGGGTCAGCAAGTTAATCGATAATTTTCGTTCCAGAAACTGTGATTAATTCCTACAATTGTATACAAATGTGACAAATTAGGTACCAGCTAAAAAAAGTAGCTGCGTAGTAATATTTCATTAATTTGATTTAGCCTTATAACCGACACGTCAAAATAGCGAAAGCATCGTCTCAGCGCCAACGGGCGACTCGACAATTTCATCATTTAACAACACAAATAAGAAAAACCACACTTTCTCATAAGATTTATTAGTGTTTAAATCTGTCATGAAGTCGTGACCGTGGCGTGCTGGACACGTTTTGCTTTGTGCAATGTGGCGGTGAAAAGGAATCACTGTCATATTGTTTAAACAACATAATATCATCTTTACCGGGTGGCAGGGACATCGACATATAATATGTTATCATGAATTCAGTAAGAACACGTTTTTTTTGGTAACATATTATGTGTCGATGTCTCTAACACCCTGAATTTTTCAAGTAATTTCATACACTGCATCAATTACTTTTGCGCATTTAACTATATTAATAATCAGGTAATCTTCACCCGTTCGAATCAAATTACTAAACAAGGTAACCAAAGGCATTCGCATCATTACAATTTCAAACTCATAAGTTGCGCATATTTTAATTATTAAAACCAATAATTTTAATAAGTCTTACCGTTCACACATAATCAGGGTCAGGTTCCTCAAATGTGTCAGGGTGTAACCTCAAAATATGCCTTTTCAAATCACTTTTTTTCTTCGTCGAATAATCACAATTCGAACAGACGTGTTTTTTCTCACTAACCGTTTTTCTACACGAGGACAAATGTTCCAAGACCACAGCCTTGTCACTGGAATAGAAATCACACCTTTTGCACTTGAAGTCCTTATTACTAACACTTCCACTATCATGTTTTTTTAGATGATAAATCAAGCTCATTTTGTGTCGCGCCCTGTAGTCACAAAGATGGCATTTGAATTTCTTTTCGACTTTGTGAATTCTAGTGTGTCTCGCAAACATGGATTTGCTTGATGACGTGTAACTGCAAATCGGACAGACATGCAACACTTTGGAATGTTCAGAAACGTGTTTATTGTACTCCGCAGAGTTTTCCGTTGAAAAATGGCATTGGACGCAATAAAAATCATACATTCCCCACATGATCTTCTCTATGTCAGGTCTTTTTTTTAATTTGGACTTTTTTTTTAGTTTTTTCTTGCTCGTGTCCGGTGTTATTTTCACGAGTTTCACTAGAGGCATGTCGTCTTCGTCCGTTTCGTCGGACACTTCGACGGTATCTATGTGTGGCTCCTGGAGGATTACGTCGTCATCATCGCTTGACGTCAGCAGACTGATTGGGTCTTCTTTTCTGTGGAAAGAAAATTATTGATTAAAAATACGAATAAAACTGGTGTGTAGTTGGAGAGGCTTTTTTTGAGGTGGGAAATCATCCAATGACTTTTCTCGCTCTGGGGTTGAGTGGGAAAGCGTTTTTTTTTTTCGGTGTAAAAATCATCTAATGACAACCCCCACTCTTGGGCGGAGCGAGAGATAGTGTCAGACTTTTACTGACTAAAAACCACGCGTCCTACATTGCTACACTGTTCCTTCGTTGCCTTTCGGACCAGGGCCGAGTCTTCCTTTCAGAATCAGACCCTTGGCCCCAGTAGGCTTCGACCGTGCTAGGCCCCTTTTTTTTTAGGTGGGAAAATCATCTAATGACAAATCTCGCTCTTGGGTGGAGCAGGAGATAGTGTCAGACTGGGCCCCTACGGTTTGCTGACATCTTGAGGCGCGCGTAGAACAGTACGCGCCGTCGACGACTTGGGCTAGGTCCGGACGGTTACCGGACGGTCGGACGGCGAGCTATCAATTGCTCGCCGTCCCGCGAGCAATGGGTAGCTCGCCGTCTGACCGCAAGCCCGCGCCTACGGTGGCCGGAAATCGGGATCGGAATCCCGGCGGCGGTTGGGGCGTGAGGACCGTTGCCTCACGCGTGCGGCCTCCTCCTTTACTAGCATCACTGCTTTGCAGAAGGAGGCGACCGCCTGCCACTCCTCCTTGCTCTGGACCATAGCCTGGCGCCACGCGGCCCGACGCGAGAGATCTCAGCCGCCTCACGCCCCCACGAGGACACGGTGGTGCTCCGTCCAAGCGGGGCACACCTCCACCGTATACTCCACCGTGTCCTCCGGGTATTCAATACTTATCACTATAATACCGTCTCGCGATCCTCCACTCCCTGTTCATACAAATCATTCCCCACACAGTCCAACTATCAAAATGGAGAGCTGCCAAGGACATCAAAGGTACACAGTCAGCCAGCCTAGCCCGTTTTATTTTTGTACGAAATCTTCAAGTAATTTTCTCGCTCTACATTATTTTTACTATATAGAAACCTGAATACAATTTGTTCAGAATCAGTAACAGAATTGATTCCAATAATTTTACACCATGTTATATTTTTTCCCATTAATAATAGGTCTTTACCTATGAAATTGGAGATTTTTAAAACGGGTTGCTTTGAAGTGTTATATCATTGGATTGACTTGGAATTATAAGTTCAAATAAATTTTATATTAAAGGTATGTTATTCTTCTTTTGAAATTAGGTATTTATTGGTTTCTTTGTGTTTTGTATTTTCTGTAATATAGCAGTACTTATAACCAATGCCCGCTGGCATTAGGCGCTAGCGCACAGCTGGGTCACCCGGATGGCCCGGTGACCAAGTATTTGTGTGGACAACCAAGTAACATAACAAGCTTATAACTTTGTGATTTTACATGATACAGTTATGAAACTTTGTACATAGATTCTTTACATGAAATACTCGTGTTTTGGGTTTCGCATAATACACTAAAAATAATGTTGTATATAGGGTGACTGGTAATTAGTGTACGATACTTAAACACGTGATTGTGCTCATGATAACCAACAACTTTTACTATGGGAACAAACCTGAAATCGCGAAAAAAAATTCAGCTGTTCAGTAAATTTATGTTTGCCTAATGTACTGAACAGCTGATATTTTTTTCGCGATTTCGGCTTTGCTCCCATAATGAAAATTGTTTGTTATCATGAGCACAATCACGTGTTTAAGTATCGTACACTAATTGCCAGTCACCCTATATGGAGCGAGAGGGTGTTGTTCATTCCAGTTACATATTGTATATAAATGAGTTAGTTTTTACTCAAATAGGTATAGTTACTAAATTATATTTTCCTCATGTTATTTATACAACATAACATTGATAAAATGCGGAAAATGTAACTTAATTACATGAGTTTTAGTTTCATAATTAGCTGTGTACGAGGTAAAGGTACATTTAAATGATAAACTGATTTTAAGTTCAGTTTGTGTATTGCCCGAAAATGATAGATGATCGACCCGCGGCGAATGAGTCTATCATCGATGCTATGCAACTACTAAAGCGTAAGGTTACACTAGTCGATACTTTTGCCATACAAATTTTAGGGGGGTATTACTCCGCAGTTTAACATTATACATCCAAAATAAAACATGATATGGTTTTACCTTATTAAAAAATGCCAATACAAAGTTATGAGCCAACAAAATTTTGGCGGTGCGCGAGAGCGTGTCAGACTTCAGAGGCGACAAATGGACAAACCAGACAATGGGCAGCAGCATTATCTGTGCATTACAACAACCACACTGCGATCACCAAAACCCGCCTGCCAAGCGTGGCGACTATGGCAAACCCCCCAAAAATTAAAAGCACAACCAAAAAATAGCCCCCTAGTGTCCGGCAGCCCGTCCACCCTTGACTCCAGTAGCGGTCAAGATTACGGTGGAAGGCTACCACAAGGTGGACCGTTGACCTAGTAAAGGTAGCAGGACCGTTCGTTGTGGCGACACTTGGGAGAGGCCTATGTCCAGTAGTGGACGTCTTTTGACTGAAATTTAATGATCTACGATTTGCGACGAACTTACTTTATTCAATAAATTTATTATTATTATTATTTGGCTTTTGTTCACAATAACATTGCTTGTTTATATGTACATGTATCTGTACTGATTATTGTACTTATTTCTTTTATGTTTATCTATTTATTAAGGGGATGCAATTCGAAATACATTTTCACTGTTTTTCATACAACCGCTGTTACGCGATTATGACGTTTTTACAAATTTTTCATTAGATATTTTGGAAACTCAGTATCTTGTGGATATTACCTAGGCTTCTATTGAAATCAATTTATAAATTTGTGTAAAACTAATCCAGTAAAGACCTCTGAAAATCTGATATTTTGTATGAACTTTGACACTTCATAATTTACTCAAAAAAAAAAAGTCAAAAAGTATAACAATAGAAGCCTTGCAAATTTAATTAAGATTCTGAATGACGACAATTTTTTTCAAAAACTTGTAAGGGTATAAAAAAAAACACGTATTTCCTGGAACAAATTTTGTGAAATATTGAGTTAATCACGGAATTACCGAATGCTAACAGAGTTTTCAGGCGTTATCTCTCTTTTTTCGCGTTGCCTTTTAGTCAAACATCGCGTTGGATTGCGTTAGGTGAAGTAACAAGCTTTGAAACCATGCTCGATGTTGACGATAGGCGAGTGGGGAAGGACCCTCTTAAGTTGCACCTACCATGTTATATTTCTGCACCATTCTAAGGTCGACTGACAGAAAATGCCAAAGGCATTAAGTCCGCCTTTGTACAGTGTTACTTACCGCATAAAGTTTTAATAAATAAATTCTGTTAAAACTTATGACTTACTTGTTAGCCTTGGTCTCCTCTTCCCGGTAGTAATCCTCATCATGAGTCAGCAGCAGGGTGGACGGGTCCACCTCGACCTGCACGCTCTCCAGTAGCATCAAGCAATCTTGGCTACCCGTGCCCGCTGCACTCACATCTGTTGGCAATAAAATATGAAGAATTGAAAAGAGGAAGAAAACGAACGTAGATTTTTTTACGACTATCACACAACGCCATCTAGTCCCAAACTAAGCAGAGCTTGTGTTATGAGTACTAGACAACTGATTAACATACTTATATATTTCTGAATGCTCATCACACAAACATTTGTCCTGGGTGGAAATCGAATCCAAGACCCCCGGTATAGCAGTCACGGCAACTGACCACTAGACCAAGAGGCCTGTCGGCCTGTATTGATAAGGCCGCGTTTGACCACTATCTCACGTGATGGTAAGCGATTTTGTGGCCGACGATGGAGCACGCTTGCCTAGAAGTAACCTATTCACTCTTGACTTAAAGATCCTTAGGTTGTAGCTATCAGGAAAGCCGGGAAGGGACGTCGTAGAAATACATACACCTTGGTGATTTTCTTCAGAAAAGAAAAACGTTTTAGAACCACATTCAGTCTGTCATACTGTATGGATCAGAATGTTGGGCTGTGAAAAAGACGGATGAAAAACGATTGCATGTAGCGGAGATGAGAATGTTAAGATGGACGTGGGGTGTGACGAGAATGGGTAAAGTGAGAAATGAGTATATTAGGTGAAGTTTGAAAGTGGAGCCAGTGACTGAAAAGTTGAAAGGGAATCGTTTGTCTTGTTATGGTCATGTGAAGAGGAGAGATGAAACGCATGTTACTGAAAGGAGTTTACATGTGGATGGATGGAGAGGGAGACGGCCAAAGAAAAGACGGATGGATTGTGTGAGAAGTGATATGAAAGAAAAGGGAGTTAGTGATAGCGTGACGGGTGACAGGGCAGAATGGAAGAAAATACGTGTTGCGCCGACCCTAAATAAAACTGGACAAGGGTAGGAAGAAGAAAATTCAGTATATTCCCTTGGGATATTCTGCAAGGCTCCCGGGATAAAAAATATCCTATAAAGCGGACCTTACAAGACTTTGTCTAACCCTGTGGAAAGTTTCATCTCAATCCATTTAAGCCTGAAGGAGAAAACAACATATAAACATACGGCGAGCTAGCCATTGCTCGTCGTCCGCAAGCCTGGGTCTACGGTGGCTAATGGTCGCGGTCCCGACGGCTGGGGCGGGAGGAAGTCCGTTCCCTCGCGCGTGCGGCCGCCTCCTTCGCTAGCATTACTGCTTCACAGAAGGAGGCGACCACCGCCCATTCCTCCTCACTCCGGACCATGGCCTGAACTGCCTTTATAATATTAGAATGATTTTCTTATGGTGAGAAATCATTATATGACTTCTCTCACTCTTGGGCGGAGCGAGAGGGCGTGTCAGACTTTTACTGACTAAAATCCACTCCCGTTCCTTCTTTGTCTTTGTTCTATGGCCCCAGTAGGCTTCAACCCTGCGATATACGATTTGTAGATATCTCCTTGAAGCGCGCGTGGAATATTAGTATGATGGGATTCTTACCAATAAAACACAAAGTTCCTCTCCCTGCCCTTGGCTGGGGGAACAGGATCACTATACGGAGTCCTCCGTCCCCCCGCTTTAAGCGAGAACATTTTTCGAGACACGCGCGCTCTCTTAAAGCTCTGAACGACCACTGAGATGATACAAGTAAATTATAGTTAAAATTATATAAAGGGAACTTTATCCTCTAAACTTTGCGATTTGAAAATCAACCTTATAGCTAGGTACATAAGGCCTTATCATGACTGTGCGGTCGCAAGAGGAAATCCGGTGCGATATTGAGTTTTTCGACCACTATCCTCATAGTTTGTTTCGAATATTCTCGAATTATATAAAATAATTGGTTTTATTAGATATATAGGGTGACTGGCAATTAGTGTACGATACTTAAACACGTGATTGTGCTCATGATATGAAACAATTCTTATTATGGGAGCAAAGCCGAAATCGCGTAAAAATATCAGCTGTTCAGGACATTAGGCAAACATAAATGTACTGAACAGTTGATTTTTTTTCGCGATTTCAAGTTCGTTCCCATAGTAAAAGTTGTTGGTTATTATGAGTACAATCACGTGTTTAAGTATCGTACACTAATTGCCAGTCACCCTATATAGTCGCTGGCATGGTCGCTTACAATCAGAAGCCTCATCAGAAGGCTTACAGTCACCCAAAGGGCAATGGAAAGGGCTATGCTCGGAGTTTCCTTGCGTGATCGCATAAAGAATGAAGATATCCGCAGTAGAACCAAGGTCGCCGACATAGCCCGAAGAATCGCCAAACTAAAGTGGCAGTGGGCAGGGCACATTGCACGTAGAACGGATGGTCGATGGGGCCGAAAGGTTCTAGACCACTCTAGAACCTTTCGTCGCCACCGACCTCGCACCGGAAAACGCAGCGTTGGAAGGCCTCCCACAAGGTGGACCGACGACCTGGTGAGAGTCGCGGGAGTGCGGTGGATGCGAGACGCACAGGATCGGTCGTTGTGGCGACGCTTGGGGGAGGCCTTTGTCCAACAGTGGACGTCTTTCGGCTGAAATGATGATGAGATAAATAGTAGGCGTGTGTAACTCTTTATTGAACCGACTCACTGTTCCGAAACAGTTTGTTTTAAAAGATTGGAACAGCAGTAATGTTTTAAATGCATCATTTGGAACAATTGGAACACTGAAACACTCTTTACTTTAAGTGACCTGCAGTCTTTTTAAAATTCAAATTAAAACGAAAATAGAAAGAAAGAAAACACTTTTATTTGGCACACAGGTACACACAGTGAGATAACAATTATAAAGAAACTTAATAACTTAAAAATATTAAATACTTAAACTTAAAAAAATACAACAACATTGTATGTCTCACGGCTGCGCCAAATAGGTCCAGTTCAGCATAATGCCAGGCCACTACGTAGCAGTTGCCTGACGCTGGTTTTCAACTGAACCTTGATATGAGTCTACGGATGTTAATCAGTTAGATTAGTGTGAGGTAAATAAATATATGTATATTATTATATGTAGGTATAAATTAGTGTGTAGTAAATGATAAATAATAGATAGGTGTTTAGTGTTACATATATATGAAACAGGAAAAAACATATACTGAAAATAAAAACGTAATCATCTAAATTATACGTAAATTCGATCCCACAGTAAAATAGTGTAAATTTTAATGAACTGAACTAAAAACATCTGCTTTAAATTATTCTCAAATCTAAATTTAATTAAATAAAGCTGCTGGATATAAGACGCAACGTAACAGATCACGATTCATAACAGTCAGTGTCTGTGTTTGTATCTTTTGAGCCGATGTTCTAAATGTTCCGTTTGTATCTTGTGAGTCGATGTTCCAAATGTTCCACATATCACTGTTTCGGGACATTTCAGTGATTCAGATGCAAACGTTCCCATCGCAAAGATGACACACTTTGCCCACGCCTATTATATAGGGTGACAGGTAATTAGTGTACGATACTTAAACACGTGATTGTGCTCATGATAACAAACAATTTTTATTATGGGAGCCAAACCGAAATCGCGAAAAAAATATCAGCTGTTTAGTACATTAGGCAAACATAAATGTACTGAACAGCTGATTTTTTTTTCGCGATTTCAGGTTTGTTCCCATAGTAAAAGTTGTTGGTTATCATGAGCACAATCACGTGTTTAAGTATCGTACACTAATTATCAGTCACCCTATATAGGTAATAATACTAGCTGACTCGACAAGCGTTGTTCTGCCATATAAATGGCCAAAGGAAAAAAAAATAGGAGTTGGGGAGTTAAAAATAGCATACGCCCTTTAGCTACATCTATGGCGTCACATAAGAACCAATCCTGCATCGCGCAATTAAAGTTCTCCGCGCGATTAGAACATATAGAACAGCCCGAAATCATCTATCGGGCAGTAGCCCACCAGACATAACACCCGTCTGGCCGGAGGATCCTCCCTTTTCAACGGAGATTTGCGGGACTTTACTCTCTGTTCCGCATACCTCCAAACTGATGACCCTCGACTAAGGACGTCAGCGCAGCCTTCGTGCAGCCACTAGTTCGTGACATCATCATCACTTCCTCAAGCTTTCGAGCAGCGAGCCATACAGCCAGCACCCACGGCTATAAAGGGTATCCTGACCACCAGCATGCCTACCAGGTCATACCTGACTTGGCCTGGCTACTCTCATACAGACCTATCAAAAATATACAAAAATTTTCATAAAAATCGGTCGAGCCCTTTCGTAGGAGTTCGATAACTAACACTTTGAGACAATCTAATTCCGCCAAGTCCGTTCCATCATCGGACCACTAGACGTACGGCGTTGCGCCACCGGTACATGGTAGACATCCCACCCATACGCACAAAACGTTTTGAGAACACATCTAATATGCGTACAGCCAAGGAGTGGAATTCCTTGCCGGAGTCTGTGTTTCCAGATAGCTACAACCTAGGGGTCTTTAAGTCAAGAGTGAATAGGTTACTTCTAGGCAAGCGTGCTCCATCGTCGACCACATCATCGCTTACCATCAAGTGAGATGGTGGTCAAACGCGAGCCTATCATTAATAAAAAAAAAGAGACGCAATTTTTAGGGTTCCGTACCTCAAAAGGAAAAAACGGAACCCTTATAGGATCACTTTGTTGTCCGTCCGTCTGTCTGTCTGTCAAGAGAGAGAGAGAGAGAGAGTCTGTTATTTCGGAAACGCGTGGAGGTATCGAGTTGAAATTTAAACAATATATTCAAATCTGCGAACCCTTGAAGCTGTGAAAAAATCAAACTTCTAAGTTAACGAAAAAAAAAATAAGGCCGTTTATGTCGCAAAAAACGTATATTTCGACACTCTCAAGGGAATCAAAATTCATAGGGTACTTCCCGTTGACCTAGAATCCTGAAATTTGGCATGAAGCAAGGTCTTATAGCACAGGTATAGGAATAAATCTGAAAACAGTAAATTTGTTGTAACGTCACAAATAATTCTTTTTTATGATCCGTAAAAATCTTCGAGATTACATTCGGGAATTGAACTATTTGTTCGGAACCCTCAGTGCGCGAGTCCGACTCGCACTTGCCCAGTCTAATTTATTAGTAGATTGAGCACGCTAATCTCAGGAACTACTGGTTTGCTTTTATTATGGCTAGGTGATCAAAATTTCGAAAAAGAACAACATACCTTTATCAACCGAAACTTCAATAAACACCGGAGCAGCTTCCTTGTCTTCAATCTCGATGGGCTCATCATTCTGTACAAAAAAAAAACGAAATCAATCATCTATAATTTAAACAGTCACAAAATAGATAGGTACAGAAGTCAATCTACATACAAAGCGCGCTCGAGCAACGCACACATAGACACCGTTCACGGACACGATATCTCGGCTCAATTCAGCTCAATGCGAGCTCGAGTGCTATCCGTTTGAGACACGCGTCTGTGGACTTTTTTGTGTAAAAATGGACTAACAAAAAAAACCTTATTCTAACTGTTCAGTGGACGGTTGTTTAAATTCAACATTATATTTATTAGTTTTTTGCTTGTATTTTGATGGTTTGTTTTAACGTAATACAGAAGGCCCCGCGCCAAGAAAGAAAAGATGATTTAGTGGCCATGTAATATTGTTACAATTCAGATTAGGAAGGCATTTATCACCACGCCCGGAGCACTCGCACAGTTGGGCGCCACGCGCTGACCCTAGCGCGACCGCCGAGCGTAGGTATGAAAGGTGAAGTACATACATGAGATTGACTTCTGTGACTCAGTGGTATAGCTAGGTGACCAACGGCCAATGAGGCAATAAAAATCAGAGGCCCCTAATTGTTTCACGAGAAATCTTCAAATAAGATCTCCTGCCCAGAGTGGAGTGGGTGACAGTGTCTGACTTTTACAGACTATAATAATAATATCCAGTTCTCGATAATGGCGATATCAAATTGTACTGGGATCAGTCCATCATCATTGACAGAACTATTGTAGCCAATAAGTGGTGGTGGACCGAAGCGAGAGTTGCTGACTTTTCCCGTTTAGGGCGGAGCGCGAGGGCGTGTCAGACTTTTACTGACTAAAACCCACTCCTGTGTTCCTTCATTGCCTTGCATTCCAGGGCCCTGGGATTCTCTTTCGCATCACCCATGGGCCCCAGTAGGCTTCGACCCTGCGGGGCCCCTACGGTTGCTGACATCGCCTTGAGGCGCGCGTGGAACACTACGCGCCGTCGACGACTTGGGCTCGGTCCGGACGGTTGCCGTTGACAAGCCTGCGCCCACGGTGACCGGAAATCGGGATCGGAATCCCGGCGGCCGGGGCGTGAGGGTCGTTGCCGCGGCGTGCGGCCGCCTCCTTAGCTAGCATTACTGCTTGGCACGCGGAGGCGCCCGCCTGCCACTCCTCCTCGCCCCGCACCTCGGCCTGTACTTGCGTCCGGCGCGAGAGATCGCCGCCGCCTCACGCCTCCACGAGGACACGGCGGTGCTCTGCCCAAGCGGGGCACACCTGTACCGTATGCTCCACCGTGTCCTCCGGGCGGTCCACACAATGGTGACGAATCCGGTGCAGGAATCTCCCGAACTGACCATGTCCGGTGAGGACCTAGGAGGTAAGGACGCTGTGTTGTCTCTCCAGCCACTTCGCACAACCCATGCAAGATGATAACTTACATCAAACTCCACGGGTACGGTGTGCCCGTGCGGCACGAGCCCCACGCCCGCCAGGGTGGGCGGCAGCAGGTCCGCCAGGAGCGCTGGGTTCGGCACCTTGTTTTTGATGTGGTAATTCGTGATCATGTCTTCTATATCTTCTTTATGGTCCAAGGCTGGTACTGTTGAGATGGGGAGTGTGCTGAAATGAGATAAAATGTTAAGTATGATCATTCAATGACTTCTGTCAGATTTTTATTGAATAAAACCTAGGCTTAAAGTAAAAGCAAAGGGCAATGGAAAGTGTCCCGGCCTCATCTAGTTTAAAAATGACGAAAAAAAAAATTGACGTGTAAAAGTGTTTTTTAAACCTATTTACAAAATAAATATCATTTATCATTCATTTAAATATCATTTATCATTTATCAATGGAAAGTGTGGATTTAACGCAGGAGAACCAAGGTTGCCGACATAGCACGAAGAATCGCCAAACTTAAGTGGCAGTGGGCAGGGCACATCGCTCGCAGAACAGATGGACGTTGGGGACGAAAGGTTGTGGAGTGGTGACCGCATACCGGAAGACGCAGTGTTGCAAAGCTTCCTACAAGGTGGAGCTATGACCTGGGGAGAGTCGCGGAAATGCAGTGGATGCGAGACGCACAGGACTGTTCGTTCTAGCAGTAGATGTCTTCAGTCTGAAACGATGATGATGATGTTTCTATATACATCCAATGAATTTTCGCGCTCTAGGGTGTAGCGGGAGAGCGTATCAGACTTTTACTGACTAAAATCACACCTAAGTTCCTTAAGCTGCCCTTTGCACTCTAGGACCACGAGTAACCTTTTCAGAAATCAACCCATGGCCCCAGTAGACATCGGCCCTGCTGGGCCCCTATGGTTTTGCTGATAAAACTTTGAGGCGCAAGTGGAGCACTACGCGCTGTCGACTACTCAAGCTCTGTCCGGACGGCGAGCTACCCATTGCTCGCCGTCCGCAAGCCCACGCCTACAGTACCGTTCCTCCTTCGCTAGCATTACTGCTTCGCAGAAAGAGGTGACCGCCTGCCGTTTTTCCTCGTTCGAGACCATGACCTGTACCAGGGCTCGCAATATGGATACGTTGGTCCGAAATGCCGAAGTGGACACACCTTCATAGAAACTCACCTTTTACCAACGCTCCTATCTTCGCTAACCCCATTCTGTCTTCAACACAGTCGTGACAGAGCCCGCTATCCTCCTCTGTATATCAATGTCAATCATTTTCTCAGCATCGATGGGCGACGGCAGACACCGTGGTGGAGTCACAGGCCTCCACCACACACACCACAGGTTTGTGGGACTTATGTATTAAAAACTCACCTTTTAGCAACATTCCTATCCTCGCTAACCCCATTCTGTGTCTTCAACACAGTCGTAACTGAACCCGCTATGCTCCTCTGTATATCAATGTCAATCATCTTCTCAGCATCTCTAGGTGATGACGCGGACACCGTGGTGGAGTCACAGGACTCCACCACACACACCACAGGTTTTCGGGACTTATGTAATAAAAAACTCACCTTTTAGCAACATTCCTATCCTCGCTAACCCCATTCTGTGTCTTCAACACAGTCGTAACTGAAGCCGCTATCCTCCTCTGTATATCAATGTCAATCATCTTCTCAGCATCGATGGGCGACGGCACAGACACCGTGGTGGAGTCACAGGGTTCCACCTTGGAGGGTGAGAGGGGGGATGATGGAGAAAGAGGGGACTTTGGTGACTTTAGGGATTGTGATGTAATTAGTGGTTGTGGGGTTGGTGGCAGCGGGATTTGAGACGGTGTTGTGGGTCTCTGAAAAAATAAATGATTAATGTTAGTCTGTAAGTCCAATACAGTACATCGAAGGACTGGAACAATTTGCTTGCTGAGGTCTTCCTATCCGATTATAATTTGGGTGTCTTCAAGGCTAGAGTGAATAGGCTCTTAATAAACTAGTGCGCCTCACCATCAACGATTACATCACTGCTTACCATCAGGTGGGATTGCAGTCAAGCACTAGTTTATATCAAATAAAAAAAAAATACAGTAGTGGCTGTACAGGAGTAATAAGCAGTAACTTAGCCTTTTGACATAACAAAGCAAAATGTGTCCTACACGCCACGGTCATGATTACATGACAGACTTAAAAGCTAATAAATCTTATAAGATTTCTGGAAACCTTTTTGTTTTTGATTTTTTATTTTTTGACTTTCTTATAAGTACGGTGACAAGGTAAGGTGACAAGGTCGACCCATATCCTGTAAAACCACTGAACGCGAGACGCACAGAACCAGTAGATCTTGCCTGGGAGACTTATGTCCAGCAGTGGACGTCATTTGGCATTTTTTTTTTTAGGTGGCAATCATAAAAGACGAAAGTTGAAGAAGTTCGATTCCCACCCAAAACAAACGTTTGTATGTTAAGCACTATCATTTGTTCTGTCTGGGTGTCAGGGGCGCCGGCTTTTAGAAAACCTAATGGGTGCTCACTGCTCATTTGATGACTCGAAAAAGTGGCGAAGTGTGAGAAGAGAAATGCACACTGATCGACCGATAAATAAATAAATGTCCTAATTACATACTGCGGAACAACGAAGGTACCACAAACACCCAGACCCAACACAAAAATCTGTTTCATCAACAGACATTTGTGTTGGTGCGGGAATTGAACCCGCGACCCTGTGTCTCAACCGGTGCTCTAAACCTCTGCGCTAAACGGGTCATCGGGTAATGAATAAACGCCCATCCCTAAAAGGCGATTACTGATCTGTTTCTTGATGTCTATTCTCAGGGGTGCTCGGCACCCATTGTTCATTTCTCATGGCTGCTCGAGCCCCCGAGCACCCACGGAGTCGGCGCCCCTGCGGGGTGTAATCTGTCTATATTATGTATCCAGATTTGGTTAAATCCAATCTACAAAGCCTCGAGCACAGGCGCAGGGTAGCCAGCCTATCGGTATTTTACAGGTTGCATTTTGGAGAGTGTGCGCGGGAAGTGCATGACTTGATTCCGCCATCCCCTTTCTACCATCGGACAACCCGACGTACGGCGAGTATCCACCCTTACGTTGTTGAAACTTCAACGGTCCGGACTAAGCGTTTCGCTTCGTCGTTTGTACCGCGTACATCGAAGGACTGGAACAATTTGCCTGCTGCGGTCTTCCCGTCCAACTATAATTTAGGTGTCTTCAAGGCTAGAGTGAATAGGCTCTTAATAAACTAGTGCGCCTCACCCTCAATGATTGCATCGCTGCTTACCATCAGGTGGGATCGCAGTCAAGCACTGGTTTATATCAATTAAAAAAAAAAGAGAGAATATATATTACCTGTTCCAAATACAGGCTAGGCACAACCTTCCGCTTCAAGCGCACCTTGCCTCTGATATTCTCGTAGTCATCTTCGCTGAAGTGTCGGCTGCAGACCACCGTGCCCAGAGGCAGCTTGCCCGGGATCGGGATCAGCTCCAGCCATTTGCGACGGAGAATTCTGCTGGTTGGGAACCTGTGGGGAAATGGGGTTTAGAATAACATTGACAAGTAGAGAATACTATAAAAGCATAATAGCATAACCTCCTGACCATTTTCAGTTCTTTTTATTAAGAGGCCGTGCAGAAAATTCACTCGCTAGAGTTTAGGCAAATTCGCTGCAATGTTATGTTTGTGTGCATCGTGCATGCAGCTACACGCACACACGCGTAAAAATCGAGCTTGGTGGCCGCTCAAACAATTTTGATCCTCTATAAGATATTTTTCTGAGTTACAAAATTATAAAGTAAGTATGGTTTGTAAATAAAAATCTGGAACGTGTATATATTTTATATTTGTCACAATTCACACCAAAATTATTCAATTTTGTGTTAGATGGATGTTGATACATTTAGACAATTAATTAAATGATAAATACAAAACGATGATACAATGATATTTATTTAAGTAAAATAGTTGTAAAAAAACACTTTCCATGTGTCAAAAAAAAAATTAAGTTTACGAGATCTCTTTTAAAATTCAGATATGTAATCTCGGTAAAGGTGTATGCGGACAGTGTATACTAGTGTCTGAGATGTTCTTTTGAGGATGGAACCATACAGATTAGTCACGGTAATATTATCTATACAGTATTGTAACTCGGCCATATCTTTGAAATAAATGCCTACAGCCGCGCGGTACGTAAACATGCGATAGGGCTGCCCGCACTATGGCTGCCCGCCTCCAGCATTTTAATTACATTTGCCTACTTTGTGTTTCCATTTAGTTTTATGATTGTAAATATACTTTTTTATATAAACAAATAAAATACTTTGTGAATTGAATAGGAAGTGTTCAATATTTGCGACCGAAAAATATTTGCGCCTCGACTGAGACGTACCTACGATATGCTTTATTATTAAATTTTAAAGTACAAAAATCCGCATTCTAAAGCTTATTTCACTGTCTCTTAAGATACAGGTCTCCTAGTTTAAGAGACAGGGTTCATAATTTTTTTGTATGCATAGACTTATCTAGTAGACGAAAATTATCTGTTCACAAAACTAAGCTTCTTCTATTTCTGCTACCTTGTTTTGAATTGTGTCTGTGTGTATTGCTTGGATAAATAAACAATTTTATTATTATTATTAAAAAAAAAAAAAAAAAAAAAAAAATTAAAAATTGTTTTGGGAAACATGGACAAGGTGGAGAAAAAGGAATATCTTTTACTTGGTTATAGATACCTGCAGCTACTTTACAATTTATATGTTTGGTTTTAAATGAAGCAATATTTATGTGAATGAAAAACAGCACAATATATCCTACTCGTCATATTAAATATATAAATATGTACTTGAACTTATTTTTATTGAAAATATCGCGCGGCACAGACGCGACTGTCTGCATCCCGAGCGCACCTCGAGATCGAGGCGCGTAGGTATAGCTCGCGTTTAGTCCGTTTGTATGAAGTTGGAATACTGTATAGATAATATTACCGTGTTAGAGTGGACCTGTTCAGTCAGTGCAAGCATTTGTCAGTAAACGTATAGCTCAACTCAGAAATTAATTAATTGACAAAACAATACCAAGTTGAGGTCATCGTTAAAAACTACGTAAAAAAAGGAAATAAAAAGACCTACATATATACCAAAAAATTCGCAGCAAATACAATAAAAATAATACATTTCACAAACTTCATTGCGTTATTGAGTAGATTATGTGACTAGGGAATAAAGCAGTGTCTTTAAGTCGCGGGCGGCATGTTGAATTCCGAACAAAACGAAGGTTGCTAATTTTAATCCCGAACGTCAGTGAGGGATTTATATAATTAACTCCCGAGCACTGCGAGGGAGTTAATGAAGAAACCAGAGTGAAGTGAGGAATTCAAGCCGCCCAAGACAAAGACAGCTTTATCCCTGTGTTGGATACTCTACTTTTTACACCATCTGTGAGATAATTAAAAGACAATTTAGTAAAACAAATCATATAATAGAGAAATATATGTAAGTATTATTTACGAGTTAGTTAACTATCACTCAAAATGTTTTGAGATTTGAAACAAACAAAATTCACTACTCAAAGATTCTATAATTTAAATTTTCTCTATCGCTCCCGCTTGTTCATTACTTTTTTTAGAAAGTTTTTTTATTCTGTTTTTTTTTTTGTTAGTGGCCAGTTTGAAATTTGAATAAACTTGTTTGATGCACTACATTTTAATTCACATTATGCTGACGGTTTTTCACGTTCCAAATTCAAATCTCATTATTCCCTAGGGATCGCCCATACTGCATTATCTCCCTAGGGACATAATGACTTGTTTTAAGTGATGGTTGTATGACGTATAAAAGGGCATTATCGAGCAGGTGGTGTAAAAAAATATATTCATTAATGTCAAGTATTCGAATTGAACCAAAAATATCGGAATAAAAAGGAAAGCAAACAAAATAAATAAGAACATCAACGTATTTTTAAAAACAGATATTTTTTTTTTTTGAATATTTAAAAGATGAGATCAGTACAGCTCTATACACGATCGAACTTATGCTTGATAAAGTTGGAGCAGCTGTCTGTTCCGGTGTAAAGTACCGAATCACCTCAGCTAAGATCTTCAATTTTTTGGCAGCCTGCTGAGCTTTTGCCTTGATATAAGAGCCAAAATTGAGGGTAGACGACAACGTTACCCCAAGAAGCTCAAGATGGTCGGTTATCGGCACGGTTACACCCCGGAAATATGGAGCCGTGCGAAATTGTCTCCGTTTAGCAGAAAAAGACACGCCTGGGTTTTAGCAGCATTGAACTTGACCAGATCGGCATCGTCCCAATCAGATACTGCCTTAGGACCAGTTCAAAGTCAAAGTCAAAGTCAAAAGTTTTTTATTTCACATAGGCCTACATGGGCACTTATAAAACGTCAGAAGCTAGTGCACGCGTTCAAGCGTTCAACCATAGTCTCTCGGAAAGACTGGATCTGTGTGTCAGACACGTATCTCTTGGCAACAGTGTTGTGGTCTGCATGCCCAAAGGTACCGGGTTTAAGTAGGTCATTTATGTGCAGCAAGAACAGTGTTGCCGAGAGTACCGACCCCTGAGGGACCCCGGCTTTAATATCCATTTGACCGGACGAGCAGCCATCAATAACCACTCGTATGGATCGACCCCCTCAAGAAGTCTGCTATCCAATCAGACAGACTCCAGTAGTGGGTAGACCGAAGGAAAGAAGTTTAGCAATAAGGGTTTTGTTCCAGACCTTGTCGAAGGCCTTCGAGATATCAAGGGAGACTGCAAGTGCTTCTCCATACTTCTCGATAGCCTCTCTCCAGATGTGAATGGCATACGCTAGAAGATCCCCAGTTGAACGATTTCGGCGAAAGCCGTATTGACGATTACTGAGTTTTATTGGAATTTGCCCGTATTTAAAAGGAATTGTTCAGAAATCAGAAATATTTTGTTTGTTGACTTCCATAGATTTACCAATAATTAAACAAAATACGTACGCGAAATGTCACGACGAGATAACAAAAAGATGGAAATAGGCCGAAGAATAAGTATGCAAGCAGCATCAGCTGTTACTGATATTGATGGTATACCTGATGGACTCACACTACCTCTTTCCAAAGCCATAAAAGCTTCTTTTTTTTTTATTAATGATAGGCTCGCGTTTGACCACCATCTCACCTGATCGCAAGCGATGATGTGGTCGACGATGGAGCACGTTTGCCTAGAAGTAGCCTATTCACTCTTGACTTAAAGACCCCTAAGTTGTAGCTATCAGGAAACACTGACTCCGGCAAGGAATTCCACTCCTTGGCTGTATGCATAATAAATGTGTTCTCAAAACGTTTTGTGCGTATGGGTGGGATGTCCACCATGTACCGGTGGCGCAACACCGTACGTCTATTGGTCCGATGATGGAACGGACTTGGCGGAATTAGATTGTGCAATTCCAGTGCACACTCCCCGAAATGTAAACGATAGAAAACCGACAGGCCAGCAACTCGGCGGCGATGTCCAAGGCTTTGGAGCTTCGACTCAACAAGTGCATCATTGCCAATGATCCTCTTGGCTCGCCTCTCAATCGACTCTAGCGCATCAAGCTGGTATTTGGCAGACCCGTCCCAAAGATGAGAGCAGTACTCCATACACGATCGAACTTGCGCTTGATAAAGTTTTAGCAGCTGTTCCGGCGTGAAGTACCGTCTGACCTTCGCGAGGATTCCCAGCTTTTTTGCTGCCAGTTGAGCCTTTGCTTCGATGTATGGCCCAAAGTTGAGAGTTGACGTCAGCGTAACGCCAAGAAGATCAAGATGGTCGGTTATTGGCACGGTCACACCTCGGAAAGATGGAACCGGGTGGAATTGACTCCGTTTAGCGGAAAAAAGACACGCTTGGTTTTACTTGCATTGAATTGACCAGATTGGCATCGCCCCAATCGGAGACCGCCTTCAAGGACGAGTTCAAGCGTTCAACCATAGCCTCTCGGGATGACTGGATCTGTGACCCACTAGCGCGTGCGTCAGCCACATATCTCTCGGCAACAGTGCTGTCGTCTGCATACCCAAAGATACCGGGTTTAAGTAAGTCGTTTATGTGCAGCAAAAACAGTGTTGCCGAGAGTACCGACCCCTGAGGGACCCCGGCATTAATATCCATTTGACCGGACGAGCAGCCATCAACGACCACTCGGATGGATCGATCCCTCAAGAAGTCTGCGATCCAATCACACAGACCAGTGGGTAGACCGAAGGAAGGAAGCTTAGCAATAAGGCTTTCGTGCCAGACCCTATCGAAAGCCTTCGAGATATCAAGTATTGAACAAGGAGAAACTCGAATTCGTCGAGAATACGGTTTTCCTAGGGATCACGCTTGACTCGAGGCTACAATGGGGTCCTCACTTAACATCTCTGGCAAGTCGGCTTAGTTCAGCAGCATATGCTGTCAGAAAAATCCGTCAATTTACTGATGTGGATACTGCGCGACTAGTTTATTTTAGTTACTTTCATAGTATCATGTCTTACGGTATTTTGCTATGGGGACGGGCTGCAGATATAGAGTCTATTTTTATTCTGCAGAAAAGAGCTATCAGAGCCATATATACTCTTTGCAGACGCGATTCTCTTAGGGAACTATTTAAGGAAATAAACATCCTGACGGTCCCTTGTCAATACATTTATGAAAACATTATGTATGTTCGGAAAAATATTCATCTTTTTACTAAGATAAGTGACAGGCACAATTTTAATACTAGGAATAGGAACAAATTAGATCAACCTCGGTTCAATTTGGCTAAAGTACATAGTTCTTTCATAGGGTACTGTGTAAAATTTTATAATAAAATACCAGTTAAGATTCTACAACTAAATGAGTCCAAATTTAAAGGTTGCATTAAACGCACACTATGTAGACAAGCGTATTATAAACTGGAAGATTATATCCTTGATAAAAACGCTTGGCTAAATACCGGTCCTGCTCCGCAGCCACAGCCACTTTTACCTTCAAATTAGTTTTTTTTTTACCCGACTACGGCAAAGCCAAAGGAGGGTAATGATTTTGACAGGCTATGTATGTATGTGAGTATGTTCATCTGTTCCCTCATAGCTCCTAATCTACTTACCGGAACTCGACATATGAGGTATTGTTAGAACCGCCTTATTTGTCCGCTGAACATAGGCTACGTGACGTGTCACAAAACTTGATATGTCGCCCTCTAGCGGACAAAAAGTAATGTGTTAAAAATAAAAATGGTGATAATTACGCCGTGTTTGGTAGCATTTGAAAGGGCTTCACTTGTACATTTATAAAATATTGCTCAAATTAAAGCGACGCCCTCTAGCGGACCAAAAGTCATGTGTTAAATTTAACACCAAAATTGTTTAAATAAAAAACAGTTAAAAACTAAAACCCGACAACGACAAAAAAACGACGCTGAAAAATTATGAAACAAGATTGTAAGGATGCTGGAATAAACAAGGTAAATGGAGAAACAAGAACAGAACAAAAAGAAAATCCGTAGTCACACGTTGTAGGTACCAACCGAAACACTTTAATAACGTGTGACTACGGATTTTCTATTATCTTATCTTGAAAATTTATCATATTTTAGTTCATCAGATTTTCATACAAAAATAAAAATATTTTAATTGAACATTCTAAACATTACGAAGTATATGCGAAGCAAGCGATAGTACAATAGCGGAGGGGAGCAGGGATCGGGCAGCGGGGGTGCTTGATGCGCTTGCGTCGCGTCATACAGACGTAGGTATAGCAAAATACAAAGTTGAAGTGTGTTAGAAAGAGCAACGAAATCTTGAAGGGTTATTTTTGGTAAATGGATTATGTTTTGTAAAAAGTCATAGAACAAAAATTGTTATTTATGATGTCAGTAATACAGTCCTGCAAGGTTGTTAGTGTTTTACAAATAACCCTGTAAATGAATATATTATTGTTGGTATATTATAAGTACATTATTTATTTTTATACGATATAACATAATAAACGCAAAACATCCTGTGTGGTCTCTCTGACCAAGAACTTACAAAATTTCACTTTACGAGTTAAGTTTAGAGAAAAAATATGAGACTTTCAATATAAACTGAAACAATTAGATCACCATATATATATAGTACAACTAAAACAAGTTATGAATTTCTAAAAGTAGGTCTTGCGTTTATTTATTTACACCCTGTACGTAACACAATGGTTATAATTACCATGAATAGTTCAAGTTGACACATATTGTCAACTTTATTAGTGTCCATAGTCGTTTCAGAATTTTCATTAGCATCTATTTCCTAAAAATTAGCAACATTGTCAATTAGTATGTACTGGTAAATGCTATTTCAATACACTTACTCGAAAACCCGCTCTTATTCCTACCGCTTTTAGGCACACTATTTACTGTTTTTCGCACTAGTGCGAAAAAGTACGCGTGCTCGTTGCCACCATATTTTATTACATTTATTGTATCAGGCTGAGCGCTAAGCAATCACGTAAAAATGTATCAATCAGCAGCACTCAGATCCATATAAAACACTCGCCTACGGCTCGTGTGAATTCGTCCTCGGTCGCAATGACAAACTTTCTCCACTGTATCAAAATATACTATTTCACTTCTACTGCTGATCGAAGAAATCTTACATGTTCTGGAAACGAAACCGTAGCCAGTGCATTGGACTTGCGTTCTTTAAGAACTTGTCTTGCACGTATCAGCCCCACATTTTGTTTTTTTTTTCCTTTTAGTGACGCCTTTATAATGCGTCCTTTTCTTTCGACTCATTATCTGCAAAAAAATCGGTCCATTAACGACGGAGTTCTGAGGTAACAAACATAAAAAAATGATTAAAAACATACAACCGAATTGATAACCTCCTCCTTTTTTTAAGTCGGTTAAAAATATCAACTTTCTGTGGATGGTAATATAGCTGCCATTAACCATTGTAGATGGCATTAGTGAAAGAATTGTAATTTAATCATAGTAGTAGAGTAATTCCGCAGATAATCTTTACATACAAACATACAACAGTTACCTCTAAGTACTATTGAAGTCGAAAGAAATTTAAACAATCTTAATAAACAAAGTACATAAAATCAAAAATAATACTTACTGGATCACAACGTGATAGTCGGCGTACAAATTTGGGAAAATATTCACGTGAATTTCGCGAGCGGCTCCGGAACAAAGTAATACGTGCTCTCGCTGGGAGTGCCCGATCGTTACTGACGCGATCGTGTTTGCGCGGTCGATAATATAGTTCAATTTGTTTGTAATTTACGAAATGAAGGTATTGTTTATTTATAAAATAAATTTTAGATTCTATTAACAGATTAACTTAAGATTATTGTGTAATTTTTAAATTTTCTTAAAAGTGTTTCTAAGGTATAGAAAAAAATACTTATTTGTACAGATGTTTTCCAAGAATTATGTTTTTTCAACATTTTTTTTCTGCTATATTTCCTATTGAAGTCAATAATGTTTTCAACCCATCTGAGAGTAGACCATATAATGATGTTACTAATATTTTTTTTAATGTTATAAATCATTTGTAGTTTGTGTAAAACGTAGCCAAACTTCAATCGATCGATACTTTTGCGAGAAATGGGTTTTGAATATGGGTAATTGCCATTAATACACACATTATTTAAAAAAAATAGTCAAGCCAACTGAGAGAATAAGAACTTGACTTTCATAATCCTAAAAAATAAGGTTTAAATTCTTCTTACTTTTCTCACAAACCATGATCAAAAAGGTTCAAAATGAGATAATTCTGTGCACGGAGCCTTAACACGCTTTTATTAGCTTCACTTGTAACTATGTATGTAAGAAAATCTTGGAATCTTAATTCGACCCACTTCCCGGTCTTCGATTAGGATGAAATTTTGCACACGCTCTGAGTTCTGATGACAATACATGACTAGCTAAGAAACGTCATTACAAATCCAATATGGCGGCCTCCCCAAGATGGCGGACTGGCTGTTTGAAATTCACCCCCATGATATGGGTATCAAATGAAAGGGTTTGCTGTCAGGAATACGAAAAAAATAGTCGTGCGTGCTAAAAGCGTGTTTTTTAGTTTTTTAAACTATTATTTATTTATTTGGAAAATCATCCAATGGCTGCTCCCGCTCTAGGACGTTGCAGGAAGGCGTTTCAGATTTTTACTGACTAAAGCCACACTTATGTCCCTTTCTTGCCTAGCGTTCCAAGACCCTAGGTTTCCCTTTCGGAAGACAACCCATGGCCCCAGTAGGCTTCGGCCCTGCTCGGCCCTTACAGTTTTGATGTCATCTCTTTGAGATGCGCATGAAACACTACGCACTGTCGACGACTCGAGCTTAGTCCGGACCGTTACCCTACGGCCAGACGACAAGCTACCCATTGCTCATCGTCCGCAAGCCCACACCTACGGTGGCTGGAAATCGGAAACGGGATCCCGGCGGCTGTGGCGTGAGGATGCCCGTTCCTTCATTACTGCTTTGCAGAAAGAGGGGACCGCCTGCCATTCCTCCTCCCTCCGGACTATGGCCCGTACCAGGGCCCAGCGCGAGAGGTTGCTGCAGCTGATCGCCCCCGCGAGGACACGGGGGTACTCCACCCAAGCGGGGCAGACCACCGTATGCTTCACCGTGACCTCAGGGAGATGGGTAAATCGTTTTTTTTTTTTATATTATATAAATTAGTGCTTAACTGCGATCCGACCTGATGGTAAGCAATTCTTTCATCTCCTTTACATATTATTAAGCTGCTAAAGCATACTTACTCAAAATAGTATGTTTCTTCGGATGTAACGTCGCATCCTTCTACACAGCAAGGTCCCATGATGAGGCAGGATCCCCTCCTGTAATAAAAATTAATTATTAATAATTAATTTTATGTTGGCGCACTGGTTAAGCGATTGGCGGCTAGACTGTGTGCCGCAGCTTCAATTCCCACACGGAACAATATCTGCATGATCTTCAGATGTTCTGGGGCTTGGTGTGTAAGATCACATGTTTGTGAATGCAACTATTATACAACAGTAAAGCGAAAACTACACTAGACCGACGCACACGTGGTCCACGCCTGATTTGTACGTAGCGGCGTGTTGCGTGGCGTCGCGTGGCGTGGATCTAATGTAGCTCTGCAAGTCTTGTAGCCATATAAAATGTATGGAGATCGACGCGCCCAGATCGACGTACGTGGCACTCGTGTGCGCAATGTAGTTGGGACTGTACAGCCTACTGGGGCCAAGGGTCTGCTTCTGAAAGGAAGACACGGCCCTGGTATGAAAGGCAACGAAGAAACAGGAGTAGGTTTTTAGTCAGTAAAAGTCTGACACACCCTCTCGCTCCGCCCAAGATCGGGGGATGTCATTGGATGATTTTCCCATCGAAAAAAAAAATATTATTCTCTAAATATTCTTGAAAGCTGTAATATTTTTTTTCTAATAACAGTCTAATCAATAACTTTTTGATTGTTCCCTTTGACGATGGAAAATCTTGAATATCGTTTGGCAAATAGTTATATAATAACTGCCATGCAGTAAATATTTCTTTTGACGTTTTAAAAGGATATATCCAACAAACACACTCGCGTTTATTCCACCAGGGTCGCACATCCACGACCAAATACTCCATCTCGTCAGCTCTTCTGTCACCTATGGGGATTGAAGAGCTAAACGAGATGGAGTACCCAGTCGCAGACACACGACCCTGGCGAATAGGACACGAAAACTCTCGTCGCATCAATCCGACGCAAGCAGGTTAAATAGCATCGCATATATTTTACTTACAAGGAATAATCTTAATAATAGGACTAATGCAAATAACAACTGAGGCATTCATAGCACACACTATAATAATACTGCTGCCTTGAAAAACATAATCTAACTAATAAAATCTTGAAACTTAAAATGCCAATGCATTCAACTACTTTCCTGGATAAGCCTTTTTCAATACGCTTACTCGAAAACCTGCTCTTATCCCACCGCTTTTAGGCACGCAATAGACTGTTTGCCGCACTAGTGCAGAAAAATGCGCGTGTTCTCTCCCGCTACATTTTATTACATGTATCGTATCAGGCTGGGCGCGCGTCGACCCTCATGCGTCGCCGGTCAACCCCCGTTTATTCATTTCGTAAGTGTATGAAAAATTCGTTTGATACACGTGCAAATTTGTCACTGCAGCCCTCGGCTCCATAACACACTCGCCCGTGGCTCGTGCGAATTCCACCTCGGTCGCAATGACAAACTTTCTGCACTTGTATCAAAATGTACTATTACTGTCCAGGCCGCTCATCTATGGAATGCATTGCCTGTGACAATAAAACGTGCGCTAACATTGCCTGTATTTAAAAGGCTTGTGAAGGATCATTACTTGTCACTGTGATCATGTCTTCGTTTCATCACTTATTCTCTTGCTTATACATTTGTATTTTGTATGTATGTATATGTGTATCTGTTTTAGTATTACTTAAGCATCTATCAAGTTTTGTTTACTTTTATATTTGCACCAAGTGCAACCCCATTTTATGTCCAGGCAATCTCTATCCATTCTGGGTTGTCTGGAAGAAATCGCCGAGTGTGACAAGGTCGCCAATTGTATGTTTTTTTTTTTTGTATTATAAGATTTAAATTTGTAAATAAAGTATATATAAATAAATAAATAAAAAATTCAAAATGGTAATATATGACTGCTATATCTGACAGCTAAGCCGGAGATGGTGGGTTTGATTCCCACCCAGGACAAATGTTTGTGTGATGAGCACGATCATTTGTCCTGTACGGTGTAATCTATATATATAAAAAAAGTAAAAAAACTAAAACCCGACTACGACAAAAAAAAATGACGCTGAAAAAGTATGAAACAAGATTTTCAAGATGCTGAAATAGACAAGGTAAGTAAAAGCCGTAGTCACACGTTATAGGTAGGTAATAATCGAAACACTTTAATAACGTGTGACTACGGCTTTTACTTACCTTGTCTATTTCAGCATCTTGAAAATCTTGTTTCATACTTTTTCAGCGTCATTTTTTTTTGTCGTAGTCGGGTTTTAGTTTTTTTACTTTTTTTTTATTTAAAAGATTTTGGTGTTAAATCACTGTGCTTCTTTACTATTTATTTTGGTATGTACAAGTAAAGCCCTTTCAAATGATACGAAACACGACATATTTATCGTATTTTTTTTAACACAATACTTTTTGTCTGCTAGAGGGCGCCACATTGAATTTTGATGATATTTTTTGATAAGTACTAGCGAAGCCTTTTCAAATGATATCAAACACGGTATATTTATCTTAATTTTTTTTTAAACATGACTTTTTGTCCGCTAGAGGGCGTCACTTTAAATTTGAGCAATATATTGGAAATGTACAAGTGAAGCCCTTTCAAATGATACCAAACACGGCGTATTTTACTCCATATTTATTTTTAACACATTACTTTTTGTCCGCTAGAGGGCGCCATATCAATTTTTGAGACACGTCACGTAGCCTATGTTCAGCGGACAATTAAAACGGTTCTAACGATACCTCATACGTCAAGTTCCGATAAGTAGATTAGGAGCTATGAGGGAACAGATGAACAAACTCACATACATACATAGCCTGTCAAAATCATAACCCTCCGTAGTCGGGTAAAAAGGAGAAACTCACTGACTGACATATCAACGTACAGCTGAAACTACTGGGACTAGGAGTGTGAAATTTTGCACAAGAGATGGATGGCTAGGGAGACCAAAGAAAAGATGGATGGATTGTGTGAGAAGTGATATGAAAGAAAAGGAAGTTAGTGATAGCATGACGAGTGACAGGGCAGAAAGGAAGAAAAAAACGTGATGCGCCGACCCCAAATAACACGGGACAAGGGCTGGAAGATGAGTTCCTTTTATGACATAGGCGAGCACTAAGAGAGGATTTTCCAAAATTCACCCCTTAAGGGAATGAGATGGGGGTCCAAAGTTTCAAAATCACCTCTCACGCGGGCGAAGTCGCTGGCAGAAGCTAGTTTATCTATAATATGTATGTATTTAGATATATACATATCTTATATATAAAATTCTCGTGTCACGGTGTTCGAACTTGAACTCCTCCGAAACGGCTCGACCGATTCTCATGAAATTTTGTGAGCATATTGAGTAGGTCTGAGAATCGGCCAACATCTATTTTTTTTTTTTTTTTATTTATATGGCAGAACAACGTTTGCCGGCTCAGCTAGTATATATATAAATATGTTTGTTTATGTTATTGTTTGTTTTTTTGTTTATATGTTTGTAATATGTTTGTTTGTGTGTGTGTTTTGTTTATGTTGTTTCGTTAGTTGTTTTTTTGTTTTGTGTTTGTATATGTTTGAGGAGGGATGAAGCGCATGTTGCTAAAAGAGTTTACATGTGGATGGATGGAGAGAGAGGGAGGCCATAGAAAAGATGGATGGATTGTGTGAGAAGTGATATGAAAGAAAAGGGAGTTAGTGATAGTGTGACGGGTGACAGGACAGAATGGGAGAAAAAAACGTGTTGCACGGACCCCAAATAAAATGGGCAAGAATTAAGGGCAGGAAGATGATGATGACATAAAAATATATGCTTATCAGTTACATACTCATAACACAAGCTCTGCTTAGCTTGAGACTAGACGGCATTGTGTGATAGTTATGGAATATTATATATTATTATTAATTGACATCCCCCCGATCTACATTTTTGATCTTTTCCAACAGAATGATATTTTTTTTTATTTAGGGATACCATACTAAAAATGTAATTTCCCACATTTTATTTATTTATTCAAGCGAGATAGAGATTTGTTTTTTATAAGTTATAATAGAATCTTACAAGAAATAAGCACCTCTGGTGGAGTGGAGGAGTCTCAGTGAGGGAGTACAAAATGGGCTCTATGAAATCAATACTAATGTTAAGGCTGTAATATGGGTGGTAAATAAACTTATTAACAGAAAACATAATTATGTTAATACTTAATTAATTATTAATTACTGTAATAAAATAATTATATTCAATAATATGGACCTATTCTGCTTATTCCTCTTATTAGTGGCGCGAATACAGATTTTAAACATGGTTTAACAAATATATTAAGTAAAACCTCTTATCAACACATTCTAACTATTAACATAATAGAAAATATTTTCCCAAAATTAATGTAAATTACGCACAACTGGCAACCCTAACGACTTGTACAACCGAAAAGCAATAACCAGTCGCGCAGTCTTATTCCGAAAACTATATCGTAGTTACATCGAATACAAAACATAGACCTTATTATTACAAAGCATAGAGTTCATAATGCCATATCAAATGCAACAAGCTCGATCGCGTTAACGAAGCGATTTTCAGAATAACACCGCACCGATAATTAATGCAATGCTTTTTAAAATCGATATTTAGCACAATTAATTTAATAAATAATCGTAATCTAATGTTTGTAAACAGTTCTAATAGGATTTTACGCGCGAAAACATCGCTTGAAAGGTTAGAAATACAAAATTGAAATACCAAGGCTTACCTGCGCTTGGGGGGCGTCTAACGCAACACGTTGTCGTCTTGAGGCTAAATCTTCAATATTTAATTCTTATGACACACGCATTCTCACAAAATCTTCATAATTACCGGTATTTTGTATAATTTTTGGGCTGAAAAATATTTACTCGGTCTTTTTTTCGCAGTTTTGACAAATACTAGTGTTGTACTTGTACGCCTTTTAAGCACAGACTAAAAATTAGTTTTGAGTCTTTAGTCGATTGATTTCAGATTCTAATTCAATGTTTGAGTTTTATAATGTTTTTCTCACAGACATAATATAGAAAGAGTGAAAGAGTAGACTCTTTGTAAATCTGTGGATTTTCTGACCTATATTATTTTATAATTAAAATTTCATCTGCTAATCTAGTTAGCTTATTGTTAATCTACCACTTGAAATACATTGGATCATTAGCAAAGCAAAAATTTACCAACTAGGTACAGCCAGCGGATTCTCACGCGTGATAATAGAAAATTATGCCACGGGAACATACACCTGGAATAGCATCCAATGTATGTATCCTATATGCTGTATATGGTCTACCCGTGTACCAAGTTTCATTGAAATCCGTTCAGCCATTCGAGTGTAAAGAAGTATCAAAATAAACACACAAACTTTCGCTTTTATAATAATAGTGTAAGCATAATCAGCCGTTTAACACCTTTTGCCACTGCTGGGATTCAGGCTTCCTCTTTAGGAGAAGGAATAATAATACTGTAAATAAAAAGAATAGAAATCCTAAACCTTTCTCACAATGCAATTAAATGAACATTTTACAATACGAACAACTTTTTTTTTTTTTGGTGGGAAAATCATCTAATGACAAATCCCGCTCTTGGGCGGAGCGAGAGATAGTGTCAGACTTTTACTGACTAAAAACCCACTCCTGTTCCTTCGTTGCCTTCGTCCCAGGGCCCCGGGTTTCGTTTTCACACTACCCATGGACAATACGAACAGCTAAGAAAAGCTAGAATGATCATATCTCAGGCTTTCGCAAGATAGTTAAGTGGCTCCCTATTCGACTTAGCAGGAACTCTCGGATATATTATGTCTGCTATTTAACTTCCTTCACAACCCTACAACTACTTATTTATATAAATGTTTGTCCTGTATTATGTTAAGGTGTGCAATAAAGTTATATAATAATAATATTTTTTTTTGTGATTAGGTTTAAAAAAATATTTAAAAATGTAATTTGTAGGTATTTAAAAGTAATAAAGGATAATAATAATAACGCCCTCCTATTTGCGGGAACGCTTTTCTTACTTACGTCCTTCTGAATTTCTGATGCTTGCACTTCTAAAGAATCTCCTTAAATCCCTTCCCTGCTCCACCGATTTCTAATCCTACCCCTTCACTGCGGACGCAGTTTCAGTACCTATGTTAAAAGTACTCCGTGGTACGCAGTAAGGTTCAGAGTACTTTTGGTATGGTTGTGGAATTCACCACCGCCTGACATTAGGGGCTACCAAACTCTTGCAGTTTTTAAAAGTAGAGCGAAAGATTCTTCTATTTCGTTTCTAGTTGCATATTAGTATGTATTATTTTATATTATTTAGTATGTATTTTTGTGATATTTATTTTACTACTTTACTAATGGTACTAATGCACCTATAATAATTAAACTAGCTTCTGCCAGCGGCTTCGCCCGCGTGTAGGTTTCTCCATACAAACTTTGGACCCACGTTTCATCCCCTTAGGGGGTGAATTTTGGAAAATCCTCTCTTAGTGCTCGCCTACGTCATAAAAGGAAACCTTATGCGGAATTTCACACTCCTAGTCCCAGTAGTTTCGGCTGTGCGTTGATATGTCAGTCAGTCAGTTTCTCCTTTTATATTATATAGATCTAATAGTACATCTTTTTTGCATGTTAAGTAGGTATATATTTAATTGTTAACTATGTATTTTGTGTGTACTAATTTTCCTTTTACTTTTACACATCTCATCTCTATTTTCTCCAACTCTCTTTTCGCAGACCATGCTGGAAGAGATTTCTTTAGAAATAAGCATCACCTTTGTACTATTCTTCTGTTTCCTTCTTCTTTTATTTTATTGTGTACGTAAAAAAAGTTTCTTGTATATCTACCTAATGTATAAATTGTATAGGTATTATGTTTTCCTATTTATCAGCTTCCAGAGATTTAATATTACAAGCTATAATTTAATCTCTTAATTAATATGATAGATTAGGACAGAAACGGAGAAATTCGTAATGAAAATCCTATTTAGTCTGACCCAGGCAAGAATTGAACCCGGAACAGCAAGCAGTGGCATTTACGATCACTAATTTAATTGAGGTCAGTGCAGTGGCGTACCTAACTTTTTTTTTTCAAATTAAGCTGTTGATCCCCGCACGGACGCCGGCTTTCGGGCGCCATTGTCTTACTATTGTGTCTCTAATTACACTACTCAACGAGTTAAATCCTAATAGCATTGAACTGTTAGCACAGAGACAAGGAGACGGAGTCGTGAATTATTGCATGCGTGAGGGCTTGAGACCGGGGCCACAGTATAGATATATGAAACAGTACGGAAACTACCTACAAATGTTCAAAACGGCTCACTCACACAAACATATGCATCGACGAGACTCCTAAGCGGCATTCGCTACTGACAGGACCGCGAGAAACACTTAGGAGTCTCGTTGATGCGTATGTTTGTGTGAGTGTGCCGTTTCGAATATTTGTAGGTAGTTTCCGTACTGTTCCATATCTATACTGTGCCTGGGCCTCGTGACATGATACGGTTGACACGGCGGTAGCTACGTCCCTAGGTCAGCGCAACATGTTATTCGATACTTCTCTATTCGTCGTCGTCATACCAGTAGTCGCCCCCTTTCTAACACTAATAAGGTAAAATTAAATACGTGAAATATGTAATCAAAATGCATTTATTTATATTTGTGAATAACTGTGTTAAAAAAACTTTAGAGGTGTCAAGGGACACCCGGATGGAACGAAGTTCATTTAACTGGCTTGCTTTCTATGAGAGAGAGAGAGAGAGAGACAGACAGAGAAACACGCGCACGCCGCACGGCTTACAACTATAGCAATAAGTGTCGTTACACAACTTGGTCTTATTTTTTTCCGTCTAGCCCCCTTTCGCAACGAGCGATAAGGAACTTCGTTCCAAAAAAAATTACGACATTAGTAAAAAATAAAATACCATGGGTATTTTTTAGTAGTGTGTCGTAATTTTCTTAAATCAAGATTTTGTTTAGAATCCGTTTTATGGATAACGAGTTTTATGAATAAGGCTAAACAACTGAAAAAAAAATACATTTAATATTTTTTACCTTTACACATATTTTTTGTACCTCTATAATTTGTTGTGTTGTACATTTACATAATAAATTTATTATAACTTGTCTTCCACTCTTACCCATATAAAAAAGGGTTAAACTTGCGCCAAAAATTGCTCAATTGCAAGATTCCACAAGTACGTGGGCCACTCAAGACAACCTCTCCTCTTTACATTATGAGAGTGACCCCAACACTCTCGGTTACAAGTGCAATGATTGTACTCATAGATTGTACTACAAATATACATCCACTACATACAGTACGGTCAAAATATGTTGAATTGTTGACCACTCTGAAGTTGGCGTTCCGAACTATTGCACACACTCGAAAAAATACACATTCGGCATTCGCCATAGGAAAAAGAATTACTGCGCAGTCAATTGTTCGAAGTTCGGAGCGGTTAAGATATTTCAGCCCTACTGTACAGCATTATGAGAAGTATTCAAATAATGTGTACAGTCTACACTAAATAATGTCAGGAACTAAAAAAAATAATAATACATGTATAATTGCACACACAATGGATAGACCATTAGGTTATTGCCAGGGTTGGGCAGTATTTGAATTACTTGTAATCAAAATACGTAATTGAAATACAAATACGTATTTCGTATTTGTATTTCAATTACTTCCCTAAAATATAATTTGTAATTCGTATTAGTATTTCAAATACTTGAGGCTTCAAAATACATTTTAACATTAAAATACATTTAACCTTCATTTAGCGATCGTAAGTGTGAGTGCGAGGCGAGAGTGCAACGATGGTAAAGCAGCTATTAGAGTCGGCAACACTGCACCTGTTATGTACCTACACTGTACGCTATGACTATTTAAAAATCTAGTGTTCATGAAAGGAAACTCTGGTTTTACTGATTAATTAATCTTGTTTTTCTCTACTTTTCAGCCCATGCTGGTCTAGATTACTTATTTTATAATATGTAATGTATTTCAATTAAAAATAGCTACAATACTGTATTTTGTATTTTATATTTCAAATACCTTAAAGATATTTTGTATTTTAATTACTTGCGATACTGTATTTTGTAATTTGTATTTCAATTAAAGCAAAGCGTGTACTTTGCCCAGCCCTGGTTATTGCCCACCTCATTCAATTATACAGCGGCCCCGACTGGCGTAGTGGTTGAACACACTGCACTACGTGATGCAGGTTCGATTCCCGCACGCAACAAACATTTGTATAGCCTACAGATAGTTCTTCCGGGTCTGGTTGTCTTGTGTATGAGATTACAAGTTTGTAAACGCACCTACGTCACAGGAAAAAAATCTAGTAAGGCGTCCATTACACGTTAAGTTTTGCTGTCAGTTTTGCTACAGTCAATGTTTTGATTGACGAAAAACTTACCGTCTAATGCGATGATTGACGTTTGCATGGTACTGACTGACGAAAACCGTCATTGCCATGTAGGCATCAATCAATTCCATCAATCGATGGAATTGATTGATGCCTACATGGCCGTGTACTGAACGCCTTAAAGGACGACAGTCCTTTTTTTTTGTTTTTCGCTCTTCCACTGTGCTTTTCTGATTAGTTTTTTTGTGGATACAACTATACAAGATAGTTGAATCGTATCTCAGGGGACTCTTCGAACTTCATTGGCGCTGGTGGACTGATGATTCTGCTTTGCAGAAGTTGCAGTGATTAGGATTCGCGTGGCGGACTAGGCTAGCAGTCCACTAAAACAATAGGCCAAATCGTCGTCACAAATCCAATAAAAGAAAGAAAAATAGTTTTAGTATAACGCATACCAAAAATAATAGTACACATACATACAAAGTCCCTAGACCGACCAGCGTGTGAGAGTGCCAGTGATAACTTATGGCTTTGAAACGAGGCCTCATCAGAAGTATGTCTTCTTAATTTACTCAAAGGGCAATAAAGATAGCCATGCTAAGAGTTTCCTTGCGTGATCAAATCAGGAATGAAGACATCCGTAGGAGAACCAAGGTTACCGACATAGCCCGAAGAATCGGCAAACTGTGGCAGTGAGTTGGACACATTGCTCGCAGAATAGATGGTCGATGGGGCCGAAAGGTTTTGGACTGTGCACCTGGTGAGGGTCGCGTGAGTCCGAAGGATGCGAAAGGCACATGACGAGTTATTGTGGCGGCATAGGACGCAAAATGATGATAATGACACAAAGTCCACGATCAATCAATCTCATTCTTTCGTCTCCATACCCATATTATGTCCGTACACATTCCTCAAATGATACTTCGCCCTACAATGCTTCCTATACTGATTATCATTGATAAATTTCTTATCGCAAACCGCACACTCAACCGGCCTCTCACTTGTATGCTTAAACATAGAGTGAGTCTTGAGCCCACCCACGCTGGTAAACCCAGCACCGCACTCTGGGCACTCATACAAACTCTTCTTTGTATGAGACCTCATATGTATAGTCAAATAAGATTTATGTAAAAACTTTTTCCCACACGAATCACATTCATATTTCTTCTCCGTAGCGTGCGACTCTTTATGGCGTGCATGGTCAGTCCATTGCCGAGACTTATGTCCACAAACATCACAGGAAAAAGGTTTTTCACCAGTGTGCGTTCTTGTATGCACATCCCTGGCATTTTTGTTATGAAAACATGCACCACAGTAAAGACACTGCACTTTTTTGACACCAGTATGCACACTCATATGGTATTCGAAATGCGCTTTGCTGTTACATACCTTACCACATTCTACACAAGCATATTTATTGTTATGCTCATTTAAATGAGTCCGCAGTTCGTGTTTACTGTTGGTGGAGAAAGAACATAAGTAGCAAGTTAGTTTGTTTTCAAAATGTGTCCTAACGTGTTGTTTGTAGACTGATTTTCGGTAGCGCAGTCCGCATTCTGAGCATTTGAAGTGTGATTGGCTTAAATGGTCGTAATTGTGTTGTAGGTAGTCGCAGTAGTTAGAGAAGGCTAATTTGCATTCCTGGCAGAGAAAAGACTCTCCGCTATGCTTATGCCTATGGGCTATCAATTCCACGTTTCTGTCGAATTTCTCAGAGCACAATGAGCAGGTGTATCCGTGTACAGACTTATTATGGATTCGGAGGTGGTTCAGTAATGCGACTTTATTTCCAAGCTCATCCTTGCAAACAGGACAGGTCAGGTCCGGTTCGTCATCACTGATGCGCCTTTTTGGTTTGATGTCTGCTGGTTCCTTGTATGAAATTCTGTAATAAGAAATTTTCGTTAAGTAGACATAGACATGTCTGCTGATCTGTAGCACTGCTAGCTGCTGTCAGCGACTTCACCCACGTAATAATAGAAAATATTTTTTTTATTATTATTATTGATAGGCTCGCGTTTAACAACTATATCACCTGATGGTAAGCGATGATGTGGCCGACGATGGAGCACGCTTGCCTAGAAGTAACCTATTCACTCTTGACTTAAAGACCCCCAGGTTGTAGCTATCAGGAAACACACTCTGGCAGGGAATTCGACTCCTTAGCTGTACGCATAATGAATGTGTTCCCAAAACGCTTTGTACGTATAGGTATGTCCACCATGTACCGATGGCGCAACGCCGTACGTCTAGTGGTCCGATGATGGAACGAACTTGGTGGAATTAAATTGTGCAATTCCAACACACAGTCCCCGAAATGCAATCGATAGAAAACCGACAGGCCAGCAAATCGGCGTCGATGCTCAAGGCTTTGGAGTTTTAACTCGACAAGTGCATCATCACCGAGTATGTTTCAATGCAACATACTTATTGGATGAAAAATACATATATATATATTATATCCTATGTGCTATTCCAGGTGATGATCTATCTGCATGCTAAATTTCATCCAAAACTGTTCAGCCGTTCGAGTGTGAAGAAACAACCAACATACAAACACACTCACTCACATGCCTTAACAATATTAGTGTGATTTCAGTAAAGAAAGAGGAATGATTTATATTTTTGTTTATCTATATATATAAAAATGAATCCCTATTTCCCTTGGTCACGCCATCACGCGTGAACGGCTGGACCGATTTCACTAATTTTTTTTTGTTGTATTTGTTATTGTCAGGAGAAGGATCTTATGCAAGAAAAAATTAAAAAAATTGGTAGGTAGTAGGGTAGAGTAGGGTGGAGTAGGGTAGAGCAGAATAGAGTAGTCAGTTGACGGGAGCGAAGCCGCGGGCAAAAGCTTATTTAATTTTTTAATTTCTTTCAGCAGTAAAATGCTACTGTATCACTGAGTGGTTCTATGCATATCTTTTTACGCGGGCGAAGCTGCTCGCAGAAGTTAGTATTTTATAACAAGAGAGTTTAAAAAGTTGTTAAATTTTGTGAGTAAAATAATAAGTATAATCAGGATGCTCCCACAGCTGGGACACGAACCTCCTGTATGAGAGAGTTGGCTATAATTCAACAGGCCACATAGGAAATAAATTTTTGCAGTTTATTTCTTAAGTGAGTTCTCCGCACAATCAGAACATATGTGACATGTTGACTGGCAAGTTGGTCTAGTGGTTAGTGGCCCTGTCTACTATGCTGGAGGTTGTGGGTTCAATTCCCACCCAGGACAAATGTTTGTGTGATGAGCAAAAACATTTGTTCTGTGTCTGGGTGTAATTTATCTATAATATGTATGTATTTAGAAATATTTAAGTATGTTTATCAGTTGTCTACTCATAAAACAAGCTCTGCTTAGCTTGGGAGTAGACGGTGTTGTGTGTATATTATATTATTATATACAACAGACCGGAATCAACTATCGGGCAGTTGCCCGGAACAGACAGAACACCCATCTGATCGGAGGATCCACCCTTTTCAACGGAGGTATGTGGAACTTAACACACTGATCTGCATACCTCTAAAGAATAAATATATAGAAGTTCCCATTAACCTATTGAGTAGCGTAATTAGAGACACAATAGAAAGACAATGACGTTCGAACGCCGACGTTCGCTCGGGGTTTAATGAATTTCACACAATCCTTTTCCATATAGGAAGTAGGCAAAAATTACAAAATTCTTCCTCCATAGTTATATGTTCCCTTCAATTTTCCAAATTAATCTTATTAGCAAAGCTTAAGCGCTATTCTAAAATTAATACATAATCAACTTACGTTTGCTCATTTTTCCTCAATTTATACTTTCTAAATAATGTACTTTCATCACCAAACACATCATAGTCCTCCTCTAATCCCTCTTGACTCATCTTTGTATCCAACAGTAGCCATTCCAGCTCGGTTTTAATGCGTCTCTTGCTCTTTGGTTTACCATCCCCGAGTAGGGTAACATTACTCTCTTCTTGAGAAGAATTACCTTCTTCGTGAGAAATTTTACTTTCTTTTTGGGAATTGTTACCCTCATCCTGAGTCTTATAATCCTCTTCCTGCGAAATGTTACCATCTTCATCATTTGTAGTTTCTTTTCTTTTATTTACCTTAGTACCGAGAATGATGACATTACTATCAAGTTCTGCAGTTTCTAGAAAGTCCTGACTTTCTTCTTCACTTTGAATCTGATTGCAGATATCTCCATCTGTTTGGTTTTCTTCTTTCATTTTTAATTCTTGATTTATATTGTGTTTGTTAGTTTTATTAACTCTCTGGTCAACAATATCATCTTCAAATAGTATTCTGCTAGCCATTATAATCAAGCCTTGTTGATTGAAGTGATTGGTCTGTCTTTTAAAATGGTATCCTTAAAATTTAAAAATAGTCTTGTAATGTAATTTTAATATCAATTTTTTTAACTTTAATTTGTTTTTAATTATAATTTTGTGTAGGTACCTATGAACTGTATCTGAAATAAATTAATATAATTACTATGTTTGATATTATTATACCTATATGTAACAAATAATTATTTATCAATCATAAAATATAATGAGCCTAGGTATATTCACACATTTAACAGTAAAAAACACCAACATTACTTACTGAATAATGTTTCTTTTTAATTCTAGTAAAAAAACTGTTCAGAAACAAAGTAATATGATTAATTTTATTGTAAACAAACACTTGTATTACTACACTTTGCTTGTTTTCTCTGAAATGTGCTGAAATGAATGAAATCTGGTTTTGACTTAACTAGTGATGTCCAGTAGAGACGTTCAATTAGATTAGTTAGATTAGTGGTGAGTTAGTCGATTAAATTTTAACAAATTCTTCAAGTATTTTTTCCACTCATTATTGATCTTGGGCACGCCATAATTATGGCGGTAAGGCCCCTCTTTGAGGAGTGGTTGGAAAGGCAACACGGCGTCCTTACCTTCCGCATGACGCAGGTCCTCACCAGACATGGTAAGTTAGAGAGGTTCCTGCACCGGATACGTGCGGAAGATACGCCCGGGTGTCACCATTGTGTGGACCGCCCGGAGGACACGGTAGAGCATACGGTAGAGGTGTGCCCCGCTTGGGCAGAGCACCGCCGTGTCCTCGTGGGGGCGATCGGCGGCAGAGATCTCTCGCGCCGAGCCTTGGTACAGGCCATGGTCCGGAGCGAGGAGGAGTAGCAGGCGGTCGCCTCTTGCTGCGAAGCAGTAATGCTAGCAAAGGAGGCGGCCGATCGCGTGAGGCAATGGGCCTCACGCCCCAACCGCCGCCGGGATTCCGATCCCGATTTCCGGCCACCGAAGGCGCGGGCTTGCGGACGGCGAGCATGGGTGGGGTTTGCCGTCCGACCGTCCGGACCGAGCCCAAGTCATCGACGGCGCGTACTGTTCCACGCGCGCCCCAAGGAGATGTCAGCAACTGTAGGGGCCCAGGAAGACTCGGCCCTGGTACGAAAGGCAACGAAGGAACGGAAGTGGGTTTTTAGTCAGTAAGTCATACACTATCTCTCGCTCCGCCCAAGGGCGCGGGATGTCATAGGATGATTGTCCTACGGAAAAAAAATGAAAAAACTCATTATTGATCTTTTGCAGACTTTCAATCTGAACCAAATATACATTTGGATAGAACTACTTGATTACACGCATTGCGATCACGTTGACTCGCCTTTTGGCTAGTGGTCAGTGGAACTGACTGCTATGTCAAAGGTCGTGGGTTCGATTCCCACCCAAGACAAATGTGTTATGAGCACGATGATTTGTTCTGTGTCTGGGTGTATTATATCATGATTTTACCAATAATTTGTATGTATTTAGAAATATATAAATATGTTTATCAGTTGTCTAATACTCGTACCACCTTCGCTTACCATCAGGTGAGATGGTGGTCAAACGCGAGCCTATCATTAATAAAAAAAAAAACCACGAGCTCTGCTTAATTTGGAACTAGATGGTGTTGTGTGAAAGTTGAGAAATATTATATTTTAATATATTGGGCATTCTGCAATAAGTCCAAAGGATCCGACTCCATTTATTTATTACGTTTGTTTAAAAAAAAAAATACGCCACGCAGCAGGGCAGGATAGTTGAAAAAAAATAGTCATAATGGAGTATAAAATTATACTTTTATTTACAAATAAAGCAATATATATCCATATTGACACTAATTTACATTATAACATGGATATTCAGTCCAGATGATACATTTTTAGATCTTAAAAACTAGGTATATAATTCGTACATGGAAGTAATAAAGCTATTGCCAGGAAATTAGGAATAGATCTGGCTACAATTTTTTTATTCTGGCCTTAAAAGTATCAATCAGACGTGATATATTTACAATGTCCTTAAAAAAATTGCAGGTCTGCCGGCTTAGACGTTCCCGCCAAATGCTAAATAATATGTATGGTAATGACATTACCTGTCACGTCACTTGTCACGTGACTTCTCCGCAGGTAATGTCATTGACATACATTTTGCACTCAGTGTTTGGCGGGAACACTAACTGAAAATCAATTTGTCCAAGCCTGCAGAATTTAGCATGGAACGCCTGCCATCTGATCACCAAAACCCAACAGGGCAATAACAATTTCGATATTTACAATCATACATTCTAATAATCATCATCATTATTTTTTTTTTTATTAGAACAACAGGAATACATACATACGTCTTAGTATAATTTTTTTTTCAGCTTATTGTTTTATATACTATTCTACACACCCTGTACAATCTTGCAGTTATATAGAACATCATGTACATACCATCAATCAATACAATAAAGCCTTAGATACATTAGGGGACAAATTGTCCCCTAACATGACGCGCAACGCTGTCAAATTGTCCAACAACATGTCCTGCGTCACGTGAATTCATTGTAAAAATGTTCTTTTTTTATTTATTTAATAATATAAACTAGTGCTTGACTGCGATCCCACCTGAAGGTAAGCCTTGCACTGATCCAATCGTTGATGGTGAGGCGCACTAATTTATTAAGAGCCTATTCACTCTAGCCTTGGAGACGCATAAATTTTAATCGGACGACGGGAAGACCGCAGCAGGCAAATTGTTCCAGCCCTACGATGTACGCGTTATAAACGATGAGACGAAACGCTTAGCCCGGACCGTAGAGGATTCAATAACGTAAGGGTGGATACTCGCCATACGTCGGGTTGTCCGATGGTAGAAAGGATATAGCGGAATCAAGTCATGCAATTCTCGCGCACACTCTCCAAAATGGATCCTGTAAAATGCCGAAAGGCTGGCTACGTTACGCCTGCTATGTTAGAGGCAAGTTGCGGGACACTGGACAACGTTGCAGCTTCACGCAAATTGAGCGTTACGCGTCATGTTTGGGGACATTCTGTCCCCTAGTATTTCTGAGGCTTATGGCAGAAAAGATAAAACTTCAATACATACAATTTCATTGATACAGTAAGGCCGCGTTGCCACTATGTCGTAACGATTAATTTATCGTTGGACGACTGTCGTCTCTACCTGTTCCTATCATAACGACTGCTTGTCGTGGCCAATACAGATAGTCGCAGCAAAGCTACATGATTTATCGTGTTGTTGACATATTTTGTGGAAAAGACACCACAATTTTGCCAATAACACGTGCAAACTGTTAATAGACCATCAAACGCTGGAGAGTATTTAGCGTGAATTAACAGTAAAATAAATATATATCTCTAAACATTAAAGTTCATATTTTTATCGTTTTACGGCTGTCGTTCTAGTCTTTCTCACAGTCATGACAATCTGTTGTTACTGCAACACTGTCTTAGACGACAGCTAATTGTGTCGTCCTATATGTGAACACGTACATTTAAATATACAAGCCACGACACTAAAAATTACAGACTATCTGTCGTCACAACAAAATGGCAACGCGGCCTATCGTAAAACAAATTAAAAATAACTAATGGAATAAGTAAGGACAGTTACTTATTGAATGTCTACGAATAATAGTTTTAATTTATACTCCACTTGTTTATGTAGTTAACTAAACGTAAACAATCTTGATACTTATGACTTTTTATTTAAAAAAAAAAACATATAAAATAGGTACATACAAAGATTATTTAAATTTAGTTAATTACCAAACATCGGTATAGGTAAATAACAAATTGTAAACATTTTTAGATAAAATTTTTAGACAACTTTTAGATAAAAGACATGTCAAGATTGTTTACATTTAGTTAATTACCTAAACAGATGGAGTATAGCTAAATGAGCTGGGCAAAAACGCACCAACAAATGGTTTCCTTACCGAATACATCCTAGTAATTTACCTGGCAAGTACCTATACTCCAGCCCATTAAGATTAGACATTTGAAGAACCTTTTTAGGGTTCCGTAGCCAAATGGCAAAAAAAACGGAACCCTTATGGATTCGTCGTGTCTGTCTGTCCTTCCGTATGTCACAGCCACTTTTTTCCGAAACTATAGGAACTATACTGTTGAAACTTGGTAAGTTAATGAATTCTGTGAACCGCATTAAGATTTTCACACAAAAATAGAAAAAAAAAAACAATAAATTTTGGGGTTTCCCCTTATTTAGAACTGAAACTCAAAATTTTTTTTTACATTAAACCCATACGTGTGGGGTATCTATGGATAGGTCTTCAAAAATGATATTGAGGTTTCTAATATCATTTTTTTCTAAACTGAAAAGTTTGCGCGAGAGACACTTCCAAAGTGGTAAAAAGTGTAACTTCTAAAATAAGAGAATGATAAAACTAAAAAAAATATATGATGTACACTACCATGCAAACTTCTACCGAAAATTGGTTTGAACGAGATCTAGTAAGCAGTTTTAATTTTAATACGTCATAAATAGTAAACAGCAATTTACCTTTCAAGTCTATATGGAACCCTCGGTGCGCGAGTCCGACTCGCACTTTCCCAGTTTTTTACTGTCCGATTTTGACTTTTATTGCGTTGGTGGCATGATAAATGGCGGCTGCAGTAAAAAGTTGGTATTGGAACCACCTGTTTGCTTTTAATGCCATTCTTATGCCTACGGAATTGAAGTCAAAATCGATTGAATGGACAGAAAAAAAGGGTTTGCTTAAATGGCTAATCTTAATGCGAATGGAGTATAGCGAAGTGAAACAAACGTTCTAAATTGTTCGCAACCTGCCGCACTATGCGCATCACGAATCGCCTAGCGTGTATCAGCGCTGCCCTGCGTTCAAAAATGAGGTTAGAGTTAACTCTAATGACGTCATCAGGGTAGATACTCTACGCTCGCATTTTTGAACGCGAACGTAGAGTTCAAATGTCAATGCCAAGCAAGTGTCACTTATGGTCGCTTACACCAACCTACCCTGCTCAGAGTTAGAGTTAGTTGGGTTAACTCTAGCGTAGCTACTCGAGTTATAAAAGAACAACCCTGGGTAGTAACTCAAAGCATTTTTGAACGGTTGGACTAGCGACTCTACTCTACTCTGGTTATTTTTGAACGCAGTGCAGCCGGTAAATCTAACTCTGGACGCTAAGCATACCATCTGTCACCCTAAAACATTTACAGATTTATTTTAAATACAAACAGTCACTTTCAGTGTAAATTTGACATAACCAGTCGGCGTTACTCACTAAGAAGGCCAGCACAACCTTTTAATAAATCCTTTTCACCATAAACTTTTTTCTATTCACTTCAAAAACACATGACAGTTCTAATCTAGGGACTTAGGCAGTGTTCAGTACATCAGCATTTCAACAGTCAACACACTTCCACATAGGCTTGATCAGTATGATATTTTATGGTATAATTTTGGGGTTTGGGAAAGAGCCGAAAGAATAATAAACGCCACGCTGAGCTTAAAAACGAGGATCATAAACGTAGAAGAAAAATGGAATTGGGCAGTTCACATCAGCCACATGCACATTGACCGCTGGGCAAGAGTGATGCAGGAGCCAGACGCCTACTGCAAGAGCTGGTTCGAGAAAAGAACACCTGGAAGAAGTTGGGGCAGACCTTAGCCCAGCAGTGAGAAAGTATAGGCTAAATAAAAATTGGGATTACTTGGCAGTTTCATACTGCAGTTATGTTTAACAGAAAATAAATTAATGGTTTAAGGGCGCAAATGCTGAGAAAGTTTCTACTCTCCAGTCGAGGCGGAGTGTCGTTCCATCGGACTGTGGTGAGGGTAGAGAGAGTTCACCTGCGTTTGCGCATACACTTGAGCAGTGTAATATCTCCCGAGTCAATGGCTAGTCTCTAGAGAGATTGGCTGCCATATTTGATAATTTCACACTCCAAAAGAAGTCTGCTGGATTGTTTGAGAGTCACAACAACCCTGCAATGCAATGGGCAACTGAAAGAAGACATCCAGAGAGGAAGAAAAGTAATTTGATGATTTTCTGACGCAAAAGATAGCTTGCTTTATAATGACCCCAAAATTTTACACCAAAACATCACACAGTATACCACTATGAACTTTTAAGTCACGAATCACAACTTCCGCCATCACTTCGGTCTCTAAAAAACCCTGTCCTGATACCCCGAGTCCTGGACGGGCTGGGCCGGTTTAGCCTGGGCGCCGGCCACATGGTGGTGGTGGCGCAAGTGGCCCGGGCGGCGAGGGGGGGCGAGGTACTCGAACATGCTCTGCGTGTGCTGGGCCAGCATGTTGGCGAGGTCGCAGGGCATGGGATCCGTCCAGAAGAAGTCGTGATTTAAGGCTGTGTCAGCGTCGTACCTGAGAGAAGAAAAGAATAATTTAATTTATGTACTAGTTGCTGCCCCAGCGGCTTCGCCCGTGTGAAAGGCGAAAATTGTCCCAAGGGAACTGGGGATGAAAAAAAAATCGGCCAAGTGCGAGTCGGACTCGCCCACGAAGGATTCCGTACCATACGTAGCAAAAAACGGCAAAAAAAGATCACGTTTGTTGCATGGGAGCCCCTTTAAATATTTATTTTAATCTATTTTTTTTTTATTTGTTGTTATAGCGGTAAGAGAAATACATCATCTGTGAAAATTCCAACTGTAACTATCACGGTTCATGAGATACAGCTTGGTGACAGATGGACAGACAGACAGACGGACAGATTGATAGTAATAGGGTCCCTTTGGGGACGGAATCCTAAACAGTATCCTACGTTCAGCTGTTCGAGCGTTAAGAAGTAACAAGCACACACACACACACAGTCACAAACGTTCACCTTTATAATATTAGTGTGATCTTGGCATGTATAAACAAATTGAAATATAGAAGAAAGGGGGGCGTTCATTAAATACGTGACTCGTGGAGGTGTCGGACCGAATCTCACTATATCTCACATGGGGGTCTGGGCAAGTATCACGTAAGTTTTTTTTCGCAAGAAACAGCACATAATCCAACAGAACTTGGTTGAATTGAGTAAAACGTGTTTCTCTACTAAAAAAAATATGGCTAACACACACAATAATTATTTTAAAGTTTTTCTAGCTATTGATAACATAAATACCGAGTAAAAATAGATATCTAAAATTGCCTACAATTGCGCAATGCGCGTCTAATTTCAAACAACCAAAAAACAAAAATACTATAAAAACTACACAAATATTGGAAAAACTTATACTGTATACTCACCTCTTTGCCGGATCCAGTTGTAGCAGCTTATCCAGCAGATCGCAGCCATACGGATCCTTCACATACGGCTTTAGACGTTCCTTCACCTTCCTCTTCTGACCTTTAGGCAGTTCCATCTTATTATACAGATCGAGGTTCTCAACACCAGGCCAGACGTCTGGAGTGCAGGAGCCACAAAGCTGGGAGATGAGGATCAGTTGCTGTTGTTCTGTTGGACCTTGCATGATGGGCGAACGGGTCCACATTTCTGCCATGATGCAGCCCGCACCCCACATGTCGACTGGTGGTCCGTAGTTGCGATCACCTGGGGAGATAAGTTTGGATTTAGTTTTGTATTGTGTCATAGTAATAAAATCAGAAGCGTTTATTTCAAATATACCATTTACAGGCACTTTCTTTCTTTCTTTCTTCTTTCAAAAAGAAATTAAGCTAGGTATATTACATATTCCAAAGCATAGATCTCTATGGAGAGAATGTGCAAGAAACTTCATGAATCATAATATGAGTTACATAAATCTTGGTTACATATTTCTTGTCGGTTCTATTATGGAAGCACAATGCAGATAAATAGTGAAAAAAAAAACTGGGCAAGTGCGAGTTTGACTCGCGCACTGAGGGTTCCGTACAAACTTGAAAGGTAAATTGCGGTTTATGATTTCTCGTTCAAACCAATTTTCGGTGGAAGTTGGCATGGTAATGTAGGTACATCATATATTTTTTTTAGTTTTATCATTCTCTTATCTTAGAAGTTACAGGAGAGGGACACACATTTTTATTTTGGAAGGACACATATTTATTTTGGAAGTGTCTCTCGCGCAAACTATTCAGTTTAGAAAAAAATGATAATAGAAACTTCAACATCATTTTTGAAGACCTATCCATAGATACCATATTGATGAAAAAAAAAAATTTTTGAGTTTCAGTTCTAAGTATGGGGAACCCCCATAATTTTTTTTTTCTATTTTTGTGTGAAAATCTTAATGCGGATCACAGAATACATCTACTTACCGAGTTTCAATTCAACAGTATAGTTCTTATAGTTTCAGAAAAAAGTGGCTGTGACATACGGATGGACAGACAGACAGAAATGACGAATCCATAAGGGTTCCGTTTTTAGCCATTTGGCTACGGAACCCTAAAAACGAATTAAAAAAATAAAAATTTAAATAAGCCACTGGTAGCTTTTTTTTTCGGTTGGAAAAATCATCTAATGACATCCCCCGCTCTTGGGCGGAGCGTGAAATCGTGTCAGACTTTTACTGACTAAAAACCCACTCCTGTTCCTTCTTTGCCATTTTTTCCAGGGCCCTGGGGATCTCTTTCGCATCACCCATGACCCCAGTAGGCTTCGACCCTGCTGGGCCCCTACGGTTGCTTACATCTCCTTGAGGCGCGCGTGGAACACTACGCGCCGTCAACGACTTGGGCTCGGTCCGGACGGTTACCGGAAGATCGGACGGCGAGCCACCCATTGCTCGCCGTCCGCAAGCCCGCGCCTACGGTGGCCGGAAATCGGGATCGGAATCCCGGCGGCGGTTGGGGCGTGAGGATCGTTGCCTCACGCGATCGGCCGCTTTCTTTGCTAGCATTACTGCTTCGCAGAAGGAGGCGACCGCCTGCCACTCCTCCTCGCTCCGGACCATGGCCTGTACCAAGGCCCGGCGCGAGAGATCGCTGCCGCCGATCGCCCCCACGAGGACACGGCAGTGCTCTGCCCAAGCGGGGCACAACTCTACCGTATGCTCCACCGTGTCCTCCGGGCGGTCCACACAATGGCGACACCCGGGCGTCTCTTCTGCACGAATCCGGTGCAGGAACCTCCCGAACTTACCATGTCCGGTGAGGACCTGCGTCATGCGGTAGATAAGGACGCCGTGAGGTCTTTCCAGCCACTCCTCAAAGAGGGGACTTATCGCCATAATTATGGCGTGCCCAGCACTGGGTTGCGACTGTCGCTGTCGCCATTCCACCATGAGATCCCGCCGGAAGTCTTTCCGCCATGCCGCGACTTGGCGCGGCAGCGGAGTTTCGCCCCGGCGTTGCATCTCCATGCGCAGATCGTGCATGCGTGCGAGGTCTTTTGCCTCCAAATCCCACGGTGGTTGGCCAGCAAGGAGGCTCGCTGCTTCGCGGGAAATCTTGCGGTATCCCCGCACCATCCGGATGGCCATAACCCTCTGGCTTGCGTTCAGGCACCCGGTGATACCGGAGTGCCCTCCTAATGCTACTCCAGGGCAGGGAATTGAAGGCGTTGGCGATGTCAAAAGACCACCAAGACACACCTGCCCTGGGATACCGCATCCCCCGTCGTGAGGGCTCGCACGCGCATAATGGCATCCACCGTAGAGCGCGCCCTGCGAAAGCCGAATTGGCCGTCTGAAAGACCCGGCCCCACCTGTGTTAGGTGCGCGACGAGGAAGCCACTGGTAGCTAAGATATGACCAGTCTCAACTGGCCGCGCCTGAATGGTAGTGGCAACATCATTTTGAAGATGAAGAAGTTGATTGCTGCCAGAGCGGACTGTTCCTTGCAGAGACACTGAGTGGCGACGTTGTCATAAATAAGATAAATTAATAAATAATAATATTCCACAACTATCACACAACGCAGTCTAGTCCCAAGCTAAGCAGAGCTTGTGTTAAACTGAACTAAGATCCATTGCATGGTTTATGAGGAGTCACCAGTTAAACAACTGATGCTAAAACCAATATTGTATTATGTTAATATATGAAAATAATATAATAATACTTATATAACACTAGCTTCTATTATGGGCCTTGTCAAAGTAGAAAATTATCTGATGGGAACATACTTCTAGGTAAAAACATATCCTGTATGCTATTCTAGTGCATGTTCTACCCATGTGTTATTTTAACCAAATCCGTTCAGTAGGTTCAATGTAAAGGGCTAACAAATATACACACACTATCAAACATCACTTGTATAATATTAGTGTGTTATCAACAAAAGAAATATAATTTGGTATGTCAAGTGAAATGTAATATGGAATAGTAATACTCCGTTTACCGTTAGCGAATAATGATATACCCTACTTTCAGATTTGACCCTGACTATAACTGAAACAATAAGTAAATCAAGATAACTTACCCAATAGTAATTCTGGAGGCCGATACCACAGTGTGACCACTCTGTTAGTGTATTTATTGACTTGCCCCGACTTTGCCACACTAAAGGCTCTCGCCAGACCAAAATCAGCAAGTTTTAGGATGCCATTCTTGGTTATAAGTACATTTGCCGCTTTCATATCACGATGCAAAATTTTATTACTGTGAATGTAGTACAGACCATTTAATAACTGTTGCATGACCTTTTTAATCTCTCCCAGACTGAATTTCACGTTCACATTTGATAGTAAACCAGCCAAATCGTGTTCACAGAAGTCGAAAACCAAGTAAAATGTCGAGCGGTATTTGTTGTGCAATGTTGCTTTAGTGCGACAAATTTCAATCAAATTAACGACATTCTCGTGTTTGAGGAGCTGCAAGATCTTTATTTCTCGCAGAGCTGTGATCGGGAAGCCTTCTTTTTCATTGTCCATCAACACTTTTTTCATGGCTACGAACTTCTTGTTGCTATTTCGTTGTCGGGCTTTGAATACTTCTCCAAAGGTTCCTTGTCCGATTTTAGCGACTTTCTCGTATTTTGAGGACTCATCGCAGAACGGGAAGTCAAAATCTTCGATGTATTTCTCTTTTTCCCTCATACTGAGGATTGTTGAAGTGGTACTTATTACGGGTTGCGTAGGCTCCCGCGGAGCACTAACGCCTTGCATTTTGGACGTAATTTTGCCGCCGTTTTTCTACACTCTAGGAAAATAATAAGGTTTGGTGTTATGGAGAACACTCGTGGCACTTTATTTGAGGTAAAATTGGAAAACAATCACATTTGTCTCGAATCCTGCAACTCTCGATGAAAACAGACGTCAAACTGACAGATGCTGACAGATTCAGATGCAGATCACAGAGTACTATTTTGATCAGATTATTCTTTTTATTTACCCGGGAAGGCTATAATCTTTTGACCATGTTATCTTTCATTCATGTTTTCTTGCATGCGATAAGTTTGAATTTGCGAATAATTTAAAAGCCACTGAATTTCGCCACTCACACACAAAATCCCAACAAAAACTTAATATCAGTAGTCTTAACTTTTTGTCTTTTCAGGTTACTAAATGCAAATAGTCGACTAAACTGTTCAATGAAAACAATAAGTAGTAGTAATGTCAACTCTCACTTTCCATTTCACGCATAAACCATTACATGAAAAGTTAACGAACTAAAAAAACAGTCACATCATCAAATCCTACTTTCTCGTTTCCATAAATGGAACGTCATTTGTTGTCTGTCATTCTGCTTTTCATATTTTAATGTTTTTAGAGAAAATTATTGTGAATTTCCAGTAAATTACTCGACAAAAAGGTAAATAACAATTAAATAATCAATAAAAAAAACAACGTTTCTTTTAAAATGGTGTAAATTAAGCGATATTTAAAGTTTATTTTACATCAATATCGATCCGTGCTGCAATAACTGGGGCAAAGATTTTTGCGACTTTTCGCAATCAAAACTCCAATTGGGTGGTCGTTATCGCTATCGTATAACTCCCAAGTAGTGTCTGTGATAACACGCGATTTTAATTAAAGCTCTTAATAACTTAGAAGTGGAGTAAACGATGTAAAGTGTACGCCCCTTTTTTGTGTTGAATAAAAGTTAATAATAGTCATTTAAAGTCAGGTAAACAAACATTAAAACGCAAATTTATTACCGCTAAGTTCAGCAGATGTATTTAAAGTGTATTTTATAATAATTTTCACATCATTTCGACAATAAAACATAAACTCGCGCCATTCAGAAACTAGGTATTAAAACCTTACGTTTACTCTGGTAATTAATACCATTTTATCTTTAATAATCAAACCTGCCATTGTGGATATATCTGATAGCTTTACTCTACTTTCTGTTGCATTCCCTATTTCATAAATAAAACTGAAAACAAACACTTCAAACTTTGTATTTACCTAAGTGAAATGAATTTTGTAAATTATTCAAAATGTTATTAGCATAATCTGAGTCAAGCAGTCTGAGACAATTATAATTATTTAAATGTCTTTGTTTTAATTACATTACAGGTGTTTATGAGTCATACTTAAACAACTATATGGCTTCTGAAAGAAAACAGTCTATTTTTAGTATAGGTAATCACAAACACAGACTTATTTTTCTTGTCTGTTTATTATCTTACTGGCAAACTATCTGGCAGGCCTTGTTTGTTAATGCTACTGAGCTTGTTTTTTTAAAATGCTTTGAGTTTACAATATCACCTAGTATTGGAGAATTGAAATTTTTTTTTTTTTTTTTTTATTATTGATAGGCTCGCGTTTGACCACCATCTCACCTGATGGTAAGCGATGATGTGGCCGACGATGGAGCACGCTTGCCTAGAAGCAACCTATTCACTCTTGACTTAAAGACCCCCAGGTTGTAGCTATCAGGGAACACAGACTCGGGCAGGGAATTCCACTCCTTAGCTGTACGCATTATGAATGTGTTCCCAAAACGCTTTGTACGTATGGGTGGGATGTCCACCATGTACCGATGGCGCAACGCCGTACGTCTAGTGGTCCGATGATGGAACGGACTTGGTGGAATTAAATTGTGCAATTCCAACGCACACTCCCCGAAGTGTAACCGATAGAAATTTATTCCACAAAACATTCCTAACAGTTAACTCTACATTTTTTTTTCTTAAATAACCTCTCCTGCTCTGGCCGGAAGGAGAGGGAGTGTCAGAGTTTCACTAATTAAGATCCACCTTCCATCATTGCCCTTATTGCCCAAATCCAGGAACACGGTGACACTTGCAAAGTATCCTGCAACCCTGAAAATCTAAAAACTATTATATTGAACCGGGCTGCTATGGCCGACTCTACATGTAAATCACATATTTTGCATACGGGTGAGACAAATATGTCATCCACTCCACTCCAGGTTCTTAAGAAAGGTCAGCGGCGCCTTGGTGTTACTGACTGTTTCACAGTGGGTACCTGGGTTCTACAAGTACTTTGCCCTATATCCAGCGATCACTGAGCAGCTTAGAAGCAGATGAGCTACTGTCATCATCATCTTCCTACCCTTGTTCCGTGTTATTTGGGGTCGGCGCAACACGTTTTTTTCTTCCATTCTGCCCTGTCACTCGTCATACTATCACTAACTTCCTTTTCTTTCATATCACTCTTCACACAATCCATCCATCTTTCTTAGCTACTGTATTGTATACATAAAAATTATAACACACATAGACAAAAGAGTTGTAATTATCTATCACAACCAAAGACGCTAGTTTCGTTCGTGCCGAATATTCGGCCCCTTTTTGGTCCAATCGAAACCAGATTTTTTTGGTAAAAATAGAATCTTTGGTTGGCCTCTGTTTATTTTTCCATTGTCTCGTCCAGACCGAGCCTGAGTCGTCGACGGCGTGTAGTATTCCATGCGCGCTTTAAAAAGATGTCAGCAAAGCCGTTAGGGCCCAGCAGGGCCTACTGGGGCCATGGGTTTGCAAGGAAAAAAGGAACATAGGAGTGGGTTTTAGTCAGTAAAAGTCTGACACCCGCTCCACGCTAAAGCGAGAAACGTCATTGAATGATTACCCACCTAAAAAGATAAAAATCTCATTGTATAATATTACAACTTCAATGTCATCTTCTGATTCTACCTTTATCAACAGTTTTCTATAATTTCAGCACCATGGCCAGTGAGAGCAGCTCAGCAGTTCTAGAGCTAAATGATGCAGACAACGAGGACACGGAGGCCACCACGGTGACTGATGATACACATGAAGGCATGCCGCTTATTATGGAACATGGATATGACATAGCCGTTAAGGTATGTTTATCCATACCTACTCATCATCATCATCATTTCAGCCGAAAGACGTCCACTGTTGGACATAGGCCTCCCCCAAGCGTCGCCACAATGAACGGTCCTGTGCGTCTCGCATCCATCGGACTCCCGCAACCGTTACCAAGTCATCGGTCCACCTTGTAGGAGGCCTTCCAACGCTACGTCTTCCGGTACGCGGTCGCCATTCCAGAACCTTTCGGCCCCAACGGCCATCTGTTCTGCGAGCAATGTGCCCTGCCCATTGCCACTTTAGTTTGGCGATTCTTCGTGCTATGTCGGTAACCTTGGTTCTCCTGCGGATATCCTCATTCCTGATTCGATCACGCAAGGAAACTCCGAGCATAGCCCTTTCCATTGCCCTTTGTGACTTTAAGTCTTCTGATGAGGCCCATTGTAAGCGACCACGTTTCAGAGCCATATGTCATCAATGGCAACACGCACTGGTCATAGACTTTCGTCTTGAGACACTGTGGTATTTTGGACGAGAAGATACGCGCAGCTTCCCGAACGCTGCCCAGCCGAGTCGGATTCGACGATTGATCTACCATACCTACTACACTACACTAAACTACTTTGGTCCAGCTGTATGATATTTGGTTTGATGTAACTATTTTGACAGGCATGTTGGTCTAGTGGTTAGTGGCCCTGACTGCTACGCCAGAGGTTGTAGGTTCGATTCCCACCCAGGACAAATGTTTGTGTAATGAGCACGAACATTTATTTATTTATTATATACTTTATTGTGCACCATTACACATAAACACATACAAAAGGAAACTAAAACTAAAACACATACATACAATGGGCGGCCTTATCGCATTCCGCGATCTCTTCCAGGCAACCTGGAATGGACAATAATCATCAGTAGTAGTCATTTGTTCTGTTTCTGGATATAATTTGTCAAGTATAAATAAATATAAAATATATAAGTATGTTTATCAGTTGTCTAGTACTCATAACACAAGCTCTGCTTGGTTTGGGACTAGATAGCGTTGTGTGATAGTTGTGGAATATTATTATTACTTTATCTGGCTAACTTTCGAGTGATTTTGTGGCCCAATATTTTAAGAAAAGATAAGAATTTTTGAGAGAAAAAGATACGCAGGAATCCCACTCCTTAGGCAGTGGTCCGACCACCGACGATGAACGAGAAACGAGTAGAACTAGAAACTATAAACGAGTTGGCGATCAGCGGGAAGCGAGTGTGTAGTTTCGATAGTTTTGTCGCCGGGCTATAAGCGAGTGTGCAAGTGCGGCGAGCGATTACTCGCCCCACTCGCCCGCGGTCGCTCACAGTGTGGCCAACGTAAGCGATTTTTCGCCATTTAGAAATGATCAAGCGAGCGAGCATCGCTGAACGAGTATCGCTGAGCGAGTTTATTTTTGAAAACTCGTCGCTCAGCGACAAAACTAGTAAAGCGAGTCGTCGCCGGCAGTGTGAACAGTCAGAGAGCAACTTTTAATATATGCATCTCTTTGTTTACACGGAATGTACGTTTATTGTGCGTTTCTTGAGAGAGAAAATCGCTGATAGTTAGTCGTTTTCTCGCCGGCGGTCGGACCACTGCCTTAGCTGTACGCACAATGAATGTGTTCCCAAAACATCTTATACGTATGGGAATGTTCCAGTGTATACCTGGAAGGATTTGAAGGCGTTTGCCCAGCCACCCAGCCTATGTTATGGTGTAGTATGATAATGGTGGTCCTTTCAGGTGGACGCCCCAATGAAGCAGCTATCGACCCTAGAAACATACGTAACGTACCGCGTCAGGTGCGTGTGCGCACGATGGCCGACCCCGCCGCACGCCAGGAGGCGTTACAACCATTTTAAGGTACCACGATCAAACTTTCCTTTTCTTGTTTTTTTTTTTGGGGTTCGAAATCATCGTATCAGGCAACTGCTACGTAATTGCACAAAATAGATAGGTACAGAAGTGAATCTCATGTTGTATGTACTTCACCTTTCATACCTACGCTCGGCGGTCGCGCTAGGGTCAGCGCGTGGCGCCGAACTGTCCTAGTGCGACCGGGCGCGGTGATAAATTCCTACCTAATCTGAATTGTAATAAAAAAACATACATTCAGCCGAACATAGAACCTTTTTTTTCTTCTTTTTCTTCTTTGAAGTCGGCTAAAAATAATACATAGCCAAAAAAAATTATCTTCTCTTTCTCGGCGCGGGGCCTGTTCTATGTTACGTTAAAACAAATCATCAAAATACAAGCAAATATCTACTTACCTCTCTGAAACAACTGGTAGCCTAAAAAACGTCAATTCACTGTTTAATGTTGAATTTAAACAACCGTCCACTGAACAGTTAGAATAAGGTTTTTTTTTTGTTGGTCCATTTTTCCACAAAAAAGTTTACAGACGCGTGTCTCAAACGGATAGCACTCGAGCTCGCTACACAGAGACACGGCGTTGATTTTCAGCGCCAGCCGATGTCAAAAATCAAATAAAAACTTTTGCTGAGCGCTGACCGTTTTGCGCGGATGTGTCGCATAACTCACTCTACTGTATAGATTTGTTGTTGTGAATGACGATAATTTGATGATTTAGGTAAATATACTCTAGTCTCTCTTTGCTAATAATGTACTCCACACATGGCCCCCTCGTCCACAGCTGCTGCACAAGCGCCTGTGCGCGTCGCACCCGCTGCTGGCGCCGCCGGCGCTGCCGCCGCTGCACTCGGCGCGCCAGCAGCTCGACAGATACTCTCCGTCCTTCGTCGCGTTGAGGACTTGTGCGCTCAACGCTTTTCTTGGTAAGTCCAGAAGCCCGTAAGCCTACCACGAACTCTTAACTCGAACCATTTGAAGACAGAAACTGAACTGTTAAAGGGATGGAGCTATGGTGTGGGGTGACTGGCCTGGTCTAGTGGTTAGTGGCCCTGACTGCTATGCCGGAGAAATGTTTGTGTGATGAGCACGATCATTTATTCTGTGTCTGGGTGTAATTTATCTATAATATGTATGTATTTAGACATATATAAGTATGTTTATCAGTTGTCTAGTACTCATAGCACAAACTCTGCTTAGTTTGGGACTAGATGGCGTTGTGATAGTTGTGGAATATTATTATATTGATGTTCCCACTGCTAGGACTTAGGCCTCCTCTTTAGAAGAGGGAATGGGCTGTAAACCACCACGCGGGTCGGCGCACCGCCTTTGGTGTAGAGGTGGCACTTGGCCGTCACCACTGGGTAACTGCCCCGACTTATGAGTGCTAGGTCGCGGGTTCAAACCCAGCCAGGCGCATTACTTTGGGTACCTAATTTATTTCATCACCACTGCTCTCAAAACGGTTTAGGAAAACATCGTGAGGAGACCGATATGTCCTAGAACAAAAAATCTGAAGACATGTGACATCCACCAACCCGCATTGATTTCTCGTGGTGGACCAGCCCACTCCCTCTCACAGATAGGAGGCCTATATCCCGGCTGTGGGAAAGATTGTCAACTGTGAGGGAACGGACTTGACAATCTCACGCCACAGGATATACCCCAGGCGTGGAATATTATTATATGTCAATATATCTCAGCACCCTGAGGTCCTGGACCTTTGAAAGGCGTACGAGGAGCCGAAGCCAACTCGCAGAGGCCCTTTAGATAATTTTAATGGAACATGATACCAACCGACGATTATTCCTGTACGCGCTATGCTAGTGCACCCAAGGACAACCCCCGGTTGGTAGAAAACTATTGCGACATAGGGAAACAAAGATAATAGGGCTAATGTTTTTGGACTCTTAAGTGGACTGGTAACATGGAACTATGTTAAGATAATGGCCCCTGTTATTATTATTATAGCTCCATCCCTCATCTCATTCTCGCTCGCTTGACATTTTAACACATCATGGTAAAATAAGACCCCAGAGATCTACATAGGTTTCTAATCTATATATATAAAAGAAAGTCGTGTTAGTTACACTATTTATAACTCAAGAACGGCTGAACCGATTTGGCTGAAAGTTGGTGGGGAGGTAGCTTAGAACCAGGAGACGGACATAGGATACTTTTTTTTTTTTAGGGTAGAGTTGGGTAGAGTAGGATACAGTAGTCAGTTGACGGGAGCGAAGCCGCGGGCAAAAGCTAGTGAAGGAATATTTATGACTAGCCGCTGACATCAGCTTCACCTGCGTCATAATAGAAAATTATCCAAAGGGAACATACTCCCGGGATGAAAAGTATCCTATGTGCTGTTCCATGAGATGGTCCACTCGTGTACCAAGTTTCATTGAAATCCGTTTAAGTGTTCGAGCGCGAAGGAGACATGTACAGAGCTCGGCCACACTGGAAGCGCGGGTGCGGCGCGGCTATCTCAAGCATAAGAACTTCATTTGAGTGTCCATAGTGGGCACGCGGGCGCGGGGAGCGGTGCGGGCTGCACAACGCGGAACGCGCGCGGGCATCTCACGCCATAGTGAGTTCTGGGCCTTGGTACAGGCCATGGTCCGGAGCGAGGAGGAGTGGCAGGCGGCCGACTCCTTCTGCGAAGCAGTTATGCCAGCAAAGGAGGAGGCCCTCACGCCCCAGCCGCCGGGATCCCGATCCCGATTTCCAGCCACCGTAGGCACTGGCTTGCGGACGGCGAGCAATGGGTAGCAACGGCGCGCAGTGTTCCACGCGCGCCTCAAGGAGATGTCAGCAAAACCGTAGGGGCAGCAGGGTCGAAGCCTTCTGGGAGTGGGTTTTTAGTCAGTAAAAGTCTGACACTATCTCACGCTCCGCCCACGAGCGGGGAATGTCATTGGATGATTTTCCCACTGAAAAAAAAATACGCCATAGTGAGTTCATACAAGTGGCCACAGTAAATGCGTGGGTGACGAGCGGACAGGCATTATAGCGTGCGTCCCTGCACCCGCACCGCTCCCCGCACCGCGCTGCCAGTGTGGCCGAGCACACACTCACAAACTGTCGTCTTTATAATATTGTGATTTCTTCATATAGTGTCATTTATGTCCTGTCCATGTTGTCAACAGAGCGAGTGGCAAAGCATCCTATCCTGACACACAGCGACGACTTCAGAATATTCCTGACCACACCCGACGAAGAATTAGACAAGGTAACTGTTCCTCAGTAACATAATATACTCAGCCTTATAATGTTCCCACTGCTGGGACTTAGGCCTCCTCTCTAGAACAAGGTATGGGCCGTATTCCACCACTTGAGCCCGCTCACCGCCTTTTCACCGCCTTTGGTGTAGAGGTGACACTGGCCGTTACCACTGGGGAACGGCCCCGACTTATGAGTGCTAGGCCGTGGGTTCAAACCCAGCCAGGCGCATTACTTTGTGTACCTAATTTATTTCATCACCACTGCTCTCAAAACGGCGAAGGAAAATGTCGTGAGGAAACTGGCAGGCCCTAGAACCAAAAATTTTAAGACTTGTGACATCCACCATACTCGCATTGGTTTCATGTGGTGTACCAGCCCACTCCCTCTCACAGAGAGGAGGCCTGTGTCCCCGCAGTGGGAAAGATTGTGAGGTCAACTGTGAGGGAACGGACTTGACAACCTCACGCCACACGAGATACTCCGGGCGTCGGGATTCGTAGGGACCCCCGGCCACCGTAGGCGCGGGACTTCACGCAGGCGTACACCAAGCGTATAATGACGGATACGCGTCTATAAAGCTACGCGTCCGTGGACAGTAGGCCATAGTTTAGTATGTAAGCTTCACGCAGGCGTGCACCAAGTGTATAATGACGGATACGCGTCTATGAAGCCACGCGTCCGTGGACAGTAGGGCATAGTTTAGTATGTAAGCTTCACGCAGGCGTACACCAAGCGTATAATGACGGATACGCGTCTATGAAGCTACGCGTCCGTGGACAGTAGGGCATAGTTTAGTATGTAAGCTTCACGCAGGCGTACACCAAGCGTATAATGACGGATACGCGTCTATGAAGCTACGCGTCCGTGGACAGTAGGGCATAGTTTAGTATGTAAGCTTCACGCAGGCGTACACCAAGCGTATAATGATGAATACACGTCTATGAAGCTATGCGTCCGGGGACAGTAGGCCATAGTTTAGTATGTAAGCTTCACGCAGGCGTACACCAAGCGTATAATGACGAATACGCGTCTATGAAGCTACACGTCCGTGGACAGTAGGCCATAGTTTAGTATGCAAGCTTCACGCAGGCGTACACCAAGCGTATAATGACGAATACGCGTCTATGAAGCTATGCGTCCGTGGACAGTAGGCCATAGTTTAGTATGTAAGCTTCACGCAGGCGTACACCAAGCGTATAATGACGAATACGCGTCTATGAAGCTATGCGTCCGTGGACAGTAGGCCATAGTTTAGTATGTAAGCTTCACGCAGGCGTACACCAAGCGTATAATGACGAATACGCGTCTATGAAGCTACACGTCCGTGGACAGTAGGCCATAGTTTAGTATGTAAGCTTCACGCAGGCGTACACCAAGCGTATAATGACGAATACGCGTCTATGAAGCTATGCGTCCGTGGACAGTAGGCCATAGTTTAGTATGTAAGCTTCACGCAGGCGTACACCAAGCGTATAATGACGAATACGCGTCTATGAAGCTATGCGTCCGTGGACAGTAGGCCATAGTTTAGTATGTAAGCTTCACGCAGGCGTACACCAAGCGTATAATGACGAATACGCGTCTATGAAGCTACACGTCCGTGGACAGTAGGCCATAGTTTAGTATGTAAGCTTCACGCAGGCGTACACCAAGCGTATAATGACGAATACGCGTCTATGAAGCTACACGTCCGTGGACAGTAGGCCATAGTTTAGTATGCAAGCTTCACGCTGGCGTACACCAAGCGTATAATGACGAATACGCGTCTATGAAGCTACGCGTCCGTGGACAGTAGGCCATAGTTTAGTATGTCAGCTTCACGCAGGCGTACACCAAGCGTATAATGACGAATACGCGTCTATGAAGCTACGCGTCCGGGAACAGTAGTCCTAAGGTTTCCATTTTGTTTTGTTACAGGTGTTCAAAAGTGAAAATAGCGCAATGAACCTGTGGGGGCTGAGTAGTGCTTTATACGGCTCTGGGGAATCTAAGACTACGAATGGACCTAGGTTTGTACTCTCTAACATTACACTTAACACTAATATTTGACAGGCCTGTTGGTCTAGTAGTGGTTAGTGACCCTGACTGCTATGCCGGAGGTCGTGGGTCCGATTCCCACCCAAGACAAATGTTTGTGTGACGAGCACGATCATTTGTTCTGTGTCTGGGTGTAATTCATCTATATTATGTATGTATTTAGAAATATATAAGTATGTTTATCAGTTGTCTAGTACACAAGCTCTGCCTAGTTTGGGACTAGACGGTGTTGTGTGAAAGTTGTGGGTTTATTACGAACCTACGTCCTCCGGCATAGCAGTCAGGGCCTCTAACGATTAGACCAACAGGCCAGTCAAATAAATAATGAAAAAAATTATTAAAAAGTATAAAGAAACTTAGAAATAAAAATTGGCGATCACAGTGTGGTTATTGTAATGCACAGATAATGCTGCTGTCCATTTTCTGGTATGTCCCTTAGCGAGGTGGACCGATTCCCATTCGAGTTTTCTCAAGGTGGATCGATGACCTGGTGAGGGTCACGGGAAATGGACATTTGGGGGAAGCCTATGTCCAACAGTGGACGTCTTTCGGCTGAAATGATGATTAAGCTCCGTCCCAGCAGTGGGAACATTACACGGCTGTTTATAGTTTACTAACAAATCTGTGTTGTTTTCAGAGTAAAAGACCCAGAGTTCACATCAGCGGCTGACTACCTGCAGTCCTTACAACACAAGCTGACCACCCTGTGCGCGTTGACGAGCAAGCTACACAAGAGTACTCTGGCGCTCAGCAGCGAGTTTATGGGGTAAGTTAGGTTATAGAATAGAATAAACTTTATTGCACACCAAAATAGTAACAAAACTTTTACACTAACTTAAATCTATGGGTACATAGGCGGTCTTATCGCTGACAACGATATCTATCAGACAACCTTCGGGGTAGTCTGCGGTGTACTGTAAATTAATAAAATTTAAAAAAAAAAAAAAGTTTTTAATTTCACATAAGCCTACATGGGCACTTATAAAACGTCAGAAGCTAGTGCACGGTTCCAAATTGGTCGTTTCCTATGGAGAAGAACCGCCAAGAAACTCCATGGTTACTCTTTTAAAAAATTGTTGTGTTTACAATATTTCCATATTACAGTTTATGTAGATATTATGTAAAGACAGTGTAGACTGGTCAATATTGTACTAAAATGTAAAATAAAAATAATCATAATAAAAAGTGAGTCGTAATAGGAAGTAACCTAAAAATTCGCGGAGTCTACAGTGTTCTCACATTCACATTATAAAAAAAAGCCAAATAAAAAAAGCCTTAGATTGACGCCAACTTGAGGGACATTCGGTAATGAGAACTTTATACAGTTAGTTTTATTCGCATTTAATAAGAGATTATTAGCAGCGAACCATTTCGAAAGAACAGCCAGACTTTCGTTGACATGCAAGACATCCGCATCTTTCCTATCTACTTTAAAAATAAGGGAAGTGTCATCAGCAAATAGAATTATATCGGATAAATTAGCCATCATGTAAGGAAGGTCTTTAATATAATCTAGAAAAAGGAAAGGGCCAAGAATTGAACCCTGAGGCACGCCCATCTTTACTAAAGACCCCGAGGACGTCGCCCCATTAATGGTTACTTTTTGCTGCCTGTTAGATAAATAGGAAAAAACAAGATCAGCAGCTCGTCCACGAATTCCATAATGATGTAATTTACAGATTAGAGTATTATGGTCAACGCAGTCAAATGCTTTAGAGAGGTCACAGTCTATACCAATAGCATCCTGGGACCTCTCCCAGGATTCCAAGATATGACCGATGAGTTTTACTCCCGCATCCGTCGTTGACCTTCCTTTCGTGAAGCCAAACTGATGACTATGCAAAATCCTATTTGAATTAAAATGAGACCACATCTGGTCGAGCATGATTTATTCATATATTTTACTCAATATTAGATTAAAATTATATACTAGACTAACCATAGATATAATATAGATATTATTTATATAAAAGATAATATATAAACATATAAATATTATATATATACATATTATGATGGAAAAAAGAAAAGAACAATAAGGTGGGTTAGCGACGGAAGAGCTAAATTTGGTAGAAGCAGGATAGCAATTAGAGTGAAAGGAAATGATCTTTGACTAGATTTGTGAAAGAAGCTAGTGACTGGGCTTGCCTAATCGGCATCAGCAACGCATTCCACAATCGCACCGCTTGGACCGTGAACGATTTGTCACTGAACTTGGTGGAATGCGAGGGCATTAAAAGTCAACATTCTATCTGGGTGCTTATTTTCATTCAAATACGAGCTGTTACACAAAATAGATAGGTACAGAAGTCAATCTCATGTATGTACTTCACTTTTCATACCTACGCTCGGCGATCGCGCTAGGGTCAGCGCGTGGCGCCGAACTGTCTGAGTGCGACCTGGCGCGGTGATAAATGGCTACCTAATTTGAATTAAAAAATATTACATGGCCACAAAATCATCTTCTCTTTCTCGGCGCGGAGCCTGTTCTGTGTTACGTTAAAACAAACCATCAAAATACAAGCAAATATCTACTTACCTCTCTGAAACAACTGGTAGTCTAAAAAACGTCAGTTCACTGTTTAATGTTGAATTTAAACAACCGTCCACTGAACAGTTAGAATAAGGTTTTTTTTTTGTTGATCCATTTTTCCACAAAAAAGTTCACAGACGCGTGTCTCAAACGGATAGCACTCGAGCTCGCATTGAGCTGAATTGAGCCGAGATATCGTGTCCGTGAACGGTGTCTGTGTGTGCGTTGATCGAGCGCGCTTTGTATGTAGATTGACTTCTGTACCTATCTATTTTGTGCTCTTACTCTCCTTTTTTGGGGCAATCGTGTAATTTTATTCATTTTGAAAATGCCCCCCTTCCATGGGAATTAAGGTGTGTCCCCCCTCGTTTATTTCGAATTTCGAATTAAATCTCGTTCAAATGGGAAATAAAAAGTAGCTTAAGTTACTCATTATATCATTAGCTAAATCTTAGTGAAAGTCCCGTCAAATTTTGTTCTACCGTGTCGAAAACGTATGCCGTATAAAAGCAGCATTACTCCTTGTCAACATCAGTTATCCGCGAGTGAAAGTCCCGTCAAAATCGATTCAGCCGTTTCGGAGATTAACCGGAACAAATAGATACACAGACAAAAATTTGAATTAGATTTTTATCTTCCCTGTCAGAATGAAGCGCGCGTGCGACGCGTGGAGCTCGTCATCGACCGCGCGCACGGCGCTCGGCACGGCGGGCGTGGCCGCGGGCGCGGGCGCCGCCGCCGCCGCCACGTCCCGCCGGCCGCCCCTCACGCATCGCGCGGTGCTGCCGCTGCTAGCTGCCTACGCCAACGCTCACGTGCAGAAGATATCACAGAGGGATCATATACACGGTGAGTCATTGCTCCGAAAAAAAAAAATAGTCCATTTGAAATAAAAACATTTTTCAATAAACTAAAAATGTTGAGTTCAACGCCATTTAGCGAAAAAATAGCCACGGTCAAACCGTAGCTTTCACCTTAGGCAACGCTTGACGTGGGTCATGGTCCGCTATAGCACCAAGACATCTTAAAATCATCATAATTTCTGTATTAAAGAAAGACGGAACTATAAAAACCATCTAGAACTGTCCCTTTTTCACACCCGATTCATTATAATTTTAAGACTTCACGTTAGAGCCCCAGTATTTCATGCTTACAGAATTCTAGACCCAGTACTGTTTGGGCACGCCATAATTAAGGTGGTTAGTCACCTTCAGCACGACGCAGGTCCTCACCGAAAATGGTAAGTTCGGGAGGTTCCTGCACCGGATTCGTGCGGAAGAAACCCCGGGTGTCACCATTGTGTGAACCGACCCGAGTCGGCGACGAGGAGATGTCAGCAAAACCGTAGGGGCCCAGCAGGGTCGAAGCCTACTGGGGCCATGGGTTGTGTGAAAGTGAACCACGAGGCCCTAGATCGAAGGCAAACAAGGAACATAGGAGTGGATTTTAGTCAGTAAAAGTCTGACACGCCCTCTCGCTCCGCCCAAAAGCGGGAGAATTGACGTATTAAAAAAAAAATACTTACTAGATCTCGTTCAAACCAATTTTCGGTGGAAGCTTGCATGGTAATTAATGCATAACAGATATTTTTGTTAGTTTTATCATTCTCTTATTTTAGAAGTTACATGGGGGGGGGGGACAAACATTTTACCACTTTGGAAGTGTCTCTCGCGCAAACAGTTTAGAAAAAAATGATATTAGAAACTTCAATATCATTTATGAAGACTTATCCATAGATACCCCACACGTATGGGTTTGATGAAAAATAAATTTTCGAGTTTCAGTTCTAAGTATGGGGAACCCGCAAAATTTATTGTTTTTTTTTTTTTCAATTCTTGTCTGCAAGTCATATTGCGGTTCACAGAATACATCTACTTACCAAGTTTCAACAGCATAGTTCTTATAGTTTCAGAAAAAAGTGGCTGTGACATACGGACGGACAGACAGACAGACATGACGAATCTATAAGGGTTCCGTTTTTTGCCATTTGGCTACGGAACCCTAAAAAGGACTATTATCTGTTAATGAATTTATTCTTGCGGACAACGGACAACTCGTCGATTTCATCCTTTAACAACACAAATAAGAAAAACAATACTTTCTTATAAGATTTATTAGCGTTTAGGTCTGTCATGTAGTCGTGACCGTGGCGTGTTGGACACGTTTTACTTTGTCACCTATACATGACATTGGCGGTTTAACTCGTTGAGTAGTGTAATTAGAGACACAATAGTAAGACAATGGCGCACGAAAGCCGGCGTTCGTGCGGGGATCAACAGCTTAAGTGTAAACCATAAACAACTGCTAGATTTATATCCGCAAACCAGTTACTAGGTATCTCTCTTCATAAATCATTTTTTTGAGGTGGGAAATGAAATCAAATAAAATTCCTGCTCTGAATGGAGTGAGAGAGTCGAGTCTGGGAGGGTCAGACTTTTACAGACTATAATCCACTTGTGTGCCTTCATTTGTTCCTTGCCGTACGGCCTGTACACGACTTTCTTTCTTAGCGGCAAGCGGCGCGGCGAGCGGGGTGGCAACGGTAAGCTGGCGCAGGGCACTATGAGCGGCGTCTCGTGGCGTGCTTCAAACATTTTCATACTTTTAATCTTACCGCTCGCCGCCCCGCGCTTAGCTACCGCTCACAGCGGCAAGGTAGTACCCGTTCACGACCGTTAGGCTTCTAACTATAACAACTGTCAGTTTTACGAATGACAGACGGAACTAAACAAGTGGATAATGCAAAAGTGAATAAACTAGTGCACCTCACCATCAACGATTGCATCACTGCTTACCATCACGTGGGTTCGCAGTCAAGCACTGGTTTATATCAATAAAAAAAAAGTTTTCTGAAAATGAACTCCAAAAAATAACACAAAAGAAATTCACTTAATTAACATTTATTATTAAAATTATAACAAATAAATAAAATTATATACACACAATTAATCTGCTTGCCTTTCCCCATATATGGCGGGATCAGCTTCCAGTCAAACCGTATGTACCTGAACACCAGTGTTATACACGATGGTCCTATGTAGGCGATTCCGAAGCGATGCGGCGCGATTAGAAGAAATTTATACACTATTGCGGTGGCCTAAGTGACCAAACGCACGTTGGTGCGGTACGACGACGAGCGAAGCGAAGCGGACGCGAATGTTTGGTTTAATATTTTTGAGCAAACTCTTACGCCTGTAGCGGTGAATTCGCACGCACGTAGGAAGAAACCGCCGCATTGCGTAAATCGCATCACTCACTAGGACGCTGCGTTACACAAAATTAATCTTTACAAATTTGTGTCACAAGTTGTTGACAAAAAACCTTAATTTTAACTTTATCTTCAAAAGAACTATCAACAGGCCCTTGTATCAAAGAACTAAGAAATCGAACTAATTTATCAGGAATTTCACCATCAATCTTACCATCAGACTTACGCTTCATAGTTTGTATCTCGCCACGTAATTCAAATGCAATTTTATCATATTTCAAGTTTTCATTTTCAATCAATGCACTTTCCAAATCTGTAGTACCATCTTTGTAGACTACCTTCCTTTTAGCTTTTGTAGTTATTTTAATACTACCCTCAAAATGTTTAAGTATTTGTTCTTGTAAATGCAGGACGTTTGAAATTTCAATTTCTAACGACGTCGAGTTTTGAATGTCGCTTTGGATCGCCTTGTAGCGTTCAAAAAGGTCAGTTAGGAAGTAGGTTTTGTGCTTATCTATAATTTGATCATCTATGAAAGCGAAAAGTGCTTCAAAAACGTTGCTTTGTAAGTTTTTTATAACCAGCTTGTCATCTTCATCACAATTCTCGCTGGTAATCTTCTGAAGTTTATTTTTGTACTCAACTCTGCACAAAGAGTGGCTTGAGTAAGTTCTGTTGCTCGTTAACAGTTTTAAAAGCAACTCTTTATCTTCAATTGCTTTGGCAACCTCTAAAACAGTTTCGTATTCATCTTCTTTGATTGTTTGAGCCACCTCAACCTGCGTGCCTATTTTCCTTTGATCTTTTCCACAAAATAGGCAATTATTCAGTGAGTCATTCTGGCTTTTAGATCCCAATTTCTCTTCAATCAAGCCCAAATTCGGTCGATTAAATATATTACCGTATCTCAGTAAATCCATGCCGGAATCAAATGCTAGTGGGTTATTCATCATGTCCTTCTTAATCGGCGATTTTCTTGTCAAGATCGATTTAAGGATCACTCCTCTGGCTATATCTGGATTGACATAGCTTGGTTCATCCATTTGGTATGTCCTAGGTGTGACTTTGAGGTCTATGTCATAGGTTTTTGTTCCTATAGTTGGTATTTCAATAAGTTTAGGTATTTCTGAGCCGTTACTCGATGATGCCATGTTTTTCTTAAATGCATTGGATGAGTCGATTTTGAGTGGAGGTAAGTTTTTTATTATTACCTGAAATTAATAAAAACAGTTTATTTATATTTTTGTCTTTTATTAGATTTGTGGTATTTAATGTTAATAAACGAGTTATGAGTGTACATGTGGAAAGATGGAGAAGGAAAGGTCAAAGAAAAGATGGATTTTGTAAGGAGTGATATGAAAGAAATGGGAGTTAGTGATAGCGTGACGGGTGACGGGACAGAATGAAGAAAAAAACATATAGCGCCGACCCCAAATAACATGGTACAAGGGCATAAAGATGGTGAATTTTATTTGTGTGATTTGGTGGGTCATGTCAGCCGAATGCATAGTGACCACTGGGTAAATGTTGCCACGTGTGCGTAGTTACTCAGAGAGGTGGCGAAATGATCTAGATGTGTATCACGAGGACTGGTTCGAAACGCCGCGGGAGAAGGATCTCTGGAAGTACTCGAAGGAAGTCTTTGCCTAGTAGAGGGACAGTAATGGCTAGGGGAAAAAAACATATTTGTGCCCAGTTAATGGCATAAGCCTTACTCTCTATTAATTTAAATCTGACTTCAAAAAAACTGGGCAAGTGCGAGTCAGACTCGCGCACTCAGGGTTCCGTACAAATTAACTTACCTATGAAAACAGTTCAATTCCCGAATTGGATTACGAAGATTTTTCGAATGGCAAAAAAGTTTTGTTTTTGTGTCGTAACTACAAATTTACAGCTATTAACATTTTTCTATACTTGTGCTATGAGACCATGCTTCGTGCAAAATTTCAGGATTCTAGGTCAACGGGAAGTACCCTGTGAATTTTGATGCCCTTGAGTGTCGAAATACACGTTTTTTGCGACATAAACGGCCGTATCCTTTTTTTCGTTAACTCAGAAGTTTGAATTTTTCACAGCTTCAAGGGACCGCAGACCTGAGTATATTATATGGTTTTAATTTCAACACAATACCTCCACGCGTTCCTGAGATAACAAAGCGCGCGCGTTCCTGTCTTGACAGACAGACAACAAAGTGATCCTATAAGGGTTCCGTTTTTTCCTTTTGAGGTACGGCACCCTAAAAATAACTAGCAAAATCATGGTGTACCTTAGATGAAATACCTATTTTTTATTTTTGGTTTTTAGATCCCGTTCTTTCCAAATATTTCTGTCTTGGTCAATTTGAGCCAATTGTTAAAAGGAGTTCAATTTCTCTTGCCATCTACTTTTGTGCCTAACGCATCGCCGGTTCCTGATATCTGGGGTATTAGACATCAGGAACCGGTGTAACCGGCGGGAACCCCGGGGTCCTGAAATGCAAGTCTAAGAAGAAACATAGGTGTGGTTCGTATCCTCTAATGGCTTGCCTCTTAGACTTGACCTTGAATATATGACATTACCCTCTGCCAGCGGTTGCACCCGTGTGGATGAAGATTTCTCCATACAAACTCTCCCGTTTCATCCCCTTAGGCGGAGAATTAAAAAAAAAAAACCCTTTCTTAATGCTCGCCTACGTCATAAAAGGAAGGCTTGCGCAAAATTTCACTTTCCTAGATCCAGTAGTTTGGGCTGTGCGTTGATATCTCAGTCAGTCAGTTTCTCCTTTTATACCGATATATATAGGGTGACTGGTAATTAGTGTACGATACTTAAACACGTGATTGTGCTCATGATAACCAACAACTTTTACTATGGGAACAAACCTAAAATCGCGAAAAAAAATCAGCTGTTCAGTACATTTATGTTTGCCTAATGTACTGAACAGCTGATATTTTTTTTTTATCATGAGCACAATCACGTGTTTAAGTATCGGTCACTAATTACCAGTCACCCTATTTATATGTAATATGTATAGATAATTAATTCAAGATCCTCTTTTGTTCATATTTATTTAAGTACAAATTCATTGGGTATTTATTTCTACACAAATATAGATAGACTATATTAATTTTGTCTTATTGAGCTACAAATACTTAATTAAATTTATTTTTCCTGATACTGACGAATCGATTTTTGGCCTTTACCGCCCCGGAATATTGCATTGCCAGGATAGCCGAGGCATACAGGGATAGTGTACTTTTCTAACAAGAAAATAATTTTCGTAAGTCTGATCACATCAGAAATGAAGATATCCGCAGGAGAACCGAGGTTACCGACATAGCTCGAAGAATCGCCAAACTTAAGTGGCAGTGGGCAGGGCACATTGCTTGCAGAACTAATGGTTGATGGGGATGAAAGGTTCTGTAGTGGCGACTACTGGAAGGCCTCCCACAAGGTGGACCGATGATCTGGCGAGCATCGCGGGAATCCGATGGATGCGAGACGCACAGGACCGGTCATTGTGGCGACATTTGGGGGAGGCCTATGTCCAACAGTGGACGTCTTTCGGCTGAAATGATGATGATGATGAATAAAATACTTATGTATGCTAATATTATAAACTAATAAATACATTATAATTAGGAGAACTTAAAAATAACAATTACGACGAAGCCCAAACTAAGGTTGAGAGGGGTTCAAGTAGTAGTTCCGAATTTTACGCTTGAAGGAAAATTTACTTTCGGCTTTTTTGATGTCAAGGGGAAGCACATTCCAGAATTTTATGGTAGAGACAACGTAAGAATTAGCCATAAAGCCAGTACGGTGAGAAGGAATATGAAGAAGCATGTTTTTGAAAGTTAGAGCAGTGGTAGCCGAGTGGTAACGGCCCCGACTTACGAGTTGTAGGTCGCGAGTTCAAACCCAGCCAGGCGCATTACTTTGTGTAATTTATTTCATCACCACTGCTCTCAAAACGGTGAAGGAAAACATCGTGAGGAAACCGGCATGTCCTAGAACCAAAAATTCGAAGACATGTGGCATCCACCAACCCGCACTGGGCCCGCGTGGTGGATTACGGCCCATTCCCTCTCCTAGAGAGGAGGCCTGAGTCCCAACAGTGGGAACATTATAAGGCCGACTATGCTATGCTATGCTATGTTTTTGGATGCTCGAAGGTTGAAATTATGAGAACTGCCCAATACTTTAAAATATTGTTTTAAATAATCAGCAGCACACGGATCATCTAAACCTCTAACAAAAGTAAAAAAGTATCTATTTACCTTGCCATTGCTGAACATGGACTCGAATTCTTTTTTATTATTACTCTTCAACATAATAAACTTATCGTAACACTGTATATGGTAACCTCTGTGCTGTAAACTTAAAATTGGCGGAACGACATCCAAATGTTTCAAATTCTTTTTCTTTCGAAACGCCTGTATTTTGCGGCATTTTTCTAATTTATCATCATTGAATTTCTTCACCGTGATTCCAGTTTTTTCACAGACAAAACACTTTAACATTTTTAACGTATATTAAAACTTGTTTCTCATATATTCGGTTATTATTGTCTGTTAAAATAATCTCTCATAGTACACTAATCACTTATTTCGACACTTTTTGTACAAAATCCACGGTATCAATGAGAAAACACGGAAGTACAGACGAAATTATCGACTGAGATTGTCTCAATGTCATTATCCAACCTCGCTTTGAGTTCCTTGTCAAAACATTACACTTTTCACGCACATTTAGTGACAAACCACACAAACACTACACTTACTACTTGATAATTATTACTAGAATTAATTTTAGACTTATTTTTTCGCTAGTTTTTCTTCAATTGACGTACAACTCATAGTAATGTTTACAAAACCAAGGTTGACGTTACATTGAACTATGGCGGTCGGTTTTCACGACGTGTAGCGTAAATTGCCGAGTGGAACCGAAGTTGTAAAATGGCCGTGAGTGTGACAGAGACGCAAGATAGACTTGCTGTGGATCGCATGTGTTTTGTTTTGAATCAGTGTTGTGTAGTGTAGTTGTCGATATGATTGTTCCAAAAGAATTTATTTATTATATATTTTATTGTACACCTCATAACGCGGACAGTATAAACATTTGCAAAAACTAAGTGTACCTATAATGGGCGGTTTTATCGCACAGAGTAATCTCTTACGATAACCTTAGGATGGACTGAACGAAAGGAGATAGATTTGGGGCGGAATCGACGCTTAAAGCTCAATAACACTGTCATATAATAAAGTTTTCTGTAAAAAAAATGTTAAGTCTAACCATAGTAACATTAAAATTATTTAGCCTTTAGGCCCTTTTGAAACTCGGAATGTTTTGAATTTTAGACAGCTTCTTAATGTGCATTCAGAGGCTCGGAGGCCAATTGGCCACAGTCTGACCTCGGTAAGGGCAGCTTTAAAATGTCGAAGATTGACCTGCGGCTGTTATTTATTACTCAGATATGAGTTCAACTAAATGTCCAAGCTTATCGATACCTACCAATGTTCCATTTCACTTCCCTACGGCCGCGAGCGTCGAACTCGATCGATAGCAAGGTCAGCGCCATTCATTGCTCGTTTTAAATGAAGCAAGGTCTACGACTCTCATAGACAAAAGGAAATGTAAGATAAAGGGTTCATTTCAGCTGTAACTTGGCAATGGAAATATAAAATATGGAAAAATGAAAAATAAACACGTTATTTTATAAAAAAAAAAACTGGGCAAGTGCGAGTCGGACTCGCGCACTGTGAGTTCCGTACAAACTCACTGAAAATAGTTAAAAAATTTCAGAATCGCAAAAAAAGTTTTTTTTTTGTGTCGTAACAACAAAATTACTGTTTTCAGATTTATTCCTATACTTGTCCTATAAGACCTTGCTTCGTGCTAAATTTCAGGATTCTGGTACAACGGGAAGTACCCTATGAATTTTGATTCCCTTGAGAGTATCGAAATATACGTTTTTTGCGCCATAAACGGCCGAATATTTTTTTTCATTAACTCAGAAGTTTGATTTTTTCACAGCTTCAAAGGACCGCAGACCTGAGTATATGGTTTTAATTTCAGCTCGATACCTCCACGCGTTCCCGAGATAAAGTGTCTTGATAGACAGACGGACAACAAAGTGATCCTATAAGGGATCTGTTTTTTCCTTTTGAGGTACCGAACCCTAAAAAAGCTAAAAAATGTGTAATGTTATGTGCTGTACTGGGGATCGAACCCAGGTCTTCATGCTCCGTAGTTATGTAGAAATCCGTGTTTTTGAAGTTGCGTTTTTTCCATACCTCAGTCGGCAAAACCAGAACTCCAATAGGATCACTCTTTTGTACGTCTGTCAGGAACTAAAGACCCCCTTTTCTCAGGAACGTGTAAAGGTATACCAGTGTTGGAAATCCTCCCACGCGGTGGACCGATGACCAGGGCCTCAAGTCTGCGTTAACAATAGTGTCAGAATAGTCTATCATTGATTTCATAATTGTTGATTTTGACAAGTTTGGTAATCTACTAATACAATGGCGTCATTATGACTTTCCAATGGTCAACCACTGACACTCCATTGAAAGAAGTGGTAATCTCGATTCTCGTACATACTGACAAATGAATATCTGACGTATGCGGTAATCTGCTAAAATTTTGACAGTTCCTTTGATCCCTACCATTAGAACGTCATTGTGCAGTCATTGCTTTTAATAAGCTCGATATTGTCATTCTACCACAACTCTATTACGAGACCATTGACCGATCAATGATCGATCATTATGAATTAGCAGATTACGAACTTTTAGCAAAATGACAATGGTGATCCCATTGGAATGACGAATATAGAAAAATAGCAGACTTGGGCCCAGGAGAGAGTCGCGGGAATGCGATGGATGCGAGACGCACAGGACCGTTCGTTATGGCGACACTAGGGGGAGGCCTATGTCCAACAGTGGACGTCTCTCAGCTGAAATGACGATGATGAGAGATAGGCTCGTCTTTAACACTATCTCACCTGATGGTAAGCAATAATGTGGTCCAGAATTTTACTATTTTTTTTTTGTTTTAGCTACCTATGTTGCTGGGACCAACACCACTGATGACTTGCATAACAGGTAAGATACTCTTTTATTAAATAATCATGTTCATGCGCTCGTCACAATTTACTACTGTACTGATTTATGTCCCTTTCGTCACAGCCTCAGGTTCAGTTCGACTTATTTTGTGTAAAATAAGTTATATAACTTATTTTCAACCAAAGTGGTGGTTAAGCAATTTTACCTTTACACTGTCGAGTTGAAAAACAGCGTCAGGTACTAGTTGTCTTTACTGTTTCCACGGTTGAACTCGTATCACAAAGTAATGTGAGTTTTCTTAGATTTCATACAAAAAAAAATGGTTAGAAGTACTGCGATATTACAGAAAACACAAAACACAAAGAAACCAATAAATACCTAATTTCGAAAAAAGAATAACGTACCTTTAATATAAAGTTTATTTGAACTTACAATTCCAAGTCAATCCAAAGATATAACACTTCAAAGCAACACGTTTTAAAAAAACGCCAATTTCATAGGTAAAGATCTATTATATTAATATCATGTGATCAGTTACTTCCGCTTAAAACTTTATCACAAAAGATTCCGTTTGTAAATCCTCGTCCAATGTTTTCCAAGGTCGACCTTGGTGCTAGCATAACATCGTGAGGTCAGACGTCCTATCGACCTCGTCTTCAATATTGAAATAGTTCGTGCGTCATCGGCGAGGTCAACGGGAGTTTCAGCTTTTATGTAGCGTGCCGTTGTTTTCCTGGAGGCGTATATACACAGGTTTTAGCATCGGGGCCCAAGTCTGCTATTTTTATAAATTCGTCATTCCAACACGATCCCATTGTCATTTTGCTAAAAGTTCGTAATCTGCTATCGATCATTGATCGGTCAATGGCCTCGTAATAGAGTTGTGGTAGAATGACAATATCGTACATAATAAAAGCAATGACTGCACAATGACGTTCTAATGATAGGTCACTGATCAAAGGAACTGTCAAAATTTTAGCAGATTACTGCATACGTCAGACATTCATTTGTCAATATGTACGAGATTACCATTCTGTGCCATTTCTTTCAATGGAGTGTCAGTGGTTGACCAATGGAAAGTCATAATGACGCCATTAGATATATTAGTAGATTAGCGACCCGCCCCGGCTTCGCACGGGTGCAATGCTGATACCACCACTACCGCTATGTCCCTGCATTTTATATCTGTAATATCTTCGAAAATATTCATTTACATTACATGCTGTAAAGGGCCATATTGATCTATATTAAATGCACAATGTATTTAAGGTACTTAATTGGATAAGGATTAATGCTGTATTGCTTAAAATCGCTTCGTAAATAAGCTATTATTTCTCGTATTAAGTAAAGGATAAAAAATGATAATGTGGGTTATCCCTAAGAGATAGGCATATACCATCACGGACTTTTTTGTAGACATTTTGAAAGTGTACAATACTGTAGTAAATTATTTTAATCTATCTCACTGAGATAGATCAAAATACACGCTACACATACGCTGGCTGAACCCCACGGGATTCAGCCAGCGTATGCAATGTAAGCGCAAAAAAATGTGTTTATTTACGACATCACATTAGAAACTTATACCTATAGTTCCTCTACTATAATATGCATGTATTATACATATAAACCTTCCTCTTGAATCACTCTATCGATTGAAAAAAATCCTATCAAAATCCCTTGCGTAGTGTATGCCTTGTATTGCATCACTGCTTACCATCAGGTGGGATCGCAGTCAAGTCAATTCACGTCACAATTTGAAGTTTTTTATTTTGTGCTATTATTTTTTTTCATAAATAAAAGTAGCCTAAGTCACTCCTTATAGCATCAACTATTTGCTAGTGTAAGTCGCGTCAAAATCAGTCGAGCCATTTTGGAGATAAGCTAAAACAAATTTAAAGACAATCTGACCAATATTTTATTAATTGCATTTTTTATTATGGGTATCGAATACACATAAAAAGCAAAAAAAAATGAATGAATTGAATTAAGTACATTTAGTAAAAAAAAAATGTTTTGAAACTACAAACGGACTTCAATTTTGTATATATACACGCCTCCATCACACTTTGTTGTACTGATTAATTGTTGCTAAAATAGAAAAGAAAAACATACATACAATGTGAGAAATAAAGAACGATGTATGTCTTCCCGTCCGATTATAATTTAGGTGTCTTCAAGGCTAGAGTGAATAGGCTCTTAATAAACTAGTGCGTCTCACCATCAACGATTGCATCACTGCTTACCATCAGGTGGGATCGCAATCAAGCATTAGTTTATAACAATAAAAAATCCCGTGCACTTTAAAAGCGTTCTGAGTATTGACAAAATATGTCAGTGTTCCTTCTTCGACGAAAAAGGTCGATGTTATTGCATAAAATATCATGAAATCTATTACTGTCTCAATACTGGGCAAAGGCTTCCCCCAAATCCTTCCTGACATGCTTCTCCTACGCCGTCTTGAACCAGTCCTCATGGTAAACGTCTAGATCATCTCACCACCTTTTTCTGGGTCCCAACGGCGCTTTCCCACTGCGTGGCGGAAACTATGCGTGCGGCTGACGTGATTGATTATGTAGGGTGCAATCCTAACATAAATATGATGTCAATGCAATGCAAATGCAAGTGTAATAAATGCAGAAATGTCACTGAGTGCCTAACGGGAAGAGTCTAAATAAAAATGCAAGTAGTCCGACTCAAACCACGTCTAATTGAACATAAAATAATTTACATAAATGCATGCAATCGTTGCTGAGTCTATGTCAATGCATTTCCGAATGTAGGTCGCGTTCAAAGTGCACTTACATGACCCTACATTCGGCTAATTTAACTAATTTAATAATCAAATTATTTTTCCATGTACGTACACCGTACACCGCCCTTGTCTTATTTGGGGTCGCGGTCGGTGCAACATGTTTTTTCTTCCATTCTATCTTGTCAGCCGTCATGCTATCACTAACTTTCTTTTTCTTCATATCACTGTTTATACAATCCATCCATCTTTTCTTTGACTTCTTTCTCCCTCTACATCCATCCACGTGTATACTCATAACTACTCGACTCTCTCTCTCTTAGTGCGACTCTTGCCCAGCAGTTACTGTGCGCACGGCTGATGTGACTCGCTCAATCCTATTCGAGCCTGGCAGCCTGTTTGCCCACATCTATTATGCCACAGTTTTGGAGCGCAGTGTGTTCTTCCGTAAGTTAACTTTCTTATAATTATTTTTTTGTTCACAGGCTCGAACAAGCATCAGAGGCGCTCCGCTCCGAACTCTCAGACTGGGTGCCAAAGACTCGTTCAGAAATCAAGACCTTACTAATAGACCTGGCAGACAGGCAAGTCAACTTGCACACACAAACGCTCCACGGATGGGAACAGGCCTTAAAACTAGCTACCGAAGCTAACATCGACGAAATATTTAAAACCGTTTCAAAGACTGCCGTACAAAATCTTTCTCCTTCAAGATGTAGATCTGAAATGACTCCAACTGAGACTGAGAGAGACTTGGACGATTACAGTGAAGAGTTCGACGCGAACAGTCATGATGGTTTTGAAACAAACGTGTATGATGATAATAGAGTTCTTAGTACAAAAGATAATGATTTAGATTCTAAATTGTTAGATAATGATTTTGAAACGAAATTGGAATTGAATAATAAAGAAATTGTTGAAACAGTAAATGATAGTCAAGCTATTAAAACGCAAGAAGATATTTTAAACGAGATTCTAGATGAAACTGAACCGTCAAGCAGTGAATTAAAACCCAAGTCTTTGGATTTAAAGAGCGATTGTATTTCGGATCCTCTAAGAGATTTCACAGACGTTGATCTATCATGATTCTACGATTCCATTTTCTTTGATTTACTTAAAGATTTTAACCATGATTAAGGAACTAGTATTTATTACCAGTACCTTTTATAGATCTGGGTGAAATATCAAGAGGTTAAATCTTTTCCCAATCATGTTAGGGTCCGCTTTCAGTCTAACCAGATGAAGCTGAGTACCAGAGTTTTGCTTGAAGCGGCTGTCCATCTGACCTACACAACTCAGTCACTGGGTATTACATAATCCATTAGGATTTAAGTAAGGCGTTTGATACTGTCAACCTTAGAACGTCTGTTATTGAAGTTGAGTCAACCAATCAAAGGTGGAATAGAATCAGTCAGCGCGCTTTGGTAAAGTCTTTGGTGATTTGCATTTCACTGTTGACAGACACGAGGATGTTTTAGAACAAAATCATTGAGGGTTACCTCAAGGCAATATATTCGGACCACTTCAGTTCAGTTTAGTTACTAGTGGTTTCTCACGGTATGTTTTAGATACCGTTTAGAGTTTTAGGTATCGCCAAGTCAAGTTAAGATATTTACGATAAAGTAGATAGATTGAGCATTCGAATATTTAGAATTTTTAGTGATGAAACTCTATCGTGTAATGTTTCTGATCTTGAAACGAAATAAAATCTTTATTACTGCTAGCAGAACATATAACATATTATTATGGTACATATAAATGAAGTTTATCAAAAATCTAGCCATTCTAGATTTTTATCTTGGCTACTCGATAATATGTGCCGAGTCCTTTCTCAATTAGTTTACTGAGCACCAGTATTTTACATGGAGCGACTGATCTGTCCTCCCAGTAACTGGGCAATATGATACCCCTTGGTAAGACCGGTTGGCTATTTTCAAGATGGTAAATTAATAAGACAATATTTATAAATGTATCCAAAGCAATGTTTATAAATCATATCATAATACAGCTGTTATATACAAATTCTTAGTTTTAATTATTTATGTGTTTACATAATCTTTAGGTGGAGAAGTCATTTATTTATGTTTTTTTGGTGTGAATGGAGAAATAAAAGATGTATTTAATACAATAATGAAATATATTAAGGGATAATAGAATTCATAATATGAACAACTTTTACAATTTTTTTTTTTGTGGGAATGTGAGAGGGAGTGTCCATGTTCCTTTAGTTGTCCTTTGCGTTCCAAAGCTTCACTAACTCTTTTTTAGGGATCCGTACCTCAAAAGGAAAAAACGGAAACCTTATAGGACCAGTTTGTTGTCCGTCCGTCTGTCTGTCAAGAACGCGTGGAGGTATCGAGTTGAAAAAATTAAAATCAACCCCTTATACAGACAGACACGGTGGGGATGGACTTATCAATTTACCTGCATTTTTTCCAATTATGTTAGCGTTGACGTTTAGTCTAACCGTATCCAGCTGAATTAGTAGATATTTTTCTTCATCTTCATCTTCCTGCCCTTGTCCAGTATTACTTGGGATAGCACAACATGTTTTTTTCTTCAATTCTATCATAATATCAGCCGTCACGCTCACACTATCACTGACTGAACTTTCTCCTTTATAACTCTCCTCACACAATCCATCTTTTCTTTGGCCTCTCTCTCCAGCCATCCGCATGTATATTTATAACTTTTTTTCATGAATATTATTATCCCTTAAAATATTGCTACTTAAGTATTGTTATTTTGTGTATCACCGTATATTGAAATTGTCAAAAGCCTGTGAAATTAATTTTTTGTGCGCGAGTGTGAATTGTTGTGAAGCTGTGTCAAAAAATGTGATAATCATTCTGTTTAGCTTCGGTGGTGTGAGGGGGAAACGCCAGAAACTCAAATGTTTGAGTCAAGTTGTACCTATGTTGATTAAAACGTGCTTGTTTTGTCATTCTCACTCAAATGTCTCACTGATGGTGGCGCGTGTGTTGGATCATTCGGTTCCCTTCAAAATGGTTGAGCTGAGTGGTGCTAATATTTGCGTCATGTCCGTGAACGGGCGCTGTCAGTTGAGACTGGTCATCTCTTAGCTGCCAGTTGCTATTTTAGTATCTATATTTAGTTTTGCTTTATTTACATTGTTCTCACATGATAGTAGCGACAAGAAACATGTAACCGAGATATTTGTAATACATAACATGATTGAAAAGAGTGTCCATGGAGTTTCTTTGCACATTCTTCTCCATAGAGATCTACGCTTTGGAATGTGCAGTTAGCATCATTTTTTCTGAATGACTTCTTGACATTTTAAAAGTGCCTGTAAATGTTCTTTTTACTAGGTTAGGTTAGATGGAAAGTAGGTTTCCATCTCCATACAATCTTTGGACCCCCATTTCATCCACTAAAAGGGTGATTTTTGAAAAATCCTCTCTTAGTGCTCGCCTACGTCACAAAAGGAAGCCTTGTGCATAATTTCACGCTCCTAGTCCCAGTAGTTTTAGCTGTGCGTTGATATGTCAGTCCGTCAGTTTCTCCTTTTATATAATTATATAGATGAATAGCTGTTCGTTAGTCTCGCTAAAACTCAAAAACAGCTGGACCGAAAAAAAATCTGAATACAACGCCATCTCTAATTAAAATGTCATTATAAAATGAATTATGCTGTTCTGGTAATGCCAGTAGATGGCGTTATCCTTACTATTAGGCGGTACGAAGTTCGTCGGGTCAGTTAGTTTGAGATAAAATGCTTTGAATCTTTGAATTGACGGGCGTAATATGTTTTTATTTACTCAATTATAATCATTAGAATCATCTTTATAACCATCTCAGTTAGTCATACATTCAATAGGGCAAGAAGAACTTGGAAGGTTGTATAATTCTTATAATGTTTCTACTGCTGGGACTCAGGCCTCCTCTCGAGGAGAGGGAATGGGCCGTCCATCCAGCACGCAGGCCCAATCTGGGTTGAGGACATGCCGGTTTCCTCACAATGTTTTCCTTCACCGTTTTTGAGAGCAGTGATGATAAAATAAATAACACAAAGTAATACGCCTGACTGGGTTTGAATTTGAACCCGCGACATACAACTCGTGAGTCGGAGCAGTTACCACTCGGCTTACTACTGCTTATCTCGCTGCTAATTCCATAGGTTGATTACCTATAATTTTGTAAATAAACACGTGTTACGGCCGGCCAATCATATTTTTTTTTTAAACAACATAAGTACAAATTGTCAAAATGCAAAAAACTTGATAATTCGAATTTCGCGGACTACCTTTGAGCTTCCCCCTTAACACATGTAGTTCTAACTCCAATTTGTACTTCATATCCATGTTTTACAAAATATCTTTGTATCTTTATCCATTTTCTTGGCACAGTTCAGAATGTTGTATGTGAACAAATCAATGCAATACATTTGTATATAAAGGATTATTTATTACTTACAATATTACTGACTTTTATTTACCTTTTCTTTCTCGTCATCAATTAACTCAGGCTTAGCCTTGTCTTAGGAGGATAACTAGATATCAGCTCACACTGCAAGTTTTCGTGGAGGCGATCTGTGGTGGCGATCTCTCGCGCCGTGCCCTAATCCGGAACAAGAGAGGGAATTGTACCGCATCCCATGATGCGATGGGTTATTCGCAGTACCGCGTTCGCAGTTGGTCCCATTCGCACTGGGTCCCATTCGCACTGGGTCCCATTCGCACTGGGTCCCATTCGCACTTAGTCCCATGCAAGTAGTTTGTAAGGGAAGAAAGAAAGAAAGAAAAACATTTTATTTGGCAGAACAAGGCGCAAATTTAGAACTAACAAATTATAAGTATATTATGTGAAAGAAATATGCGCCACATCCGCGCAAAATGGCCGAACGTTCAGCATAATGCCGTGACCACACGCAAAATGCGATGAGTCTACGGCGCTGGTTTTCAGCGTGGGCCGGTAACGGTATCGACATAAAGACGTCGGCACGGTATTGTGTGCTAATAGATTTGAATAAAATAGATAAATATAAATAAATTATAGGGAAGGAAAAAAAAACAATAAATAAAGTGGAAATACGAAATCATAATATATATAAAGTGGCAACATTACGTTTCGTCTGTGCCAAAGGACGCGGTTCTGGAAGAGGTAGGTTTGTTGACCAAAGTGGGTTGGATTTATAAAAAAACCGGTCAAGTGCGAGTCGGACTCACGCACCGAGGTACTGTATCCATGTTTTATTGTGAATATTCACTGATTTGTTTACTTAATGTTATTAGTTGATTGAGAAATGTGTTTTATTAACTATTTTGCTTATTACATTGCTAACTTACCGAATTTGGACGTTTTATTATAATATTTGTTGATGTTTAAGGTTCCGTATCCCAAAAGATTGCCTCCTTCTGCGAAGCAGTACCTAATGCTAGCAAAGGAGGCGGTCGCCCGCGTGAGGGAACGTACATCGTCACGCTCCAACCGCCGCGACAATCGCGGGCTTACATACGACGAGTAATGGCTTGGCTAGTACGTCGTCCGGCTGGTTCCTTTTTTGATAGGAAATCATCAACTCCTCTTGCTCTGGGTGGAGCGAGGAGTGTCTAAAGTTACTGACTAAACCCCACCCGTGTTACTTTAGTTGCCCTTTGCGTTTACCTATGCGAGTGATGTCCAAAACAAACTTTGAAATTTCATTTTTTTTTTCCATCTCACCTGATGGTAAGCGATAATGTGGCTGACGATGGAGCACGCTTGCCTAGAAGTTAGGTACCTATTGACTCGAAGACCCTCCAGGTTGTAGCTATGAGGCAACACAGACTCCGGCAGGGAATTCCACTCCTTAGCTGTACGCATAGGTAATAAGTGTTCCCAAAACGCTTTGTACGTATGGGTGGCATGTCCACCACGTACCGGTGGCGCAATGCCGTACCTATGTCGTCTACTGGTCCGATAATAGAACAGCCCTCCTAGCCAAGTTACAATCGTATCGTTCGCGCCGAACGCCTCGAATAGGCCACGCCTCCGATGCCTTTGTTCTGACGTCATTTTAACGCTCAGTCACGTGGTCAGAACAAAGGAATCGGAGGCGTGGCCTACTCGAGGCGTTCGCCGCGAACGAAACGATTGTAACTTGGCTAGGGGGGCAGACTCTCCCCAAAATGTAAACGATAGAAAACCGACAGGCGAGCAACTCAGCGTCGATGCTCAAGACTGGAGTTTTGACTCTACGAGTGCATCATTGCCGATGATCTTCTTGGCTCGCTTCTCTATCGACTCCAGTGCATCAAGCTGGTATTTGGCAGACCCATCACAAAGATGAGAGAAGATCAAGGCGGTTTTTTTTTTTCGGTGGGTAAATCATCTTGACATTCCTCGCTTTTGGGCGGACCGGGAGATAGTGTCAGACTTTTACAGACTAAAAACCCACTCCTGTTCCTTCGTTGCCTTTCGTACCGGGGCCGAGTCTTCCTTTCAGAATCAGACCCTTGGCCCCAGTAGGCTTCGACCCTGCTGGGCCCCTACAGTTGCTGACATCTCCCTGAGACGCGCGTGGAACAGTACGCGCCGTCGACGACTTGGGCTCGGTGCGGACGGTTACCGGACAGTCGGACGGCAAGCTACCCATTGCTCGCCGTCCGCAAGCCCGCGCCTACGGTGGCCGGGAATCGGGATCGGAATCCCGGCGACGGTTGGGGCGTGAGGACCTCGCTCCGGACCAAGGCCCGGCGCGAGAGATCGCCGCCGCCGATCGCCCCCACGAGGACACGGCGTTGCTCTGCCCAAGCGGGGCACACCTCCACCAAGATCAAGGTGGTAGGTTATCGGCACGGTCACACCTCGGAAAGTAGGAAAAACAAATAGGAATTGAAAATAGTGACAGTAAAACAACTGAAATGTATTTTAAAATATATTTTATTTCATTATCTTTGTACGCACAGAGTGCTATTAATACATTTTGTCATAACTGTAAACTAATGCGGCAATCAAGACGAACAACTATCACGCAACAGTTGCCTGCAACTTTGACAGTATAATGCCAATTTTGTTTTAAAGGTGCTAAATTCTACAAGTTCATAAAATTGGACCCCATTATAGTGTACACTATGAGGATGTAGTTCGCAAACCACTATTGAAAAGGGAGGATCCTCAGAACAGACTATTGTGTCTGGTCCGTGTGACTGCCCGCAGTTGATTTTGTGACTGTTGAATATTCCCTCTTCGAGTCATTAAACACGAGTTATTTTAAGCCGAAGGTGATTTCAAAATATTTAATTTTTTGCTCTTTGATTGTAAAAAAAAATACTTTGCTAATCAGTCTCATTATAGTCATTCGTTTCGATTGCCAACACCAAAAATACAACTTAAATAATAATTATATTTATTTATATTCTATTTTACAGTAATTTACAATGTACAATAATAATTAAAATTATAGTTTTCTACAATATTTTTATATTTACAACCTTGATTCTTGTATTTAACTGCCTGCGTCGGTTTTAAACGACATTCTCGCGATTATTCCGCCGGGGTCGCACATCCACAACCAAATATTCCATCTAGTCACCTATGCGGATTGAAGAGCTAAATGAGATGGAGTACCCAGTCACAAACACACGACTCTGGCGAATAGGACACGAAAACACTCGGACGCGGTTATAGGGTTAATATGCCTGTGACATTGTGGTGGATTGCAGTCCACTCCCTCTCCTAGAGAAGAGGCTTGAGTCCCAGCAGTGAGTAAATTACAGGTGATGAAAGATATAAATACAAAAATATTGTAATAAGGATAAATAATAATTATTTTAATAATAATAAGACAAAACAAATATACTTATGTTTAGGATCAACTTTACGTGCGTATTATATAATTTTTAAGGTTTTATTTTTAAATTGATATAAACTAGTGCTTGACTGCGATCCCACCTGATGGTAAGCAGTGATGCAAGTCGGTTATAAATGAGTTGTCTGTTTTCTTCCCAAAGCATAATTCCTTTATGCCCTTGTACCATGTTCCTTGGGGTTTTCGCAACACGGACTGTCAACGGGACCCCAATTACTAAGCCCCTGCTGTCTGTCCGTCTGTCTGTCAGCGGGCTGTATCTCATAAACCGTTAATAGGTAAAGTTGAAATTTTCACAGAATGTGTATTTCTATTGCCGCTACAACAAATAATAATAAGTTTGTTGTATGGGAGCCCCACTTAAATATTTCGCTGGGTGCAAAGTAAATAAAGTTATCTGCAATTTTGCTTATACTTGCAGAAACTTGCTGAATATTCATATTCTAAGACATGAAAAATCGTTTTTTAAGTGTCAAAAATTCAGAAATGATAGTTGTTTTTTTTTCAACAATATTTTATATAAAAAAAAAACTAAATAACTGATACTATTCACTTATTAACTAATCATCAGATAACCTTATTTACTTTGCACCCGTCGATTTATTTTATTCTGTTTTTACTATTTGTTGCTATAGTGGCAACAGAAATACATCGTCTGTGAAAATTTCAACTGTTTCGTAGATCCAAGGGTAGTGTGAAAACGAAACCCGGGGCCCTGGGACGAAGGCAACGAAGGAACAGGAGTGGGTTTTTTAGTCAGTAAAAGTCTGACACTATCTCCCGCTCCGCGATTTGTCACTAGATGATTTTCCACCCTTAAAAAAAACTGTTTCGTAGATGGGCAGTGGAGTCTTGTCCCGTTTGGGACCGGAACCCTAATTAAAAATAAAAGGGAGGTTAGGTTCCCATACAGGAAGCATTATTTTATCGGTATTTTTGGCTCGATCTAATATTGTAGTATGGAACCCTTTGCTTGCGAGTCCGACCCGCACTTAGCCAGATTTTTTTTTCTTTCTTTCCGTTCTACCAACCGTCAACCCCAAGGAACATCGGACAAGGACAGGAAAATGATAAGTTTCTGTACCCAATCCAATCTCAAGATCTAACTGAGAATTTTTCTTTAAGAAAGATACAATTATTCTTACACTTGAGATGGATATCATACTACATCTTCATTATCTATGTTTAACTCGTTAACCGCTTGCGTCGGATTAATCCAACGAGTTTTCGCGCCCTATTCGCCAGGGTCGTGTGTTTGTGACTGGGTACTCCATCTCGTTTAGCTCATCAATTCCCATAGGTGACAGAAGAGTTGACGAGATGGAGTATTTGGTCGTGGATGTGCGACCCTGGCGAAATAAACGCGAGTGTTTGTAGATTAATTATGACACTTGAAGCTTCAGAGGAAGATAATTTATATTTTTATATAAGAATGTATAATGAAATAGTACGTTTTGATATCGGCGGAGAAAATTTGTCGTCGCGACCGAGGCGAAATTCACCCGAGCCGCAGGTGAGTGACAAATTTCCACGTGTATCAAACGATGTTTTTAGAAAAGAAGAAATAAAATAATAAACAGGGGTTTCGATAAATACAATCAATTGTGGCGAGGATGAGCTCGCACACTTTTCCGCACTAGTGCAGAAAACGGTAAATTGCATGACTACAAGCAGTAGGGATAAGTGCAGGTTTTCGAGTATTGAAAAACACATTACCCACCTTCAGTGAAAGTCGGTTAGAAAATATTATAATATGCACGTAATTTTGTCATTTCCCTATTATATATTTCAGACGTTTTTGTATTTCAAATATACTTTTTACTAAACACAGAAGAGGACCGTATAGATTTGTAAATGTATAAAAATATTTTGATGGCATTCCACCTTGGCTAGGGCCAAGTGGACTTAACTATATAAGATACTGACAAATTCAACCATGTTTACAATTCCAAGTCTTTACGATGATCATACTGAATTTAGAAATAAGTAATACTTGAAATCGATGGCATTTTGACCCTCATTCCTAAGGACGTAGGGAGTAACTATCAATTTATTATGATACCAATACAATTTTATTGTTGACTATTCTCGATTGTATTTTTTATCATCATCATCTTCCTGCCCTTGTCCCGTTTTATTTGGGGTCGGCGCAACACGTTTTATTATTCCATTCTGTCTCCTATCACCCGTTATGCTATCACTAACTCAATTCTCACACAATCCATCCATCTTTTCTTTGGCCTCTCTCCCACTCCATCCATCCACATGTAAACTCATAACTCTTTTAGTAACATGCGCACCAATTTAACTTTTTTAGGGAATCGGTTATTATCCACAAAAAAAAAAAACATAATGCTCACTACACTAGGGATTAATAAACAACATTATTTTAAATAATTATGCGAAACCTCAATATAGTTTGTTCAGAATCAGTAGGCATATCATAGCGGGCATTAGGTGTTAGCGCACAGCTGAGTGCGGAAGCAAAACAACCCCTTAGTGGCCCGGATGACCCGGCGACCATGTATTTGTGCGGACAACCAGGTAACATAACAAGCTTATAACTTGTGTGATTTTTCATGATACAGTTAAATTTTGTACATAGATTATTTACACGTGTTTCTGGTTTCGCATAAACTGTTTTTATTTTTCTTGTTTTTGTATGTAGCAATTGTTAAATATATTTAATGAATGATTTTTTTTAAGTAGCTAGCATTTGACATCCACCAATCAGAATTTCTTATAGCTCTCTGGCATGCAACACTATGATACACACACTATGATACTACAGGCATGTGAATCACATATAAAATTCTATTGGTATCATATAAAAATTGCACGTAAAAATTTGCGTTATACCAAAAAATATACATTTCTCTAATATTAATTTAAAAATTATCCTAAATTACATTTATAACAAGGCATATAATTATATTTAATTAGTGATTTCACTAATAAATCGCCCCTATGGGGTTGTTTAAGATCGATGTGTGACCCGGGGTTCTTGGGGGTCGTTCGTTTGAACACTTTCCATACTATGCCGTAGCGAAGGGCGATTCCGAGATGTTTTAACAATCGAAAGAATTGAACTCGTTAAAATAAACCATCGAGTCAACCGATTCTACAAAAAAATCGAGATATTTTTCGATTGTTTCGAGTCAACGGAATCGACCAACCAGACCATCGAGGACCAACCAGACCATCGAGGACCAACCAGACCATCGAGGACCAACCAGACCATCGAGCACCAACCAGACCATCGAGGACCAACCAGACCATCGAGGACCAATCGGACCATCGAGGACCAATCGGACCATCGAGGACCAACCAGACCATCGAGGAACAACTCGCGAATGAACACGCCATGCGCCCACGCCATTATCAGACTGAGTCGGACTCGAGTCTAAGTCGTAACAATCGAGAACAATCGAATAAATCCTCTCGCCATCGCGCCTCGCTACTATGCCGTTGTCGGCTTCTGGTTTAACCAGATGTAGCCCGAATTACAATATTTTGACATGGAGTAGATGACATCAGAATGTTAACTCGTATTTTACAACAGCCCCCCTAGTTAAGTTACAACTGTTTCGTGTCGAATTCCGTTCTCCAATCGGTAACGCCTCGGTGTCAGCAATTGTAGAAAACGATAAGTTGGCAGCCATGTTGAATAACAAACGATAACAATTCATTCTATCATTTTGAACGATGATGTGAACTTGGCTACGAATTTTCTATTAGTTTGTCCTGACCACGTGACTTAACGTTGTGATGATGTCATTCCCATACATTTGTTTCGACTAGCGCTAACGATTGCAGATTATCAACTTGGCTAGGGGTGCAGGTAACCTAGGGTACAGATGGTCGACTCTACAAGCACGCTTTTTTAGAAATCATTATTTAATTTACCCCTTTAACCGCTTGCATCGGATTGGCCCGAGTGTTTTCGTGTCCTATTCGCCAGGGTCGTGTGTTTGCGACTGGGTACTCCATCTCGTTGAGCTCTTCAATCCCCATAGGTGACAGAAGAGCTGACGAGATGGAGTATTTGGTCGTTTGCTTTTCTACCAATTTTCATATTGAATCACACACACAAACACTCGCGTTTATTCCAAGTACTCCATCTCATTAGCTTTTCTGTCACACTTCTTATGGGAGTTGAAGAATTAAACGAGATGGAGTAAACGACTAGGACACGCGAATAGGACACGAACATTTTGCAAATAGGACACGAAAACACTCGTCAAAGCGGTTAAAGGCTTAAAAACACGTTTTTATTTTTAATTTTTTACTTCAATCGTATAGTTACGCACACACTGTTTTCTTTTTTCTTTAGTTCGTAACTGTGCTTATTAGTTTTTTTCTTTCATGTCATATTAAGTCACAAGTCATCAGTCCGTAACATCACTCGCTGCCATATTATAATATTTGTATGTTAGTAAATACACACAATCAGTAAATTACAATATTCCAGGAGCAATGGAGGGCCATCGCTTGCACGACATCACATGTGATGTTTAGTAAAATGTAATTTTAGGCATACTGTCAACGGACGCATAGCTTCATAGACGCGTATTCGTCATACATAGAAGCTTACATAATAAACTGTAAAACTTTCGACGACACGGACGTCGCCGCTTCGTCGACGCGTCTATGAAGCTATGCGACCGTGTACAGCAGGCCATAGTTTAGTATGTAAGCTTCACGCAGGCGTACACCAAGCGTATAATGACGAATACGCGTCTATGAAGCTACGCGTCCGTGGACAATAGCCATTACTAGGTACGAAACGTAATGACATATATTACTTCGTAAAGTATTAATACCCCTCACCTACACGCTCGCATAATTAGCTGGTTTCCTCCAAATCTAAGTGTTCAGTGTCCATATTTAAGCATACACGATGCAATCCAGCGGTCCAACAGAGGTCACCTTGGTGGGAGCTTGGAGCTACTATCAGGGATTGTGTGGCGGCTGTTAGCAACCCTGTGGTAAATGACGTGACATATAATGTGTCCGTGAGTATGTATCTCAATGACGTATATATATTCTGTGTGTTTATTCCAGACATTTAAAAAAAGAAAATGTTTATTTAGCACACCATGATTCATGAATCAACAAGTAATTGATTTGCAAACAAAAATTAAACATAAAAAAAATATGGAGAAATAAAATTGACAATATGTCTCACGGCTACACCAAATAGGTCCAGTTCAGCATAATGCCAGACAACTACGTAGCATTTACGGATTTGACATTCTTTCGACACGTTTTGATGTTGCATTATTTTGATAATACATTTGTTTTGCCTTTATTTCATGTGGCAGTTGAAATCATAATAAAATACGATAAAAAAAAAATACTGAAACATTTTTTAGCTTTTTACAAAAACGTGGGCTTGAAAAATGTATATTTAATCATGATCGAGTAGAGTAATAAATAAGCTCTCTTATAATACTTTGGTGTTCAAATTTCTTTGGAACAATAGCCCATTTTTGTCTTTTCTTTTGGATTATATTTGCTGTCTATACTAATTGCAACCAACAAGGTCGACATAGCCCGAAGAATCGCCAAACTTAGGTGGCAATGGGCAGGGCACATAGCTCGCAGGACAGATGGTCGATGGGGACGAAAGGTTCTGGAGTAGCGACTACCAAAAGCCTCCCACGCGGTGGACCGATGGGTGTGACACTTGGGACAGGCCTGTGTTCAACGGTGGACGTTAGACTACATCCGTGTAGTGCATGGTAAATTAGGAGTAGCGTCCCAGCATGAGCGTGCGTGCAGGCTGCTAGCAGGGCTGCGGCTCGTACAGGTCGGGCTCCAGGCGCCGCACGCGCACGCGCTGCCGGTAGTGGTACTCCTTCAGGTACAGGCGCAGGCGCGGCGGCAGCGGCAGCTTCTCCACGCCTGGAACATTACGCACTTATTAACACTGCTGCCAGAAGGCTCCACAAGGTGGACCGATGACCTGCGGGGCTATTGCGTAACTCTGTTGTCAGTTCAAGTGATGATCACTTGTTAACAATGTGCATCATTGAACTGTCAAACAGCTAGTTTCGTATTGCCTATCTTCAGTGACCACCTGCAGTGACGTCATTAGCCACTGGTGCCTTTGATAGCCACCGTAACACGTTTTGCCAGATGTTATTGTATCGATACTTTTAAAATTGCGATTGTGTAAGCTTTTGAAGCTGTATAATAGTCGATAAAATTTTTAGAGTGGTCACAATAGGCGCCGTAAATTTTTATAATTCACCACATTTCCACCGTAGTTTGTTAGTCACTTGTGTGATACGTAATACCAATTTTATGAAATTGTCAGTTGACAACAAAGTTTAGTGTGCAACGAATGCCAGTTGTCAACTGTTATTGAAAAAGTTAGCCAATAGCCCCCCAGATGAGGGTCGCGGGAATCCGATGGAAGCGAGACGCACAGGACCGTTTTTTATGGCGATTTTTGAGATTGGGGGAAGCTTATTTCCAACAGTGGACGTCAGCAAGCTGAAATGTCGAGTTCCAGAATGATCTTACCATCATAGCTGGTGTGCGACACGATGACGGCTCTTGCGAGCTGCTGCAGGCTAAAGGGCTCGCTGCGCGGCAGGGGAGCCGTCAGCATGGGCTCGAAGAACATCACGCACGCTGGGTCCTGTAACAATATCAATAGTTAAGAATATCCATATCTTTTTTCTCCTTCTCTGTCAAATCCATCCAAAGGTTGTCTGTAAAAAATCGCTTTTAGCGATAAGACCGCCCATTGTGACACCCTATTAATTTTAAGTTCCTAATGTAATTTGTATTTTTGGTGTACAATAAAGAATATATCTATCTATCTGTATATTTGTTACCGGCAATCTGTACAATCCAGCCCCCCTAGCCAAGTTGCAAACGATAAATGTGAACGCTTAGTAATCTCCAATAGATTTTCAACTTTAAATCCAATAACATAAAGTTGAAAATCTATTAAAGACTACTGAGAGTTTACGTTTATCGTTTGTGACTTGGCTAGGGGGGCTGTATTCTATACAATCCCTAGGCAATGTATAGAATACCTAAAACATGTAGGTAATGTATGAAATATTATTTATTTTACTACTTGCTAAATTTTGCTTGCTACCGATAATGTATGTAAAAGACGAGAGCAGAAAACGACGTGACGCAATTTTAGGGCACACCGACACGGAAGGCTAGGGTTGGAGCGGAGTGGAGCTCCAGCCTTTGCTTTAGAGGTTATTTTTTATAACCACCCAGTAATTTGATATAAACCAGTGCTTGACTGCAATCCCACCTGATGGTAAGCAGTGATGCAATCGTTGATGGTGAGCCGCACTAGTTTATTAATATACGGAAATATAAAGTTAATGTTACCTTGTAGTGTTCGATGAGCTTGGTGACGGTGGAGGCAGCGAACACGGCGGGGTCGTGGCTGTCGAAACTGAACCTGTGACCACACAAAATACTATCATTACAGTCGCTATAATAATAATAATATTCACACAACTATCACACAACGCCGTCTAGTCCCAAGCTAAGCAGAGCTTGTGTTATGAGTACTAGACAACTGATAAACATACTTATATATTTCTAAATACATACGTATTATAGATAATTACACCCAGACACAGAACAAATGATCGTGCTCATCACACAAACATTTCTCCGGCATAGCAGTCAGGGCCACTTACCACTAGACCAACAGGCCAGTCGATGTTTTAATTTTTTTTTAATTGATATAAAAGAGTTCTTGACTGCGATCCCACCTGATGGTAAGTAGTAATGCAATCGTTGATGGTGAGGCGCACTAGTTTATTAAGAGCCTATTCACTCTAGCCTTGAAGGCACCTAAAATATATTCGGACGGGAAGACCACAGCAGGTACAAATTGTTCCAGTCCTTCGATGTACGCGGTATAAACGACGAAGCGAAACGCTTTGTCTTCTCACTTGACGGCGAGCAATGGGTAGCTCGCCGTCCGGTAACAGTGTTGCTCACCTGTGCTGGTAGTGCTCGATGCGAGCGTGCAGGGAGCGCCCGTACTTGCGGAACGACACGGAGAACAGGTGCTCCTCTTGCGCAGAGTCGCGCAGCAGGAACGTGCCTGCAACATGAAGGGAGACTTGCTTACGTGATAATACGTAGGCGTTTCAACGCGATCGCTAAGCGAAGCGGCGCCAACGGAACAAACAATTGATACAATGCGATTGAAATAAGAATAGGAACATCAATGACAAAATCTGTCAAATGTTGATTGAAAAGTACGGGTTAGAAAGATAACTTATTTGCGTATCAAAATCACAGTCTGACTCAAATCGAAGAAGAAAAAACGTTATTTTTTAATCTAAATTAGCTAAATATATAGGGTGACTGGTAATTAGTGTACGATACATAAACACGTGATTGTGCTCATGATAATAAACAATTTTTATTATGGGAGCAAAGCCGAAATCGCGAAAAAAATATCAGCTGCTCAGTACATTAGGCAAACATAAATGTACTGAACAGCTGATTTTTTTTTCACGATTTCAGGTATTTCACTACACCTGAGTCGGTTGAAGTGAGTGTTTGGCACGCGTAATCTAGTGCGTAGTTTATATATATTGATGTGAATTCTTCTCTTTAACTGTCCGCACAATGAATGTGTCGGCGACGAAGGTCCCATGCAGGCACCAGGGCGCAAGTAGTGGTCGAGACCACCTAACACGCAAGTAGTTTTTTGTCATGTTTTATATGTTTAGGATAGGATGTTTTCACTTATTAAATGTTAATTTGGATAAATTAGTTAGTAACTCATTAGGTTTAATTGAGTTTTGCTAATTTAAGTGTATAAATAAGTAGCATCTAACGTGTTTCTAAAGATTTTTATGTTTTGTTGTGGATGGCAGAATACAATTTAAGTTATTGTCTTTATTCTGTCTGTAATTAGCACCTTCATTAATTAGTGAGGTCGGGAATAACAATGTATATAAGATTCTAATAAGATCTTGTAAGAAAATTCGATCTTGATGAAGAAATCGTTGAATTTATATGTTGTTGTAATGATAAGGATTTAACTTGTGTTATTACTTGTTGATAATATTCTATTACTGTTAATTAGTGTTTTTTAGCCTAATAGAAGCTATTAGTAACAATAGATCTCAATTTGCAAGGATTTAGATAAAGTTGAAATTCTAAAATGTTCGCGATCTTTTACGTAATTAGAATTTGAAAATGAGACTTTTTATTTGATGACTAATTAGCAAGAACATTATGTAATTAGTTAGGATCTGTCTAGAAAATGATGTTATAACAAATAGAATCCTAATTAGAATCTTATTGGAAAAGATATAAGAAGTTTTGTGTACATGAATGTGGTCGAACTAGAATATTTTACAGTTTTTGTTCTAGAAACTTTTTTATGTGCAAATGTATGTGAAATATTATTGTTTTATGTGAAAGTAGAGATTGTAACCGACATTTTGATGTATATATTGCCATGGTTTTGTAAAACAATAAATAAATACGGCGTCAGAAAGGGTTCGGCTGAAGTGAAATTGAAGCGAAATTGAAAGTAAATTTAGAGCAAAATACGCGGTCCCCGTTAACAGAACTTAGCGGGGTATATAAGACGGGCTGTTTTTTGGTCCGATGTCAGTCGAAAACGTGCCACCGAAGAGGCAAGAACACTTAGGAAAAAGTTTCAAGCCGAACCCCGAAGAACCTTTTCAAGTCGAAAACGTGTTTCATTTCTCTTCGGTATCCGCTCTGAGGTCCTCCTACGTGCTCCGTCGTCGTCGAAGATACGCATTCAGGGGTGCGTGGTGGCGTACGTGACCAGCGAACCAGTAAGGCAGCGTACGTCAATAATCGGGTTGAACTGTCCCGAGGGCTCGGTAGCTGCAGGGTACGACCCGCTACCGTCAACACCTCCTAACAGGGGTTAGTCCGCCACAGAATGTGTTTCCAAAACGTTTAGAGTGTATGGGTGGGATGTCCACATCGCCGTAACATATGGTGGTCCGATGATGGGACGGATTAAGCGGTTTACCTTCAGGTTTATTGTCGAGTAATCTCTCCGCCTCGTAGCGGTCCATTTTGCCCCAGTAGAAGGAGCAGGCTGTGATCTCCTTCAGGTCTGGCACTAGGCAGTGGATGTAGTCCACCTAGAAAAAAAATAAAGCATAGATTGTTTAAAAAAGTTGGCGCGTCTTGGCAGTTAAACCTGACCGAATGCCATGACTAGATAATCCAATCCTGCATCGAAATCGCGATCCCGCATACCTGCGTGATTTGCGGGATTGGGATTTTTAATTTATTTTTTGTTTTAAGAAATAATACATATAAAAACGCGTGCGTGTTGCCAGTGATGACATAAATATGGCACTGAAACGTGGTCGCTTACAATGGGCCTCATCAGAAGGCTTACAGTCACCCAAAGGGCAATGGAAAGGGCTATGCTCGGAGTTTCCTTGCGTGATCGCATAAAGAATGAAGATATCCGCAGGAGAACCAAGGTCGCCGACATAGCCCGAAGAATCGCCAAACTTAAGTGGCAGTGGGCAGGGCACATTGCTCGTAGAACGGATTGTCGATGGGGCCGAAAGGTTCTAGAGTGGCGACCGCGCACCGGAAGGCGCAGTGTTGGCGCGGCGACCACGAGGTGGACCGACGACCTGGTGAGAGTCGCGGGGGTGCGGTGGATGCGAGACCTTGTGGAGATGCTTGGCCTATGTCCGACAGTGGACGTCTTTCGGCTGAAATGATGATGATGATGAAACATAAAAACCGGTGAAGTCGGACTCGCACACTGACGGTTTCTTATAAATTTACCTATCTATGTAAATCGTTCCGATTCCCGAATCAAGTTTCGAAGAGTTACCAAATAGCAAAAAAAAAAATATTTTGTACTTTACGATTTTCGTACAAAATCAGCTGCTTTTATAGAACAATATAATAAAAATATTTAAACCCTTCATCTTTAGGGAAAGTGAATTCACGTGCTTTGAGGAATCCCTGGTCATAGAGTACGTGAACAGACATTGATTACGTTCCGTTCCAGTTGTGATACAGGACTCACACAACACAAAATAGAAATTCAAAAATTATTTAGCTGCAAGGTAAAATCGAAAATAATAATTATTTTCCATACAATAAAAAACTGGGCAAGTGCGAGTCGGACTCGCGCACTGAGGGTTCCGTACAAACTTGAAAGGTAAATTGCGGTTTACGATTTATGACGTATTAAAAAAAAACAACTTACTAGATCTCGTTCAAACCAATTTTCGGTGGAATAAGGTAATGTACATCATATATTTTTTTTTTAGTTTTATCATTCTCTTATTTTAGAAGTTAGGGGGGGGGGGGGGGGACACAATTTACCACTTTGGAAGTGTCTCCCGCGCAAACTATTCAGTATATAAAAAAATGATATTAGAAACCTCAATATCATTTTTGAAGACCTATCCATAGATACCTCACACGTATGGGTTTGATGAAAAAAAAATTATGAGTTTCAGTTTTAAGTATGGGGAACCCCAAAATTTATTGTTTTTTTTTTCTATTTTTTGTGAAAATCTTAATGCGGTTTACAGAATACATCTACTTACCAAGTTTCAACAGTATAGCTCTTATAGTTTCGGAAAAAAGTGGCTGTGACATACGGACGGACAGACAGACACATGACGAATCTATAAGGGTTCCGATTTGGCTACGGAACTCTAAAAATGTCAAGAGTTCCATGTAAAGTGGTTTCATCACTTTTTAATGAGGATGAGCTGGGTGTAAAGGCACGTCGTCGGAATCCAATTTTCTTATAAAAAAAACTTCAATCCCGCAGAAAAAGTGCGGGATATCGCGCTTGCGGGATTGGACTCCCTAGCCATGACGGTGAACGTTGTCATGCCGTGGCAGCGAAAGGCGTGACGTTGTATGATGACGTCACTATGTAGTAGCTGTGTTCATTGCCAAGGGTCATCATCATCAGTTTAGAGGAATGTGTGTAAAGTCTCGCATATCTTTGGTGAAAAAGGGAAGAGACCACAGTCAGGTGTTGTCTGGTCCAGGCAATTGTCCAATTGTTGATTTTTCACATTAAACTGTGCGTTCCAGCTCGTGAACGACGACAAGATGCTTGTCCTTTCTCCACAAAAATGTTTGTTTTCTGATTAAATCATCGACTTCTCAAAAATATCGATGGTTTAATTAAAATAAATACCGTATTGTTTGTTCTAAATATGAAAATAAAGATCAGTTAGCGCACTTGAATATTAAAGAGTAAATGCATAATTATATAGTTTTACCTGCGTGTGCACCTTAGCGGCGTGCGCGTGCGCCGGCACGAGCGGCGGCGCGCGCAGCAGGAGGGCGCGCAGCTCGCCGCCGCACACCACCTGCACAACATTACACATCGTTAATGTCTTCAACACATCCACTTATCCTAAAAAACCTCAAAAATCAAAGTATTTAGAACATATATATATACTGCTTATAAACGGATATTTTCCCATTTTTTCTTTATTATTATTAAATAATAGCGTTTAACCACTATTTCACTTGACAGTTAGTGATGATAATATTTATTTATTCATATAAACTTCATGTACAGTAGTGGTACATAGGCGGACTTAATGCAACAAGGCGTTCTCTACCAGTCAACATTTGGGTTAAAAGAGGCAACACTGTGGTAGGTGTGCACAATAAATAAATAACAGATAAATATCAAGTGGAATATGGTCGACGATGGAGCACGCTTGCCTAGAAGCAACCTATTCACTCTTTGACTTACAAGACCTTCAGGTTATACCTATCAGGAAGCAGAGACTCCAGCATGGTGCATATATGAGTGGAAAATCTACCATGCACCGGTGTGGCATCGCCGTACGTCTAGTGCTTCGATGATGGAATGGACGAGATAAAGTTAAGTTATGCGGAATTAATTAATGAAAATTATGTAGTACTAGCTTTTGACCGATGACCTGGTGAAGGTTGCGGGAATCCGATGGATGCGAGACGCACAGGATCGTTCGTTGTGGCGACGTTTGGGGGAGGCCTATGTCCAGCAGTGGACGTCTATCGGCTGAAATGATGATGATGATGACTAGCTTTTGCCCGCGGCTTCGCTCCCGTCAACTGACTACTATATCCTACTCTACCCAACTCTATCCTACTCTACCTTACTCTACCCTCCTCAAAAAAAAAAAAGTATCCTATGTCCGTCTCCTGGTTCTAAGCTACCTCCCCACTAACTTTCAGCCAAATCGGTTCAGCCGTTCTTGAGTTATAAATAGTGTAACTAACACGACTTTCTTTTATATATATATATATATATATAGATAATATTACCTGGAAGTGTGGGTGCAGCCGTATGGCATCGTTTGTCTGAGTGAGCTCCGTGCGTCGTCCGTTCTCCTGCGAGCTCTCGCCTTCCGCACTGAAAACACAAATCTATTTAGATAAAAGCGAAATACAACTCACTGATTAATCACGAAATCTCAGAAACTATAACACCTACAAACTTAAAAAGGAATCGCCTATTCTTGGCCATGTACTTGCCCATCTATGTGATGTGCTCACGTGATGACGATTGTGTGGTTCTTGGGCTGGGCAAGGTATCAATCAAATATAAATCCCCAGCCCAATTCCTAGGTGATGTACCTATAACTTATATAAATGAAAATGAATAAAAACTTGAAAACTATAACTGTGCATATATTTTTTTTCATTAATTTCTATTTACAGTTTGTGATGTTCCACCAAGTTCTAGGTAAAAAATAGCGGTTATTTCTTTATCTACGATATCAATCCTAATACCTATCATTGGTTTCTTTCTTGGACATTACTTGGCCAAAACTTGTTTATCAAATGGGCATTTCCCTTTGGCAGATGGTTTCCTTATAGGGTGTAGACAACCGCTAAAAACGGATTTTACGAAACTCTACCCCCAAGGGGGTAAAACGGGGTTCCAAAGTTTGTATGGAGAAAGTTACTTTTCATAAGGTTACGTTCGGGCAAAGCCGCTGACAGAAGCTATTATATTATGAGTATTTTGTTTGACTACAATGTAAATCATAAGTTCTGAACTTCCTATCAGAAATCAGAAACGTTTATTTCAAATAGACCAATTCTAGGCACTTTTGAATTGTCAAAATGAGTAATGGAACAGTTTTTTTTTCCCACAACTATCACACGACGCCGTCTAGTCCCAAGCTAAGCAGAGCTTGTGTTATGAGTACTAGACAATTGATAAACCTACTTATATATTTCTAAATACATACATATTATAGATAAATTACACCCAGACACAGAACAAATGATTGTGCTCATCACACAAACATTTGTCCTGGGTGGGAATCGAACCCACGACCCCCGGCATAGCAGTCAGGGCCACTAACCACTAGACCAACAGGTCAGTCAAAATGTTGCGTTGGTCAGTAAAAAAAAAAAATTGATGCTGATTGCACATTCCAAAGAGTAGATCTCTATGGAGAAGAATGTGCAAGAAACTCCATGGACAATCTTTTAAATGATATCTATATATATAAAAGAAAGTCGTGTTAGTTACTTCACTTATAACTCAAGAACGGCTGAACCGATTTAGCTGAAAATTGGCAGGGAGGTAGCTTAGAACCAGGAGACGGACATAGGATACTTTACTTTACTTTTTTTTTTTTTTTTTTTAGAGTAGGGTAGAGTAGGGTAGAGTAGGGTAGAGTAGGGTAGAGTAGGGTAGAGTAGGGTAGAGTAGGGTAGAGTAGGGTAGAGTAGGGTAAAGTAGGGTAGAGTAGGGTAGAGTAGGGTAGTGTAGGGTAGAGTTGGGTAGAGTTGGATATAGTAGTCAGTTGACGGGAGCGAAGCCGCGGGCAAAAGCTAGTTTTAACATAAATCTTGGTTACATGTTTCTTGTTGCTTCTATTATGTGAGCACAATGTAGATCACATGTCGCCTCACCCTCTAAGATTGCATTACTGCTTACCATCAGGTGGGATCGCAGTCAAGCACTAGATTAAGTATATCAATTTAAAAAAAAATGTAATAATAATTTAAAAAAAAAATTTAAAAAATAGAAATTGAATTAAGTCACTGGCAGCTAAGAGATGACCTATTGATTTTGCACCTTAGATTCTGACCAATTTCAATCAGAAATTATATCGGAGGTACAAACAGGTTTGTACTTGTCACTCGGGAACCTCCCTCCCCCCGTACCATCTGTCAATTACTCTTTCACTTTAGTGTTTTGTTTCGTATTTTATTTGGAATGTTGTAAATTCGCTCTTCATTTATACATATCAGAGTTTTTGAGTAGATTATGTAGTGTTTGAGAGCAATGGTGGCCGAGTGGTAATGGCCCCGACTTACGGAGTTGTAGGTCGTGGGTTCAAACCCAACCAGGCGCATTACTTTGTGTAATTTATTTCATCACCACTGCTCTCAGAACGGTGAAGGAAAACATCGTGAGGAAACCGGCATGTCCTAGAACCAAAAATTCGAAGACATGTGACATCCACCAACCCGCACTGGGCCCGCGTGGTGGATTACGGCCAATTCCCCCTCCTAGAGAGGAGGCCCGAGTCCTAACAGTGGGAACATTATAAGGCCGACTATGCTATGCTATGTAGTGTTTCATTTAACGCTTCTTTGTTTGATTTCGGTTCTGATTCAGAGAAACAAAATTTAAACTCCGGTGCAGATTCTAGACGCAAGCTGTAATTGTTAAGGTAAGTCATAGAACGAGGTACTTACGTTCTAGGCGCGACAGACAGCACGTAGACTTCAGCAGTCGGCTCGCCATTCTCTCGGCTTGTGTCACCATCTGAAACATTACATCAGTTGTTTATATAAAATTATTTTTAGCATATGCGAGACCTGAATCAGAATGTTGGGCTGTGAAAAAGACGAATGAAAAAAGATTGCACGTAGCGGAGATGAGAATGTTGAGATGGATGTGTGGTGTGACGAGAATGGATAAAGTGAGAAATGAGTATATTAGGGGAAGTTTGAAAGTGGCGCCAGTGACTGAAAAGTTGAAAGGGAATCGTTTGTCTTGGTATGGTCATGTGAAGAGGAGGGATGAAACGCATGTTACTAAAAGTTATGAGTTTACATGTGGATGGATGGAGAGGGAGAGGGAGACCAAAGAAAAGATGGATGGATTGTGTGAAGAGTGATATGAAAGAAAAGGAAGTTAGTGATAGTATGACGAGTGACAGGGCAGAATGGAAGAAAAAAACGTGTTGCGCCGACCCCAAATAACACGGGACAAGGGCAGGAAGATGATGATGATATGCGAGACCTGAATATAGTTTGTTCAGAATCAGTAACATTGATTCCAATAATTTTTACACCATGTTGTATTTTTTCCCAAAAATATTTATAAATGGCTACGAGCTGGACACCGCGCGACATTAAGTACCTATCAGCAAATCATATGTGCAACACAGGTCACGGGAGGTCCCTTCTCCTCAGTTGCCAAAATGCCACAGGACGAAGCGCACGCGTCGCACTCTCGTCCCGGTTGCATTACGCGAGTGCGTGGCCACCGTGGCGCCGCGAGTGTTTTGACTTTTGTTGGTTGGTCTTTTTGTTGTCTTACCTATTACCGTATGTAAAAACTATCATGTTATTGTAAGTAGTGATTAAGTTAAATATTGTAAATATGGATGACTAAAACAAACATTTAAATTAATGCCTAATTTATTTCAGACTCGATAAATAGATAACGGACTTGAAAGAAGAAAGAAAGAAAGAAAGAAGCGTAATATAAAAACTTATATTCTTATTTTACCTGCATTTATGACAATCGCATCCAGCTCCCTTCGTAGGTCCCTTGCGCCCAGCGTTAAAACTGCGGCCAGTCTGGAAATACAAACAAAATTTTGTAACAATTTTGAAAAAATAGAATACTTTTGGCAGCTATAAGATGAGAGAAGTTGTCATTATGATTGCTATAGGCGTATATGCAGCGCTGGGGGAACGGAGCGAGTGGGTTGAATGTCCACTCTTTGAAATCTATAAGCGAAATATCACTCAAATCTACTATACTTAAAATTTGGCAGGTAGTTTCCTTGTAGGGTGTAGACATCTGCTAAGAACGGATTGGGGAATTCTAACATGTGGCTCATGTTTAACTAGAGAACACACTTATATATTTTTTATTGTAGATAAATTACACCCAGACACAACTAATGATCGTGCTCATCTCATAACCGTTAGTCTTGTGTGGAAATCGAACCAGTCGAAGTCTTATTATTCATCTCATGTCTGCCAGTAGCTTATTTTAATTTCTATAATTTAGAAGCGACAAGAAATATGTATTTTATTTATTTGGAAAATACCGACGAAAAATTCTACCACTGGGGGGTCTACTGGATCCATGGTATTCGTTAGTGCGTCGATTTCAAAGACATCCTGTATATTATAGTTTCAAATGGCAGTCTTTTCACGGAATTACCTAATGTTAGTAAGTAGTACTGACCTGTCATCACTAACTCGCCTGTAGGCTGTGCACACGCACGCGGGCCTGCGCCAGCGCCGGCGGCGGCACGCGCACTCGCGCCCGCTCCATCTGGACGGTAGGGGGAGAGTTTATACGACAATTATGTTCGAAAATAAAAACAATACAAAAAATAAAATAACCCACGTTTGGTGAGAAACGAAAACTAAGTAAAAACAAAGATGATGGATGGGGGAGGGGGGGGAGGAAAATGACTAAAACCCACCCATGTTCCGCAGGGGCCCAGCAGAGCCAAAGCCTACTGGCTATTGGCTGAATTGCGAAAGGGAAACCCGTGGTCCTGGAACGCAAAGGGCAAGTGAAGGAACATACGGGTGGGTTATAGTCAGTAAAAGACTGACACACCCTTGCGCTCCACGCTAGAGTGGAAGAAGTCATTAGATGATTTCCCACTTGAAAAACAAACCCATGTTCCTTCAGCAGACTTTTAACGTTTTCGGGCCGCGGTGACTCAAACAATATTGCAGCCCTGCAGGGTTCTGGGCACGCCATTATCATGACGGTAACTCCAAGAGTGGCTGGAGAGGCGCCACGGTATCCTCACCTTCCGCATAACACAGGTCATAACATGGTAAGTTTGTCAGGTTCCTGTACCGAATTTAGGCGGAAGAAACGACCGGGTATCACCGTTGTGCGGAGCGCACGAAGGACACGGTGGAGGTGTGTCCCGCTTGCCACGGGAGACTGGCGTTCGAAGTCGCAACGTGTTCCACGCGCGCCTCAAAGAGATGTCAGCAAAATAGTAGGGCCCAGTTAGGGCTCAAACCTGCCAGGACTGCGGATAGTACGTAGAAGTTACTGCAGCAGTAAGTACCTCATCATCATCATCATCATCTTCCTGCCCTTGTCCCATGTTATTTGGTGTCGGCGCAACACGTTTTTTCCTTCCATTCTGCCCTGTCACTCGTCATACTATCACTAATTTCCTTTTCTATCATATCACTCTTCACACAATCCATCCATCTTTTCTTTGGTCTCCCTCTCCCTCTCCATCCATCCACATGTAAACTCATAACTCTTTTAGTAACATGCGTTACAGCAGTAAGTACCTAAGAAATACTTTTTGTCTACCCTAGGGCAGAAGAAGTCATTGAATAATTTCCCACCTACAAAAAAGAGCCTTACGAGGGTTGTGTAATCGTCTGCGTTGTAACAAGTACCTGTCAGTAACCGCGCTGACGTATCGGTGCACACTGCTGGGAGACTCCGCGTACCGGCGCCGCTCCCACGCACCGCAGCCGCATGTGCACTCGCCGCCTAACAACAAAACATTCATAAGTGACAGTACTCCAGGAGTTTTACCATGACATGAGAATGGGAGATGGAGTTATACACAGGAGCATAGCTACCACCGTATCAGCTGTATAAATGATACGGGGCCCCGTGTAAAAATTCAAAACATGTTATCCACAACCTTCAATTCTCCTATTCAAAGTCAAAAGTTTTTTATTTCACATAGGCCTACATGGGCACTTATAAAACGTCAGAAGCTAGTGCACGGTTCCAAATTGAATTCCTATGGAGAAGAACCGGCAAGAAACTCCATGGTTACTCTTTTAAAAAAAATTGTTGTTTTTACAAAATTACCATATTACAGTATAAGTAGATATTATGTAAGGACAGTGTAGATATTGATGAGAAATGCGTAATTAATGATTTACTAAATGATAGGACTAAATGGGGGAGCAGTGGTGGCCGAGTGGTGACGGCCCCGACTTACGAGTTGTAGGTCTCGGGTTCAAACCCAGTCAGGCGCATTACTTTGTGTTTTATTTCATCACCACTGCTCTCAAAACGGTGAAGGAAAACATCGTGAGGAAACCGGCATGTCCTGGAACCAAAAATTCGAAGACATGCGACATTCACCAATCCGCACTGGGTCCGCGTGGTGGATTACGGCCCATTCCCTCTCCTAGAGAGAGGAGGCCTGAGTCCCAGCAGTGGGAACATTAAAAGGCTGAATATGCTGGCTGTGCTATAAATGATAGCATGTTCCATTTTTATAGCTCCGTTCGTTCAAGCATTCTCTACATAAGATTACAATAAAAACTAAACCTCTCTTTTATTCTCGAATACTCAAATAAACGAGGTCATCGGTCTCGATTTTACATGGACGAAATCTAGTCAGTTAGTCTGGACATCTATATCCTGGCCTACCGCGACTCCATCTCATATCTCTGTGCTAGTAGGGCCTACGTTGTAAAAAAAAACTTGATAACTTATATGGGGCCGGGACTTTCTACGCCACTCCAGCGCCATCCCTTTAAGGGAATGCAATTCTACATACATTTTCCCTGTTTTTCATACAACCGCTCATAAGCGATTATGACGTTATTACACATTTTTTATTAGATATTCTGGAAACACAGTATCTTGTGGATATTATCTAGGCTTCTATTGAAATCAATTTATAAATTTGTGTAAAACTAATCCAGTAAAGACCTCTGAAAGTCTGCTATTTTGCATGAACTTCGACACTTCATAATTTACTCTAAATTAAAAAAGTCATAAAAGTATAACAATAGAAGCCTTGCAAAAATCAAGATTCTAAATGACGACAATTTTCTTTAAAAACTTTTTGACTTTGGAATCGAGTAAATCACGGAATTACCGAATGCTAACAGAGTATTCAGGCGTTATATCTTTTTTCGCGTTGCCTTTTCGTCAAACATCGCGTTGGATTGCGTTAGATGAAGTAACAAGCTTTTAAACCGTGCTCGATGTTGACGATAGGCGAGTGGAAAAGACCCTCTTAACACTTCATTTTACGTTATCAAATAGATCACATTCAGTAGTTCGTGGTATGGCCTCTGCTCTGCTTTTGCTTTTAGACGTGGCGGTCAGAAGTTCGAACAACAAAACGGGCGTGTGAAAACTCTCTACCTATGAAGTATTAAGAACTTTACAGCTACAAATTGATCCGACGAGTGTTTTCGTGTCCTATTCGCCAGGGTCGTGTGTTGGCGACTGGATACTCGCATCCCGTTAAGCTCTTCAATCCAGAAGGTGACAGAAGAGCTGACGAGACGGAGTATTTGTTTCGGATATATCCGAAGGCGGTTAAAAGGTTAATGATGAAATGTAACTCACTCTTCCTTGACGTCTGCTGACCCATCTTCAGTTTAATGTTGGCGTCTTTAACTTGCACATGCAAAGTTCGTCCTGCGAACTACCATCTGGAAACAATACAACACACATTTTAAAATTAAGGTTTGTTTAGACTAGGGATATAGGGCGGCGAGTACACTCGAAACTACCGGACCTAGGGACGTGAAATTTCGCACAAGGCTTCCTTTTATGATCTAGGTGAGCACTACTTTCAAAGAGGGGGAAAAGTGGGAAATTATTTTGTATACAAAATTTTACCCCTTTTGGGCCCATATTCCTCATCTTATTATCAAGGAATTACGGAAAAGGGTGCGGTGTTTCACCAGTGCATAGTCTTCGTGCGTGAACCAGCCGCAGACAGCACACGATGCTTTCGGAACCTGCGTGTAGGCAACGCAAGGCAAGCGTGCGAACAACGGGTGACCAGCGAGTGGTCCACTCGCCGTCCACGCGTGGTCAGCCAGCGGACGAGTCGCTCCGAAGTGGTTGTAGTGAGCGTATATCCATAGTGCTCTATACAATGCGTTCCAAATAAGAATAGGATCGATTGCCAGGTAGTGACGTCACGTCATACTGTCAAATCAAAGAATTATTATGGTGAGCAAAACAAGAAATTTTTAAAATTTAATTTATTTACGAACTGTGAACGAAAATAGTTTAATCAGAATCCAGTTCTTCAATTTTGATCATCTCTGAGTTCTTTAATTTTGCCCAATTTCTTGCGATTTGACAGTATGACGTGACGTCACAACATGGCAATCGATCCTATTCTTATTTGGAACGCATTATACAAAGGATACTAACCGCTCGAAGCGAGGTGGTGCTGGTCGGGTATCGGGTGGCTCTAATGAGCAACCTTTAAAGATTTTATGAAAACATTGTCGCGAACAACAAAGTCACTAGCAAGGTGTAGATGAATATTACAATAGATCACATGACTACAACTGCGTATGCTGAACACATCAGAATATTCACACACTCTAAATATATCACCATTGTGTGTACACAATACACTCGTTTAAATAAATCAGCCGGCATTTGATTAAACCAAGCGTCTGTTAAGCTGCATCATCCTATAGGATAGATACAGAAGGTTGCTAACATATTTCTACATTACTTGGGGTCGGCGCAACACCTGGTCTGTTGGTCTAGTGGTTAGTGGCCCTAACTGCTATGTCGGAAGTCGTGGGTTCGATTCCCACCCAAGACAAATGTTTGTGTGATGAGCACAATCATTTGTTCTGTGTCTGGGTGTAATTTATCTATAATATGTATGTATTTAGAAATGTATAAGTATGTTTATCAGTTATCTAGTACTCATAGCACAAGCTCTGCTTAATTTGAGACTAGATGGCGTTGTGTAATAGTTGTGGAATATTTTTACATATATATGTATTATTCTGTCCTGTACTCCTGTCACCCGTCACACTATCACTAACTCCCTTTTCTTTCATATCACTTCTCACACAATCCATCCATCTTTTCTTTGGCCTCCCATTCCATCCATTTACATGACGTTTAACTAGGTTGGTTACAAACAGATTGAAAACTGATGCAAGCACTAATAGGTGTTTATAATTAAGGTGTCTTCAAGGCTAGAATGAATAAGCTCTTAATGCACTTCACCATCAATAATTACATCACTGTTTACCATCAGGAGGGATTGCAGTCAAGCACTGGTTTACATTGTTTAAAAAAAAGTTCAGCAGAGAGCCATAGTCAGAATTGTCACAGGTGGATAATTTCTAGGACTAAAAGGTCCCACTCTCGGAAAAACTCTTTTTTAGGGTTCCGTACCTTAAAAGGAAAAAACGGAACCCTTATAGGATAACTTTGTTGTCCGTCCGTCTGTCTGACAAGACACTTTATCTCGGGAACGCCTAGAGGTATCGATTGTAATTAAAACTATATACTCAGGTTTGCGGTCCCTTGAAGCGGTGAAAAAATCTAACTTTTAAAATAACGGAAATAAAAGTTACGGCAGTTTATGTCGCAAAAAACGTTTATTTCGACACTCTCAAGGGAATCAAAATTAATAGGGTACCTACATCCCGTTGACCTAGAATCCTGAAATTTGCCATGAAGCAACGTCTCATAGCAAAAATATAGGAAAAATTCTGAAAACTGAAAATTTGTAGTTACGTTAGAAAAAAATACTTCGTAACTCAATTCGGGAATTGAACTGTTTTCATTGAAGGTAAGTTTGTACGGAACCCTCAGTGTGCGAGTCCGACTCGCACTTGCACGGTTTTTTTCTTCTTCTCTTTGGCAACTTGGAGCCAGTGTCTACTATTCTGCCAGTGCAAGTGTCATAAAGAAATAAAAAGAGTTTATTTGCGTCAAACATGGCGCATAACATAAAAAATAACAACAACACTATTTAAGCTGCATCCAGCGCTCAGCAAAATGCTGGGGCTCGTGTAAAAGACAGAGCCACAGCGCCAGCCGTCTTTGACGGTAAGGCCACGGTAATATTATGTAAGGCGTTGATCAGCTGGCATGGAAAAGTATGTATTTAAAATCATTAAATAAACAAATCAAAGAAATAATGCATGTGTGTGTGTCATGTGGTGACGGCAGCGCTGTGAGGTGAACCGTCATACTTGTTGGTATGGACAGTGATAGCCAAACGTCTCAATATTGTGTATGAAATCAGCCTTCTGCCAACTAATTTTGTGGCTTCACTGAGTCAGCCGTTCAAGTTAATTGGGAGACACTTTAATTGATTTTAATTGTAACAATTTATAGTCAACGCGTTGGAATTAATAGTTTAAATATGTGTCATACACTTATACTTGGTTTGGTGGTTTGGTAGACAGAAAATTAGTATTTATTAATTACTAACTAGCTCTCGCCCGCGGCTTCGCTCCCGTCAACTGACTACTCTACTATGCAACTCTAACCTCCTACCCTACCCTCCCTACCTAGTTACCTACCCTACGCTACTACCTACCTACCTACTTACCCTACCCTACCCTAATTATGTTTTTTTTTTGTAAACCTTCCCTGTATTGCTGATGAACAAAAAAAAAAGAATTATTAAAATTAAGCTGTTCTTAAGTTACAGCCAGCGTGACCTAAAGAATAGGGATTCATTTTTAAATATGATTTTTCTACAAAAGCGTACAATGCGTTCCAAATAAGAATAGGATCGATTGCCAGGTAGTGACGTCACGTCATACTGTCAAATTGAAGAATTATTATGGTGAGCAAAACAATAAATTTTTAAAATTTAATTTATTTACGAACTGTGAACACAAATAGTTTAATCAGAATCCAGTTCTTAAATTTTGCTCATCTCTGAGTTCTTCAATTTTGCCCAAATTCTTGAGAATTTGACAGTATGACGTGACGTCACAACATGGCAATCAGTGTTGCCAGAAGGTTACTTTTGTAACCTTTTAGGTGATTTTTGAACTGCATTGGTTACTTTTAGGTTACACTAATGAAAAGGTTACTTTTAGGTGATTTTTCGGGATTTGTTGAATTAACTTTTAATTATTTACTAAAACGAGCGTTCCGTTTCGGACGGAACGCTCGTTTTAGAATTTTTCATGTTGGTAAGCTTCGTTAGCAGTGGTAGTTGTAAAACTATAGACCTTTATAAAATCATAGGGGTATGAGCACTTTGCCAATGACTAGGGCAGTTATTTTTTTTCTTCAATTGTGCTCTCTCGAACCATATATTGAACAAAAAGCGAAAGTGAATCGAATGTCAAAAATAATATGGTAATGTAGAATTATATTACCGATTGCCAATAAATGGATAATTTTTCATTTAAAATTAAAATATCCTTATGGAAGGGAAAGACATACGCTATCAATATGATACCGTCGTAAATGGAGTAGTAAAAAACGAAGTGAAATGATTTCATAAAATGAAATCTTTTAATATACCTGATATTAAAAGATTTCATAAAAAGTGGTAGTGTATTTATAAAATTTCCAAGCTCCTTCGTATGAAAGATTACGGGCTATGAATTCGCGTATAATTTTCGACAATATCGTACTTGTATACTTTTATATGCGGGCAAGTGCTCAAATACTCATCGATGTTTCTGTAATTCAATACAACTAGTATTCTAATCTATCAACATTATAAAACCTTTAAAGTAAAAAAATATGAAAGGTTATTTTTTATACAAAAAGGTTACATTTTCTTATTTTTCAGGTTATTTCTGACATGACCCTACTGGCAACACTGATGGCAATCGATCCTATTCTTATTTGGACGCATTGTACAGAGACAAGCTGGATGTATGGTGTCTGAAGGTGTGGGGAAGCGCTAGTGAATCAAATATAAACATCTTACAGCAACTTCAAAACATTAAACTGAGACTAACAAGTGTACCATGGTTTGTTACAAATGCCAAGGTTCATGGGAATCTTTGTAGGTTTAGCCATTTCCATTGAGGAGCTGTCTCCTGATTGAAAATTAACACAGAGAAGAAATTTATTTATTTGGATAGTAGATTTATTGATTTAACCTTTTGAGTGCATAATTAGAGACACAATAGTAACACAATAGCGCGTGAACGCCGGCGTTAATGCGGGGATCAACAGCTTAAGTAGATAGAGAGAATACACATTAGATACGGCTCCTACAGCTACGTGTTAAGTTGAACGTACACTTATCCGAGCCAAACGCATCAAACGAATTGAAGGTAAAGAATTTTAGAATTCTTTTTAAGAATTTCTATGAAACCCCAGGAAAGACTCCAGAATAAAGAATTCTAAAATTCGATTAGTTCGGCTCGGATCAGTGTGCGTTTACCTTAAGGGAGACACAGAAGCAGTTCTTAAAATTTTATGCACTGGTAATAAACACTGTACAAAGGCTGACTAAAGCCTTAGGCATTTTCTATGAGTACACCTTAGTGATGCAGAAACAGACATGGCAGGTATAATAACATAATAGAACGACACACATACATAAAAATAAACAATGCTATTGTGAAAAATGAATCCAACCAAGCAATACTTTGATGATTCTACAAACTCCTTGCGAATGTGCTTACATTCCAGTTATTCAAGATGTAAAAGATAGAGATAGGGAGAAATGGGATAAGATAAGATAAGTACACCGCAGACTACCCCCCTTTTTCTATTTCAAGTTCTTACAGTCCATCCTAAGGTTGTCTGGTAGATATCACTGTTAGCAATAAAACCGCCTTTGTACCCTTAGATTTAAGTCATTGTAAAAGTTTTGTTACATTTTGGTATACAATAAAGTTTCTTCTTCAGAACTAAGTTAATATAAGGAGCAGTTGTGGCCTAAAAAGCAGTGGAGAACTAGTGGTAATGGCCTCAACTTACTAATTTTATCTCACAGGTTCAAACCCAGGCAGGCACATTACTTTGTGTAATTTATTTCAACAACACTGCTTTAAAAACTAGTAAAAGAAAACATCGTGACGAAACCAGCATGTTACATTACAACCCATGCTGTCTTAGAGAGGGCTTGAGACTTGAGTCCTAGCAGTGGGAATATTATTTCTTTCTCTGGTCTTATCTGCAATCAGTCACTACTATAAGCAGATGTTTTGAAAGATTGGTACAGATGGAGTGTGCCCTCCAGCGAGGACAACAAGGCAAGTATTAGGTATGTATGTTGTGGCGAAATTGACAAGATGTCTTTTCTTCTAACACATTTATGATAAGACCGGGTTGTAAACTTGTTAGCAGGTTCGTTAGGGTGGTTCTCAAGCCTTCTCAGGAAATAATATAAAGCTGACTATGCTATGCAACTAAATTAATACTGCATTTATTAGTGATAAATAGTTATTTATCATTGTGATTCTTAAGGGATGACCAGATGGTTGCAAACCAACGTCCCAACCAAGGTGACCTTGCTAGTTTCAATCCATAAAGCAGTTGTAAACCATGACCTTCAACGCCCTTGGTTTGGAGGCGCGTTTTGCCAACTACCGAACGTATTCGCGCGTGGTTTACATCCATGTAGCCACAACACAAACCAAACACATAAACCAAGGTCACCTTGGTTGGAACACTAGTTTGCAAGCCGTCTGGTCACCCCTTAACAGATTTATGGGTAGATCTTTTGGTTGTTACTATGATTTGTAATGATGTAAAGTAAAGGAAGGGTAGGTAATGTCTTCTATCTATCTGTGACTAATTTGTGAAGTTTATTTTCAGATGCATAGTTAGAATATAAGCATGTGAGTCAAAGAGTTTTTCAGTTCAAATCAAAAATATTTTATTTCACAAGCCCTACATGGGCACTTATAAAACATTAGACGCTAGTGCACGGTTCCAATTGGATGTTTCTATCCAATGGAGGAGAACCAGAGGAAAGAAACTCCACAGTTCATAATAATTTCAGTCGAAAGATGTCCACTGTTGGACATAGGCCTCCCCCATGCGTCGCCACAAAACCACCGGTCCTGTGCGTCGCGCATCCATCGGGTTCCCGATAGATGGTTACTTAAAAAAACTGGGCAAGTGCGAGTTAGACTCATGCACTGAGGGTTCTGTACAAATTTATGTAAATAGATCAATTTTTAAATGGAGTCTCGAAGATTTTTTCGAATCGCCAAAAGTTTTTTTTTTTTGTGATGTTTCAACAAATTTACTGTTTTAAGATATATTCCTTTAGCTGTACTATAAGACCTTGCTTTATACCAAATTTCAGGATTCTAGGTCAACGGCAAATATACAGTTTTTGCAACATAAACAACCATCTTTTTTTTTGTTAACCTAGAAGTTTGATTTTTCGCAGCTTCAAGGGACCGCAGACCTAAGTATATGGTTTTCATTTCAACTCGATACCTCCACGCGTTTGCGAGATAAAAGGTCTTAGCAGACAGACAGAGGGCCGGCTAACAAAGTGATCCTATAAGGGTTTCTTTTTTTTTCCTTTTGAGATATGGAACCCTAAAAATCAGATAAAAGGCAGACAGATGATTGACCATTTGATGAAGAGGTCTGAGTTTATCAGTGGACCTGACCTACCAGTGGCTGATGGTAAGAAAATTAAGTCTCAAAAGTTAGTGAAGAAGACATGTTTTGTAAAATATTACTTAAACTGACCCATTAGCAGATTTAAGAAGGAAATTGAAATGAGAAATAGAAACTTTTTAGATTTATGGCTAGTGAGTACTTTTGAGAGTGTAAATAGTAATTTCAAGAGCCAATTATTAGTCATAGAAGTTATAAATTAAACTTACTATGTCTTAGCCTTAGCGTTGAAATAAAGTAATTTTTTTAGCACGATACTTCAAACGGAAAACCTTTTTTTTTTACTTTTTCTGAACTTTATGTAAACTTGGACAGGTTTCAACAAGTTCATTAACCCTATTCGACCTCTTTTCAAAGACGGGTAAAATTAATCTTCGCTACTTGTTGCAGCTATTTATAGTAAAGACAAAACGTGTAAATCGAATGCTAGACTGCTAAGTTATAGAGAAATAAACAAAATAATCAAAATAAAAGGTAACTTCCGCCATCTTGGAATTCTACATCAAAAGAAAATAACGTGTGAATAAAACTGATAGAAATTATAAAAAATACTCACGTCTATGTTTATTTGAAGAGATTACTTCGATGTTTGTACTTTTGTGAAATATTATTATAAAAAATCACAAAGACTCGAAGCTCGTTCGTACATTATCAACACACTTCACGTCCACTACACAGTTCGTTGTAAATCACAGAAATACTCGAATACATTAAAAAAGGTTGCGTGAATTATTTACACATTTACAAATATAATTTATAATTTCTGACTGAAATTAGCACAACAAAATACGCAGTTCTCGGTTGGTGTCTGACATTGTCTGACATTTTTGTTTGAGATGATTCCGTTTTGCTTCCACATCGAACTAATTTGAGTCCTCATTTTTTTATTTTTACTTTAAAAAATTAAATCTGGTTTCAACAGGACAATATTTAAAAAATATTCAAAACAATATCATAGTGGTGGGTTAAAATTACTTAAATTTAATTCAATGTTTATTAAATCGAGTAATTGCCTAAACATTAGTTTTCACTAACAACTCACATCAGCATAGAAAGGAACGACCTACGAAATTTTCTTTATACTGAAAAATATGCGGCTATGTAAAGGAAAATGCATATTATGCCTCATAAAAGCATAGATAAGTAATTTAGAAGATTTTTAATTGACAAAAAAAATATATTTTAGATCATTAATCAAGAGGTTAAACTAGCTTACTAGCACTACTTTTAGCTGGTGGGCCAAGGCTTTTATGTGTTTTTTGCATTTTATTTACGCCATATTTGAGGGGAAGATTAATCTAAGGCATGAATTTTTAAAATATTTCATTTTTCTTTGGAACTGAGGATAAAAATCCCTCTTTAGACATTCTTCAATTTTTAGCTTTCATGAAATTTTTACTTTTTTTTTGTATTCTTTTGCCATGTAACCCTGATCGTTAGAACCATAAACAGTAAAAAACTTTTTATGTTTCAAAGCAGCGAAGACGCCATCTTGTTGGATGTTAAAAATTATTGGGAAATTCGAAGAATTTTCTCATATTTTAATTTGTTTTGGTGTTATATGTGTTGTAATCCGAAATGTCTAAGCGCCGCATCGAAGTGATGGATCCTTTTATCAAAAAGAAAAGGTTAGTAACACGCTTTCTAACGTTTGTTATGCCATGCTTTAAATCGTCGTTTACATGCCTTTGTTTGTCGTATTTAATTAAATTATCAGTTATAATTTGTGGCACATATTGTTTTAAGAAGTATAACTTCCAATTTTACTCTTCTAGAAGACAGACTCAAGGTTAGGAATCTTCTTTCAGGGACATAGCTAGGTACTTCTGTATTTCTACTTTGGTACCTTTAGTTGTCACCGGTTTGCGTGCATCCTTTTTGATAATATATTAGTAAAATTCGCTACTCTGAACTGTTATTTTAACATCATTTACTTATAAAATGAAGTGCGTAGATGTAGACCGTATTAAAAATTCATACGTTTATAATGAAATGGGTCTTGCGACTTGAAGGCTCTAAAGCGCATGTCCCAATTCCGAAACATTATTATCGGTAATAAAACTCGTATTTTTCTACTGTCGATACAATAATTTAACGTAAACAACAGTAGTAAGTAATAGAAAAACAAAATAAAAACAAAAGTGAAAACATTATTTACTTGTTGGTTTAACCAACAAATAAATATTTTTACAAATAATTGAATGCAAAGCACATTATTGATTTTATTAACCACATAAATGTTGGTATTTTAAATAGTATGAATCTGAAGTAAACTGAAACTTGAAATTAAACTTTTGATTTCACAATTGTTAGCAATACATAAAATACAAACTGCTTCCAATTAAAAATAAATATATGTATTATTAAGGAAAATGCTTGCCAGTGCACCAGGATTCACCCTGCGTTCAAAAATAACCAGAATAAGATAGGGTCGTTACTCTAACCGTTCAAAAATGCTTCGTGTTGCAACCCGGGGTCGTTATATTATAACTCGAGTAGCTACCCTAGAGTTAACCCAACTAACTCTAACTTCGAGCACGGTAGGTTGGTGTAAACGGCAGGAATAACAGTTTTTTGGCATCGACAATTGAACTCTACGTTTGCTTTAAAAAATGCGATTTGAACGAAGCACTGAAGAGTCACAGCAGCCTTGAAACTCAAAAGCCATGTTATCTAGAGCAGGAGAAGATATTTGGTGATTTCTAACCCTAAAATAAAAGTTGAATGTCTGATAAGGGTATAAAATAAAAATTTCAGATATAAACAGGAAAAATTCAGAGGGTTTTGTTTTGTTTTTTTCCTATTAGACCAAAATATGATCTTGTAAATTTAAGAATTTTTTTTGATAGTTTAGAGAATTTTACAATTTATGATATTCTAACAACCCCGCCCCAATAATAATGATATTGATAAACAATATTTATTTTGCAAATAGATTTAACCTATCTAATAGCGTAATTAGAGACACAATAGAAAGACAATGGCGCGTTAACGCCGGCGTTATTGCGGGGATCAACAGCTTAAAAAACACACGCATTTTTTTTGTCATTTAAGCTAGATGAGGCTTGTGTTTCCTAGCTGACTACCCTGAGAAGAAACACCAAAACAAACTCAGGTTTTAAAGTTTAGTCCATACAGTAAATATGTAATGGTCAAATCACATGAGAACCATGCAGATTTGTCTGAGATGATCTTTTGAAGAAGGAACTATACAGATTTGAGTGGACCTGTCCAGTCAGTGCAAGCATTTTTCAGTATTCGCAAAGCTCAACTCAACCCTTTATCTAGGAAACACGTTGAGGTATCGAGTTAAAATTATAACCATATACTCAAGTCTGCGGTCCCTTGAAGCTGTGAAAAATCAAACTTCTAAGTTAACAAATAAAAAAGATACAGAGATTATGTCAGAAAGAATGTATATTTCGATACTCTCAAAGAAATCAAAATTCATAGGGACCCAGAATCCTGAAATTTGGCATAAAGCAAGGTCTTATAGTACAGGTATTGGAATAAATCTGAATACAGTAAATTTGTTGTTACCTATGTCACGGAAAAAAAAACTTTTTTGCAATTCGGATAAATCTTCGAGACTCCATCCGGGAATTATTAAAAATAAAGTTCAAAGTAAAATAAAATTCACATGCCATGTCACAGGCTAAATAGAATTTAAGAATATTATTATAATGTAACATGAGAAACCATCAATTGTAAGTACTCTATTTAAATGTGAATAAAATGATTTTGATTTGATTTGATTGTAGTCTGTACTTTTGTACGGAACCCTCAGTGCGCAAGTCCAACTCACACTTGTCCAGTTTTTTTTTTTTTAATTATTCCCCTAGAATAGGAATTACTCCTGTGTCATTTGTGTGTTCAAAAACCTGTAACAAAACCCAGAACAAATCTGTAATCCAAACAAATATTTTTTTTTTTTTTTGGCACCTGATCCGATGTCGACTATTCTGCCAGTGTCATGTGGTGACGGTAGCGTCGTGAGGTGAACCGTCGGACTTTGCACTTTGTGGTAGATCTACAATGTTAGTTAGTGGCTGTAAAGACCCAGACAATGTTTGTTAATTAACATAGATTAAAACAAAATACACAAATACTCAAAAAAACAAATATTGGTTCCGTGCGGGAATCAAACCCGCAGCAGCCAATTTCTCAACCACTGTGCCAATTATGTCGTCAACCATAGACAATACTTTTCTAGACCAGGCTAAGCCGATTTTGAGTCGATAAGTGAGGGAAGACCCTCACAACATCTTATTGGGACTTCACCTCTTATTACAAGTACTCTATGATAACTGTAGACACAATGACGTGACTCAATTGTGCAGATAACTATTTTATTACCCGACTACGGCAAAGCCAAAGGAGGGTTATGATTTTTTTAAAATGTTTTTGGCTAGGATACTAAGACAAAAGTATAATTATTCTGTACGTGTGTTTGTCACTTACTCCTTCTAAATGACTTGATTTGGATGAGATTTTGTATGGTATATTTGAGTGGGTCAACATCCCTGGATGTTTTGAAAATACGATTGAACCCAGAAAGTGGTGCTGCAATTTTGTTCTTAATTTTTTTTTCTGATGTAAAACTAGCTTTCAGACAAGATAACGTCTGTCGGGAACGTTAGTATCTATATATATAAAAACAAAAAGAACATAATATTGTCAACTTACACACTTTCTAACTACTCAAATTTTTTCTAACATTTTCGTCAAATCTCCGCGTCACATGTCCGTACCATGACAATGCTGATACCTGCTAGGGCCATGGGGAAGAGTATGAAAGTGATAATTGTTGTCCTAGAACGCCTAAGGCAACTGAAGGAACATAGGTGTGGTTATATTCAGTAAAAGTCGCCCTAGAGAAAAGAACGAAAGAAAAAGAGTTTATTTACGACAAACATGGCACATAACTTAAAAAAATATATAGCGAGCGGTATGCTGTCTCTGTCTGTCGTAGGCACTACGGAGGTCAGTAAACTTTTACGGCTAACAGCTGATTCCCCGCGGGTTGTATGAATTTTGTTTTACGATTACATTGCCGAATTTAAGTTTTTTGCTTTTTTTTCACTAAAATTGTGTTTTTGGGCTGGATTTTGTTGTAACAAATAAATAGAACACAAATCTAGTTGAAAAACGGTCGGAAAATTCGACAATTTTCCTGAAGAAAATTCCAACGTTTTTCAGTCATAATCATGGTCATGAAGCTACTGTTTCAGTTTTTGCCAACCTGTCAATTACACGGTGTATATTATATTATAACAAATTATATAAAAGAGTGAGTTATGCGACACGTCCGCGCAAAACGGCCAGCGCTCAGCAAAATGCTGGAGCTCATGTACTGAACAGAGCCACAGCGCTGATTTTCAGCGTCAGCCGTCGTCGACGACACGTTGAATGGCTAGCAAATTTACATCTTATGAACTAAAAACAACTTAAGAAATAACATAATAATCAACCATTATACGATACAATAAAGAGAATATAGAGCAGGAGAAGTTATTCCCACTTGGTAAAAATATCCATGAAAATCGATTTACACTTAAGTAGCCAGCGGTGCCGCGGTGGCCGAATCTGACATTGCTTAAAGATTTGTTCCATTCTCTCCAGGGAAGAGAAAGCAGCTGCGGCCGCCAAGTCCGGTGGTGGCGGGGAGTCGTCTGAAGCCGCGCTGGCGACCCTCGGCACCAGCATGCCTCCTACAGCCACCAGTACTCCTGGCGTCAACCCGTTTACTGGTAAGTCTGATATATTAAATTATATTTATTTAACAGAGATCGGACTATGTTATCTGAGGCCTACTGTTAATGGACGCGTAGCTTTAAGCTAGAACTACACTAGACCGACTCACACATGTGAGACGCCTGATTTGTACGTAGAACGACGTCGCGTGTCGTGGATCGAGTGTAGCTCTACAAGTCTAGTTTCCATATAAAATGTATGGAGACCGACGCGCCCAGATCGGCGTGTGTGGCACACGTGTGCGCAGTGTAGTTCTAGCATTATAGACTAGCGTACTAAGCCTAGCCCCCCTAGCCAAGTTACAACCGTTTCGTTTCCCTTTTCGTCGATCGCCTCGAGTCGGCCACGCCTCCTATTCCTTTGTTCTGACCACGTTTACGAATCGAAACGAAACGGTTGTAACTTGGCTAGGGGACTGTCCGCGAAGCGTATCACACGCGTACGTTTTCAATCATTTCCTTCTGTCTTTCTTCTTATGTTCCCACTCGATGTACGCCCTGACGTATGACTTGCGGTACGGCAGGCGTCGTGGAGCCTGCATGCAGCGACGCGAGTATGACATAGCCACTCTGTCGACAGAATTTCATAGTCATATCTAAATGTAAGCTGTGAGCAGGCTACGCGTCCGTGGCACAAAATAGATAGGTACAGAAGTCTATCTCATGTATGTACTTCACTTTTCATGCCTACACTCGACGGTCGCGCTAGGGTTGGCGCCGCTCCGTCCGAGCGCGCTCGGGTGCGGTGATAAATCATCATCTTCATCATCATTTCAGCCGAAAGACGTCCACTGCTGGACATAGGCCTCCCCCAAGTGTCGCCACAATGAACGGTCCTGTGCGTCTCGCATCCATCGGACTCCCGCAACCGTTACCAAGTCATCGGTCCACCTTGTAGGAGGCCTTCCAACGCTACGTCTTCCGGTACGTGGTCGCCATTCCAGAACCTTTCGGCCCCAACGGCCATCTGTTCTGCGAGCAATGTGCCCTGCCCATTGCCACTTTAGTTTGGCGATTCTTCGTGCTATGTCGGTAACCTTGGTTCTCCTGCTCGGTGATAAATGCCTAATATAAATTGTAAAAATACTCGTAGTACATGGCCACAAAGTCATGTTCGCTTTCTTTCTCAGCGCGGGGCTGGTAGCCACTGAGGTACTGTCGCAATCTGCGACGGTATCGGGATCTTTATTACTTCTTGAAATGAAATACTTTTACTGAATGATTGTATACTTTTCTTCAGGGTTTCAATATTAGTACTCGCACTACAACGGTTACGTCCGGACTGAAAAAACTAGACATTTCTTTGTTCTACTCAATTTTTAAACCTATTCTAGAACAACAAAATCCTTAGAAGTATATTTTACATGCCAGTTCGTTAACCTAACCAGGCCTGGCGCACTTCTAACTATAGGTATAGAAATATGCCTACGCCCGCGGCCTCTCTTGCGAGGCTAAATTCGGTAGAGTGTCACACGCGTGTTCGATTTTCCGGTTGACCCGCGCTAACAAAAATTATTTTCGAATTCTTTATCGAGTTTTTATTTCAAGTATTTGCGACATTTTTCACGTAAACGAGTCAATGACCTTAAAGATCTTTCAATATAAGTAGACCTTCCAGTACTAGTGACTACCTTACTAATGCAAGGTCAACATAGACTGCAATTATATCTTACAAAATGTTAATTATTATGTATAATAACGTCTTAAACGACCTACCTTTTAAAAATTATATATGAACGCAAAGCTAACGACATACAAAACCAACAAAGTTATATGTATACACTTCATTTTAATTACCTATTTCATTTGTTTAGATACCTAACTAAATGTAAAATCTCTTGACACTTCTATGAGATGACTTATAAAAATATGTTTTAAAATATGGATATAAGTAAATAGGTAGAAATCAATTAGGTACCTATCTACCATATAATTTTAGAAAATCTGATTATATTTTATGTAGTAAAACGTAAGTAAGTACCTATTTCACATTTTTCAAAAACACACAAGTCCTAACCCTATAACAAGAGCGGCCTGTTCAAAGGCGCTTAATGGGCATAATAAAAGAGACTCTCGTCGCGCGGACTTACGGTGCATTTTGATTCGTTACGAGCGCCATTGGATCTGGTAGGCTAATAAAATCAAGGTCGTGTCCGTGCCGTGCAATGTATTATGAACATTAGCGCTGTTATTAGTAGGTTTAAATTCGTATGTTTGCTATCAAGGAGTGCAATTTCTGTACTTGTACTATTTCTTATTCTGTGACCTAACTCATGCGATGTCCTTTCGATATCACAGTACTTGCCTAACTGTTCTGTGTTACGTTAAAATAAATCATCAAAATAATACCTACTTACCTCTCTGTAACAACTGGTAGCTTAAAAAACGATAATTTACCAATTAATGTTGAATTTAAACAACCGTCCACTGAACAGATTTGTTGCTCCATTATTGCACAAAAAAGTTCACAGACGCGTGTCTCAAACGGTTGGCACTCGCGCTCGCACTGGTTCCAACTGGGCTGAGATATCGTGTCCGTGAGCGGTGTCTGTGTGTGCGTTGCTCGAGCGCGCTTTGTATGTAGATTGACTTCTGTACCTATCTATTTTGTGTCCGTGGTCAATAAGCCTAATTCTACAAACTTTAGGTAAATAAACTCTACCTAAAATCAATAAATCCGATCTCTGACGATCATACATCTGGTCATACACACACACACGCCGGTTTTTATTTCTAATTCATTTTATGGTATTGTCCACAGGCCTCCCACACTCCCAGCGCTACCATGAGCTCCTCCGCCGCCGCCTCGGCCTCCCAGTCTGGGAATATAAAAACGATTTCATGAGACTCCTAAACACACACCAGTGCGTGGTCCTCGTCGGTGAGACCGGCTCGGGAAAAACCACACAAATCCCACAATGGTCCGTTGAATTCGCTGCAGTGACCGCGGGCAAATCCAAAGGCGTTGCCTGTACGCAACCAAGAAGAGTGGCGGCCATGTCAGTCGCCCAGAGAGTGGCAGAAGAAATGGATGTAGCGTTGGGCCAGCAAGTTGGTTACAGCATCCGTTTTGAAGACTGCTCCGGGCCCCAAACTATACTGAAATACATGACAGACGGTATGTTGTTACGAGAAGCTATGTCAGACCCAATGCTGGAACAATATAGAGTTATCCTCCTCGACGAGGCTCACGAAAGGACGCTAGCCACAGATATACTGATGGGTGTGTTGAAAGAAGTTATTAAACAAAGAAATGATCTCAAACTGGTTATCATGTCTGCTACGTTAGACGCAGGAAAGTTTCAACAATATTTCGACAATGCGCCGCTCATGAATGTCCCTGGTAGGACACATCCCGTCGAAATTTTCTACACACCACAGCCTGAAAGGGACTATTTAGAAGCAGCTATACGGACGGTCATTCAAATACACATTTGTGAAGAAATCGCAGGAGATATACTACTATTTTTGACGGGACAAGAGGAAATTGAAGACGCTTGTAAAAGAATCAAGCGTGAAATTGATAATTTAGGACCTGATGCTGGTGAATTGAAGTGTATACCATTGTACTCGACGTTACCACCGAATTTGCAGCAGAGGATCTTCGAACCTGCACCTCCGAATCGTGCAAATGGGGCGATTGGTCGGAAAGTTGTCGTGTCAACGAATATAGCGGAGACATCTTTGACTATAGACGGTGTTGTGTTCGTCATAGACCCTGGGTTTGCTAAACAGAAGGTGTATAATCCTAGGATCCGTGTGGAGTCGTTGCTAGTGTCGCCTATAAGTAAGGCGTCTGCCCAGCAGAGGGCGGGCAGAGCGGGCAGGACTCGACCAGGGAAGTGTTTCAGGCTATACACAGAGAAGGCATACAAAAATGAGATGCAGGATAATACGTACCCGGAAATTTTAAGGTGATTGGTGGTATTCGAGGTTTTTTTTTTAATTTTGTTATTTAGATTAAGATTTTTTTTACATTTCGCGTCACATAAGTTTTCCGTGCTTATAATTTACTTTCGTCGATGTTTGACACGATCTTAAGGGACTATGCAGACCAAGACGGCATGGCAATTGTACATTATGATACAAGTGGAGAAAATTTGTGTTTTATGGAGCCGAGTACAAAGTTAATATGTTTGCAGTGAAGGTGGTGTGACGATCTGTACATTTTCACGGGGCAAGCTTGGCCAGAGATAGCTGAGGTTTGGAAGGAGATAGGAGAGGCCTTTGCACAGCACTGGGACACAAAAATAATAAAAAAATGTGGTGTGTGTGTTGTAGTTGCTAGTGAATTGAATATTCCTCTATGGAGGCAGTGGATGTGTCGTGGCCAGGGGGGCTATTAGCTAACTTTTTCAATAACAGTTGACAACTAGCATTCGTTGCACACTAGACTTAGTTGTCAACTGAAAATTTCATAAAATTGATATTACGTATCACACAAGTGACTAACAAACTACGGTGTAAATGTGGTGAATTATAAAAAATTACGGTGCCTATTGTGACCATTCTAAAATTTTATCGACTATTATACAGCTTCAAAAGCTTACACAATCGCAATTTTAAAAGTATCGTTACAATAACGTCTGTGAAAACGTGTTACGGTGGCTATCAAAGGCACCAGTGGCTAGTGACGTCACTGCAGTTGGTCACTGAAGATGGGCAATACGAAACTAGCTGTCAGTTCAATGATGCACATTGTTAACAAGTGATCATCACTTGAACTGTCAACAGAGTTACGCAATAGCCCCGCTGGTCTGCGTCCCTAACTCCCAAATTATAACAAGGATCTTAGTAGATCAGCAACATTGATTATTCCGTTTAAAATAATAATGTCACAATCCACCGGATCCTTCAACTCTCCGTTCTTTATAGACCCTCGGAGTCGGAGTCACTTGAGCTAACTGGACGCACAATTGTTGCCCTTGCAGATCAAACTTAGGCTCTGTAGTTTTGCAGCTGAAGAAACTTGGAATTGATGACCTGGTGCACTTCGATTTCATGGACCCGCCTGCCCCGGAGACGCTAATGAGGGCTCTGGAGCTGCTCAATTATTTGGCGGCGTTGGGTAAGGAGAATTACTATTATTCTTATTCTTATTTTATTTTTTTCGCTTTTTATTGTACTTTTTAGGGTTCCGTACCTCAAAAGGAAAAAACGGAACCCTTATAGGATCACTTTAATGTCCATCTGTCTGTGTGTCAAGACCTTTTATCTCGGTCTAGTGGTTAGTGGGCCTGACTGCTATGCCGGACGTCGTGAGTTCGATTCCTACCCAGGACAAATGTTTGTGTGATGAGCGCGATCATTTGTTCTGTGTATGGTGTAGATAAATATCTATAAAATGTATGTATTTAGAAATATTTAAGTATGTTTATCAGTTGTCTAGTACTCATAACACAAGCTCTGCTTAATTTGGGACTAGACGGCGTTGTGTGTTAGTTGTGTGAATATTATATTATTATTTTTTGACATATAATCAAGTCTGCGGTCCCTTGAAGCTGTGCAAAAAAAAAACTTCTAAGTTAACGAAAAAAAAAGATAAAGCCGTTTATGTCGCTAAAAACATATATTTCGACACTCTCAAGAGAATCAAATTTCAAAGGGTAGGTACATTACCGTTGACCCAGAATCCTGAAATTTGGTATAAAGCAAGTACGCATAACGGGCATAATAAAAGAGACTCTCGGTACGTGGACTTAGTGTGCATTTTGATTTGTTACGAGCGCTACTTCGTCCAGTAGGTAAATAAGATGAAGGTCACGTCCCTGCCGTGCAATATTATATGAACATTATTATAATAATAATAAGGCAGGGCAGTTTTGTGGCGAACTGTTGGGCATTAGCGACCCCACGGACTCGATCTCCCGGGAAAATTCTTGTTCTTCATCTCCGGCTTGCCTTTATTGGCCGGCCGTAGTGAACACTGACGAGGAACAGAGCTCCCACCTCTCTCTTGCCTTTATTGGCTGGCTTGAGTGGAGATTCGCAAGAGCAAACGTGCTCGGGAGAAGGATGTATAATCCAGTAAGGTGCTGGTAGGGATCTTGACCGTACTTCCGGGATTGTCCTGATAGCCGTGGTATACCTCTCCACTCCTTAAGCACCTCAGGATATGTTGCCCTCTTGTTGCTACGTCACTTCGTGCTAGCGACCGTTTATGGGGGCCCATTTATTGAGTGTGCAAGTCACCCCCTGCCTTTTGTCGATGGATATTAATAACATTGTTTAGGCAGGGGCAATAGTCTTAACATAGTTCCTGGTAACCAGTCCACTTAAGACTCAAAAACCATAAGGGCCTCTGCGAGTTGGTTTCGGCTCCTCGTACGCCTTCCAAAGGTCCAGGACCTTAGGGTGCTGAGATAAATAAATGTATAATAATAAATTGTTTATTTTCGAACAACAATGGAACCATTTTTGTTAGTAACTTACAACCTAAAACTTAAACATTATTATCGTTGTTAGTAAGTTTATATTCGCATGTTTTCTTTCGAAGAGTGAAATTTTTGTACTTGTACTATTACTTATTCTGTGGCGCAACCTAGCCAGGCACATTACTTAGTGTAATTTATTTCATCACCACTTCACCACTGCTCTCAAAACGGTGAAGGAAAACATCGTGAGGAAACCGGCATGTCCTAGAACCAAAAATTCAAAGACGTGACATCAGCAAACCCGCACTGGACACGCGTGGTAGATTAAGGCCCATTCCCTCTCCTTGAGGGAAGGCCTGAGTCCCAGCAGTGGGGATAATTATGCTAACTTGTCTAATACTACTTTCAGATGACGACGGCAACCTAACAGATTTGGGTGCCGTGATGGCAGAGTTTCCCCTTGACCCTCAGCTCGCCAAGATGCTGATCGCCAGCTGCAACCACAACTGTTCCAACGAGATCCTCTCCATCACTGCCATGCTGTCAGGTGAGATTCAGGGAGTTCCACTTCTTCTCTTTGTCCCACTATGTCAAAAAGTGGGTCAAGTACAGACAGTCGCGACAACATCGGACAACCCTACGTATGGAGAGTATCCACCCTTAATTTGTTAACACCTCTAAGGTCCGGACTAAGCGTTTCGCCTCATCGTTTATATAGCGTAATCGAAGGACTGGAACAATTTGCCTGCTGCGGTCTTCCCGTCAGATTATAATTTATTTAATTTTAAAAAATTTCATCAGTTATGAATTTTTGCTATCAAGTCTGAACACATGTCATCATATTTGAAGCTATTTCATAGAAAACTAAAGTTTATTTACATGAAAACTAAGGTCAATATTGCATGAACCTTTCACTAATGTCAAATGGACTGGATCTGAGTCCCACTACACTAGTCGACGACGTGGCGACTCTTGGGGTATAACCATGTCTAGTAGTGGACGTCTACATAGTAACTAAAAGACTATATCGTGGTATCAGTTCTCTTGCCCAGACCAGACACAATATCCGTCTAGTCAGAGAAGCCACCCTTTACAACGACGGTTTGTGGAACTTTACATTCTGTTCGACATACTTTTACAGATTAGCAACTTTATAAACTCTTCAATACACAAATGTGTTTTTTTGCATAATTATAGTTTTGTGAATATTCTTTTCATTTTCCTAATACGTCTTGAAACTAAGCGTAATTTCCTCACATTTCCAGTCCAGCAATGCTTCGTGCGACCCAACGAGGCTCGCAAGGCGGCCGACGAGGCCAAGATGAGGTTCGCGCACATCGACGGCGACCACCTCACGCTACTCAACGTGTACCACGCTTTCAAACAGAGTGAGTACCATCGCTCTCTAGTAGAGACCGTAACACACTAGTAGAGACCATCACACACTAGTAGTGACCATCACTCACAAATAGAGACCATCAAACACTAGTAGGGTTATCACACTCTAGTAGAGACCATCACACACTAGTAGTGACCATCACTCACAAATAGAGACCATCAAACACTAGTAGGGACTATCACACTCTAGTAGAGACCATCACACACTAGTAGTGACCATCACTCACAAATAGAGACCATCAAACACTAGTAGGGACTATCACACTCTAGTAGAGACCATCACACACTAGTAGTGACCATCACTCACAAATAGAGACCATCAAACACTAGTAGGGACTATCACACTCTAGTAGAGACCATCACACACTATTAGTGACCATCACTCACAAATAGAGACCATCAAACACTAGTAGGGACTATCACACTCTAGTAGAGACCATCACACACTAGTAGTGACCATCACTCACAAATAGAGACCATCAAACACTAGTAGGGACTATCACACTCTAGTAGAGACCATCACACACTAATAGAGACCGTCAGACTTTATTAGAGTCCATATCAAGTGTGTACAAGAGACTATCCCAAACTAATAGAGAGCTTCACACATTAGTAGGAACCATCCCACTCTAAGATACCATCACACTTTAGTGGAGACCATCACACCCAAGTAGAGATCTTCACACACTAGTAGGGATCATCACACACTAACAGAGACCATTACAATCTAGTAGTGAACCCTACACTCTAGTAGAGACCAGACCAGACAAGTGTGTATTAGTGACCATCACACTCTAGTAGAGATCATTTTTGGTAGAACAATTTTGGAAAAAAAGTAATATCATAAAAATAACACATTCATTTACATAATGTTTCAGACATGGAAGACCCCCACTGGTGTTACGACAACTTCATCAACTACCGCTCGCTGAAGTCGGGCGACAACGTGCGCCAGCAGCTTAGCAGGATAATGGATAGGTACGTCACTTCCCACTCATGTCACACCTAGCTGTTATGTTCCCACTGCTGGGACTCTGACCACGAGGGTTAGACATATGATTTTTTCCAATACAATTACTCGAAAACTCACTCTTATCCCTACCGCTTTTGGAGGACATGGTGGAGCATACGGTGGAGGTGTGCCCTTCTTGGGCGGAGCACCGTGTCCTCGTGGGGGCTCACGGCGGCAGCTCGCTCTCTGGTACATGCTATGGTCCGGAGCGAGGAGGAATGGCAGGCGGTCGCCTCCTTCTGCGAAGCAGTAATGCTAGCGTAAGAGGCGGCCGCACGCGTGAGGAAACGGACTTCCTCACGCCCCAGCCGCTGGGATCCGACCCCGATTTCCAGAAACCGGAGGCGTTTATAACTGTCCGGACCGAGTTCCGAGTCATCGACGGCACGTAGTATTACACGCGCGCCTTAAAGAGATGTCAGTAAAACCGTAGGGCAGCAGGGTCGAAGTCTACTGGGGCCATGGGGTAAGCGAAAGAGAACGTCGGGGCCCTGGAACAAAGGCAAAGCAGAAACATAGGAGTGGGTTATAGAAACATGGATGTGGTGCTTGAAATTTGACACAAATTCTAACTTAAATCTATATATACACTTCTGGACACATCTTTTGGCCCACCTTGTATTTTCAGTTTCGTTTGGTCCTAGCTAAAATTTTATATTAGGTCGAGCAAAAAGTTTTTATGCAGTTTTGAACCTGGCACATTCACAATTTCATTCAATAGTCTTTTTTTGAATTTCGAACATAGAATTTAAAGAAACAAAAGACAATTTGGAGCCTGTTTGTTGATATCAAATAATCGAATACTAAGAAAACTTGGTTTTATTGGTTTACTTGGATTTAATTCTTGAAAAAGTGATTGATATCTTTGGTTTTGCAACAAACATTACTTATTCTTAACATTAAGGTGAGGTTCTATCAATAATCTATGGATACTTCACCTGAAGTCGCCGCCCAAGCTGTGGCACTTATTCAGGCCGGACACAGCCAAAGAAACGTGAGTGCTCAACTTAATTTAAGTCGATCTGCGGTCCGAAATGTTTATCGGAGGTACCTAGAGACTGGCGGCTTTGTTCGTCACCAAGGAAGGCCACGATCTCGGGTCACAACTGAAAGGCAGGATCGATTCATCGTGACGACCAGCTTGAGAAATCGTCACCTTACCTCCATTGAGATACAAAACCAACTTCGCGACTTCCACGGAGTATCTGTGAGCGCTCGAACTGTTCGGAGAAGGTGAAAACAACGCGATATGGTACCACACAAGCCAGCTAATGGGCCCAAATTAACGCGAGCCCACCGAACAGCGCGCCTTCATTTCGCACGCAGTCATTTAAATTGGACACAGCAAGATTGGAGCCGTGTACTCTTTTCTGATGAGTCTAAAATTGTGTTACATGGCAATGATGGAAGGAAGAAGGTCTACCGACGTAAGGGAGAGCGTTTCGCACAATGCTGCTTTGAAGAGAGGGTTGCTTATGGCGGTGGCTCATGGACTGTCTGGGGCGGTATATCCGCGAGCGGCAAAACTTAACTTGAGGTTGTTACAGGACCACGGCTGCCAACATTAAATGCTGAAAGGTACATTCGTGAGTGCTTAGAACCTCACGTGATACCATACGCGGACTATGTGGGTCCAAATTTCCTTTTTATGCATGATAATGCAAGAGCCCATGCGGCCGGCATCGTCAGGGAATATCTTCGGGATGTGAACATCACAGTTATGGACTGGCCAGCCAGAAGCCCAGACATGAACCCCATTGAGCACATGTGGGACGAGCTAAAAAGACGTGTTAGGGCTCGTCAGCCAGTTGCCCAGACGATGCAGGAGTTGAAAACTGCCATAGAAGAGGAATGGGAGATGATCCCTCAAAATTTCATAGAGCGGTTGATAAACTCTATGCCTAATCGTATGAGAGCTGTGGTAGATGCCCATGGAGGCAACACGCGTTATTAAATTAAACCTTTATTTGATAAAACATGTTTTTTATTCAAAAATCAATTGCCTTTAACAAGGCGCATATCCGACTTGTTAGGCGTAGCTCCATGTCGTATGGTATTCTGAATTCAAATTTAAAACAATACGATCGAAAAAGATGGTAAAATGTATCAGGTTTAAAACTGCATCAACAGTTTTTGTTCAATCTAGCAATCATATTTCGGTAGGGGCCATCGAAACCTAAACTCTAAGGTGGGCCAATAGATGTGTCCAGAAGTGTATATAAAAGAAAGTCGTGTTAGTTACACTATTTATAACTCAAGAACGGCTGAACCGATTTGACTGAAAGTTGGTGGGGAGGTAGCTTAGAACCAGGAGACGGACATAGGATACTATTTTTTTTTTGAGTGTGGTAGGGTAGGGTAAAGTTGGGTAGAGTAGAATATAGTAGTCAGTTGACGGGAGCGAAGCCGCGGGCAAAATCTAGTAAATAATAAAGCCAAAAACTACTCTCAAAAGATGATCCAAGAGGTGTTAAATTTTTTATGAAAACACTAACTTCAGCCAGCGGTTTCGCCCGCGTCAAAGTAGGTATCTCCATACAAACTTTGGACCCCCGTTTCATCCCTTTAGGGGGCGAAATTCGGAAAATCCTCTCTTAGTGCTCGCCTACGTCATAAAAAGAAACCTTGGTGCAAAATTTCGCGTTCCTAATCCCAGTGGTTTCGGCTGTGCGTTGAAATGTCACGTCAGTCAGTTACTCCTTTTATATATAAAGATTCTAGCGAGTGAAATAACGAGGAAAATGAGAGTCTGATCTAAAGTTTATAATTATTGTCTGTTTCAGGTTTAATTTAAAACGAACAAGTACAGAGTTCACAAGCAAGGACTATTATATTAATATAAGGAAAGCACTAGTTAATGGATTCTTTATGCAGGTAACAATATATTTTTTTTTAATATATCTAATTAGCTTCTGCCAGTGTGAAATTTGGTTTCTCTATATAGGGTGACTGGCAATTAGTGTACGATAATTAAACACGTAATTGTGCTCATGATAACAAACAATTTTTATTATGGGAGCAAAGCCGAAATCGCGAAAAAAAAATCAGCTGTTCAGTACATTAGGCAAACATAAATGTACTGAACAGCTGATTTTTTTTCGCGATTTCAGGTTTGTTCCCATAGTAAAAGTTGTTGGTTATCACGTGTTTAAGTATCGTACACTAATTACCAGTCACCCTATATGAACTTTGTAGGAGGCCTTCCAACGCTACGTCTTCCGGTACGTGGTCACCATTCTAGAACCTATCGGCCCCAACGGCCATCTGTTCCGATGACTTGGTAATGGTTGCGGGAGTACGATGGATGCGAGACGCACAGGACCGTTCATTGTGGCGACACTTGGGGGAGGCCTATGTCCAGCAGCGGACGTCTTTCGGCTGAAATGATGATGATGATGATGATATAAACTTTGGACATCCGTTTTATCTCCTTAGGGTGTGAATTTCGGAAAATCCGTCCCCAGCGGATGTCTACACCCTATAAGCAACCTACCTGCCAAATTTTAAGTTTGTAGGTGTTATAGTTTCTGAGATTTTGTGATTAATCAGTGAGTGGTATTTCGCTTTTATATATATAAATTTGATTGGATTTGATTGGCCTATTGGTCTAGTAGTAAGTGGCCCTGACTGCTATGCCGGAGGTCGTGGGTTCGATTCCCACCCAGGACAAATGTTTGTGTGATGAGCACGATCATTTGTTCTGTGTGGGTGTAATTTGTGTAAGTTTATTAGTTGTCTAGTACTCATAACACAAGCTCTGCTTAGCTGGAGACTAGACGGTGTTGTGTGATAGTTGTGTGAATATTATGTAATAAATCGTTATTTGCATAAATAAGGTACAGAAGGTTGACAACATAAATAAAATTGATCACTTTTGATACAATTGAAAGGCAGAATGCCTTTAATTAATGCCCTTTTAAATATAAAACATTGTAGTTGAAACTAAATTAATTATATTGAAACATGCACTCATTATACAGATTTCCATTTCATATAATATAAAAAAAAATATATAAATAAAATTAAAATTGTATTGTTGAATTAAAAAATGTCAATATTACAATGAAAACTAATAAAAATAATAATCACCAATGTTGTTATGTCTGGTTTATTCCTCTCCCACCCGTTAGGATCACTGGCTCGACAATGCACGCGTACACAGTACACTACGTCCACACTCGCCCGCGGCTCTGGTGACTCTCCCGTAGGCACTTGCACATGAGCACACGAGACAGTGTATGTATCGTGTCAATTCACATACACTACAAATGTCAATAATAATCATGTCAATAATACACATGTCAATTATGATAATCATGTCAGAACTTACAATTTGTAACCTAAAAAGTCATGTACACTATAGAAACATTTTTCAATTAAATAAAAAAATATATATAATAATCGGATGGCAAGACCGCAGCAGGCAAATTGTTCAGTCCTGCGATGTACGCGGTATAAACGAAGAGGCGAAATCAATAAATAACACAAATTGTTTGATACATTGCAGGTAGCCCACTTAGAGCGGACAGGGCACTACCTGACGGTGAAGGACAACCAGGTGGTGCAGCTGCATCCCAGCACGTGCCTGGACCACAAGCCCGACTGGGTCATCTACAACGAGTTCGTCCTCACCACCAAGAACTACATCAGGACCGTCACGGACATCAAACGTGAGTAGGAAGCTGGTAGTTGTGGCTAAGTTCGGTCGTGTATGGAGTACTGCAGAAATCAGAAACGTTTATTTTAAATAGACCAATTACAGGCACTTTTGAATTGTCAAAATGTCGGTCAGTCAAAAAAATATACAAGTGAAGCTAAATTGCATGTTCCAAAGCGTAGATCTCTATGGAGAAGAACGTGCAAGAAACTCCATGGACACTCTTTTAAATCATGTTATGAGTTACATAAATCTTGGTTACATATTTCTTGTCGCTTCTAATTTGTGAGCACTATGTAGATAAGTAATAATAATTAAAAAAAATAGAAATTGAATTAAGTCACTGGCAGCTAAGAGATGACGAGTCTCAACTGACGGCACCCGTTCACGAGCATGACGCGTGCATCAGCCCCACTCAGCTCAACCATTTTGAAGGGAACTGAATGACCCAATAACACGTGCCACCATCAGCGAGACATTTGAGTGAGCATGACAAACTCTCACTTGCCATGCTCGTAATGTCAAACAAGTTGTAACCTAATAAAAATGCTCCATGGTACTTCACATTCACAAAACTTGAAAAACAAAGTGCTTCTACATTATACAATGCTGCTCTCTTCTTTGGGATGGGTCTGCCAAATACCAGCTTGATGCACTAGAGTCGACTGAGAGGCGAGCCAAGAAGAGCATTAGCAATGATGCACTTATCGAGTCGAAGCTCCAAAGCCTTGAGCATCGACGCCGAGTTGCTATTCTGTCGGTTTTCTCCCGGTTGCATTTCGGGGAGTGTGCGTCGGAATTGCATAACCTAATTCCGCCCGCGCCCGTTCCATCATCGGACCACCAGGCGTACGGCGATGCGTCACCGGTACATGGTGGACATCCCACCTATACGCACAAAGTGTGCGGGGTACACATTAATTGTGCGTACAGCTAAGGAGTTGAATTTCCTGGCGGAGTTTCCTATTTACTGATGGCTACAACCTGAGGATCTTTTAAGTCAAGAGTGAATAGATTACTTCTAGGCAGACGTTCTCCTTCGTCGACCACATCGTCACTTTCCATTAGGTGAGATAGTGGTCAAGCGCGAGCCTGTCAACAATATTAATAATATATGTTCACGTTAAGAAAATCATGACTCATCGTTGTCAGTCAACTTATCCACGCCCCTATTAATAATATTATGTTCACGTTAAGAAAATAATGACTCATCGTTGTCAGTCAACTTATCCACGCCCCTATTAATAATATATGTTCATGTTAAGAAAATAATGACTCATCGTTATCAGTCAACTTATCCACGCCCCTATTAATAATATATGTTCATGTTAAGAAAATAATGACTCATCGTTGTCAGTCAACTTATCCACGCCCCTATTAATAATATATGTTCATGTTAAGAAAATAATGACTCATCATTGTCGGTCAACTTATCCACGCCCCTTGAACAATTAGATTATAGTAAAATAGAGCCGTGTTCTCATTGACCAGTTGATGTAAGCCCTTCAGACAGTACAGACGCGCTTTTGTCAATTTTAACAGTGTTAACCATATTTTTTCATAGAAATAAAAGTAAAAATTCTAACGATTCTGATTAAATTTTAAATTGTGTTCTGAAAAGAAAAGAACGTGTTGCGCCGACTCCAAAATAAAACGGGACAAGGGCAGGAAGATGATAATTATGATGTGTTTTGAAAAGACTGCTTTAACCTTTTGAGTGCGTAATTAGAGACACAATAGTAAGACAATGGCGCGTGAACGCCGGCGTTAATGCGGGGATCAACAGCTTAATATCAATGGTTTTTACTACAGTATGAACACACCTTTATTTTGCAGTTGCATTGATGACGTCACTATCTTCATAACGTGAATAGATTTATAGTACTCATATAAAGAGAAAGACGCTGCGTTGGCGCGGCCTCCCCCACAAGGTGGACCGATGACCTGGTGATGGTCGCGAGAATGCGATAGGTGCGAGACGCACAGGACCAGTCATCGACTGGCTTGTTGGTCTAGTGGTTAGTGGCCCTGACTGCTATGCCGGAGGTCGTGGGTTCGATTCCCACCCAGGACAAATGTTTGTGTGATGAGCACGAACATTTGTTCTGTGTCTAGGTGTAATTTATCTATATTATGTATGTATTTAGAAATATATAAGTATGTTTATCAGTTGTCTAGTACTCATAACACAAGCTCTGCTTAGCTTGAGACTAGACGGCGTTGTGTGATAGTTGTGGAATATATTGTGGCGATACTTGGGGAGGCCTATGTCCAACAGTGGACGTGTTTCAGCTGAAATGATGATGACTCATATGAAGTATCAGTTTATACAGCTCCCATCTTTCTGTCCACAGCGGAATGGCTGCTAAAAATAGCGCCGCAGTACTACGAGCTGAACAACTTCCCACAGTGCGAGGCGCGGCGGCAGCTGGAGCTGCTGCAGGCGCGGCTGGAGTCCAAGGCGTACCAGGAGGGCTTCTAGCTGCAGCACGCGGCCACTGGGATCAACGACAAGATAAACACGGCACACGATTTCTGCAAACACCTTAAGATTTTGTAATCAATTCAATCGTGCGAGGGTTATCATATTAAACCTTTTAGGCGCTCGCGTACGTCGGATATAATTACAAAATTAAAAAATTCAAATATTTTTATTTCATAGGTCTACATGGACACTTATAAAACGTCAGAAGCTAGTGCACGTTTCCAAATTGGTCGTTTCCTATGGAGAGGAACCGGCAAGAAAGTCCATGGTTACCTTTTAAAAAAAAAATGGTTGATGTTACAATATTTCTATATCCTCGTCAGCTCTTCCGTCACCTATGGGGATTGAAGAGCTAAACGAGATGCGAGTACCCAGTCGCAAATACACGACCCTGGCGAATAGGACACGAAAATACTCGTTAGACCAATCCGACGCGGACGGTTAAAGGGTTAATATTATTAAGGGAAAAGTTTGTATTTATGTGTGTTTATTGCTCCTTCACTCTCTAACGGCTGAACGAATTTAGATTAAATTTGGCATATGGGTAGATGTCCTACCACGTAGGATAATTTATAAAGGAGAGTAATTACAACCATTCGTTTGTTTCAAATAGACCATTTAAAGGTACTTTTGAATTGTCAAAATGTCCGCAAAAAAATATTGAAGCTAAATTCCATGTCTCAAAGCGTAGATCTCTATGTAGAAGAATGTGTAAGAAACTTCATGACACTGATCTATTATCTACTACTAATTTCTGCCAGCGGCATCGCCCGCGTGAAAATCGGCTTCTCCATACAAACTGGACCCCCGTTTCATCCCCTTAGGGGGTGAATTTCGGAAAATCCGTTCTTAGCTGATGTCTACACCCTATAAGGAACCTACCTGCCAAATTTTAAGTTTGTAGGTGTTATAGTTTCTGAGATTTTGTGATTAATCGGTGAGTGGTATTTCGCTTTTATTTATACAGAAAGAAAAAGAAATAAATAAAGAAAACTAAAAAGTAACTACTTAATCTATAAATACTTAACTTAAAAATAATAGAAAACAATATTTAAAGATAAAAATAAAAGACCTGTGCGAGGCCAAAAAGGCTCCTATCTCGGCATAGATAAAGATCTACACACTTTAGTAGATCTAGTTCTCGATATAGATTTACCACACTAGACTGGCGGCCGTCAAAATGCTTTTGTGCCCGTTTGAGATTCGCCATTTTGGCGCTGTTGGCAGTAGCGAGTGTCTACGGCATTAAAACTAATAATTTCGCACCACTTACAATCTATACATTTACGAGATTCTGTCATGTACTTATATATGTTTAGAGATATATATTTATTTTATTGTTCATCATCATCATCATCATTTCAGCCGATAGACGTCCACTTCTGGACATAGGCCTGCCCCAAATTTCGCCACAACGAACGATCCTGTGCGTCTCGCATCCATCGGATTCCCGCAACCTTCACCAGGTCATCGGTCCACCTTGTAGGGGGCCTTCCAACACTGCGTCTTCCGGTACGCGGTCGCCACTCCAGAACATTTCGGCCCCAACGGCCATCTGTTCTGCGAGCAATGTGCCCTGCCCATTGCCACTTTAGTTTGGCGATTCTTCGTGCTATGTCGGCAACCTTAGTTCTCCTGCGGATATCTTCATTTCTGATTCGATCACGCAAGAAAACTCCGAGCATAGCCCTCTCCATTGCCCTTTGGGTGACTTTAAGCCTTCTGATGAGGCCCATTGTAAGCGACCACGTTTCGGAACCATATGTCATCACTGGCAACACGCACTAGTCATAGACTTTCGTCTTGAGACACTGTGGTATATTGGATGAGAATTTTATTGTTAATTCACGCTAAATACTCTCCAGCGTTTGATGGTCTGTTAACAGTTTGCACGTGTTATTGGCAAAATTGTGGTGTCTTTTCCACACCTTTGCCATTCCATTAATGAAGAGTTGAAATTGAAGTTGACCTCATTTTTCATAAGTTTTATATAATTCGTGAAGCAGGAATAACACGGAATTCGAACGAAATTGATTCAAAATGCAAAAATAGTTGTACAGGTATCGGCACGGATCTTGAGCGCTCGGCTAAAGAGTGGGGATCGCTTTGCGTACACGTTTTATATAAAATAAAATGGGTGTTTTACCGGTAAAAAATAATAATAAAATAAAATAGGCTTACATTTAAAAATAAAAAATAATACGCGTACGCAAAGCGATCCCCACTCATTCGCCGAGCGCTCAAGATCCGCGCCGATACCTGTACTGTACATTTCTCTGCAGCCATTTGCATTAAACGTCAAAATTAGTTCTCTGGACGCTCGCTAGTGGCGCTTCAAATGGGCACAAAGAATTAGCTGTCAAACATAAAATATGGAACAGCTTTCAATTGTATCAATCGAAGACTTGTACATTTACAGTTACTACGTTTCCAGCATACTAATAGGGTATTACACTCATTTTTGAAGTGTCTCAATTAGATTCTATAGTGCTAAATAACCACTAAAAAACACAACATTTTTATTCAACTTAAAAATGCGTTTTAAATTTACATTTTCAAATTTCGTGACGTCAGTTGGCTGTGTAAACAAATGCGCCCAGTATGGCCGATCAGTTGACAGTTGTCATTTTATACAGCCGAATGACGTAATAACATGGTGGCTACTATTTCAAGGTGATAAAAAACATAATAAAATGAGAAAACTTTGAATTGAGTTTTAAAATTTATTTTGTTATTTTATGAATTAAAACCAATATGTACCGACTGATAAGCTATTTTAATATTTTTAGATTTTTTCTCATATTGCTTATCCAATTTACTTTTGACATTGGCAGAATAGTCGACATCGGCTTTATATGCCATTAAAAAAAAATAGAATAGAATGGAACAGCCTGTGCAGTGGTACATAATAGAGATCAGTGGCTCCATGAACACTCTTTTAATTTTTTTTTTTTAATTGAAATAATCTAGTACTACTACTACATATTGTGAATTACATAAATCTTGGTTACATATTTCTTGTCGATTCTATTATGTGAGCACAATGAGAAGAAGTAAAAAAGTGAAGTGAAGAAGTAACAAATATACATACACCCCTATTTTTAATTAGTACAAAAAAAAAAATTGGGCTCTATCCGTACCCGTTACTGATCATGTTTTTGTGACGAAATCCCAAAATTGTCCACGAAAATGTGGTCATAATTGGTAAATTCATAATAGAATCAACCATTCATAACAATTGTTACTAGAAAATACTACGCGCAGTGTTTTCCATTTTGATCGTCATTTATTCATAATCAATACCCTGTACAATATTTCCATAAATTGAGTGACATTTTGGGATATAAACAAACGCTAATAACTTTGCTGTTTATGAATATTATTTATTGAGACATTACTTAAATAATAACAAGACCTTTTCTAATAAGCCCTTTAAGTATTTGTACTAATTAAAAATTAGTGTTACTACTTATAGTTCCTTTCGCCTTTATAATATTAATGTGACAACCAACGATGATTTTTTTGAAAATTCATCCTGTATTGTTCTTAAATAGGATATGAAGTTTGTTTAGAAATTCGTAATATATGTCGATTCAAAGAAATCCCGATGGGAGCAAGGCTTATTTATGTTCACATAAGTAAATAAAAAGATAGGAGGAAACAAGAGTTTTTTTTTGTTGTTTAAAACGAGTCATTTTCAACCCTTTTCAGATATACCAAGAAAAGATTTTGTTTTACGAAGCGAAGTGAGTATTGGCCATTTTTTTTCATCGGTGAAGACGCAATGTGACTGAAAAGTCGAAAGGGAATCGTTTGTCTTGGTATGGTCATGTGAAGAGGAGAGATGAAACGCATGTTACTAAAAGAGATATGAGTTTACATGTGGATGGATGGAGAGGGAGAGGGAGACCAAAGAAAAGATGGATGGATTGTGTGAAGAGTGATATGATAGAAAAGGAAGTTAGTGATAGCATGACGAGTGACAGGGCAGAATGAAAGAAAAAAAAACGTGATGCGCCGACCAAAAATAACACTGGACAAGGGCAGGAAGATGATGGTGGTGAAGACGCAATGTTAAAAATCGCTTCGTTTCAACAAATCAGAAAGCAAAAGCTAATATTACTTCTTCCAAAAATGGATGTTCTAATGTTACTTATTATCTCAGTACCCTGTGGGCTCCAAGAGATGCCTGAAGGTCCAAAAGACATTTTGAAGGCGATACGAGGGGCCCAAGTCAACTGGCTTGTAAATGTTAAGTATTATGTTTCAGACTGACCCTCGGTGCTATTACCGAGGGTATACATAATTAAATCAAAATTTATTAATAACATAGTGTTATCTATAATATAAAAATGAATCGCAAAATGTGTTGGTAAGCGCATAACTCAACAACGCCTGAACCAATTTGGCCAATTCTTTTTTAAAATGTTCGAAGTCCAAGGATGGTTTTTAAGTAGGGTAGAGTAGTCAGTTGACGGGAGCGAAGCCGCGGGCAAAAGCTAGTATAATAATATAAATAGAACACATAAACAACACAAAAAGCGCCTGCACGAAATGTAACTGCAACTGTTTTACCTGACGTATTTTTGGTCGTCAAGTTATTCAGGCGTAGAAAATGTCAAAAATAAAATAATGATTTTGTAAAGAAATTAATAATATCTCCGTCGCCTATTGTGACGGATATGGCTTTTCAAGTACTGGTATGGCAACCAGACCAACCATGTGAAATGGGTCGGTACGCTCTCTGAGCCGTATAGTTTGGAGTGTGGGGTGAGACAGGGAGGTCTGACATCTCCTAGGCTCTTCAACCTCTACGTGGATGACCTCATAGCGGGACTTAGCAGCATGCGTGTCGGATGCAGTGTTATTTTTTATTTTTATTTTTATTTATTTTTATCGTTGCAGCGACGTTTTTACATTCACGAAATAAATGTTTTCTTCTCAACGTGATATGTTCATGCATATATATACGAGACGATGTTCCTGCAATATCCAGTTGATCGGACGTCAGTCCCTTACATAAACGGAAGGCGCTGAGAACATTGTCACGCAATATACGTGAGGCTAATTTTACGACAATGTTTTTTGGTTTATTATTACTTGTGTTGGTGGTGTTAGCATTACAAAATCAGCTATGCGGATGATATGGTGCTGCTGGGTCCGTCTGCGGGGGCAGTAGGGAAACTGCTTAAGACTTGTGAAGCCTATGCTGCCACACATGGTTTAACTTATAATGTAAATAAGTGTGAATACATGGTCTTTAAGGTCGTTGGCAAAGATCGAGAAGAAGGACCCGAGCTTCTTATAAACGGGTCTGCAATCAAAAGAGTATCTCTTTCAAATACTTGGGACATTGTCTATCCGACGACCTTAAAGACGATGTAGACATTGAAAGGGAGCGCAGGGCACTAGCCGTCCGGTGCAACATGTTGGTCCGTAGATTTGCTCGGTGTACCGACCAAGTTAAAATGGCCTACTGCCAGAGTTTGTACACGGGTAATCTATGGGTCAATTACACCAAAAGATTGCTAGATATCCTGCGTGTCCAATATAATAATGCCTTCAGGATGTTGTTGGGAATGCCTCGCTACTGAAGTGCGTCGGATATGTTTGCGCAGGCTCGTACCGACGGGTTCCACGCGATTGTTCGCAAGAAAAGCGCTTCGCTGCTTAGGAGAGTGAGAGATAGTCGCAACAGCATCCTGAGAACTGTAGCGGAGAGCTATAGCTCTCCGATTATAAAATTTATTATACAAAGGGTAATGTGTACTAACACTAGATAATAAGTTATTTATTAAGTTACTAACACTTTATGGATCTTTTTGTGTCCGAATTAAAATAAATTCTATTCTATTCTTCTATTGTTGATTTTCGGAGGTACAAAATCGCGTACTTAATACTATAGTTTTATAAGAATGATGAAACTCGTTATAGTTTTGGTGTAGAAGCATGGTCCCGCCATTATAACGCGTTATAAGTGCGGGGCCAACAGTGAAATTCCGTTTACACCGTGTAAGGTACAAAAATTTCAGGAAGGGTACAAAATAGTACTAACACGTACTAAATATACGTGGTAGAATCATTCGGATACAAGAGTTGGTCCCGCCATTATGACGTTTATCAGTTATCGAGTCCAATTTATAAGGCCACTACTGCAGTGGTGACCCGGTGGTATCGGCTCCTACTTACGAGTTGTAGGTCGTGGGATCAAACCCAAGCAGGCGCATTACTTCGTGTAATTTATTTTTTATCACCACTGCTCTCAAAACTGAAGGAAAACGTCGTGAGGAAACCGACATGCTCTAGAATCATAAAATCGAAGACATGTTTGTTACATCTAGCAATCCACACTGGGCACGCGTGGTGGGCACGCCTCCTTGAGAGGAGGCCTGAGTCCCAGCAGTCTTATCTTCCAATGACTTCTCTCGCTTTGACGTGGAGCGAGAGTGTCAGAATTTTACCGACTAAATCCACACATGTGTCCTTCAGCTGCCCTATGCGTTTTAGGACTAGTTTTCAGAAATTCCTCGTAGCCCTACGACTCAAGCCTGCCTGCCTACTTGGCACCGAAAGTGGTACTCATCATTGGAGGATTGTGGACGTACTGCCTAGCTTTTCGAGTTATGCCGTTTTTGCGAGCTACCCGTAGATGGAGATGATCCCTTCAGTCACTAAAATACACGTTGAAGTGATAGACAGTAAGACGGTCATTGTCGGTTGTAAGTGAGGTATCGTGTGAGTATTCGGCCGATAATATTATGTGTTATAAAAATAATGTATTGTGAAGGATTCTTCTTTACAATAATTGGTATTTTTATTTGCATATTAGTATTCCCCGATCACTAAATGTATCAAAGGCGCTCATTTGCGCCCAGTGGCTTACGACACAACATATATAGGTACGAAAACTAGGCCAGATGAATGAGACATGCTCTCGGTTTCAAAGAATCACCCTATTCTCTTGATATCACAGTCATCTGGCTTATGTGAAATATTAAAGTATTATGTAAGGTCATTTCGGTGTGTTATTTTATCCTTTGACTAGCTACACGGTGGAGGTGTGTCCAGCTTGGGCAGAGCAACGCCGTATCCTCGTGGGGGCGATCGGTGGCGGCGATCCCTCGCCCCGGGCCGCGCGTACAGGCCATGGTCCGGAGCGAGGAGTGGCAGGCGGTCGCCTCCTGGGAAGCAGTAATGCTAGCAAAGGAGGCGGCCGATCGCGTGAGCAACGGCCCTCACGCCCCAACCGCCGCCGGGATTCCGATCTCGAGTTCCGGCGACCGAGGACGGACGATAGGCGGGGACCGTCCGGACTGAGCCCATGTCGTCGACGGCGCGTACTGTTCCACGCGCGCCTCAAGGAGATGCCAGCAAATCATAGGGGCCCAGCAGGGTCGAAGCCTACTGGGGCCCAAGGGTCTGATTCTGAAAGGAAGACTCGGCCCCGGTAAGAAAGGCAACGAAAGAACAGGAGTGGGTTTTTAGTCAGTAAAAGTCTGACACTATCTCGCGCTTCGCCCAAGAGCCGGATTTCTCATTAGATGATTTTCCCAACGAAAAAAAAAAAATCCTGTGACTAACTTATGCCAGCGGCTCCGCCCGGGTTAAAGTAGGTTTATCCATACAAACTTTGGACCCCCGTTTCATCCCTTTAGAGGGTGAATTTTGGAAAATCCTCTCTTAGTGCTCGTGTACGTCATAAGAGGAAACCTTGTGCAAAATTTCAGGTTCCTTGTCCCAGTAGTTTCAGCTGTACGTTGATATGTCAATCAGTTTCTCCTTTTAATAGATGAAACTAGGTTTCAGGTTCTCTTCACCATTTCAGAGTTAATAAACACGCAAACATTACTAAAGTAGAATCTTGGAAGTCGGCTGGTACAGGCCATGGTTCGGAGCGAGGTGGAATGGCTGGCGGTCACCTGTGAAGCAGTAATGCTAGCGAAGGAGGCCGCATGTCTGAGGGAACGGACGTCCTTACGCCCCAGCCGCTAAGACCCGGACTTCGATTTCCAGCCACCACGAGCAATGGGTGGCTCGCCGTTCGACTGTCGAGTAATCGTCTGGATTGAGCTCGAGTCGTTGACGGCGCGTAGTGTTCCACGCGCAGCTTCATAGAGACATCAGATAAACCGTAGGGCTCCAGTAGGGCCAATGCCCGCTATGGCACAATGATGGGCGATTGTTACTGATTCCAACAATCGAATGGTTTGATACTACTAATATTAACAATCGAATGCAAAAACAATCGATCTCTAGTTCTCATATTCGAATGAAACCACTAGTTCATTCATTTACTTTACCCGTGCCATACAAAATAAGGGTGTTTTAACGTACAATAAAGTCTACTTTCAATTGATATCCGTAGCAACAAGTAACTGATTTTTGAACCACTAGTTCATTCATTCAGTTTGCCACACGAAATTGAGTATTTGTTTCTCAGTTAATAGAGTTTAATATTAGACGAAGTTACGGGTATTCGAATATATGAACCAGTAATCTGAAAGTTGAATCAGAAGGAACGAGACAACGCAATACATTCTTATTTACTTCTCATTCGTTTTCAAATTCGAATGAATTGTAAGGTTATTCGAATAATTTGAATGACTTGTACAATCGAATCATTCGAATAATGTCATTCACAATCGCCCATCGCCCACGGTATCTCAATCAAAAAATCCTGTGCCAATTATTGGCACAGGATTTTTTGATTGAGATACCGTGGTTCTGGAACGAAAAGGGTAACTGTAGGACCACGGGTGGGTTTCAATTTGAATTAGCAAGTCTGACTCCACCCAGAGCGAGAAATACTACATTTTGATACAAGTGGAGAAAGTTTGTCATTGCGACCGATGCGGAATTCTCCCGAGCTGTAGGCGGTGTGTTATGGAGCCGAGTGCTGCAGTGACAAATTCCCATGTGTATCAAACGACGTTTTCCAATACACTTCGAAGAAATTAAATAAACGGGGGTTGACGCGTGTCTCGTCGGGGTCGCGCCGCACCCAGCCTGATATGATAAATGTAATAAAATTGTGGCGGGGCGAGCGCGCGCACTTTTCCGCACTAGTGCGAAAAACAGTAAATTAGTGCTTCAAAGCGGTAGGGATAAGGAGCGGGTTTTCGAGTAAGTGTATTGAAAAGTTATTTGATGTCCCCCCCAATCCAAAGTTAGGTAATAAAATGAAACACTAGAATAACAATAACAAACTATATTTGGAACAACTTCCACCTTTCACAAATCATTGCATACACTCGTCTATATAAACTATACAATGGAATTCTACTGAATACTTGCTGAGAGAGAGAGAGAGAACACGACGTTAAAATTCACTGAAAACAATTGATATTTGATCTCTATCCCTTATATTCTAAGGCCAACTGTAAATGGACGCGTAGCTTCATAGACGCGTATTCGTCATATTCATGCTGCGAGCAGGCGTATATGAAGCTATACGTCCGTGGAGAGTAGGCCTAAGTCATTTCCTCCATTGGACTCTCAAATGGTTACCGTGGTCTTGGAAAGCAAAGGACAACAGGGGGGCTATTGGCTAACTTTTCCAATAACAGTTGACAACTCATTCGTTGCACACTGAACTTAGTTGTCAACTGACAATTTCATAAAATTGGTATTACGTATCACACAAGTGACTAACAAACTACGGTGGAAATGTGGTGAATTATAAAAATTTACGGTGCCTATTGTGACCACTCTAAAAATTTATCGACTATTATACAGCTTCAAAAGCTTACACAATCGCAATTTTAAAAGTATCGATACAATAACATCTGTCAAAACGTGTTACGGTGGCTATCAAAGGCACCAGTGGCTAATGACGTCACTGCAGTTGGTCACTGAAGATAGGCAATACGAAACTAGCTGTTTGACAGTTCAATGATGCACATTGTTAACAAGTGATCATCACTTGAACTGTCAACAGAGTTACGCAATAGCCCCGCTGGGTAGGGTTTTTAGATCTATCTGCCTTACTCTGTCTTTTACTGTAGCTAGAAAGAGAGCAAACTTAAGTGTGAAGCTGAAGTTAGATACGATGCGGTTTTTGTACCAACGTAAACACTCGACACCGTTTATACTCAGTGACGGATTAAGGGCGGGTTTCTGAATTGAGTATTTTAAGTTAAGTACGTCTCAAACTGTACTTTAATGCGAAATTTTGACAGATTTGCAGGCTAAAGTAGAGTTTGAGAAATACTCAACTTCAAATGCTTAAATCAGAAATCGGGCGTAAGACTACTTGATGCCCTAAGCAATCTACGCCTGTGGGCCCCCCTATCCGTATGTCAACTAGAATCGGTCTTTAAACCTTTACCGCCTAAAAACATTAGTTTTTTTGTAAAATAATGTGATAAGATGTAACGTACCTTCTGGTGCCCCCCCCAGACGTGATGCCCTAGGCAATTGCTTAATTTGATTAAGGGTTAATCCGTCACTGTTTATACTATCGAGTTGTCGCTAGCGAGTCCGTTTGACTCATGGTACGAGTTTAATTGTAATCTATTCGATACACGTTTATTCGATATCGACTATGGTAAGATGGTGTAGTTTTTCGATAGTAACTCATGATAAGGGTACTGAAGGAATATAGGTGTTTTAGTCAGTACTCTCGCTTCACCGAGAACACGAGGAGGTAACTGATTTCTCACTTTAAAGACGACAACATCGGACAACCCGACGTACGGCGTGTGTCCACCCTTACAATGTTGGCAGCTCTACGGTCCAGACTAAGCATTTCACCTCGTTGTTTATACAGCGAAGGACAAACAATTTGCCTGCTGCGGTCTTCCCGTCCGATTATAATTTAGGTGTCTTCAAGGCTAGAGTGAATAGGCTCGTAAGCTGTTGATCCCCGCATTAACGCCGGCGTTCACGCGCCATTGTCTTACTATTGTGTCTCTAATTACGCACTCAAAAGGCGTAAACTAGTGCGCCCCACCATCAACGATTGCATCACTGCTTACCATCAGGTGGGATCGCAGTCAAGCACTAGTTTACATCATTTAAAAAAGAGCCTGCCCCAGTCAAATTGACAGTTATTGACAATGGTCGAGAGGTTTTTTTTGTTAGCATGACCAGAGTGGAGTGGAGGAAGTTACCTTCAAAAGGACTTAGAATATAGCTCTTAAGGGAAGGACTTTATTTTGTTTTCCTAGTTAAATGAAAACGTATAAAAAACCTGTGTCCAGTACGCCGTAGTCACGACTAAATGACAGATTAAAGAATGAAATCGTAGCTTGGCGTCGAGAGCACGCGTTTTCTTTTTCGACCTGGTGGTTAAGAGGTTAAGCGAAATTCTCTCTCTCATATTAAACTCTAATTTAATTTTATATTAATCTAAAAAAAAACCTATCGTTTTGCATCATTCTCAATTCTCAAGATGTACACACATCTTTGGGTCTTTGATATGATATGGTGGAATGCGATAACCCTTATTTATTTAACCCTTTAACCGCTTGTAGGCGTGGGAAAAGTGTGTCATCTTTGCGATTGGAACATTTGCATCTGAATCACTGAAATGTTCCGAATCAGTGATATGTATCATTTGGAACATCGGCTGAAAAGATACAAACGGAACATTTGAAACATCGGCTCACAAGATACAAACGGAACATTTGAAACATCAGCTCACAAGATACAAACGGAACATTTGAAACATCGGCTCAAAAGATACAAACGGAACATTTGAAACATCGGCTCACAAGATACAAACGGAACATTTGAAACATCGGCTCACAAGATACAAACGGATCATTTGAAACATCAGCTCACAAGATACAAACGGAACATTTGAAACATCGGCTCACAAGATACAAACGGATCATTTGAAACATCGGCTCACAAGATACAAACGGAACATTTGAAACATCGGCTCACAAGATACAAACGGAACATTTGAAACATCGGCTCACAAGATACAAACGGATCATTTGAAACATCAGCTCACAAGATACAAACGGAACATTTGAAACATCGGCTCACAAGATACAAACGGAACATTTGGAACAACGGCTCAAAAGATACAGACACTGACTGTTATGAATCGTGATCTGTTACGTTGCGTCATTTATACACTTAAGAATAATTTAAAGCAGATTTTATTAGTTCAGGTCATTAATTATATTTGAATTTTAAAAAGACTGCTGGTCACTTAAAACTAAAGAGTGTTTCAGTATTCCAATTGTTCCAAATGATGCATTTAAAACATTACTGATGTCCCAATCTTTCGGAACACTAAAATGTTTTGGAACAGTAAGTCGGTTCAGTAAAGACACACGCCTAACCGCTTGCGTCGCTTGAGTGTTTGCGACTGGGTACCCCATCTCGTTTAGCTCTCCAATCCCCATAGGTGACAGAAGAGCTGACGAGATGGAGTATTTGGTCGTGGATGTGCGACCCTGTGTCGTCGGATATATCCGACGTTGGCGGTTAAATGATTAATAAAAGAAAAATATCTTAGTCGACAATACTATCGCGTGGCATTGTTACGTCTGTAGTACATTTTTAGAAAAATTTATATGAAAAATCGTTGTCGCACCATTGTCGTATTGTCGCGTGGCAGCACCAGACTATGGAAACCTTCAATTCAAATTAGGATAAAATTTGTACACTAGAAATATTTCAAGAATGGTTTGCCAGTATTTTAAATATCACTTGAGTTCTTCGATTCCATTTCGGTCTGGATCTATTTTTATTATAGTTCATACGCTGGCGTAGTTAGCTGGGCGGGGCAGTGCCCTGGGACCCCCAAGAACTGATTAGCAAACCTCTTTTTGAACAATCAAAAAATTCTCCCACAAAAATCTAAATAAAAAAGTAAATGTCTGACAATACCTCCCGCTCCACTCAGAGCTGGAGATATCATTTGAAGATTTCTCATTTTTAAAAGGGGCCCCTGAATTTTTGGCCTAGAGAAGGGGCCCTAATTTTTTGGCCTATAGAAGGGGCCCCCGATTTTTTTGGCCTAGAGCCGTTGAGTTCATATCAACGTAAATGCTTAGAATAGAAATGGGAAGAGATTTCTCTATCAATAAATCTTCTATAGGCACTAATATCTCATACATTCGTATTCCAAAACGCACACGTTTAAAAAAAGTTTCAGGGACTCACAAAGTAAGTAAATATACAGACAGACTTTATTATATTTTGTGTATGTATTATTGAATTACCCTTTTTAGAGTGAGCAAGACTTGGACAATATCTTCTAAACCGCTCTGAAGTGATTATGGGCCAACTAATATACATAGTTCTATTTCTTTCTGGCATTTGAAGCTAGAAAGAGACGGATTATCGTATTGTCACACGCGAACCACAACCACATCACAGCGACAAAAAGTGGTTACGTGTGAATAGTGTCGCTGCAGTTTCTTGCAGTTGCGTTGTAGTAACTACAAATGACTTGAGCATATTAACAATTCCACTATGACTAATGCGCGATGTCGCTGGTGGTTGCATTGTGGTAGCGGTGTAGTCGATATCACCCACACTGGTTGCTTTCAACAACAAAATGTGGTCAGTGTGAATGAAACTATTTATTTTTATAAACTAGTGCCCAACTACGTGTATTTGTTGTGGTGTGGTTGTCGTACGTCTGAATAGATCCATAGGGCCGAAACTGCGTCTGCGTGGACGGCTCTGCGCTCCTTTTTTGCTACGTAATAAATATTAAGTTCTCCATCGACACGACTACATGCACACCGTAGTTGAACTAGCGCCACTACGCAGGTAATAATCCGGTTTCCGTGACGGGGACCCGAGCACACCACACAGCTTTGGCCCTTACAAGTACAATTTGTTGTTTCACTTTTGAAGCCAAATTAACGTTGTATAGGCATTAACTCACACACTTTCAATTACCTCTACCGTAAAACCATGGAATCATGAAGCTATTTTAATTTTAATTGTGTGTTGGATCATGTTAAAATTAATTCGTGTTATTTTTTAATCAATTTTACAACATAAATATTATTTATGTACGAATAAGACGCAGCATCGCGTCTTGTTGTGACCCTAATTAACAAAAACGCTCGTAAAACATTAAAATTATTTATTGTTTCAACATTATGTGCCTTATTTATAAAAAAAACTCCGAGCTATTCAACAATTAAAATTAAAAAATTTTTTATTTTTTATTTAATGTTTTTGGCTTGGATATCAAAAGTCGAAAGGACTTGTCCTTTGAGCCATGTCTTTGTATGAGTACTTCGTACAGTTACTTTGATTATCACTAGGGCTATATTTCACAGGGACACCATGGCGGCGCGAGCAGTCACCGCTACCAACAAAATTTATACAGCTCTATAGAGAGTTACTCACCTGGTGTCGATTTGGTTGCGCAACCAATTAGGTGGCGCGACTAACTCGGACGCCAGTCCGGCCGCCAGGGACGCCCTCACCAAAGAGTATGTTAGGGCTATGTTTCACCGGGACACCATTGCGGCGCGACCAGTTGCGCCACCATGGTGTCCCGGTGAAATATAGCCCTTAGAATACGGATGTAAGCCGTCTTGGTTCTCGCCAAACCTCGCTCAGGTAGTCAACACTACAATAACATTCTCAGCTCCATTTTACTGAGATCGCGCCTGTTTCAATGATTCCACATATTGTCCAGTTGCGCAGACACTTGAGATACAAAACTACACCAATTTTACATCACAATATCCACCACGAATCAATTTGCGAACAAATAAAACGGCCGCTGAACTTGACTCGAAAAACCTCGCCAGAAACCATTAAAATTTATATAAAAAACGTATACCTGCACCCCTAGCCAAATTGATAATCTGCAATCGTTAACGCTGGCGAAATGTATGGGAATGACATCATCTCAACGTTAGGTCACATGGTCAGAACAAACGAATAGAAAAATCGTAGCCAAGTTCACATTGTTCAAAAAGATAGAATGTTTCTACAATGTTCAACGCTACATCCTTTGTTATTGTAGATCGAGTGGCCGACTCAGGCGCGTCAAAATGGCTACCAGTTTATCGTTTTCTACAATTGCTGACACCGAGGCGTTACCGATTGGAGAACGGAATTCGACACGAAACGGTTGTAACTTGGCTAGAGGGGCAGCTAATCAATGAGAATCAATCACATAATAGCAAATCCGATTTTTACTAAGTACTTACATCGCATGTGTAATAATTTACTGAACATTTAATTTTTTAAATGATTAAAATCCGTCAAGAAATGGTGGATTTATTAAAGTTTTTCTGAGCGGCTACTTGGAAACGCGCGCTCTCGCTGGACTGTTTACGATGACGTCATCTGTCATGATCCGTGCGACGAACGGCTTGATCGTATTCATTCGCCGGTGGAGACCGATCATGACAGATGACGTCACAGCGAGTCGCTTCATTCTCGGCCGCGTTTCTGGAACTAATACACTAAAATTGCTGCATCTTCGTTATTTTTGGTCCGATTTAAATAATTTCTTCACAGTATTTACTGGTTTTTTTGACGCTATAAGTCTGCATACTCCACAAAAATCATGACTGATCCTCATTGCTGAACAGTTCAGAGATCTTCATAAATAAGAATTCATATCCCACCTTGGTCTCTAAGACATCCCACACACACATGCACACACATAAAAATAATTCCTAATTCCTTCCCCACTCCTACTGTACCGACACATCTTGCTCACTTCACCACTACTTCACTTCTCACTTCACCACCGCTTCACTTCTCACTTCGCAACATCTTCACATCTCACTTGGCCACACCGACGAGCGCCGGCCGCACGCATCTCTCGTGCAGTTTGTAGCCCACCTTGCTGACAGCTACTACTGTGCCTGATTGTGCGCCCTCGACTTCCTGCAACAGAAGATTTTTTTTATGTATGTATATGTCGGTGAAGTCAATAGTACGGAAGCTTAAGAACGAATGAACGAGCTAAGTGAAAAGTGACACATGTCACTTTGACAGAATCCGCGCTGACGTTTGCACGAACCGAGTAGATAAAAGGGCCGACCGCAGAGGTCCGTGGCCGTGGCTCATTGGCTCATTCCTCTGTCGGCAGCCGTGCGTACAACGTCTAACTGTCGGGGACTGTCTCACTGCTCGTTGTGTAAAGTGAATACCTAAAGCTTGCATCATAATAAATCAGTTGTGTGATCTAAAATAGTTTGTTTATTGCTCGTTACCCAGCCATCGCCCACAAGACATAGTCTCTGGACAGAGCTTCAATGATGATCGGCATCCTGCGCCGACATATATTTTGCGTTAATGAAGAAACTTACGAAATCAAGAGATGTGATAAGGCAAACGCTCAAACTTAAATGGCAATGGGCAGGCCACATTGTGAGGCTAGAACCACAAAGATGGGCCCATATTATAACAAACTGGACGCCTAGAATTGTTAAAAGGAAAAGAGGAAGACCATTTAAAAGGTGGAAAGATGACATAGTCAAAGTGGCTGGTAAACTCTGGACCAGAACAGCCAGACTACGAGAGAGATGGATACATTTGGAGGAGGCTTTTACCGCCACACCTTACACGGAACACGAGAGCAACGAAGACGAAAATACTAACACACAACTTTAACAATTATAAGTATAAGTCTTTTGTTATATAGTTAACACACTAACCCAAAATAAAAAAATATTTGTGTGTTTTATTTTTATTTATTATTTTAATTTATTATATTTTGCGTCTTCCGGTACGTGGTCGCACACTCCTGCCCCCAAGTTACGACCATTTCGTTTCGATTCTCTTGCATCGAACGCCTCGAGTAGGCCACGCCTCCGATTCCTTTGTTCTGACGTCATCTCAACGCTCAGTCACGTGGTCGAAACGAAACTGTCGTAACTTGGCAAGGGGGGCAGAACCTTTCGTCTCCATCAAGGTGGACCGATGACCTGGTGAGGGTCGCGGGAATCCGATGGATGCGAGACTCAGAGGACTGGTCATTATGGCGACACTTGGGGGAGGCCTATGTCCTACAGTGGACGTCTTTCGGTTGAAATGATGATGAATGTATATTTTTGTATATTTACAATCTGACATCCAGCTATATATTTGTCTGACGTCATAATTGATTTTTGAGATTTAGCACATCCAATGATGTGTCATCAATTGAAATTATCTTCAAATTGAAGCGACAGATGTCTGTGACGTAGAACTACACTACGCACACGCGATCAGATGCGTCGCGTACGTAGCGTGGCGTAGATCTAAGGGCCGAAACTATGCGCGTGTGGTGTACTCGGGTCCCCGCCGCGGAAACTGGATTATTACCTGCGCAGTGTCGACAGTTCAACTTTAACGGTATGCATGTAGTCGTGCCGATGGAGAACATAATATTTATTACGTAGAGGCACGGCACGGGCGCGGGGCGGCTAGCCGCAAGGAGCACTGCAGTATGGGAACGCGCGGGCGCCCACGCAGACGCCATTTCAGTGTAGTTGTAAAAGTCTAGTTGCCATATAAAACACTGACCTGTTGGAACAAAGCTTCGTGTAGGTTGGGGTCGAACTTCTCACGGAGCGGCGACACCGAGATCAGGCCATGTCTGCTAAACACCTGGGAATCACACCAAAAAAAGCATGTAAATAACATTAAGTTCCTTCCGGAGTCTGTGTTTCCTGATAGCTACAACCTAGGGGTCTTTAAGTCAAGAGTGAATAGGTTACTTCTAGGCAAGCGTGCTCCATCGTCGGCCACATCATCACTCACCGTCTAAAATATTGACGGAGGCTTAATTCTGAATTAAGTGTATTATAATTTTAAGAGCAGTGGTGGCCAAGTGGTAACGGCCCCGACTTACGAGTTGTAGGTCGCGGGTTCAAACCCAGCCAGGCGCATTACTTTGTGTAATTTATTTCATCAGCACTGCTCTCAAAACGGTGAAGGAAAACATCGTGAGGAAACCGGCATGTCCTAGAACCAAAACTTCGAAGACATGTGACATCCACCAACTCGCACTGGGCCCGCGTGGTGGATTACGGCCCATTCACTCTCCTAGAGAGGAGGCCTGAGTCCCAGCTGTGGGAACATTAAAAGGCTGATTATGCTTATGCTTATGCTATTATAATTTGATCCTTATTTAAATCACATGCATATTCCCAACAAGGTGATGCCCGCGACACTGTCCGCGTAAAACACCACAATGCCATTTGGTCTCAATTTCATTTTTTTTTAATTTTCGCGGAACCTTAATTACTCCTTAAGTTACTCCTAACAACATCACCTATCCTATGTTCTAATCGTGTTACTATTTTGATGTACAATAAAGTTTATTCTATTCTATTTCTATCTACCAGTAAAAATCCCGTCAAAATCGGTCCAGTCGTTTCAAAGATTAACCGGAACAAACAGACAGACAGATAAAAAATGCATTTTATAGGTATCGAATATACTTTCATTTGCATTTAGCAAAACAATCATCTTGTAATGTTTACAGTAGGTTGTTACCTGTGTGAGTTGAGCTCTAGTCAGTCTGACGCCGTCGTGTAGAGAGCGCAGTGCTGCGGAGGCGCCGCCCTCAGTACCTCCTCCTTCAGACACCTCACTCTCTGGCACGCTCTCCGCGGCTGCTGCTAATGTATCTGCAACCTGATAGAAAACCATTTTTTAAATTGTAAAACTAGTGTTACAACAGAACTCTGCTATCGCTTCCGCTTCTGCAGAAGTTCCGCAAGCTTTTTCACTTCCGTTTCCATTTCTGGTTCCGCAAACTTTAAAACAGAACTCTAAACAAAAGAATACAACTAGGAGCGTGGGGATGGGGGGCCTAGACGACTGGACACGACGAAAAACGCGTGGACTGGAGGATTTATTTGTTCATTCTGCGCATCACGTGACGTTTAGCGTGAGCGCGTAAATCTTCTGTTATTTTTTTCTTAGGTTAGTTCTTCTGTTGCTAATAGTTCGCCAATACTTATCAGCCCCCCCCCCCCCCCCCCCAGCAGTGTAGCCAGTGAGCAGTTATTTAGCGGAGCTGGTTTAATATATGAAGAACACCGAAACAGACTCATAGGTGTAAAAGCGGCCAAATTACTTTTTATTAAATATAATTTGCCTCTGTTTTATTTTGAGTACTGTAGTAAGTAAAGTAATTAAACAAATCTTAAAAAATATATTTGTATTTTTTCTTCATAGTTTTAACACTTCCGCTTCCGGTTCCGTTAAGATTTACTTTTGACATCTGTTTCCGTTTCTGCTTCCGTTAAGTCACTTCCGTTGCATCACTATATAAACTAGTGCTTGACTGCGATCCCATCTGATGGTAAGCAGTGATGAAATCCTTGATGGTGAGTTACTGGGCAACACAATACTCCTCAGATAGACTGATGGTCAGACTTTCTGGCGTCTACTAACTGTAAAGACTGTCAAAGATCTACGAATGACAACCGGGACCAACAGCTCGACATGCTAACCGAGGCACGGGGTGTCAGTAAGATATTTGATTCATCATACATCATTATTTTAGTCGAATGCTGGACGTAGGTCTCTCCCAAGTGTCGCCATAAAAAAAAAATTGGGCAAGTGCGAGTCGGACTCGCGCACTTAGGGTTCTGTACAAACTTACCTATGAAAACAGTTCAATTCCCGAATTGAGTTACGAAGTTATTTTTTTTTTGTGACTTAGCTACAAAACAGTTTTCAGATTTTTTCCTATACTTGTGTTATGAGACCTTGCTTCATGCCAAATTACAGGATTCTAGGTCAACGGGAAGTACCCTATGAATTTTGATTCCCTTGAGAGTGTCGAAATACACGTCTTTTGCGCATAAACGACCGTATCTTTTTTTCCGTTAACTCAGATGTTTGATTTTTTCACAGCTTCAAGGGACCACAGTCTTGAGTCATCATTTCAGCCGATAGACGTCCACTGCTGGACATAGGCCTCCCCCAAATATCGCCACAATGAATGGTCCTATGCGTCTCGCATCCATCGGATTCCCGCAACCTTCACCAGGTCATCGGTCCACCTTGTAGGGGGCCTTCCGACACTGCGTCTTCCGGTACGCGGTCGCCACTCCAGAACCTTTCGGCCCCAACGGCCATCCGTTCTGCGAGCAATGTGCCCTGCCCATTGCCACTTTAGTTTGGCGATTCTTCGCGCTATGTCGGCAACCTTGGTTCTCCTGCGGATATCTTCATTTCTGATTCGATCACGCAAGGAAACTCCGAGCATAGCCCTTTCCATTGCCCTTTGGGTGACTTTGAGCCTTCTGATGAGGCCCATTGTGAGCGTCCACGTTTCGGAACCATATGTCATCACTGGCAACACGCACTGGTCATAGACTTTCGTCTTGAGACACTGTGGTATATTGGATGAGAAGATACCGCGCAGCTTCCCGAACGCTGCCCAGCCGAGTTGGATTCGACGGTTGACCTCTTTCTCGAAATTAGATCTACCCAACTGGACTGTCTGTCCAAGGTAGACGTAATCGTCTACAACTTCGAGTGCAGAGTCTCCGATCTTGATCGGAGTGGGTGCTACATGGTTATTTACCATGACTTTGGTTTTGTCCATGTTCATTTTAAGACCCACTCTTTCGGAAGCTCTACTGAGGTCATTGAGCTCAGCACAATGCTCAATGACCTCAGTAGAGCTTCCGAAAGAGTGGGTCTTAAAACGAACATGGACAAAACCAGTCTTGAGTAAATTGTTTTAATTTCAACTCAATACCTCCACGCGTTCCCGAGATATAGGCTCTTGACAGACAGACAGACGGACGGACAACAAAGTGATCCTATATATCCCTAAAAATCGGTCTTGTACGTCTCGCATCCATTGCATTCCCACGACTCTCACTAGGTCATCGATCCACCTTGAGGGAGGGGGCGCCAACGCTGTCTTCCGTTGCGCGGTCGCCACTCCAGAACCTTTCGGCCCCATCGACCATCCATTCTACGAGCAATGTGCCCTGCCCACTGCTACTTAAGTTTGGAGATTCTTCGGACTATGTCGGTGACCTTGGTAGACCTTGATTTGATGATACCCCATCAAAAATAAAGCCTATAGTTTTTTAGTATGATAAGTACAGAGCAGTGGTGGCCGAGCGGTAACGGCTCCGACTTACGAGTTTGTAGGTCGCGAGTTCAAACCCAGCCAGGCGCATTACTTTGTGTAATTTATTTCATCACCACTGCTCTCAAAAACGGTGAAGGATAACATCGTGAGGAAACTGGCATGTCCTAGAACCAAAAACGGGGCAAGTGCGAGTCGGACTCGCGCACTGAGGGTTCCGTGCAAACTTAAAAGGTAAATTGCGGTTTACGATTTATGACGTATTAAAAAAAAACTACTTACTAGATCTCGTTCAAACCAATTTTCGGTGGAAGTTTATAAGGTAATGTACATCATATATTTTTTTTAGTTTTATCATTCTCTTATTTTAGAAGTTACAGGGACACATACACAAACACACACATTTTACCACTTTGGAAGTGTCTCTCGCGCAAACTATTCAGTATATAAAAAAATTATATTAGAAACCTCAATATCATTTTTGAGGACCTATCCATAGATACCCCACACGTATGGGTTTGATGAAAAAAAAAAAACTGAAAATTTTGAGTTTCAGTTCTAAGTATGGGGAACCCCCAAAATTTATTGTTTTTTTTTCTATTTTTTGTGTAAATCTTAATGCGGTTCACAGAATACATCTACTTACCAAGTTTCAACAGTATAGCTATTATAGTCTCGGAAAAAAGGACGTACAGACAGACACATGACGAATCTATAAAGGTTCCGGTTTTTGCCATTTGGCTACGGAACCCTAAAAATTCGAAGACATAATAATATGACATTCACCAACCCGCACTGGGCCCGCGTGGTGGATTACGGCCCATTCCCTCTCCTAAAGAGGAGGTCTGAGTCCCAACAGTGGGAACATTAAAAGGCTGATTATGCTATGTTATGATAGAGTATACTTATTGACTGGCCTGTTGGTCTAGTGGTTAGTGGCCCTGACTGCTATGCCGGAGGTCGTGGGTTCGATTCCCAGCCAGGACAAATGTTTGTGCGATGAGCACGATCATTTGTTCTGTGTCTGGGTGTAATTTATCTATAATATGTACCTATTTAGAAATATATAAGTATGTTTATCAGTTGTCTAGTACTCATAACACAAGCTCTGCTTAGCTTGGGACTAGATGGCGTTGTGTGATAGTTGTGGAATATTATACTCACATCCAACAGATCCTTGCAGAAGCTCTGTATTGCGAAGGACTTTGCGTCTTCCACCTGCTTCATCATGCGGCGCCGTACGTTTTCGCCGTCGGCTAGCGCACGCTTGTATTTGTCCTGCAAAGTATAATGTTTGTGTGTAAATATAATTCTTATTTAAGTTTTTCTATTTTTTTTTAGGGTTCTGTAACCCAAAGGGTAAATCATCATCATCATCATCATCATCATCATCATTTCAGCCGATAGACGTCCACTGCTGGACACAGGCCTCCCCCAAATGTCGCCATAATTAACGGTCCAGTGCGTCTCGCATCCATCGGATTCCCGCAACCTTCACCAGATCATCGGTCCGCCTTGTAGGGGGCCTTTCAATACTGCGTCTTCCGGTACGCGGTCGCCACTCCAGAACCTTTCGGCCCCAACGGCCATCTGTTCTGCGAGCAATGTGTCCTGCCCATTGCCACTTAAGTTTGGCGATTCTTCTTGGATCTCCTGCGGATATCTTCATTTCTGATTCGATCATGCAAGGAAACTCCCTCTCTCTCTTTTAGAGGGTAAATACGGGACCCTATTACTAAGACTCCATTGTCCGTCTGTCCGTCACCAGGCCGTATCTCATAAACCGTGTTTTTTTTTTATTTTTTTTTTTATTGGGGACAAAAGTGGGACGGAGGTCAGTGGCCCTGACTGCTATGCCGGAGGTCGTGGGTTTGATTCCCACCCAGGACAAATGTTTATGTAATGAGCACAATCATTTGTTCTGTGTCTGTGTGTAATATATCTGTAATATGTATGTAGATATGTATATAAGTATGTTTATCAGTTGTCTAGTACTCTTAGCACAAGCCCTGCTTAGTTTGGGACTAGATGGCGTTGTGTGATAGTTGTGGAATATTATTATAATTATTTTAAGTTTCTCACTTCAAAGTCTTTGGCTTGAGTCCTAAGGGTGTTCAAGTCGTTGGTAAGCGTTTCAATCTGCTTGTGGCACTCCTCGAGGCTGGTGGGGAGCTTGTTCTCTTCTTCTACCTTTGCATTTGTCTTCTCCTCTGCACTGTATGCACGGACTGTGCTTGTGCTAGAAAAGAGAATATTTTGTTTATAGGTACATCATCATCATAATCTGACCATTCAATGGGTCAAAGGACACAGCGATTCCCGAGGCAAAGATGCAGCGGACGAACTCGCGAGAAGGGGTTTGAGTATTTTATTTGATTAATTTTAAGAAAACTTACAAAACAAAATCAAGCTTCAAAGAAAAAGTTACTTCACATTTATTTAAGTTTCTGAACACTATTTGCAAATAAATCAAGCTCAACATCCCGGCACACTGTTTTAAACATTCAACATACGCTTTGAATGTATGAGTTCTGTCTGTGGACAGTTTTCACAATAGGTACTAACATACTATATTTTTTTGCTAATTTGTCTATGTATTTTGTGTTGTTTGTACAAAATGTTGCAGTCCAATAAATTATTCTTATTATTTGTGTTGCCCAGTAATTGAGTATTGGAGATTTGATAGGCAGTTGATCCATGTAAAGCACGGGTACCCAAGCTAGTTGCGAGAAAAGGCCCAGGAGATGATGATTAATTTTTTACATTTACCAAAGAACTAGTAGCAAGCAAGAGTTGGCAATCACATTTATTGTAACTAAAATATAGTAGACCTACACCTTAGTATTTAGGAGTGGTGTACCGTGTATGTTATCTAGGAAGATAAGAATGTAGGAGAGGTTGAACTTTGGACGTAGCCTTGTTCTTGTTAAGATAATCATCTTATAAGGATTGTAATACAGCCATCTCGGAGACTTCTACAAGTGTTCTGATCTTAAAAAGTTTGAAAGGACTTGAAGATCACATCTCTGTTCAGAAGTGATGAAATATTTACTTTATATACAGCATAGCTTGCTTAAACAGCATGAAAACAGTAGTTTTGACTTAGTAATTAAGGTAATTTAGTTTTTATATAGTGTTTGAGTAAAAATTACATCAGCCTAAAATAATATATGTTTTAGGGGAATAATCTTCAAAACTAAAACGAATTTACTTCAATGTCGTTGGCTGTAACAATATTTGACACTAACATACAGTATTTTTTTCCGAAATTCGAAAAATATTTCTAATCATAACCTCAAAATTGATTGCGCAATTTCACCTGTATATATTTGCTCGAAGAGTCCTCATTGTTGTTCCAGAAACATATTTGGCGAGTCTACCCACTGAATACACATTTAACGAAGCCATTGTAATAAATATTGTGTAATTATTTAAAACAATTAGTAAAATATATTCCCATAAAAAGAGGTTAGGCTGCAATTCTGTCTGAATTCTTATATGTCATTTATGTCAAGTTTTTTTTTAAATTCTACTGTAAGTGACACTGACAGTCAAGTGTGGAATGTTGACAGACTATTAGTTTGGATATCTTTATCAATTTTAGAAATCGACTACTTAAATGATACTGTAAACCTTCTCAAAAACTTAACAAAACACCTCTAAAACCATACCTATTTATGGTAAGGCCTAAATTAGTGAGAAATGCATTTATGAAAAGGTTTATTTGTGTTTAAACGCAGACCATAAGTAATGTTTTAAATACACAAAAACCTTGAAGGTTTTTTAGCATGCATCCAAACAAAAACTCCAAGGGCACGTCAAACTCAAATCAATAACGTCAAAACAGCTGATATCTGTCAAAATTCACAAGTATTTTGTGTTTCACAAAAATCACGCATGAAAATGATTGCATCATCAACAATTCTTCCGTTTCATGTATCGATGTCCATTGACGTCATCAAACGTGTCTCATGTTCATGGGACATCGTTTAGGACTTCACTGAGTACTGAGTAGAGAAAAAAAACTACTTCTGTACTTCAGTGTGTTTCGGGCCGTGATCGACTGCGCGCGTAATTTTCAAACATGGCGAGTGCATCTTTAGCCGTATTTGATTTCGATCGTACTATTGTCGACGATGATTCGGACGCTACTATAATAGATAGATTGAGGGAAAAACAGCCTCCTCCAGAATGGGAAGGCGGGAATCACGACTGGACTCCTTACATGAGCGATGTAAGTTTATTTTTTATAACTTAGCTTTATGCAGGAAGTCAAAAATAAAATAAACAAATTAAAATGCAAAAAATTAAGCCAAACAATTTTCTATCGAAGTTCAGTAGTTCCGGAGTTAGATTTTTAGTTTTTTATGAAAAAATCGCAGATTAAATCGTTTGAAGCCAATTAAAAATAATTTACGACGCGACTGTACTGAAATGTAGGTGATCATAAATGATGCCATAGCAGATTTTTTTAATAAATAAAAGTCCAAAAATTACACACATTTATACAATTAAACATAATATACATATATTTGCCAGTTAACCTTGGCTCCGGTTTTCAGAGCTGAAAGGTGCGAGTTGAAAGGAGATCAACCATTTTGGTCCAAATTAAAAAATGCCAAGATAATATAAAGCATACGATAATCTGTTAGAACTTGACCTGTTTGTCATTTTTGGGTTCCGTATACAAAGGTTAAAACGGGGCCCTATTACTAAGACAGTAAAACTCTGTCCTTCCGTCTGTTTGTTTGTCTGTCTGTCCATTTGTCACCAGGCTGTATCTCATGAACCGTGGTAGCTAGACAGTTGAAATTTTCGCAAATGATATATTTCTGTTGCCGCTGTAACAACAAATACTAAAAACGGAAAAAAACAAATATTTAAGTGGGGCCCCCATCAAGGCGTAGTGTGGACAAATTTTTATTTTTATTTTTTATTAATGATAATTGATAGGCTCGAGTTTGACCACCATCTCACCTGATGGTAAGCGATGATGTGGTCGACGATGGAGCACGCTTGCCTAGAAGTAGCCTATTCACTCTTGACTTAAAGACCCGATTTAGACGTGTGCGAAGGTGCATCAGCCAGGCCTTTGTCGCTCATAAATTCGAAAGCGACTGTCGCAACCCAGTGTTCGACGACATCGTCGCTTACCATCAGGTGAAATAGTGGTCATACGCGAACTTACCCATTAAAAAAAAACCCTCGTTCTTAAAGAGCCCTTCCTTGCGCGAGGCCCCTTTAAGTGTGAGGCCGTGGGTGAGGGCCCATTTTGCCCACGCCTAGCTACGTTACTGGCTCCCATACAACAAATGTGATTTTTTTTTGCCGTTTTTTGCTACGGACAGTACGGAATCCTTCGTGAGCGAGTCCGCCTCGCACTTGCCGGTTTTTTTTTATTATGGCACAAAACTGTGAGAGCTTTTTTTTGCTCTTATTTAATTTAAAAAAAACCATCTTTCGTATTGGTAACATGAATTGCAAAAACAAAGAGATGCAAGCTGCATAGAAACTTTCAGGTAGCTGTTTCCCTTACCACCACACAATGTGGTGCCTAGGGAATACAATACCGCATGCACGGGATCCCGCACCTTTTTGCGTGATCAGAAATGCGAGATTAGATACTTATGTGGGATCCCGCACGCTTGCGGGATTTAATTTTTTTCTAAGAAATATAGGTTTCGATGACGCGCCGTTCTGATTACCTATTTAATAGACCTTGATTATTTATACGGTCTACATCTGCGAAATTCATTGCATTTTGCAGGTCAGAGTGGAACTGTGACCCGCAAAATGCAAAAAACTTAAGACTATTTGAATTTTGCGGGCAACCTTTGAGGGGGATGCCCCTTAAAAAAATCAAAGTAGGTATACCAATCCCGCAAATCCGCAGGTGTGCGGGATTGAAGTCACCAATCACCAAAACAGAGAGACAGACGGACGGACAACAAAATGATCCTATAAGGGTTCCGTTTTTGCCTTTTGAGGTACGGAAACCTAAAAACAAAACTTCTTTATAATATTAATGCAGCTAGAAGGATTTTCTCCAACTTTTCTGCCGATCAAAGCAGATTTTAGAATGAACTAGTTTCGTCTAGGCCAAACCTGCAGTTTTACCCTACACGCATGGAGCCCCTGGATTTCTGGGTGGTTATAAAAAAGATAACCACGAAGGCCTTTTCCTCTAATCTAACGTGTCCGTGTCAGGGTGCTCTCTTTATCCATATGAATATATAAAAGGCGAAACTGACTGACTGACATATCAACGCACAGCCAAAACTACTGGGACTAACCATACGTACAAAGCGTTTTGGGAACACATTCATAATGCGTACAGCTAAGGAGTGCAATTCCCTGCCGGAGTCTGTGTTTCCTGATAGCTACAACCTAGGGGTCTTTATGTCAAGAGTGAATAGGTTACTTCTAGGCAAGCGTGCTCCATCGTCGGCCACATCATCGCTTACCATCAGGTGAGATGGTGGTCAAACGCGAGCCTATCAATAATAAAAAAAAGACTAAGCGTGAAATTTTGCGCAAGGCTTCCTTTTATAACGTAGGCGAGCACTAAGAAATGATTTCCCAAAATTTACCCTCAAAAGAGATGACTCCGGGGTTCAAAGTTTGTATGGAGAAACTCTAATTTTACGCGGGCGAAGCCGCGGGCAAAAGCTAGTCTGTTTATAACTTCGCATTTGATGAAGATATTTCAAAAATTCTTTCGCATTTCTTTATTAAGCCCTATAGATTGTCATCTACAAGGCAAAACAATTAAGAGAAAAGCTGGAAGATATGATGACATTATCGAGGATATTGCGCGTATTCCCATGGTCAGCACATGGCGGTAAGTCCCCTCCGAGGCGTGATTGAAAAGACCTCACGGCGTCCTCACCTTCCGCATGACGCAGGTTCTCACCGAACACGGTAAGTTCGGGTAAGTTCCTGCACCGGATTCGTGCGGAAGTGATGCTCGGGTGTTGCCACTGTGTGGACCGCCCGTAGGACACGGTGGAGGTGTGCCCCGCTTGGGCAGAGCAACGCCGTGTCCTCGTGGGGGCGATCGGCGGCGGTGATCTCTCGCGCTGGGCCTTGGTACAGGCCATGGTCCGAAGCGAGGAGGAGTGGCAGGCGGTCGCCTCCTTCTGCGAAGCAGTAATGCTAGCAAAGAAGGCGGCCGATCGCGTGAGGCAACGGTCCTCACGCCCCAACCGCCGCTGGGATTCCGACCCCGATTCCGGCCACCGTAGGCGCGGGATTGAGGACGGCGAGCAATGGGTGGCTCGCCGTCCGACCGTCCGGTAACCGTCCGGACCGAGCCCAAGTCGTCGACGGCGCGTATTGTTCCACGCGCGCCTCAGGGAAATGTCAGCAAATCGTAGGGACCCAGTAGGGTCGAAGCCTACTGGGGCCATGGGTAGTGTGAAAACGAAACCCGGGGCCCTGAGACGAAGGCAACAAAGGAACAGGAGTGGGTTTTTAGTCAGTAAAAGTCTTACACTATCTCTCGCTCCGCCCAAGCATAAAAAAAACTATAATTCTAGTTCCAAAAGGAGAAACTGATGTTCGAGTTTCCCAGATTACCGACGAGCTAAAAATTATTTAAAATATCAACTAAGTGCTTGCATTTATCCCTATTGCACAATTTTGTGCTCGTGATGTTTTAATTACAATTTCAACATTGAATGACCATCTCAATGGCAAGTTATCACATAAAATAGTCCATCATTAGCACTCATCAGAGTCTCTTTCGTTTATAATGCTTCAAAACTGTTGTAGTTAGCTCACTTGTTCTCGAGACAGAAAAACGATGTTAATTTTGTAAATTGTTTAAAAATAATACTTTTTCAATACACTTATTCGAAAACCCGCTCTTATGCACGCAATAGACTGTTTTCCGCACTAGTGCAGAAAAGTGCGCGTGCTCTCCCCCGCCACAATGTTAGTACATGTATCGCATGAGGATAGGCGCGCGCCGACGCCCACGAGTCGCCGGTCAATCCCCGTCGTTGTAAGTGTCGTTTGATACACGTGCAAATTTGTCACTGCAGCCCTCGGCTCCGTAACACCCTCGCCTACGGCTCGTGCGAATTCCGCCTCGGTCGCAATGACAAACTTTCTGCACTTGTATCAAAATGTACTATTGATATACTGAGGCAGTGTTTTCTAGTTTACTATTGTGAAAAGAAACATCGAAACAAAGTCTTAGGTCAAAGATTATTTTCTTTTCTAACCTAACCTAACCCCGCTTAAATAATTATTTTATTCTGTTTTTAACCGACTTCAAAAAAAAGGAGGAGGTTATCAATTCGGTTGTATTTTTTATTTTTTTATTTTTTTATCATCATTTTTTTTTTATGTTTGTTACCTCAGAACTCCGTCGTTTATGGACCGATTTGCAAATTTTTTTTTTCTCTTTATTGATGATGGATTCCATGAGGAATCGAGGGAACTCCTCAAAAATTATAGGCAACTCTATGGTAATTTTAGTATTTTCATCAAGAACTTAAGCACTTACAGTCAAAAAGTAACATTTGATGAAGTGGAACTGATGAAGAAGACCAGAAATGGTCAACGGAACTTCATACTCAAATAGATATCACAATGAAGATATAGTTAAGCGACTAAGACAATACAAATAAATGAATGATTCTGAATAGTTACGTTGAAAATGGTATCATCGAAGTGATCTGATGATGATGATGGAGCCGGAAGGTAGGCACTGGAACTCCGTAATTAATCAATGTAACCTAGCCGTGTTTGGACTTATTAGAATTGTCATGAGATGCACTTTGGCTATAAGGTACTATCGAACTGATCTGATGATGGAGCCGGAAGGTAGGCACAGGAACTCCGTAATTAATCAATGTATCCTAGCCGTGTTTGGGCTTATTAGAATTGTCGTGAGATGCTCTTTGGCTATAAGGTACTATCGAACTGATCTGATGATGGAGCCGGAAGGAGGAAGGTAGACACAGGAACTTTATAATAAAACAATGTAACCTAGCAGTATTTGGGTTAATTGGAATTGTCATGAGAAATAGGCACTCTGTTTATAAGTGTATCGTAACTAAAAAGTGTGAAATAAAAACTTTTTAGAAAAAAAAATAACCGACTTCACTAAAACAAAAACACTAAAAGGATCAAAATAACTTTAATTTCGGAAGTCGATGTTAAATAAGAAACAAACAATACCGAGAAACACCGACATCCGAAATTAAAGTTATTTTGATCCTTTTAGTGTTTTTGTTTTAGTGAAGTCGGTTATTTTTTTTTTCTAAAAAGTTTTTTTAGTATTTGTTGTTATAGCAATTGAGAGCAGTGGTGGCCGAGTGGTAATGGCTCCGACTTACGAGCTGTAGGTCGCGGGTTCAAACCCAGCCAGGCGCATTACTTTGTGTAATTTATTTCATCACCACTGCTCTCAAAACGGTGAAGGAAAACATCGAGAAGAAAGCACCTTCTCTTCTTAGCGGTGGGCGTTTCCACAACGAACACTTTTCAAAGACCGTTTTTTGTTCCGCAATGTTACAACCGTTTTCCATCCATTACTGTATGCCAATTGTAATCTTACTACTAAGAAAATAAGGTCGAGAATCCATTGATTTAACTATAAAAGTCGTCGTTTCAAAACCAGTTATTGCAATGAAAAATTAACTTTATGGCTATGAAAATTACAGCACAAATTTTATTGCCACTCTTACACCGTTCTCAAACTAGTTGCGTCAACGAACGTTTTCTGCAACTATTTCACTGACACTCAACGATAGTTTCGTTCACTACTCTTCAATATCAGATTTATAAACTCCGCCGAAGCGAAGTATTTCAAAAATGCATAAGACTCATTTGAGTGTTCCCCTCCACGGAAATCTTTAGTAAAAGGCGAAAGATTTATGCGTTTTGAAGGGAAACCAGAGATACCATAACGAGGGGTTGACGAGAGACCCAACCAAACGGCGGAGAATCTTAACACCGCGATTCAGAAACGTGACGTCACTACACAGCGACATCTATCGTCAAAGATTGGAACTAAACGATGTTTAGCTTCGAACCTGTTTATATGCATGTTACACTACAAAAAAACTTTTCACAATACCCGAAGGGTGCCAACAGGACCCTATTTATTAGTAAGCCTCGGCTGTCCGTTCGTCCCTCCGTCCATCTGTCTGTCTGTCCGTCCATCAATCTGTTGTGTCAGTGGGCTTTACGGGGCTGTACCTCATAAACCCGAGATAAAGAGTTGAAATTTTCTCAGAATATGTATTTCTATTGCCGCTTTATCAGCAAATAATAATAAGGAGAAAATCAAGATAAATTATAATAATAATAAATTTTTATTTCGGACAATCAGAGTCCATAAAAAAACTTTTTACAAAAAATAATAACCGACTTCACTAAAAAAAAACACTAAAAGGATCAAAATAACTTTAATTTCGGAAGTCGGTGTTTCTCGGTATTGTTTGTTTCTTATTTAACACAGACTTCCGAAATTAAACTTATTTTAATCCTTTTAGTGTTTTTTTTTGGTGAAGTCGGTTATTTTTTTTTGTAAAAAGTTTTTTATTTCACACTTTTTAGTTGCGATACACTTATAAACAGAGTGTCTATTTCTCATGACAATTCCATTTAACCCAAACACTGCAAGGTTACATTATTTTATTATGAAGTTCCTGTGTCTATCTTCCACTTTCCGGCTCCATCATCAGATCAGTTGATAGTACCTTATAGCCAAAGTGCATCTCATGACAATTCAAATAAGCCCAAACACGGCTAGGATACATTGATTAATTACGGAGTTCCTATGCCTACCTTTCGGCTCCATCATCAGATCAGTTTGATAGTACCTTATAGCCAAAGTGCATCTCATGACAATTCTAATAAGTCCAAACACGGCTAGGTTACATTGATTAATTACGGAGTTCCAGTGCCTACCTTCCTGCTCCATCATCATCATCAGATCACTTCGATGATACCATTTTCAACGTAACTATTTAGAACCATTCATTTATTTGTATTGTCATAGTCGCTTAACTATCTTCATTGTGATATCTATGTGAGTATTATGAAGTTCCATTGACCATTTCTGGTCTTCTTCATCAGTTCCACTTCATCAAATGTTACTTTTTGACTGTAAATGCTTAAGTTCTCGATGAAAATACCAAAATCACTATATGGTTGCCTATAATATTTGAGGAGTTCCTTCGATTCCTCATGGATCCCATCATCAGAACTGGATTTTGAAAAAAATGGGACCAATCTGGAAGCATATCCTATAAGGGGAAGAAAAAATTTTGCAAATCGGTCCATACACGACGGAGTTCGGAAGTAACAAACAAAAAAAAAAACATGCAACCGAATTGATAACCACCTCCTTTTTTTGAAGTCGGTTAAAAACATTGCACATACAGAAACAACTTACACAAAACAAGACAAAAAACAAGTAAGGAGATAGCCGGACGCGTGATGAACATGATGATGGTCCTATCTGCTGTGCAGCATAGGGTGACTGGCTAATTGCCAGTCACCCTATATGTATATGTGTACGATACTTAAACACGTGTTTAAGTATCGTACACTAATTACCAGGCAGCCTATATATGTATACACCACTAATTTTTAATTAGTACAAATACTTATAGGGCTTATTAGAAAGGGTCTTGTTATTATTTATGTAAAGTCTCAATAAATAATATTCATAAACAGCAAAGTTATGAGCGTTTGTTTATATCCCAAAATGTCACTCAATTTATGGAAATATTGTACAGGCTATTGATGAATGAGTGAATCGCGATAAAAATGTAAAATCACTGCGCGTAGTATTTTCTAGTAGCAATTGTTATGAATGATTGATTAAATTATGAATTTACCAATTATGACAAATTTTCGTGGACAATTTTGGGACTTCGTTTTTCCTTTACTTTTGAATATACTAATCAGTAACGGCAGTAACGGGTACGGATAGAGCCAAATTTTTTTTTTTGTACTAATTAAATAATAGGGCTGTATATTCAGTCATAAAATGTTTCTACTGCTGGGACTCAGGCCTCCTCTCTAAGAGAGTGAATGGGCCGTAATCCACAAGGCGAGCCCAGTACAATGCGTTCCAAATAAGAATAGGATCGATTGACAGGTAGTGACGTCACGTCATACTGTCAAATCGAAGAATTATTATGGTGAGCAAAACAAGAAAATTGTAAAATGTAATTTATTTACGAACTGTGAACGAAAATAGTTTAATCAGAATCCAGTTCTTCAATTTTGCTCATCTCTAAGTTCTTCAATTTTGCCCAATTTCTTGCGATTTGACAGTATAACGTGACGTCACAACATGGCGTCGATCGTATTCTTATTTGGAACGCATTGTACATTGGTGGATGTCACATGTCTTCGAATTTTTGGTTCTAAGACATGCCGGTTTCCTCACTACGTTTTTCTTCACCGTTTTGATATGCCGCAGACACGGTGAAATTTCTTAGCGTGTACAAGCGCCATTAGAATAGAATAAACTTTATTGCACACCAAAAAAGTAACACACCTTATACATAAACTTAAATCTATGGGTACAATGGCGGTCTTATCGCTAACAGCGATATCTACCAGACAACCTTAGGATGGATCGTAAGAACTTAAAATAATACAGTGGGTAGTCTGCGGTGTACTGCTAACAAATCGATCAATCTCTATATATATAAAACCCATACCTATGATATAAACCCATGTCCTTAGTATGACACTTCTGTCTCCCAATGTCAATGTGTCGAGCATTGCGTCATGTGAAGTAAAATTCCAATTGAACTGAAACCTTACTACTCCACTACACTAATTAGTTAGTTCAGAAGCTATATCGAGCTATAGCTAATGTTGATTAAATGTTGAAGGACAAAAACTGTCTCGCAATTAGATTAAAAGGCAAATGTTTGCCTGAGGAATTGTCCGAAACGGTCACCGCAGTCCCAAAGGGCAACTTAAGGGACACTTGTGGGAGGGCAGTGGCGTAGTCAAGTGACCAACGGCCTTTTTTCTTTTTTTTTTTTAGGTAGGAAATCGTCCAATGACTTTTCTCGCTCTATGGCCCTCGCTCACGGCCTCGCACCCAAAGGGGCCTCGCACAAGCACTCTTAAAGAACGAGTGTTTTTTTATATAATTGATAGGCTTTGGGTTTCAATCAGTAAAAGCCTGACACTCCTAGGGATGAAACGAGACGAGTAAATACAAATATTTACTCCATACTTTTCTCCGATACCAAGTACTTTTAGTATCGATATTTCGAAATAAGTATCAAGTTGGGTTCGGTCAAAAGTACTGATTACTGAAAGACTGCAGTAGTGTGTTTCCTGGTGGCTACAACCCGGGAATCTTTAAGTCAAGAGCGAATAGGTTACTTCTAGGTAAGCGCGCTCCATCGTCACCAACATCGTCGCTTTCCATCACGTGAGTTAGCGGTCAAGCGCGAACCTATCAAGAATAATAAAAAAAAACTCATATTAGTAGATAATTATGCTAATGTCACTATTTCATAATAAAATTTTTAAAAAGAAAAAATTGCATATCTTAAATTGTTTTTGAACGCATCCTAGTCTTAGTTTTGTGTAGTTGGCAAGCTTGTTTGTCTATGCCATAATTTGTCGTGATTGTTTAAAAAATAATATTTTTGGGAAGCATTACAAAAACAGACTTTTTTTTCATAAATTCTTATAATTTTGTACTATCAATAAAGCATACCAATACTTGTTACGGTTTTTACTCAAAATTTTCCAAAAACGATTCGATACGAGTAGGTATTGATAATTTCAATTGATACCGGGTCATCATCATCTCATCATCTTCCTGCCCTTGTCCCGTGTTATTTGGGGTCTTCCATTCTGCCCTGTCACTCGTCATACTATCACTAACTTCCTTTTCTTTCATATCACTCTTCACACAATCCATCCATCTTTTCTTTGGTCTCCCTCTCCCTCCCCATCCATCCACATGTAATCTCATAACTCTTTTAGTAACATGCGTTTCATCTCTCCTCTTCACATGACCATACCAAGACAAACGATTCCCTTTCAACTTTTCAGTCACTCAAGTCAATTGATACCGGGTAAGTATCGATATTTGACGACCTATACTGTATCGAGTAAAAGTATCAATACCTCAATGGTATCGTTTCATCCCCTGGACACTCCCGCTCTCCCTAGAGCGTGAGAAGTTATTTGATGAAAAAAAAACGGGAATTGTACACTCGAATCTACCCGGCAAAGGGTGGGTACTTTGCCGGGTAGGTTATAAGTCTCATATTGGTGCGGTAGCATGTTAATATCCGGGCTACTAACGGAGTTCCTTACGGAAAATATATAACATATAATAACACTTCTCTCAAACCCGGAGATCGATTCCAGAAATACATTATATATTTATTATTGATAGACTCTCTTGGGCCGGTGATGGAATGGGTTTGGCGGAATTGAATAGTTTGGATACTGCGCTTAGGAATATACGCAACGGGATATTGAAACGATAAATGGATATGATGAAGGATTTTTTGGGTAGTGAAGAATTAAATTGAATACTGAACATTAGTCACCATGGTTAAGCTTTTATAACAAGCTGCCAAAAGCGGTAACTGACCTTAGCGAGGGAAAATTCAAAACGCGTGTCCTAACCAAAAAAGCGTATTATAAGGTTAAAGACTATGTCGAAGACATGCTTGTTTGGCAATGCACATGTGGCCCCCTGGTAACTCATTAATATTGTGTCTATTATCTTTTTTTTTTATTTTTTTTTTTTATTCATATAAACCAGTGCTTGACTGCGATCCCACCTGATGGTAAGCAGCGATGCAATCATTGATGGTGAGGCGCACTAGTTTATTAAGAGCCTATTCACTCTAGCCTTGAAGACACCTAAATTATAGTTGGACGGGAAGACCGCAGCAGGCAAATTGTTCCAGTCCTTCGATGTACGCGGTATAAACGACGAAGCGAAACGCTTAGTCCGGACCGTTGAAGTTTCAACAACGTAAGGGTGGATACTCGCCGTACGTCGGGTTGTCCGATGGTAGAAAGGAGATGGCGGAATCAAGTCATGCAATTCCCGCGCACACTCTCCAAAATGCAACCTGTAAAATACCGATAGGCTGGCTACCCTGCGCCTGTGCTCGAGGCTTTGTAGATTGGACTTAACCAAATCTGGATCCCCAATTAGCCTCTTCGCACGCCTTTCCACTGAGTCCAAAGCTGCTAGATGGCATTTTGCAGCACCAGCCCATATGTGACTGCAGTACTCCACACACGATTGGACCTGTGCTTTGTATAACATTAGAAGCTGTCCCGGTGTGAAGTACCGTCGGACCTTTGCAAGAACGCCTAGTTTTCTAGCAGCTACCTTGGCTTTGGACTCAATGAACCGCCCAAAATTGAGGTCTGAAGAAATTTCAACTCCCAAGAGCTGAAGGCGGTTGGTGCACTCCAGAGATACATTCTGAAAAGCAGGAGCCAAGGCGAACGGACTCCTTTTGGCGGTGAACAGACACGCTTGTGTTTTGGCGGCGTTGAATCCTACCAGATTGGTTTCGCCCCACATGGAGACTGCCTGAAGTGAGACATTCGTACGCTCTACCATAGCCTCTCGTTCGGACCGGATTAGCTCCTTACTAGCCCGAGCACCTGGCAGGTATCTCTCTACAACTGTGCTATCATCTGCATACCCATAGATACCGGGCATCAGCAGATCGTTAATATGCAGCAGGAAAAGAGCTGCAGAGAGAACTGACCCCTGAGGAACTCCGGCATTGGTCGTCATGGGCTCTGATGAGCATCCATCGACAACAACTCGGAGAGACCGTTCACTCAGGAAGTCTTTTACCCAGTTAATCAGACCAGGGGAAATGCCGTACGCTGGAAGCTTACTCAAAAGGCTGGCATGCCATACCCTGTCGAAGGCCTTCGAGACGTCTAAGGAGACTGCAATCGCTTCTCCATTCTTCTCAAGGGCCTCGCCCCACATGTGAGTGGTATACACTAGTAGGTCCCCAGTAGACCGATTGTGGCGAAACCCGTACTGTCGGTCACTGAGGAGATCGTTACCTTCCAGGTATGCCATGAGGCGCGAGTTCAATACACGCTCCATAATCTTGCAGAGTATGGAGGTTATTGAAATCGGCCGATAGTTGGCAGGATCGGCACGACTGCCCTTTTTGGGCACGGGTTGCACGTTGGCAAGCTTCCAGGACTTGGGCACTATACCAGTCCTAAATGAGAGGCGATACAAGGGCGTCAATACAGGAGACAACTCGGGCGCACATGCCTTGAGAACTATTGCTGGTATACCATCTGGTCCACAAGCTTTATTCACGTCTAGACGACACAGTGCTCTCAAAACTTCTTTGTTTCTTATGCGAACCTCGGGCATTGAGGTGTTGCAGTGAGGTAGAGTTGGTGGAGTAGCACTGCTAGTGTCAAGACGAGAGTTATGGGTGAAAAGAGATGCAAAGAGACCTGCTTTCTCTCTCGCCGTGTGAGCCAGTGTTCCATCAGGCTTAACCAACGGAGGCAATGTGGGCCTACAGAAGTTCGCTTCGATCGATTTGGCAAGGGACCAGAACGCTCTGCTACCGGACGGCTGTGCAGAGAGCTTTGTGCCAATATGGGTAATGCGGTCGAACCGAGCCTTCTTTAGTGCCTTTTTGTAGGACTTGGCAGCATGGTTGAAAGCTCTCTTCTTTGAGCTCAGATCCGGAGCTTTGCGGTCACGAGCGTCAACCCAGGCGAGAAACGCCGAATGCTTACGCTCTTCAGCTTGAACGCAATCGGCGTTGAACCATGGGCGAGCTGAGCCTCCGATGGGTACGTCTCTATAAGGGATGAAAAACTCCATAGCTTGACGTATCACATCGGATATAGCATCCGCACAGCTCGACGGACTTTTAGAAGAGAAGCAGACCTGCTGCCAAGGATAAGACGCAAAGAAGTGCCGCATCTCATCCCATTCTGCTGACCTGTAACGCCATATTCTCCGTTCACCGCGTGAGTCGCAGTCAGGTGGGGAGAAGCACGAAACAGACTTCACCAGACAGTGATCTGAAGTTCCAAGTGGTGAGGAAACTGTTACAATACATCTGTCCGGATCGGTGGTCATCAGAAGGTCTAAACAATTGGCAGTATGACCAACTACATCAGGCACCCTAGTCGCTTGCTTAACCAGCTGGGAAAGGCCCATCGATACTGCAAAGTTTCGCGCTTCTCTCCCAGCGTGGTCGGTCTTCTGGTATGGGAAAAGCCAGTCTTGGTGGCAGGCGTTAAAGTCCCCCAGAGCGACGAGCTGCGCATCAGAGTGTCGATGCAGAGCCTTATCGGCGGCCTCACTGAGGTGGTCGAACAGCCGAGTCGTCTCCTGATCACCGCTGTGCGATCGGTAGACACAGGCATAAACAATTTTGTCCATACCAGTGTCCACCAACAGCCATAACGTAGAGAAACTTGGGTCTTCAAGGTGACGGAGACGCTGGCAGCAGATGTCATTACGGACGTACACACAGACCCCGGCACGCTGCAGGAAATGATGCTCCAGTGAGTATCCCGGGTAATTGAGGTACGCCGTATCTGACGGACATCTAATTTGGGTCTCCGTCAAGAAAAGCAAGTGTGGCTTGTCAGTCTCAAGATGGTGGTGGACCGCATCGATATTGGAGTGCAGCCCTCTAATATTAGAAAGGTGCACTTGAAATGAGAGGACGTGCATCCGCTGTTGACACTTGCCTTTCTTTTTACCTTTCATGTTTTGTGTGTGGAGTGAATAGGAGAGATGGAAGATGGCAGTTGAGCGAGGTGATGCAATGTTAAACCCAACAACACAACCAGAGTTGCTGTGCCAATGGAGGGTTGATCTGGAGACTGCGGGGACGTCCGAACCCCCCCAGGGATCGCCATCGGGTCCTCTCGCCCGGTCGCCAACCGGCACGATGGGGCCACCCTGGGATTTTTCGCAGTTGGCGGGGCAGCCTTTCGTGTGTGGCTGGCACACTACTTGGGCCCCCAACTACCTACGGTCGGCCAGCGGATCACCGTGCTTCGGATCCCGCTACCCTACACGATCAAACGTCCGACACAACAATAGCTGGTGCATCATATCCGGTATACATCACAACACAACTGCTCAGACCCATCTTCCACCATACGGCTTCACCAGACATCACGCCGGAACACGACGAATCGCTTGGCGGCATGGCTTTGTCTGGTGGGTGGTAACTTTTAAGCCGGCAGCCGATGCTATGGCCTACCACCGTATTTACTGCTCGTTTAGCACTACCCAGGAGACACATGTAGGGTGGTCAGAACTAAGTAAATCCTACGGACGCAAGCAGTTCATCCCCCGTCTGCTCCATCTTTGTTTTAATATATACTTTTTTTTTTAACACATTGCTTTTGAAATATTTTTTAAATTATTTAGACTTCAACATCGAGATATAAGTACTAACGTACTAGAGAAGCTACGTCAAATAACTGAATTGTCCTATTTTCGTAATTTGAATCATTAGTTCGCTGCAGCACTAAAATAATAACAATTCGTCTAAACCGTAACTAATTTACCACAGTGCTAGATTTGCTGCGGAAGTGTATTTATTCTCGGCAAAAAGGTCTTAAGCGCCATGTAAATCACGGTACTTACGCGTTTTCTTCGACAAAGTGCGGCGCGATCGCCGCAGTTGAACGAGACAAAGTAGGAATTTACGGTGTCTTCTCTAGTACGTTAGTACTTATATCTCGATGGACTTCAACTACCTTAAATTCGTTAATAATTTATTTTGTTAACATCTCGTTTATTATCAATAATAGTTGCAATTATTCATATTTTTCTTGCTATTTTTTATAAAGCCTCTTCTTTATAATGTGAATGTGAGAACACTGTAGACTCCGCGAATTCTTGATTACTTCCTATTACGACTCACTTTAAAAGGTTTTAAAATATTGTAAGAACAACCATTTTTTTAAAAGAGTACCGAGTAGAGTAAGTAGAGAGTTTTTATATTTTTTTGTTCATTTATGACTACACTAGCTACTGCCAGCGGTTTCGCCCGCGTAAAAGTATTAGGTACATTAAAATAATACATTGCCACTAAAATAATATATCCCACAAAACAAATGAAACAATGTTCGCTTATTTTTCATCCATCTTCACACAAAACCGACACACATCTATCCATCTCTCCGGTGTTAGAGTCAGGAGAGCATTAAGCACAGAAAGCGCACGAACGAGCGGCGAGTTAGCTCGTGACACTGTCTGTGATAATCAGGATCAGCTAACAATCGGTGTGTTCGTGGCCTTAGGTGTTGTTTAGGTACGAGAGGAACAAACAACTAATACTATTAATACTTATGCGTCTGTTATTAATTTATGGCCACCAGCTCCTCAGATTCCCTCGGATTCCCAAGCGACTATGTTGAATGGACTTCCGTGTGTTGACCCATGGGAAATTAATCCAGCGCTATAAGTGATTATATTATCTGTTTAGAGGTAGGCGGAGCCGCCATTAACCTGATGGTCTAACATCGAGAGAGACCTCAAGAAAGTCCGATTACCAAAATCGACAACCCAGGACACACTGTCCTTTGCGCACAATACCGCCGTGCCTCTTGGGGGCGATCGGCAGCAACGACCTCTCGCGCTGAGCCTCGTTACAGGCCATGGTCAGAATCCGAAGCGCCTCCTCCTGCGAATCAGTAATGCTAGCGAAGGAGACGGTTTCACGCGTGAGGGAACACACATCCTCACGCTCCAGCCGTCCAAACCTCGATTCCGATCAATCTGTCGTATCAGTGGGCCGTACCTCATAAACCGTAACAGGTTTGATATATATATGATTGAAATTTTCTCAGAATGTGTAGCAAATAATAAAATCAAAATAAAGTTAAAAACAAAACTGAAGAGCAGTGGTGGCCGAGTGGTAAGGGTCCCGACTTACGAGTTGTAGGTCGCAGGTTCAAACCCAGCCAGGCGCATTACTTTGTGTAATTTATTTCATCACCACTGCTCTCAAAACGGTGAAGGAAAACATCGTGAGGAAACCGGCATGTCCTAGAACCAAAAAATTCGAAGACATGTGACATCCACCAACCCGCACTGGACCCGCGTGATGGATTACGGCCCATTCCCTCTCCTAGAGAGAGGAGGCCTGAGTCCCAGTAGTGGGAACATTAAAAGGCTGATTATGTGCGCTTAAAGTTAAAAATAAGCCCGGGTGTCGCCATTGCGTGGACCGCCTGGAAGACACGGTGGAGCATACTGTGGAGGTGTACCTACCCCGCTAGGGCGGAGTACCTACCGCTGTGTCCTCGTTGGGACGATCGGCGGCAACGACCTCTCGCGTTGGGCCTCGCTACAGGCCATGGTCCGGATCCGAAGTGAGGAGGAATAGCAGGCGGTCGCCTCCTCCTGCGAAGCAGTAATGCTAGCGAAGGAGACGGTTTGACGCGTGAGGGTTCCCTCTCACACACACACACACATATCCTCTCATACACATCCTCACGCTTCAACCGCCCAGACCTCGACTCCGAAGAGCAATACGTAGCTCGCCATTGTTTAAGATCGTTCATTGTTTTATTCAGTAAACTATCTGGCATCAAATTCTTTAGTTTATTCAGTCAATCTTTAAATATTAAACATACGTGTGTTCCCATCAGCGCGTAAACTTCAGACTTTTACCTAAAACCCATCCGTGTTCTTTCAGTCGCCCTATGCGTATATCTTTTCCAATGGTCAACCACTGACACTCCATTGAAAGAAGTGGCATAGAATGGTAATCTCGTACATATTGACAAATGAATGTCTGACGTATGCGGTAATCTGCTAAAATTTTGACAGTACCTTTGATCAGTGACCTACCATTAGAACGTCATTGTGCAGTCATTGCTTTTATTAAGCTCGATATTGTCATTCTACCACAACTTTATTACGAGACCATTGACCGATCAATGATCGATCATTGTGAATTAGCAGATTACGAACTTTTGGCAAAATGACAATGGGATCGTGTTGGAATGACGAATTTATAAAAATAGCAGACTTCGGCCCTTGGAATGCAAATGGCAGCTGAAGCTCATAGGTCGGTTTAGTCAGTAAAAGTCTGAAATACCCTCTGGTTCCACCCTAGAGCGAGAATAGTCGATATTTGTCCCGATCTAAATCCCGAATTGTTTTAACGTCTGCCCCGATTTTTATCCAATCGGACCTGTGTTAGTTACGAAGCTCCATAACATCCCTGGCAGAGACCTAGTAGGCCCCGTCAATCATGCTAACAAATATATGCGGTCCATTGTTGTATAAGTTTATTTTTTACGTCTTTATGAATCCGTTTATTGCCTACTTTATGGCTATGTATATAAAAATTCTATTACAATTGTTATCAGCAATCTGTTGCAATATATCGTTATCTTAAACCATTGTATTTAAGTATTTTTTCATATGTAGCGTGTTGTTGATATTAAAAGTAATCATAGGGCGAATGGCGGCGGCGACCCCTCTCGCTGGGTCCTGGTACAGGCTATGGTTGAGGGAGGAGGAATGCTAGCGAAGTGAACAGACATCCTCACGGCCTAGCCGTCGGGATACCGACCCTGATTTCCAGCCACCGTAGGCGTGGGCTTGTGGACGACAAGCAATCTATAGCTCGCCGTCCGCCCTAGCCTGAGTCGTTGAGGCCATGAATTGCCTTCTGAATGGGGTACTTGTGGTCCTAGGGTGTAATGAAAGATCACAATAGGTGTGGTTTTACTCAGTAAAAGTCTGACACGCCCTCCCATTCCGCCCTAGAACGAGATATGTCATTAGATGAATTCCCGACTTAAAAAATATGCATCCTACTGTTGAAAGAATTTTTAAAATTACTAGTAGTTTTTGAGTTGGCATTACAAACAAAAATACAAATATTTTCTCTTTATAATATTAATAGCTGACCCGTCGAACTTCGTACCTTCTCCCTTCTTCCTTTGACAGATGCTGTCATTCGATGCATTTGGATATTTAGTAATTTTGTTTTACGTGTTTTTTTTTTCCGAAATTGTAATAGTTATTCTGCTATTCGGGGAGTAGACGAATCCAACAAAGCAAAGATCATTAAAATCGATTCAGCCGCTCTTGAGTTATAAATGGTGTAGCTAATACGACTTTGTTATATGTCTCGTTTAAAGAAGATTATCTATCTATCTATCTATATATATATAAAAATGAAACCCGTTTTCCTTGGTCACGGCATCACGCGTGAATGGCTGGGCCGATTTCACTAATTCTTTTTTTGTTGTATTTGTTATTATTAGGAGAAGGTTCTTACGGAAAAAAATATTAAGAAAATCTCTCAGAAATATTGAAAAATATACAACAAAATAAAGTAGTGCATCATTGCTACGCTAAGGCGGTACGAAGTTCGCCGGGTCAGCTAGTATGTTTATAATAATATATATACGAGTAGTACTTAAAGAGGAAAAAAAATTTATAAAATAAAAACTTTTTAGAAAAAAAAAATAACCGACTTCACTAAAAAAAAAACACTAAAAGGATCAAAATAACTTTAATTTTGGAAGTCGGTGTTTCTCTGTATTGTTTGTTTCTTATTTAACACCGACTTCCGAAATTAAAGTTATTTTGATCCTTTTAGTGTTTTTTTTTAGTGAAGTCGGTTATTTTTTTTTTCTAAAAAGTTTTTATTTCACACTTTTTAGTTGCGATACACTTATAACCAGAGTGCCTATTTCTCATGACAATTCCAATTAACCCAAATACTGCTAGGTTACATTGTTTTATTATAAAGTTCCTATGTCTACCTTCCTCCTTCCGGCTCCATCATCAGATCAGTTCGATAGTACCTTATAGCCAAAGAGCATCTCACGACAATTCTAATAAGCCCAAACACGGCTAGGATACATTGATTAATTACGGAGTTCCTGTGCCTACCTTCCGGCTCCATCATCAGATCAGTTCGATAGTACCTTGTAGCCAAAGTGCATCTCATGACAATTCTAATAAGTCCAAACACGGCTAGGTTACATTGATTAATTACGGAGTTCCAGTGCCTACCTTCCGGCTCCATCATCATCATCAGATCACTTCGATGATACCATTTTCAACGTAACTATTCAGAATCATTCATTTATTTGTATTGTCATAGTCGCTTAACTATATCTTCATTGTGATATCTATTTGAGTATGAAGTTCCGTTGACCATTTCTGGTCTTCTTCATCAGTTCCACTTCATCAAATGTTACTTTTTGACTGTAAATGCTTAAGTTCTTGATGAAAATACTAAAATTACCATAGGGTTGCCTATAATTGTTGAGGAGTTCCCTCGGTTCCTCATGGATCCCATCATCAGAACTGGATTTTGAAAAAAATGGGACCAATCTGGAAGCATATCCTATAAAGGGAAAAAAAAATTTTGCTAATCGGTCCATAAACGACGGAGTTCTGAGGTAACAAACATAAAAAAAAAAAAAAAAATAATGATAAAAAAAAAAAAAAAATACAACCGAATTGATAACCTCCTCCTTTTTTTGAAGTCGGTTAAAAATACATATATATATATTATATATACCTAATAATAACAATTTATGTACTTACATAAAAAAAAGTCATAAATTAATTATTAAGTTTGCATGACATATTGTATTCTGAGACAGCAAAGCCACTCATCACACGCGGTCCTAGCTACCGGGCATTGGCCCTGCTGGGCCCCTACAGTTTGCGCTCCTCAAAGAGATGTCAGCAAACTGTAGGGGCCCAGCAGGGCCAATGCCCGGTAGCTAGGACCGCGGAGAATTTCTGAAAGGGAAACCCGTAGTCCTAGAACGCAAAGGGTAATTGAAGGATACAGGTGTGGTTTTAGTCAGTAAAAGTCTGACACGCCCTCCCGCTCCACCCAGAGCGCGAGAAGTCATTTTGATGATTTCCCACCTTAAAAAAAAAAAAAAAAAAAAAAAGCCACTCATATTTTTACTATTTTATGATGTCATAGAAATAATATTGTATATCGAGCGTTTCTCGCCATCGAACTATAAAGTTTGGCGAGCTAAAAATATGTTAAACAATTGTTAAAAATGTATGAGATAAATAAATAAATAAATGAAAAAAAAAACAACTTATAATTATGTTGTATAAGTACAGATGATTGGTTTGGCCAATCATTATTCAAAATGGCGTCACCTGGCATACCACAGGTAATTTGGCTAAAGATAGTCTTATATATAAATAGACGTAGGGGTAGGGCAAGGTTATATACGATTCTAAGTATAATTTGCGAATATCCGAAATATATCTGGTTGGCAGGTCTTGGCAGCAGATCAATTTGGCGGCCTTGCGCCGTGGCGTGGTTGAGAGTGAAATGGTGACAGTTTGAGAGAAGAGATGAAGCGGGGGTTTTATTTATTTATTTATTACTTTATTGCACACCTTAACTTACTACAGGACAGACACTTATAAAAAATAAGTGTACAATAGGCGGTCTTATCGCACAGGGCAATTTCTAAAAGACAACTTTAGGATGGACTGTAACGAAAGGAAAAGATTTGGGGCTGTCAGTGTACAACAACATAAAAAGAGATAAAAAGATAATAAAATACATATACATATAATACATAAATAGGTATATAAGATATGTTATTGAGGATTTTGCTATTAAACACAAATTGTTTCTCTGAAAATACAAAGATTTATTTAACAGAATTTTACCTTTACAATATTACAACAAAATATGAGAACTACACTTTTATCTCACCTGAAAATACAAAGAAACGACATTTAAAGTTCACTAATATCGCCTCCTCAATTATATCCTTTCATTTATCTCTCTACAAGTTTTTTATAACATTATATTAACAAAATAATCTGAACATCATCCGCCATTGAATTACATGTCACTGTGGGGTGGGGGGTGGTGTGTTTTTTTATTTCTGAAAGGTTTTTAGGGTTCTGTACTTTAAGGGTGCCATTGAGACCCTATTACTAAGTCTCCATTATCCGTCCGTCTGTTAGTCAGCGGGCTGTATCTCAAAAACCGTAAGTGCTCGACCCACACTGGCAGCGCGATGCGGGGAGCGGCGTGGGTGCGGGAACGCGCGCAATTTGCTTGGCCAGACTGGCAGCGCGGTGCGGGGAGCGGCGCGGGTGCAAGGAAAAGGGTTTCCGCTCATCGCCCGCTCCCCGTAATTTTTATTTCTCAAAAACAATTACAACATTAATACAACTATATGAAAATGCTTGGAAGCGGTGTGAGAGATGATGTACCCATACAAAAGTTTTAGCGTCTGAATCCGAACTAGGAAGAACCTGTATTTCCGATCTATGGCGTATGAATGACCTATGGCGTGAGATGCTCGCGCGCGTCGTGCGTTGAACAACCCGCGCCGCTTCCTGCGCCCGCGTGTCAACTGTGGACACTCAAATGAAGTTCCTGTTTGATTATGCCGCGCCGCGCCCGCCCCGCACCCGCTCATCCAGTCTGGCCGAACACTAAGAGTCTATTGCCACTATAGCAACAAAAACTAAAAACAGAATAAAATAAATATTTAAGTGGGGTTCCCATACAACAAACATGATTTTTCGCCGTTTTTTTTTCTAGTGCGCGTGTGCGGGTCCGACTCGCACTTGACCGGTTTTTTTTATATACAGATACTAGCTTCTGACAGCGGCTTCGCCCGCATGAAAGTAGGTTACTCCATTAAAACTTTGCACCCCTATTTCACTCACTTAGGGGGTGAATTTTTAAAAATCCTCTCTTAGGTCCCTTGCCCACGGCGATTTTGTAGCGATGCTGTCGCGCGTTTCGTAAGCGCGCGACAGCATCGCTACTAACGCGCGTTAGTCGCATTTGCAAGCGCTATAGAAAAGATTAGAAAAGATGCCAACGCGCTACTAACGCGCTACAGCATCGCGACTGTATCGGGCTGAATAGGCGGACTGGATAGCATAGTCGGCCTTATAATGTTCCCACTGTTGGGACTCAGGCCTCCTCTCTAGGAGAGGGAATGGGCCGTAATCCACCACGCGGGCCCAGTGCGGGTTGGTGGGTGTCACATGTCTTCGAATTTTTGGTTCTAGGACATGCCGGTTTCCTCACGATGTTTTCCTTCACCGTTTTTAGAGCAGTGGTGATGAAATAAATTACACAAAGTACAAAGTAATGCGCCTGGCTGGGTTTGAACTCGCGACCTACAACACTAAGCCCCCCCCCCGTTAGTGCTCGCCTATGTCATAAAAAGAAACTTTGTGCAAAAACTTGAAGCTCCCAGGCGCTGTAGTTTCGGCTGTGCATCAGATATGTCAATCAGTCAGTTTTTCCTTTTGTATAGATGGCTTTAGATACCTACTAGTTGTATAGCGGAAGGAAAATGTCATTGCGGAAAACAGTCACTTCATTTATAGAATTCAATTCAAACGCATGCGGTTATGGCATGGTAGATGACCTCGACATAACATTATCAACACCCATATACACTAAACATTCTTTCGTCTTTGGGATGGGTCTGCCTAATACCAGCTTGACGCACTAGAGTCGATTGAGAAGCGAGCCAAGAAGATCATCGGCAATGATGCACTTGTAGAGTCAAAACTCAAAACTCCAAAGTCTTGAGCATCGACGCCGAGTTGCTCGCCTGTCGGTTTTCTATCGTTTACATTTCGAAGAGTATGCTTTGGAATTGCACAAAGAGGATCAATCACATAGCAAATCTTATTTTTACTAAGTAAATCGTATGTGTAATAATTTTACTGAGCATTTAATTTTTTAAATTATTAAAATCCGTCAAGAAATGGTGGATTTATTAAAGTTTTTCTGTACGGCTACTTGGAAACGCGCGCTCTCGCTCTGTTTACGATGACGTCATCTGTCATGATCCGTGCGACGAACGACTTGATCGTATTCATTCGCCGGTGGAGACCGATCATGAAAGATGACGTCACAGCGAGTCGCTTCATTCTCGGGCGCGTTTCTCGAACTAATACACTAAAATTGCTGTATCTTCGTCATTTTTGGTCCGATTTAAATAATTTCTTCACAGTACCTATTTACTGCTTTTTTTGACGCTCTAATCCACAAAAATCAGACGACAAGACGTACGGCGCGGCGTTGCGCCTCTGGTACATGATGGACATCCCACCCATACGTACAAAGTATTTTGTGAACACATTCATCGTGCGTACAGCTAAGGAGTGGAATTCCCTGCTGGAGTCTGTGTTTCCTGATAGCTAAAACCTGGGGGTCTTTAAATCAAGAGTGAATAGGTTACTTCTAGGCAAGCGTGCTCCATCGTCGGCCACATCATCGCTTACAATCAGGTGAGATAGTGGTCAAGCGCCGACCTCCACAACGACCACAACCCAGTTACTAGACAACATGATACTCCTTGGGTAGACTGATGTTCAGACTTCCTGGCGTCTGTCTAATTGTAACGACTGTCAAAGATCTACGAATGACAACCGGGACCAACAGCTTGACATGCTAACCGAGGCACGAGGCGTCAGTAATGTTCTAAATCATCACTGCTTACCATCAGGTGGGATCGCAGTCAAGCGCTGGTTTATATCAATTAAAAAAAAAAAAAAAAAAAACTTAGAAAAGTGCATATGAATCATCATCATCTTCCTGCCCTTGGGTCGGCACAACATGTTTTTTTCTTCCATTCTATCCTGTCAACGGTCATGCTATCACTAACTTCCTTTTCTTTCATATCACTGTTCACACAATCCATCCATCTTTTCTTTGGCCTCCCTCTCCCTCTCCACCCATCCACATGACATGTATACTCATAACTCTTTTAGTAACATGCGTTTCATCCCTCCTCTTCACATGACCATACCAAGACAAACGATTCCCTTTCAACTTTTCAGTCACTGGCGCCACTTTCAAACTTCCTCTAATATACTCATTTCTCACTTTATCCATTCTCGTCACACCACACATCCATCTCAACATTCTCATCTCCGCTACATGCAATCTTTTTTCATCCGTCTTTTTCACAGCCCAACATTCTGATCCATACAGTATAACAGGTCTTATCCTCCCCTTCAACTTGGGGGGCATCCGTGGGTCACAAATTGTTCATATGAATAAATTCAAATTAAATTCGAATATTTTTATTTCACATAAGCCTACATGGGCACTTATAAAACGTCAGAAGCTGGCGCACGGTTCCAAATTGGTCGCTTCCTATGGAGAAGAACCGGCAAGAAACTCCATGGTTACTTTTTAAAAAAAGTGGTTTATGTTACAATATTTCCATAATACATTATTAATAGATATTATGTAAGATATCTATGGTAAGAACAGTGTAGACCAATCAATATTGTACCCAAAAGCACAATAAAAATATAATCATATTAAAAAATAGAAAAATTTACATCGGTACTTACCCGGTTTCGAACCCGCAACGTCGTGCATGACAGGCATTTAAGGCACCCTTAACCAACGGGCCAAAGACTAGTGGTTTATAATTCAGGTATTTAGTTCAGCATTCCCCTTTTAACTTGGACATCAAAAAAATTCAGTTAAAATGTCCTAAAACTATTTGTTGTTCTGTTGGCAACGAAAATGTTATCTTTATTCTATTCGCACGTTATATAAATATAAATTTGTCAGCAGAGTCACCACTAAGTCGCCGCGCGAAAACTTTAAAAATAAATAAATCAACTGATTCATTGATCTCGTGGTCGCAACTGGGTCCAGCTCCACTACCACTAGGGCTTAGGGTAAATTGATTGGTTTTGAAATAGCTTTTTTTTAATTTTTTAACTTTTTTTCAAAGTTAGTAAATGTTAGTAACGAAGCTGGGACGCGGACGGGTCGCTAGTACCTACGTACTAAATTGTTACACAGTTCAAGCAGTTGTCACGTGCCTTCAATATATTTAGATCAATATAAATACAGTTCAGTACAGTTAGACAGCAGTGGTGGCCGAAGAGAGCAGTGGTGGCCGAGTGGTAACAGCCCCGACTTACGAGTTGTAGGTCGCGGGTTCAAACGCAGCCAGGCGCATTACTTTGTGTAATTTATTTCATCACCACTGCTCTCAAAACGGTGAAGGAAAACATCGTGAGGAAACCGGCATGTCCTAGAACCAAAAATTCGAAGACATATGACATCCACCAACCCGCACTGGGCCCGTGTGGTGGATTACGGCCCATTCCCTCTCCTAGAGAGGAGGCCTGAGTCCCAGCAGTGGGAACATTATAAGGCCGACTATGTTATGCTAAATACAGTTCAGGCACAGTATAGATTTATGGAACAGTATGGAAACTGCGTTTCTGGCGGTCCTGTCAGTAGCGAATGCCGCTTAGGAGTCTCGTCGATGCGTGTGTTTGTGTGAGTGAGCCGTTTCGAACATTTGTAGGTAGTTTCCGTACTGTTCCATATATTTATACTGTGGTTCAGGGAACGCGTGGGTATTCCCCCGAGTATGTAGAGTGTTAATTGGTGTTCTTGATTAAATATTAGGGCCTGCGCACACTCGAGACAACACTGTCTTAGACAGACTTGTCAACGACGTCGGAGACTTGTCTGCGACAAGACTGTTTTGTCTACGACACGGCGCACACCATCAAGACAAAACAGTCTAGCGGCCTAGCGGCGTACGGCCAGTGTTGCCAACTTAGTGGATTTTCCACTAAAACTGGTAGTTTTAACCTCCATTTAGGCTAGTGGATTTTTCTAGTGCTTTAGTAAAATTCAATTTCTTACTAAAAATGCGATCACTCGGGTGTAAATCAGCACCATAGGATCCATAATTATCAATCTGATACCGACGATGATGGTGCAAACAAAAATGATTCGTCCGAAGACGAATTAATACATAGCCTTTATTGAATAATTTGTATATTGATTTACCTACTAATGTTAATTTACCCACAAATGGTAGGTATTTTGATCAACTGATTGTTAATTTTTATCACTTATTATTAAAGGAAACTAATAACCTATATGCCTACTTATTTTATTTCGTACAACACACATTTTTAGTGGGAAATTTTGCGATTTTGTGTGTGGGATATTTTGTTAGTGGTTTTAAAAGTTGACTCTAGTGGTAAGTTAGTGTAACTGTTGGCAACACTGGACCTTTCAAAACAGTCTTGTCGCAGACAAGTCTGCGACGTCGTAGACAAGTCAGTCTAAGACAGTCTTGTCTCAGGTGTGCGCAGGCCCTTATTAACCATGAACCACCAGTGAACACGATTTGCAGCCGAAACGTAAACCGTAACCGAATGTTTGACTCCTTGGCGTTCTAGAGCCGCAATGACTCTTTTAAACAAAGCTACAACCCTGGATTTTTGATAGGCTTGACCACTATCTCTCACCTGGTGGTAAGCGATGATGTGGTCAACGGAGGAGCACGCTTGCCTAGAAGTAACCTATTCACTCTTGACTTAAAGACCCCTAGGTTGTAGCTATCAGGGAACACAGTCTCGGGCAGGGAATTCCACTCCTTAGCTGTACGCACAGTGAATGTGTTCCCTGCACGTTCAGTGCGTATGGGTGGGATGTCCACCATGTACCGGAGGCGGTCGCCATACAAGTAGTGGTCCGATGATGTAACGGGCGCTAAGGACATTATCTCCTGCATCCAAATCTACAAAGTTTACCTTTGTAATACACTAGTTTCTGACAGCGGTTTCGCCCACGTGACAGTTTAAAATATATGTCTTATGTACTCAGTAGTAATATAGCATTCTATTACTGAAAGAATTTCTAAAATCGATCCAGTGGTTTTCGAGTTAATTTATTACAAGCAAAAATCCAAAAAAATATAAATCTTTCTTCTTTATTGTATTAGTATATTCGAAAGTGTAAACTGGGATCGTTGCCAGAGACAACACACGTTTTACAAATCTTTTGTATGTATGTACAAAATATGTACATACATACAAAATATGTGATGTGTATATTCACATCACATAAATAAATAATCATAAGGGTCACCGCACACGGGCCGGTGCACCACAAAACGCTGTCATCGGCAATTTTCTGTAGTTTTCATAGATTTTATGTGAACTCGCCGCACATGGTTGACACCTGTGGCCGCCATATGCTACAAATTATCGCTGCTCGGTTCTTGTGGCTTGCACAATGACTTCTGTGTCCACTTCCCACATGTCGCCATCCTCGCGAACCAAGTCAAGATACTCAGTTTGTTTATCCTTCTCAGTTTTCACGCTCAAGCTATATTAACAATCATAGTGCGACGCTCTAGTCGATCTATCACCACTATGTCAGGCTTATTGGCAACAATAGTCAATGTCAGTGATGATAGATCGATCCCAATACAACGTGATGCTGCCATTTTCGAGAACTGGCTCGGGCACATACCTATAGTACGGTACTTCCGATTCCATAAAATTATATTTAAGAGCAAGTTGCTGGTGGATAACCCTGGCTACAAGGTTGTGTATATGAAAATAGTCTCCGTTAGCTAGATGAGAACACCCAGAAATAATGTGTCGGATTGATTCTTCGAGCCGGTGGCATGCCCGAGAGATGCCAACCGTAGCGTCCTTCACAATTTATTTCCGGTAGTTGTTCATCGTTATCATAACTTCGTCCGGTCATTAGACGCTGACACAAAACGCCAGTCGCGCAATTAAACCTCCTTCATCAGAGTTCATTCATCATCTTCCTGCCCTTGTCCCGTGTTATTTGGGGTCGGCGCAACACGTTTTTTTTCTTCCATTCTGCCCTGTCACTCGTCATGCTATCACTAACTTCCTTTTCTTTCATATCAGTCTTCACACAATCCATCCATCTTTTCTTTGGTCTCCCTCTCCCTCTCCATCAGAGTTCATTATGATACTGAAAAAGTAGCAGCCACCGACCGCAAGTGGCTGTCGAGCGTTTCAGCTACCTTTGTCTCCGCTTCTAACTTCTCGTGGCGGCTTTTTTAGCCCGTGTGCGGCGACTCTAAAAGTCACAAGACGCATGACACAAAGAATCACATCACATAGAAACAATTTCAGTCTATTAACACTTATTAAACATTTCCTACCTAATGTTAACACATCCATCACGATTTTACCAAGGTAAGCTGTACGCAGATATACTCCCTGACTTTGCGTAGTTCCTGATAGCTTTATAGCTATCTGGAACTTCGAGAAGTCAGGGCATCCTGGAGATGTGAAGTCACGAAAGAGTAGGTAGTAATATTATAGACATTGTCATAGTAGTTTATTGGTAAGGGATTCTTACAAGGCATTATACAGAATTTTTCATTATCAAATGACTAGCCTCTGCCAGCGGTTTCGCCCGCGTCAAAGTTGGTTTATCCATGCAAAGTTTGGACTTCCGTTTCGTCACCTTAGCGGGTGAATTTTGCAAAATCCTCTCTTAGTGCTCGCCTACGTCATAAAAGGAAACCTTGTGCAATATTTCACGCTCCTAGTCCCAGTAGTTTCGGCTGTGCGTTGATATTTGTCAGTCAGTCAGTTTCTCCTTTTTTATATATAGATTACATTACAATATCAAATAATAAAAAATGTCGAGCAAATAAAAGAAAATACAAGAAAACAAATAAATCGAAGTTAAATCACAAATTAAAATAAAATAAATCATAATAAAAGTCAACAATTAGCTGTCCAAATTAATATTCGTAAATTAAATCATACATTCGTCAAAAGAGTAAAAAGCTTGCTCAATAAGCCATTTTTTCAAATGAGCTTTGAAGCTGCATAAAGTCGGGGCACCAGAAATAGCTGTTGATTATAAACTGTCGGGCCCATAACATGAGTCGTCTTGGAGGATTTGGTGAGCGTTCTGGAGACCGTCGATAACTGACCCCTGCTCCTGGTGCAATATGAATGACGGCTCGTTCTTCCTCGTTCATCCTCACGTATATTAAGGTAAAGTTTGAAGGTTTGGATGTAGGAGGTGTAGTGTATAGGTAGCCTAGGTATACTATTATTTGTCTTGAGCGCATACGTCGAGGAATCATCAAACTTAAGTGGCAGTGGGCAGGGCACATTGCTCGCACAACAGAATATGGTCGATGGGGTCGAAAGGTTTTGGAGTGACGACTTCGTACCGGAACACGCAGCGTTGGACCGACCTGGTGAGGGTCGCGAGAATCCGATAGATGCGAGAAGCACAGGACTGGTCGCTGTGACGACGCATGAGGGAGGCCTCTGTCCAGCAGTGGACGTTTTTTGGCTGAAATGATGGTCATAGGTCATGAATGATACAAATAGCTAAATAGCAATACATCGGCTAAGAAAAATGTGCCAAGTTCTAATTAGTAATCAATAAATCGGTGAACGCTATTTTAATAGCTGTTCAGTTTAATTATATTAGATGCATTCTAATTGCATATCTTTTGCACGTATTGTGTTATTGATATGCAATTTCTGGCATCCGCAATCTTGGGTTCAACAATAGGGAATAGAATAAAGGCATTCGGTATTGTATAGAATACCTAGAGTACTTATAAAATAAATAATATTTGATACGTTATCTACACGTTTTAGGTATTCTATACATTGCCTAGGTAATGTATAGAGTACCGGATTATAGAGATTGCCGGTAACATATACATATATGAAATATTTCATTTTTATCCACCGTTACGTTGTTGAAACCTCTACGGTCCGGACTAAGCGTTTCGCCTCGTCGTTTATACCGCAAACATCGAGGGACTGGAACAACTTGCCTGCCGCGGTCTTCCCATCCGATTATAATTTAGGTGTCTTCAAGGCTAGAGTGAATAGGCTCTTAATAAACTAGTGCGCCTCACCATCAATGATTGCATCGCTACTTACCATCAGGTGGGATCGCAGTCAAGCACTAGTTTATAACATTACACTCCTGAACAAATGACGTCTTCCAACCATAACACATAACCCACCGTACCCAATGAATCCATCTATTCTCTTCTTCCCCAGGTCTTCGAACACGCCTACTCCGCTGGCCTCAGTCAACACGACATCCTCGACAGCATCGGCTCCATGCGGCCCACGCCCGGGGTCGAGAAGCTGATCACCACGTTGGCTGCTGAAGGATGGGACATCGTGCTGGTCACTGATGCTAACAGTGTGTTCGTGCAGCATTGGCTGAAGGTTCATGGTTTACTGGTGAGGAATATTTTAAAGTTAATCTTATCTTCTTCCTTGTCGATATCACTCTTGACAGAGTGGTCGTGGTCATCACTTCAACACATCGTTGGTGGCAAGCTTCACAACACGCCGCCATTCCTCTCTGATGGCCGCCTTCCTCGTGCATTCGTGCAGTGATGATGAGCCATTTACTGCCGCTTTAATCTGGTCAGTCCACCTCATAGGCGATCTTCCTCGTGGCCTGGTACCCTCAACCTTTCCCTGGACCACAAGTCGCTCAATAGCCACTGCCCCTTAGCGGCATACGTGACCAATAACGGTGAGAATACGAGACTGTACCAAAGATTATAAACGCTGTTTGATGCCGAGTTCCCGAAGTATAGACTCGTTGGTACGGAATTCAGTCCACGATACTCCGAGCTCCTCGAGCACCATAAATCTTTTAATTAATACTCTAGTTAATCTTATACTCGTATACAAAAGAAGAAACTGACTGACTGACATATCAACGTACAGCCGAAACTACTGGGACTAGGAACTTGAAATGCACAAATTTCCTTTTATGACGTAGACAAACAAAGCTAAGCAGAGCTTGTGTTATGAGTACTAGACAACTGATAGACATACTAATATATTTCTAAATACATACATATTATAGTTAAATTACACCCAGACACAGAACAAATGATCGTGCTCATCACACAAACATTTGTCCTGGGTGGGAATCGCACCTAAAGAAAGAAGAAAGAAAGAAAGAAAACATGTTTATTCTGCCTGAATAGACGCACAATTCGTTTCAAAAATACAAAAACCAAGTTCCCTGACAGGCCATGTGTGTATCGGGCATAACTGTGTTGCACCACTAGGACCATAGACAACACAGCTGTCTAGGTTATCTGTTGCATTTTGACCTACGATCTTCGGCATAGCAGTCAGGGCCACTAACCACTAGACCAACAGGCCTGTCATTTCTCTGTTCACTTTAAGAGAGGATTTCTCTAAAGTTCACCCCTTAAGATGTCCAGGGCTGGGCAAAATACATGCTTTGCTTTAATTGAAATACAAATTACAAAATACAGTATCGCAAGTAATTAAAATACAAAATATTTTTAAGTAAGGTATTTGAAATATAAAATACAAAATACAGTATTTTAGCTATTTTTAATTGAAATACAAAATACAAATTACATATTACAAAATAAGTAATCTAGACCAGCATGGGCTGAAAAATAGAAGAAAACAAGATTAATTAATCAGTAAAACCAGAGTTTCCTTTCATGAACACTAGATGTCAGACAAACAGCCTCTTGTTGGAGAGTGAATAAAACCTGTTATAGAAAACAATCTTTCTTGAAAGTTAAATGTATTTTAATGTTAAAGTGTATTTTGAAGCCTCAAGTATTTGAAATACTAATTACAAAATACTTCACCGTCAGGTATTTGAAATACGAATTACAAATTACATTTTAGGAAAGTAATTGAAATACAAATACCAAATACGTATTTGTATTTCTATTACGTATTTTAATTACAAGTAATTCAAATACTGCCCAACCCTGAGGGCTGGGCAAAATACATGCTTTGCTTTAATTGAAATACAAATTACAAAATACAGTATCGCAAGTAATTAAAATACAAAATATTTTTAAGTAAGGTATTTGAAATATAAAATACAAAATACAGTATTTTAGCTATTTTTAATTGAAATACAAAATACAAATTACATATTACAAAATAAGTAATCTAGACCAGCATGGGCTGAAAAATAGAAGAAAACAAGATTAATTAATCAGTAAAACCAGAGTTTCCTTTCATGAACACTAGATGTCAGACAAACAGCCTCTTGTTGGAGAGTGAATAAAACCTGTTATAGAAAACAATCTTTCTTGAAAGTTAAATGTATTTTAATGTTAAAGTGTATTTTGAAGCCTCAAGTATTTGAAATACTAATTACAAAATACTTCACCGTCAGGTATTTGAAATACGAATTACAAATTACATTTTAGGAAAGTAATTGAAATACAAATACCAAATACGTATTTGTATTTCAATTACGTATTTTAATTACAAGTAATTCAAATACTGCCCAACCCTGAAGATGTCCCTACGTAAATAAAACCTTGGATCACATGACTCACTATCACTTCTGCACTATCACGCTGTTACCGAACAATACACGAGCTCTAATTATGTTAATTAGAACATTCTGCTTGTAAAGAAATCAGTCATCTCCTCTAAGAGTGATCCTTAAGTTTATTGGGATGACGATACACTATAAGTGTGATAATTAACTTCAATACTGAAGTAATATAATTTAAGTATGTTTTCAACTTTTCATGATGATCATATATTAGTTTAGTCACGAAACAATAACTGCTTCTAACCAGAAATACAGAAGGATATTGATCGGGGTATCCAGAACGCCTGGAAAAGCTACTGGTCCATGAAGACGCTAATGAAGGGTGATCTGACAATCTCTTTGAAGCGTAAACTCATCGACATGTGTATCCTGCCCATTCTAACCTACGGTGCTTTTTTTTTTAGGTGGGAAAATCATCTAATGACAAATCGCGCTCTTGGGCGGAGCGGGAGATAGTGTCAGACTTTTACTGACTAAAAACCCACTCCTGTTCCTTCTTTGCCTTCAACTCAGGGCCCCGGGTTTCGCTTTCACACTACCCATGGCCCCAGTAGGCTTCGACCCTGCTGGGCTCGTACGATTTGCTGACATCTCCCTGAGGCGCGCGGGTTACAATACGCGCCGTCGACGACTTGAGCTCGGTCCAGACGGTTACCGGACAGTCGGACTGCGAGCCACCCATTGTTCGCCGTCCGCAAGTCCGCGCCAGCGGTGGAGGACCGTTGCCTTACGCGATCGGCGGCCTCCTTTGCTAGCATTCGAATTCCGATCTCGATTTCCGGCCACAGTAGGCGCGGGCTTGCGGACGGCGAGCAATGGGTGGCTCGCCGTCCGATCGTCCGGTAACCGTCCGGACCGAGCCCAAGTCGTCGACGGCGCGTACTGTTCCACGCGCGCCTTAAGGAGGTGTCAGCAACTGTAGGGTCGAAGCCTACTGGAGCCATGGGTAGTGTGAAAACAAAACCCGGGGCCCTGGGACGAAGGCAACGAAGGAACAGGAGTGGGTTTTTAGTCAGTAAAAGTCTGAACCTATCTCTCGCTCCGCCCAAGAGCGAGATTTGTCATTAGATGATTTTCGCACATCAAAAAAAAAGTGAAGGAACACGGGTGGGTTTCAGTCGGTAAAAGTCTGACACTCTCTCTTGCTCCACCCAGAGCGGGAAGTGTTATTCGATGATTTTCCACCTGTTAATAAATAACCGCTCAAGTGCGAGCCGGACTCGCGCATTTAGTGTACGGTGAAACTATACACTAATAATGCACTAATGCTGCAGCATTATTACATTTACATCTTCCTTGCTTCCTAGCTAGTAGGTCGCGGGTTCAAACCCAGCCAGGCGCATTACTTTGTGTAGTTTATTTCATCACCACTGCTCTCAAAACGGTGAAGGAAATTATCGTGAGGAAACCGGCATGTCCTAGAACCAAAAATTCGAAGACATGTGACATTCACCAACCCACACTGGGCCCGCGTGGTGGATTACGGCCCATTCCCTCTCCTAGAGAGGAGGCCTGAGTCCCAACAGTGGGAACATTAAAAGGCTGATTATGCTTATGCTTATTATGCTTCCTAGCTTCTACATTTAGGGTTCCGTACAAACTTACCTATGTAAATACTAATTACGTATGTAAATTACTCTTTTAGTATATTATAATCATCTTAGGAAAATGCTCGTGAATACCATAAACGTAGTTAATTGGATTTTGATTTAATTCAGATAAGCGTTGGTAGTAAGCTTCGGAATTTCGATGTAATTAGTAAATAATTAACTATTCATGATGAAGTAAGTAAAGAGAAAGGGATATGATTTTAATAGTCTATATATTGCGGGATCGTTCGAAACCGTTACCGTGGCTCTGGAACGCATAGGTTTTAGTCAGTAAAAGTCTGACACGCCCTTTCGCTCCAACCAGAGTGAGACGATTTATTTTCGTTTTTTTTTTTTTTTTATTAATGATAGGCTCGCGTTTGACCACCATCTCACCTGATGGTAAGCGATGTTGTGGTCGACGATGGAGCACGCTTGCCTACAAGTAGCCTATTCACTCTTGACTTAAAGACCACTAAGTTGTAGCTATCTGGAAACACAGACTCCGGCAAGGAATTCTACTCCTTGGCTGTACGCATAACAAATGTGTTCTTAAAACGTTTTGTGCGTATGGGTGGGATGTCCACCATGTACCGGTGGCGCAACATACAGTTACAGTTTATACCGCGTACATCGAAGGATTGGAACAATTCGCCTGCTGCAGTCTTCCCGTCCGATTATAATTTAGGTGTCTTCAAGGCTAGAGTGAATAGGCTCTTAATAATCTTGTACCGACATCTATGGTGTCACATAAGAACTAATCCTGCATCGCGCAATGAAAGTTCTCCGCGCGATTTGAATATATACGACATCACGATATCATCTAACGGGCAGTTGCCCACCAGACATAACACCCGTCTGGCCGGAGGATCCTCCCTTTTCAACGGAGGTTTGCGGGACTTTACTCAATGTTCCGCCTACCCCCAAAAACTAGTGCGCTTCACCATCAACGAATGCATCAGTGCTTACCATCAGGTGGGATGGCAGTCAAGCACCTAGTCTAAATAATTTAAAAAAAATGACGGGTTGCACTCTGGGAGTGCCGGCAGAAGTGAAAACTTAAGTATTAACGTTGTGCGTTTTGGATATTTTGGAATGGTTATGGAATAATTTTGCACGAATTGCTTTAATTATCAGAATAAAAGTACTATCTTTTATGTGGTAGAATACCACAGGATTCCTCATACATATATTTGAAATGCTAATTGCTGCTTAACAAGTTTATAACAAATTTTGGTTCGATTTTCAGCAAAAATAATTTTGCACGAATTGCTTTTTTTTGCACACAATTTTGCACGACATCCGTCTTACGAATTTTCGATCAGGTCACGTGTCCTGACGCGAGTTTAACATTTTTTACCCATTACAAAATTTTTTGCACACAATTTTGCACGACATCCGTCTTACGAATTTTCGATCAGGTCACGTGACCCTGACGCGAGTTTAACATTTTTTACCCATTACAAAAAAAGTGTACAACTCCGCTAAAGAAGTTTTCACTTCAAAAAAAGTGTCGCGGCAGCCGCATCAGCATTCTAAACGCGTTGTGGTAGCCATAGACTGCATTTTTCAGGTGGTAGGAGACTGGCCTGTTGGTTAGTGGCCCTGACTGCTAAGCCGAAGGTCGTGGGTTCGATTCCCACCCAGGACAAATGTTTGTGTGATGAGCACGAACATTTGTTCTGTGTCTGGAGCTCTGGGTGTAATTTATCAATTATGTCTATATTTAGAAATATATACCTAAGTATGTTTATCAGTTGTCTTGTATTCATAGCACAAGCTCTGTTTAGTTTGAGACTAGATGGCGTTGTGTGATAGTTGTGGAATATTATTATTATTTTAACCCGAGTTATTTTTGTTCCAGGACTGCATAACAAAAATAGTGACGAACCGTGCCTTCTGGCAAGGTGACCGCCTCTTGATCGAGCCTTGCATGCGCCAGACCACTTGCCCGCACTGTCCCATCAACCTGTGCAAGTCGCTCGCGCTAGTCGACTGGTGTTCTAAACACGCCTATGACAGGATAGTGTATTGTGGAGATGGGAGGAACGACTTCTGTCCTGCTTTGTCCTTGCCTCCACATGTAAGTATTAATTTTAATGACTAGTGAGTGGAGCTAGTGAGTGGAGCTAAAGAGTGGAGCTAGTGAGTGGAGCTAGTGAGTGGAGCTAGTGAGTGGGGCTAGTGAGTGGAGCTAGTGAGTGGAGCTAGTGAGTGGGGCTAGTGAGTGGAGCTAGTGAGTGGAGCTAGTGAGTGGAGCTAGTGAGTGGAGCTAAAGAGTGGAGCTAGTGAGTGGAGCTAGTGAGTGGGGCTAGTGAGTGGGGCTAGTGAGTGGAGCTAGTGAGTGGAGCTAGTGAGTGGAGCTAGTGAGTGGAGCTAGTGAGTGGAGCTAGTGAGTGGAGCTAGTGAGTGGAGCTAGTGAGTGGAGCTAGTGAGTGGAGCTAGTGAGTGGGGCTAGTGAGTGGGGCTAGTGAGTGGAGCTAGTGAGTGGAGCTAGTGAGTGGAGCTAGTGAGTGGAGCTAGTGAGTGGAGCTAGTGAGTGGAGCTAGTGAGTGGAGCTAGTGAGTGGAGCTAGTGAGTGGAGCTAAAGAGTGGAGCTAGTGAGTGGAGCTAGTGAGTGGGGCTAGTGAGTGGGGCTAGTGAGTGGAGCTAGTGAGTGGAGCTAGTGAGTGGAGCTAGTGAGTGGAGCTAGTGAGTGGAGCTAAAGAGTGGAGCTAGTGAGTGGAGCTAGTGAGTGGGGCTAGTGAGTGGAGCTAGTGAGTGGAGCTAGTGAGTGGAGCTAGTGAGTGGAGCTAGTGAGTGGAGCTAGTGAGTGGAGCTAGTGAGTGGAGCTAGTGAGTGGAGCTAGTGAGTGGAGCTAGTGAGTGGAGCTAGTGAGTGGAGCTAGTGAGTGGAGCTAGTGAGTGGAGCTAAAGAGTGGAGCTAGTGAGTGGAGCTAGTGAGTGGGGCTAGTGAGTGGAGCTAGTGAGTGGAGCTAAAGAGTGGAGCTAGTGAGTGGAGCTAGTGAGTGGGGCTAGTGAGTGGGGCTAGTGAGTGGAGCTAGTGAGTGGAGCTAGTGAGTGGAGCTAGTGAGTGGGGCTAGTGAGTAGAGCTAGTGAGTGGAGCTAGTGAGTGGAGCTAGTGAGTGGGGCTAGTGAGTGGGGCTAGTGAGTGGAGCTAGTGAGTGGAGCTAGTGAGTGGAGCTAGTGAGTGGAGCTAGTGAGTGGAGCTAGTGAGTGGAGCTAGTGAGTGGAGCTAGTGAGTGGAGCTAGTGAGTGGAGCTGGTGAGTGGAGCTAGTGAGTGGAGCTAGTGAGTGGAGCTAGTGAGTGGAGCTAGTGAGTGGAGCTAGTGAGTGGGGCTAGTGAGTGGGGCTAGTGAGTGGAGCTAGTGAGTGGAGCTAGTGAGTGGAGCTAGTGAGTGGAGCTAGTGAGTGGAGCTAGTGAGTGGAGCTAGTGAGTGGAGCTAGTGAGTGGAGCTGGTGAGTGGAGCCAGTGAGTGGAGCTAGTGAGTGGAGCTAGTGAGTGGAGCTAGTTAGTGGGGCTAGTTAGTGGGGCTAGTGAGTGGGGCTAGTGAGTGGGGCTAGTGAGTGGGGCTAGTGAGTGGGGCTAGTGAGTGGAGCTAGTGAGTGGGGCTAGTGAGTGGAGCTAGTGAGTGGAGCTAGTGAGTGGAGCTAGTTAGTGGGGCTAGTGAGTGGAGCTAGTGAGTGGGGCTAGTGAGTGGGGCTAGTGAGTGAGGCTAGTGAGTGGAGCTAGTGAGTGGGGCTAGTGAGTGGATTTAGTGAGTGGAGCTAGTGAGTGGGGCTAGTGAGTGGGGCTAGTGAGTGGAGCTAGTGAGTGGGGCTAGTGAGTGGGGCTAGTGAGTGGAGCTAGTGAGTGGGGCTAGTGAGTGGCATATTTCGGTGACGTCCGTGCACTTAAGGAGCACGTGCGCGACCATATTCTACGTCTCCATTATCACTTTAAATACAGCATATTGTTACTTTAAACACATTAACTTTTTCAGGCCATAGTCTTCCCCCGTCGAGGCTACCCCTTGGACGACCTCATAAAGAAGGCCCTTGCATCTCCGAACCCTCAGTTCGCAGCTAGAGTCGTTCCCTGGACAGACTGCCACTTAATACTTCAAGTTATTTTCCCGGAAAAGTTTACAGAAACTGCTACCATTACTTCGTTACAAATGTGATATTATTGTTTAAGTTCGCGTGTATAAATAAGCTCTTTTCTTTCTCTATCGGACGTAAAAACCGTCTACTTTGGATATATCCGACAGGTCGCACATCCACGACCAAATACTCCATCTCGTCGGCTCTTCTGTTACCTATGGGGATTGAAGAGTTGAACAAGATGGAGTACCCAGTCGCAAATACACGACTCTGGCAAATAGGACACGAAAACAGTCGTCGGAATAATCCGACGCGGGTGGTTAATGATGTTTTTAAAACTTGTTATTTTAATCGAACAGTTAGTGTTTGACTGGATTTTTATGATTAAACTTCTCAAAAAACAACGTAGTGTCTTATTATCAAAAGAAATTGTTTGAAAGGTCTCAAAATATTACGATGTTGTATGTATATAGTTAGGTCTACTGCCCGCGGACGCGTAGCTTCATAGACGCGTATTCGTCATTATACGCTTGGTGTACTCCTGCCCCATAGCCAAGTTACGACCGTTTCGTTTCGATTCTCTTGCGTCGAACACCTCGAGTAGGCCACGCCTCCTTTGTTCTGACGTCATCTCAACGCTCAGTTGACGAATACGCGTCTATGAAGCTATGCGTCCGTTGACACTAGGCCTTGTAGAAATACTAGGAATGGTAGACTCAGTGAAACTTATATGGAATAATGAATTGAATTATTATATTTTTAGTGTCATTTATATTTTTACTGTTAAGATATTGTATTTCGTCCATTTAAATAAAATCTTTACTTTAAAAATGAATGTTTGTATTATTACGATCTCTATTACCTGTACGGTCCGGACTAAGTGTTTCGCCTCGTCGTTTATACCGCGCACATCGAAGGACTGAAACAATTTGCTTGCTGCGGTCTTCCCGTCGATTATAATTTAGGTGTCTTCAAGGCTAGAGTGAATAGGCTCATAAATTAGTGCGCTTCAACATCAACAATAGCATCACTGCTTACTATCAGGTGGGATTGCAGTCAAGCACAACTTTATGTAAATAAAAAAAACATACGTACATAATCAGCCAGTCACATAATATTCCCACTGCTGGGACTCAGGCCTCCTCTCCAGGAGAGGAAATCGGCCGTAATCCACCACGCAGGCCCAGTGCGGGTTGGTGCAAGTCACATCGATTTTTGGTTCTAGGACATGCTGGTTTCCTCACGATGTTTTTCTTCACCGTTATGACACCAGTGGTGATGAAATAAATTACACAAAGGAAAGCGCCTGGCTGAGTTTGAACACAAGACTACTACTCATAACTCGGGGTTGTTATTAGGCAAGCGCCTGGCTGAGTTTTTTTACACACGACTTCAACTCATAACTCGGGGTTGTTATCAGGAAAGCGCCTGGCTGAGTTTGAACACACGACTACAACTCATAACTTGATAACTCGGGGTTGTTATCACTGGGCCACCACCACCACGTCTACTCATTTGTATATATTTTAATTTATTTAATGTGTTTTTTTTTCGGTGGGAAAGTCATCCAATGACATCCCCGCTCCTGGCCGGAGAGGGAGATAGTGTCAGACTTTTACTGACTAAAAACTCACTCCTGTTCCTTCATTGCCTTCGTCCCAGGGCTCTGGGTTTCACTTTCACACTACCCGTGGCCCCAGTAAATTTATTTAATGTGCGAATACTGACAGGAAACTTGGAAGGTCTCCCACAAGATGCACCAATGGCCTGATAACGGGCGCGGGAATCCGCTGGATGTGAAACGCACAAACTCAGTCGTTATAGAGACTCAGGGAGGCCTATGTCCAGCAGGGGACGTCCTTCGGGTGAAATGATGATGATGTTAAGACGGAAGTGGTGGTAATAAAAGGCAAAATTATATCTAACATCTTTTTATTACGACAAATAACTTATAAAGTTTATAGACAATATTTCTTACTTTTTAATAAAAAGCGCATGCAACGCCATCTAGCGTCTCATTAAGCAACACATTTTAATAGGTACATTAACCTTAACCTACGAGAAATCTACCAAGAAGCCATTTTGGTAGAATTTTAGATTTTCCACGAAGCAACATTGAGAGGTTATTTTGATATGGCAACATTGAAAATGGCAGTGATCGGTTAGCTTGATGGTAGATTTTCTCATTTCTAACATTATTTTGTTACTTTAATACTGATGATAATAATTAGGTCGTAAATGCGTTGATAAGTGTTACCATTTCATTAATTTTCTACCGTGCTGGTAGTAAATAAATAGGGAATGCTTTAAATTACATTTTTCTTATAACTAAATAGGATATATGTTACTGTGTTGTTGATCGCTGTATTCTGAGTTTAAACTTCGTTATTGTATCTATTAAATACTGATATTATTGGTATTACACGTTAAAACTATTTAAAATCTGTTATAACTCTTTACCGCAACTCTACTCTTTTAGTTTGTCAAGTAACAACTAATAATGGGCTCGCACATGACCACTATCTAACCTGTTGCTAAGCGATGATTGTGGTCAACGATGGAGCAAGTTTGCCTTGAAGTAATCAGTTCACTCTTGACTTAAAGACTCCTAGGTTGTAACTATCAGGAAATACAGACTCCGCTAGGGAATTCCAACATAGTTGTACGCACAATAAATGTGTTTACAAAACGTTTTGTACATGTTTGTTGTTTTAAAGTAATTAAATAATCCTACAAACGCGTGCTATGAATCCAACTCACACCAACAGAGTAACATATCTCCTTGAATCCTTAAAGTTACTTTACAAGCTGATTCAGCAACATAATTTCAAATATTTTATTTATATAAGTATATTTTTTACAAAAAAAGTCTAAAACGAAAAGATATGAGGCTCAAACTAAGAGTTATAGGAACGAATAATAAAGAGTTGTGGTCTAAGTATTTACGAACGTAAGTCAAAATGTCCCGCAACTTGACGCGTAGCATGTTCTTGGATAATTTGCGCGACATTTTGGGGGACCCTTTGTCCCCTAGTTTATTTCAGGCTTAGTTTATTGACAAAAATTGCTTTTTCCTTTATATAAACTTTAACGACGCCAAATCTCACACTTACAATACGCTAAAGAAATACGAACACAGTTTTCGCTTCATGTTAGATAACTAAATATTTTTTCAATACACTTACACGAAAACCCGCCTTTATCCCTATTGCTTTTAAGCAAGCAATTTACTGTTTTCCGCACTAGTGCGATAAAGTGCTGGCGCTCACCCCCGCCACAATTTATTGTATGTATCGTATCAGGCTGGCAGGACGCGGCGTGACCCCGTTTATTTAGCGTCTCGCGGGTCGAAACCCCGTTTATTTTTATCTTCATAAGTGTATTGTAAAACGTCGTTTGATACACGTGGAAATTTGTCACTGCAGCACTCGGCTCCATTACACCCTTGCCTACGGCTCGGGCTAATTCCACCTAGATAGCGGTGACAGACTCTCCACTTGTATCAAAATGTACTATTTTAATATTTTGAGTTTATCTGAGACCATGAGAAGCAAGTATGCCGTGCAGTACTGGGTTGTGGAGATAGGCAGTTGCTCCATGTAAAATTCAGGTATTCAGCTGGTTCATTGTAATCAAACCCCAAAATAGTTGGAAAAAGGCCAGGATAATAAGTTCAAGTATGAATTTATCATTCGTTCCTACCGCTCAAAGTTGTTTGCTTAAAGCTAACTTACATAAATAAGTATTGTTTACGTCGTAAATGGCAAGATTGTGTTTAGACCAACTTGAGTCATTGTTTCGGGCAGGAGTAGCAAGATTCATGAGTGTTTAAAATCGATGATAGATCCGGAGTTTCGCTTACATCGGATTGATTCGACAAATATCTTCGTGTCGATTTCGCCATTCTTTTCAACCAAATACTCCATCTCGTCAGCTCTTTTATCACCTACAACTTAAAAGTGACACTGGAAATTGAAGAGATGAACAAATGGTCGTGAATATACGACCCTGGCGAAAAGGACACGAAAATATTTGCCGGATTAATCCGATGTAAGCCGTTAAAGGGTTGATACAACCGACAGGCGACCGACAATTTTGTAAGTTTATTTCATACATGTCTGTTGAAGTGAACATCGCCTGTCGTAGATTTATAGGTATTTTTTTTTTTACAAATAAGTCACATCGTCAGTTAGTAAATAGGGTTTTTCTATATTAAATAGGGCCCCAAATAAAGTAAGAATTGTAAGACTTATTTTTTTTTTTTCAATCAATCTTATTAGCGATGAATTTGAGTAACTATCAAAAAAATATTTAGGTAAATAATGAGGGTAATGTTATAGAAAATGAATTAAGAAATTCATTATTTGAATTGTGGAAAGTATAGGTAGACTAGATGTCTGATCTTTCTTGTAAAGAAAGATAAATTAATTTAAAAAAAACTTAGTAAATGTGTCAAGTTTCATTATGGTTCTTGTTCAGATTTTTTTTAATTGTCAATATCTATATAGTGTTGTAAGCCTAAATTTAAAATTTCTACTATTTCGATAAATTAAATTTTCTTAACTAATTTTAAACGCCAATAGATTACAGATTACATAATACTTAAAAACTAACTTAAATATTTATTTTTTATAAAAAATAAACAACATAAAATAATATTATTAATAAATAGTTTTAATTACATGAAATGAACACATTGATATCATATTTTGTTTCCTTTATTATTGAATAAGAAAATGCAAAAAGTAATCGTTTTTTTTTTGCGATTTGTCATGGATTAAATAAGTGATTATTTTAAAAACTGGTTCAGAATTTAAAATTAATTTAACAACACAGTAATGTATGTCCAAATTAAAATAATTTAATTATTAAGTTAATTAACTTACTTCACTTATGTTTTAAAATGTGAAGTTTTTCTCATAAAACTAAAGCCTCATTCAAATTAAATATTTTTTATCAATCAATCCATTAATCATGTGATTGATAAATCAACCAAATTGGTTCATAAAATGTCGTTGGTGGAATTTTAAGCGTATTTAAGCTTTTAAAGTAAATTGATATGATAAAGCATTTAAGTGTCACGTATTTCAAAAGTCAATCAGCATTTTCGGCAAGAGAATGTCGAAGCAAGCAATAGACGTCGATAAAATTTTAAGCCGTGCAAGAAAACGGCTAGATTTAAATTCTGTTTTTTCTTATTTTTTTTGTAAAGTAACATTGTTCGGAAGCTTTTATATTTGTAAAATGTACGGCTAGAATGAAATTCTGTTTTGTTTTTTATTTTTAAGTAATATTGTTCCAAAGTTTGTTTATAAGTTTGTATAGTCAATCTTTGAAAAAACTGATCCGATTATGATAATAATTTCAATGATATAAAGCTTAGAGATATTGCTGAGAGTCACACAGGCTACTTTTATCCCAAAAAAAAAATGCTGGCCACGAAAGCGAAGCCGCAGTAATCAGCTAGTTAAATTATAGTAATCTCAATCTGTCTTAGAATCGATTCTTCCTAAATGTTATTTATTTATTAAGTATTTAATATTACGACTGGGTAAGCCTAACATACAAAAATGTTTTACGAACGAGTGAGAATAGGTATTTTACACACGAAAAACTGTCTCGATATTTTATTTTCAATACACTTACTGGAGAACCCGCTCTTATCCCTACCTCTTTTAAGCACGCAATTTAATGTTTTCCGCACTATTGTGGAAAAGTGCGCGAGTTTGCCCCCGCCACAATTAGTTATATATATTGTATCAAGTTAGGCGTTAACCTACTCCCACGATTCATCGGTCAACCCCAGTTTATTTATTTCTTCGTAAGTGTATTGAAAATTGTCGTTATTAACGTCTGAAGTTAAGGCTGCTGCTGTATATTGACATGGAGCGAGGCAGTGGAGTGGAGCGACGGAGTAATGTGGAGCGAAGTTGCAGACTGTGTCTGTCCATTGATGCGGAACGTGTTAGTACAGAGCGGAGTTGTGGAGTGTGCGGAGCTAGGCCGGATATACGCAAGTCCCCGCAGCTGCAACACCACGCGGCCAGTTTACCGCTTCCCCGCTCAGCTTTTTAAACTAGCTCGCAAATCCTTGACCACTAAAGTGATGCGGAGATTTTATGCAATACTATTGGTTTATATTGACACAGCTCCGCTCCGCTCTACTCCTCTCCGCTCCAATAAACAGGCCTTAACCAGACGGGTCAATTTTAGGTTATGTTTTTTTTGACAGTTCAACGCGTCTATAATTTCTAGGTCATATTTATAGGATATAAATTGTCTACTCTACACATTTAGGCCGATACTACTTTTGTGTATAATCCTTATTTCGAAATGGGGGATAAATTCGTTTCCTTAATATTGTTTTTTTTTTTTTTTAAGTAAACTGCATTTATTCTGAAATACAGATAGATTGGTAATAATTATACAATATTAATTAGATGAAATCAGTCATTATTCGATGCAATAATTAATAATAATATTCTATCCCTCGGTTTCTGATTTAAGCACTGGAAGTTGAGAATTACTCAAACTCTACTTTACTACTTCCCTGAAAACCTGTCAAAATTTGGCAGTTAAGTATGGTTTGAGACGTTCTTAACTTAAAATTCTCAATTCAGAAATCCGCCCCATAACTTTCACACAGCGCCCACTAGTCCCAAACTAAGCAGAGCTTTTGTTATGAGTACTAGACAACTGATGAACATACTTGTATATTTCTAAATACATACATATTATAGATAAATTATACCCAGACACAGAACAAATGACAGTGCTCATCACATAAACATTTGTTTTGGCTGGGAATCGGACCTTCAGCAGTCAGGGCACCTAACCGCTAGATCAACAAACCAGTCAACGAAATTAAATAATGTTGTAAAAAAAAATTACACCATTTTTGTCGGAAATGAATGCAGTTTACTTAAAAATGTAAAACTTTTTAACTGTATGAAATATATACTTGTAATTAAATCAAAGTTACAGATTATTTTATACTTTTCAATGAGTGGTTTTCTAAAATTACATTCACCAGGTGGCAGCACTGAGTCGTCAGGTCCAGGCGCCTGTCAAAATGCTTATTTATTTATTTATTTATTCAAACTTTATGCACTAGTAATAAACACTGTACAAAGGCGGACTTAATGCCTTAGGCATTAGGTTATGTTACCTCCACACAATAGGCATTACAGACAGTCCCCTATGTTGTTTGGAGGAGGAGGAGATGATTGCACGTGTGCTCCTAGACTGCATAGGTGTTACTGATATACGCACACCTTAGGATCCCCAAACACCCTCACAGAGGCCCTAAAAAACCAGCCCTGCGTTCAAAAACAACCAGAGTAGAGTAGAGTCACTACTCCAACCATCCGTTCAAAAATGCTTCAAGTTGCAACCCAGGGTCGTTCTTTTATAACTCGAGTAGCTACCCTAGAGTTAACCAAACTAGTTAACTAACTTAACTAACTCTAACTCCAAGCAGGGTAGGTTAAGCGGCCATAAATGACACTTGCTTGGCATTGACAGTTGAACTCTACGTTCATCATCATCATCATTTCAACCGAATAGACGTCCACTGCTGGACATGAGCCTCCCCCAAATGTCACCACGATGGACGGTCCTGTGCGTCTCGCATCCATCGGATTCCCGCAACCTTCACCAGGTCATCGATCCACCTTGTAGAGGGCCTTCCAACACTGCGTCTTCCGGTACGTGGTCGCCACTCCAGAACTTTTCGGGCCCAACGGCCATCGGTTCTGCGAGCAATGTGCCTTGCCCATTGCCACTTAGGCGATTCTTCGTGCTATTATGTCGGCAACCTTGGTTCTCCTGCGGATATCTTCATTTCTGATTCGATCACGCAAGGAAACTCCGAGCATAGCACTTTCCATTGCCCTTTGGGTGACTTTAAGCCTTCTGATGAACTCTACGTTCGCGTTCAAAAATGCGAGCGTAGAGTATCTACCCTGATGACGTCATTAGAGTTAACTCTAACCTAATTTTTGAACGCAGGACTAAGAGGCCTATCAATTTTTAGAGAGAGGTGGGCTGGTTGAAATAAGCCCACCAAAGGTTTTGGCCGCCATGGCCCACGCACAATGGTCCGTATAAGAACTAAGTGCGGAAACCAGATTCAAACTGAACTGAACTGAACGTTTATGTTAATGACATTAGTTAAATTGACGTCAACGTCATGTCATACGTTTTCAAAAGTAGAAGACCTCTCGGCTAAGTGGCGCCAACTGGTGGCGGGAAATTTCTGAAAACCATCATTTAAAAGTTGCGTTTTGAACCCATAAAGTTAATATAACTCTCTACCAATATATAATACAAATGCTACTCCAATATTACAAATTGTAAGGATGTATGTTTGTATTAAAAAAAAGCGTGTATTATTGTCTATTGCCAGGGGTGAGCTCGTTAATGTTAGTGTTGCCATGGTTAGTAGGAAACTAAATTACGTAATAATAATTGTGTCTAAACTTTTTGTACTGTTAAATTGAAATTATATTTTTACAAATGTTTTACTAGATTCCTTTACAAAATATTTACGATACGAAAAAAATAGCTTCTATAGCTCTTATAAAATCTACCAATTTTCTTTTATTTTCAACATGGCAACACTTGTGTTATTTATATTGACACTACATTATTTATAAGATAAGACAATTTAACAAATGGTTGCGGTGGGTAGCCGTTTGAAATATCAATCGGGTCCCATTGTGGAATCTGGATGCGTATTTCATTTCCTTATAAATATTGGAATAATAATTTTAATTCCTTTAGAGTTAACTTACTGGGATTGTATGTTGTTTGATCCGCTTATCTATAGTCTTGTAATGGTGTCTCTAATGTGATATTTCATGTCACACAACCCTATTTAATAAACGACTAACTAAAATTAGTTATTTATGTTGGGTCGATCAAGAAAGAGCGTTGTCAAGATGCAGGGTTGTTCATGAACTAGGACTGTTTATAACATAGGGTCGTTCATGAAATAGGGCTGTTTATTACATAGGGTCATTCATGAAATAGGGCTGTTTATAACATAGGGTGGTTCATGAAATAGGGTTGTTTATGACATAGGGTAATTAATGACTTGGGGGGGTATTTCATGGTCAGTCTTGTTTAGTGGAATGGGGTGGTTCTTGCACACTTCTTGCCGCATGCACACTTTCTGACTATTTCGATATCTTTGGTGTATCGTGTGCCGTCCGAGCAGATCAATCTTATCTGGAAATAAGTAAAAATATGCGTTAGATATATATTTTTGGGTCCTAGAATGCAAGGCAAAGTAGAAACAGGTGTGGTTTTAGTCAGTAAAAATCTGACACGTCCTCCCGGTCCGCTCTAAGGCGGGAGAAGTTATGAGATGTTTTCCAACCTTAAAAAAATAATGTACCAGTTTCATCAAAATTCATTCAAGCGTGAAGAAGAAACAAACAGAAAAAATTGCGTTAAAACCAACAAAAGAACAGAAACTGTTGGCTCATAACTTTTTACAGGCAATTTATTTTATTTTCTGTTTCCGCACAGACAAAATTACCAAAAAGATAAAACGATATCATGTTTTGTTTTAGATGTACAATATCAAACTGTGGAGTAATACCCTCCGAAATTTGTATGGAAAAAGTATCGACTAGTGTAACCCTACTAAAAGAAACTCGGCTTGAAGACGGTTCGTTACCAATAAGTTCGATTATTCGGATATTTTTAACGATTATTCGTATACAATTGAATTTAAAGAGTCGCAACATATAATAGAAAAAAAGCTATCTAAGTATTGTATTTATTGGTTATTTTGCTTTGTTTGAAGGATATAAATTTGTTGATAAAACATTTTATATCTTGTCATAAAACAAAAAAAGCTTCATAATACCATGGTTTTACGGAAAAAGTACTTGGAATTGTGGAAGTTACACATACACAAAGTTATTTCGGTTTAAAAACTGTGAAACGTCAAATGGTACTTCTTAGATTTGTTAGCCTTTAGTGTGATAGTGTCAGGGCTGGGCAGTATATTATATAGTTTTTTTTATAAATACCAAATACGTAATTGAAATACAAATACGTATTTGGTATTTGTATTTCAATTACTTCTTTAAAATGTAATTTGTAATTCGTATTTCAAATACCTGACGGCGAAGTATTTTGTAATTAGTATTTCAAATAGGTACTTGTGGCTTTAAAATACATTTTAGCATTAAAATACATTTAACCTTCAAGAAAGATTGTTTTCTTTAGCAGGTTTTATCCACTCTCCAACAAAAGGCTGTTTGTCTGTTTGTGAAATAAAAACATTTGACTTTGATTTTGAAGTACATTTAAAAATCTAGTGTTCATGAAAGGAAACTCTGGTTTTACTGATTAAATAATCTTGTTTTCCTCTACTTTTCACTCCATGCTGGTCTAGATTACTTATTTTGTAATGTGTAATTTGTATTTTGTATTTCAATTAAAAATAGCTAAAATACTGTATTTTGTATTTTATATTTCAAATACCTTACTTAAAGTTATTTTGTATTTTAATTACTTGCGATACTGTATTTTGTAATTTGTATTTCAATTAAAGCAAAGCATGTATTTTGCCCAGCCCTGGATAGTATGACGCTTACCTTTCTCTTCTTCGTCTTCCTGGGCGCACAGCAGTGTCCCTTGGCGCAGCCGCCGCCCTGGCGCGTGTCGCGCGACACACAGCGCGCGCCCCGCACCGCGCGACGCGACCGACACAACCCCTCTGTTATCAGCTCGCGGGTCGCCTCCTGAAATATAACGTTTTTCATTATAATATAAACATATTTAACCTTATAATGTTCCTACTGTTGGGACTCAGGCCTTCACTCTGCCCAAAAAGGCCAAAAAGGCTCCTATCTCAGCATATGCTGCGATATTTAACTCGAAAGTAAAAATAACGCAGCGCTGGTATTCTGATAAGGCCTGAAACCAAAATGTAAACTGAACTGTTAAAAATATGGAGCTATATAGGGTGTAGTGCTCCATCCTTCTTTCTCGTTCGCGTGTCAGACATTCTCACTCATCATGGTAAGCCCTGCTCAAGACTTACCCTTGGGCTAAGGGAATGATCGAAACATTCACCGTGATTCTGGAACGTAAAGGACAATTGAAGGAACAAAGGTTTTTAAATAATAGAAACCAGTGCTTGACTGCGATCCCACCTGATGGTAAGCAGTGATGCAACCGTTGATGGTGAGGCGCACTAGTTTATTATGAGACTATTCACTCTAGCCTTGAAGACACCTAAATTATAAGGTGGATTTTAGTCAGTATGGGCCGAAACTGCGTAAAGCTCAGCTCGCCGCGCGGGCATCCGAGCCCCCTTTTTGCTACATAATAAATATTAAGTTCTCCATCGACACGACTACATGCACACTGTTAAAGTTGAACTACGACACTGCGCAGGTAATAATCCAGTTTCCGCGACGGGGATCGTCTGCGAGAACACACGCCCTTAGTCACTTCGCGGGCGTCCGGTTTACACAGAAATCTGACATGCCCTTCTACTCCGCTCAGAGCTGGAAAAGTTATTTTATGATTTCCCTCTTCAAAAGACAAAATCACCACGTACCTTTCTGCAGGCGCCTGTGGCGGGTGTCGGCTGGGAAGGCGCGTGCTCTGACGGCATTTGCTGCTTGTGAGATGGCGCAGCTGAAATAAAACAATAATGATTCATTCATTTCATCAACAAATTTACATTTGTGTCGAATGGTTGAAAATTTAACAATATAATAAGTAACACAACATTCAAAAATCACAAAACTAAGAATTAAAAAATAAAAGTCAATTTATATAGACATGCTGGTCATCCCACATTAGTTGACTTTAATACAATAATAAAAAAGCTTAATGTCAATAAAATGTAAATAATTTTAATAAAATGTGAATAACGTCAATAAAATGAAAATAATGTCAAAAAAGAGTAAAAAAATAATAATTTATTTTGTCAATAAAATTCTTGTAATGTTATATCAATAAAATCCATTATGATGTAATGTCATGACATTACATCGTATCAGATTTAGATTAGACTTAAAACTCTGGCGTATCGTCGCCTGCACTGCGATCTTGAAAGTGTATATTTTTCCATATAGCATAAACGCGCACAGTTAACCAAAATAAACTAGTATTCACAAAAAAGTTTATCAAGAGTAGCATCATTGAGACAAAAAATTATTTTGGTTCATGGAGCGCTCGTTTCATAAATAATAATTTAAATATTTAACAAACCGACAAAAAGGTACAAAAAAGGCGAAAACACTCTCTGTTTGGGCAATACTTGCTTTGACTTACTATATTATTTATCACATAAATGTCACTGAATAAAAAAGTGTACTTATTTATATATTATATCTATATATATAAAAGAAAGTCGTGTTAGTTACACTATTTATAACTCAAGAACGGCTGAACCGATTTGGCTGAAAGTTGGTGGGGAGGTAGCTTAGAACCAGGAGACGGACATAAGATACTTTTTTTTTTAGTAGGTTAGAGTAGGGTAGAGTAGGGTAGAGGAAGGTAGAGTAGGATAGAGTTGGGTAGAGTAGGATATAGTAGTCAGTTGACGGGAGCGAAGCCGCGGGCAAAAGCTAGTCTATATATGTATATAAAAGAAAGTCGTGTTAGTTACACTATTTATAACTCAAGAACGGCTGAACCGATTTGGCTGAAAGTTGGTGGGGAGGTAGCTTAGAACCAGGAGACGGACATAGGATACTTTTTTTTTTAGTAGGTTAGAGTAGGGTAGAGTAGGGTAGAGGAAGGTAGAGTAGGATAGAGTTGGGTAGAGTAGGATATAGTAGTCAGTTGACGGGAGCGAAGCCGCGGGCAAAAGCTAGTCTATATATGTATATAAAAAAAAGTCGTGTTAGTTACACTATTTATAACTCAAGAACGGCTGAACCGATTTGGCTGAAAGTTGGTGGGAAGGTAGCTTAGAACCAGGAAACGGACATAGGATACTTTTTTTTTTTGAGTAGAGTAGGGTAGAGTAGAGTAGAGTAGGGTAGAGTAGGGTAGAGTAGGGTACAGTAGGGTAGAGTAGGGTAGGGTAGAGTAAGGTAGAGTAGGATAGAGTTGGGTAGAGTAGGATATAGTAGTCAGTTGACGGGAGCGAAGCCGCGGGCAAAAGCTAGTATCTTTATACAAATGCATTTAAAAATAGTCGGAAACAAATACTTATAGTAAAGGGTCATTTTTCCTCCTCTTTTTTAATGTGATTTGAATATGCTGGATAACAATACGGTTACCTGGTGACGCTTGCACGTTGCTGATGGCTTGCTTCCGTTGAGGGATCTTGCTTCCTTGAGTGATCACTGGTGCTCCACCTGATAGTAATATAAATTTAATCACAGTATTTGCTAAATGGAAATTTTTATTTTAACATGTTAATTGCAAAAATTTCCAATAAAAATGGTTTTTTGTTTATTACGTAGAGAGAACGCAAACAATTAGAGTTTATTCCAGAAATCCCGACTGACAAATACCCATCAGAAGGTATTGTTATTTTTTGTTATTAGTTAAATGAACTCACAACTGTTCTATGAAAAAAATTCTTGAAGTATCGATACTTTAAAAGGACTCGTATGAGTAGTATCAAAAAATTACTTGAGTACTAGTGATATCAGCCCCCCTAGCCAAGATACAACCGTTTCGTTTCGATTCTCTTTTCGTTGATCGCCTCGAGTCGGTCACGCCTCCTATTCCTTTGTTCTGACCACGTGACTGAGCGTTGAGATGACGTCAGAATAAAGGAATCGGAGGCGTGGCCGACTCGAGGCGATCGATGAAAAGAGAATCGAAACGAAACGGTTGTAACTTGGCTAGGGGGGGCAGTAGGTATCGATACTTAGAGGGTATCGGAACATCCCTAAACCTATGTGAAATAAAAAGATTTAGAATTTTGACAAATTTCTTCAAATGCCTTTTAAAATGTTAGTGTTTTGGCTGGCTGGCAGCGTAGGCGCAGCGTCTCAAGGTGGACTGATGACCTGGCGAAGGTCGCACGAATCTGAAGGATGCGAGACGCACAGGACCGTTCATTGTGGAGATACTTGGGGGACGCCTATGTCCAGCAGTGGACGTCTTTCGGCTGAAATGATGTTAATGATGTTGATAGGCTGGTAACTCACTGATGGAAGCCCTAAGTTCGCACTGAGGGCCCGTAGTACCAGCTCGGCAGCGGCACGTGTAATCTGAAGGAGAGCCCTCCTCTCTGACGCAGCGGCCTCCTCGGGCACACGGGTTGGGCACGCAAGGGTCCTGAAATTAAACATAATATGATATAAACTAGTGCTTGACTGCGATCCCACCTGATGGTAAGCAGCGATGCAATCGTTGATAGTGAGGCGCACTAGTTTATTAAGAGCGTATTCACTCTAGCCTTGAAGGCACCTAAATTATAGTTGGACGGGAAGACCGCAGCAGGCAAATTGTTCCAACCCTTTTGATGTACGTGGTATAAACGACGAGGTGAAACGGTTAGTCCGGACCGTAGACGTGTTAACAACGTAAGGATGGATACTCGCCATACGTCGGGTTGTCCGATGGTAGAAAGGCACAGTCATCTTTCTACCATCGGACATCATCGGAATCATGTCATGTAACGCACACTTTCCAAAATGCATCCTCTAAAATACAGAAAGGCTAGCTACCCTTTTTTTTAAGGGTGGAAATCATCCAATACTTCTCCCGCTCTGGGTGAAGCGAGAGGGCGTGTCAGACTTTTACTGACTAAAACCACACCTGTGTCCTACAGTAGCCCTTTGCGTTCTAGAACTACGGGTTTCCTTTTCAGAAATTCCCCGCGGTCCTATCTAGCGGGCATCGTCCCTGCTGGGCCCCTACAGTTTGCTGAAATCTCTTTGAGGAGCGTGTGGATCACTACGCGCTGTTGACGACTGGGCTCGGTCCGGTCAATTACCGGACGGCCGGACTGTTTATAGTGTATAGTCTATGGGCCGGACGGCGAGCTACAAAGGTTGGCTACACTACGCCTGTGCTCCAGCCATTGTAGATTGGACTTAACCAAATCTGGATCACTAAGCCTTTTCGCACGCCTTTCCACTGAGTCCAAAGCTGCCAGATGGCAATTTCATTCTTAGTATAGACGTCTCTTACCTGGTTATGTCTCCCCGCATCTTCCTGCACAAACACAGTGGCTTGCACGGCACTAGTGGGCTCATCCTCCCCACAGCCAGCTGAAGTCCTCTGGACCCTGACTGCGTTCACGTAGTCCACTCGTTTGTGATTAATCCAGGCCGCCTTCATACAACCTGCAAGGGATGAGAATGGTAAGGAATAAAAACTGGGTAAGTGCGATTCGGACTTGCGCCCTAAGGGTTCCGTACAAACTTACCTATGTAAATTCAATTTCAATTCCCAAATAGAGTTTCGAAGATTTTTCCGGATTGCAAAAAAAAAACCTAATTGTGACGTAACAACACAGTTTTCAGATTTATTCCTATACCTGAGCTAAGCACATTGCTTCATGCCAAATTTCAGGACTCTGGGTCAACGGGAAGTACCCTATGAATTTTGATTCCCTCGAGAGTGTCGAAATCTACTTTTTTTGCGACATAAAGGGACCGCAGACCTAAGTATATGGTTTTAATTTCAACTCGATGCCTCCACGCGTTCTCCAGATAAAGGGTCTTGACAGACAGACAGACGGATGGACCACAAAGTGATTCTACAAGGGTTACGTTTTTTCCTTTTGAGATACGGAACCCTAAAAAACAGAATTGCTTTGTCATGATTTTTAAGCCTAGGTTGAATGAGAACAAGTTATATAAATTACCTTTAAAACTAGTGATATTTCGTAGATGCCATTTGCTGAATGCTTCCTTGGCGATGTCCTCTGGTACTCCTCCGAGATACATGGGGCGTTCTAGCCGAAGATACTCCTTGGGACCTGAAAATATAAATATGATAGTAAATAACTGTCTGAATCATGGTAAATTGACTGGCCTGTTGGTCTAGTGGTTAGTGGCTGCCTGACTGCTATGCCGGAGGTCGTGGGTTCGATTCCCACCCAGGACAAATGTTTGTGTGATGAGCACAATCATTTGTTCTGTGTTTGGATGTAATTTATCTATACATGTATGTATTTAGAAATATATAAGTATGTTTATCAGTTGTGTAGTACTCATAACACAAGCTCTGCTTAGCTTGGGACTAGGCGGCGTTGTGTGATAGTTAAAAAAAATGAAATCTTAGGAATGAAGTATTTTTAAAGCAGATGAACGTACCTTCATTGATGATAGACCTCGCTGGTCCGTCGTCCACCTTCAGGGTGAAGTTCTTCTTGATGGCGATCAGCTCAGCCTTGTGGTAGTTACCGTCTGACACCATCTCGAAACTGGAATTAAATAAGAACCGCATTATATGAGATTTATGAGTATACATGTGGATGGGTGGAGAGGACCATCACCACTGCTCTCAAAACGGTGAAGGAAAACATCGTGAGGAAACCGGCATGTCCTAGAACCAAAAATTGGAAGACATGTGACATCCACCAACCCGCACTGGGCCCGCGTGGTGGATTACGGCCCATTCCCTTTCCTAGAGAGGAGGCCTGAGTCCCAACAGTGGGAACATTATAAGACCGACTATGCTATGCTATGCTATGGGTGGAGAGGGAGAGGGAGGCCAAAGAAAAGATGGATGGATTGTGTGAGGAGTGATAGATTGAAAGAAAAGGAAGTTAGTGATAGCGTGACGAGTGACAGGACAGAATGGAAGAAAAAAACGTGTTGCGCCGACCCCAAAATAAGACGGGACAAGGGCAGGAAGATGATGATTACATATTTACCAATCTCGGCGCCGCGCCACAGACAGGGGGTTATGTTTATATATGCAAAAGGTGCAACAAACTGATTGATATAACAACACACAGCCGAAACTACTGGGACTAGGAGTGTGAAATATTTCACAAGGTTTCCTTTTATGACGTAGTCGAGGACTAAGAGAGGATTTTCCAAAATTCACTCCCTAAGGGGAGGAAACGGGGGTCCAAAGTTTGTATGGAGAAACCTATTTTCACGTGGATGAAGCAGCGAAGCTAATAAAGCCATTTAAAATTGAAGTATCATTTCAACCGATAGACGTCCACTACTGGACATAGGCCTCCCCCAAATGTCGCCACAATGAACGGTCCTGTGCGTCTCGCATCCATCGGATTCCCGCAACCTTCACCAGGTCATCGGTCCACCTTGTAGGGGGCCTTCCAACCAGTGACGGATTAAGACTACTTGATGCCCTAAGCAATCTACGCCTGTGGGCCCCCCTATTCGTATGTCAACTAGAATCGGTCTTTAAACCTTTAACGCCTTAAAACATTAGTTTTTTGTAAATTAAGGTGATGAGATGTAAAGTACTTTAGATGCGACAACAATAAAAACCAAAGCATAATTTATTTATTAGGGGTTAAAGTATGAAATTGCCGATTTGTACTGTAAATTGAAATTCGTTTTTTTTTTCATATAACATATTTATATAATCAAAATAATTACCATTATTATCTATACATTGCTGCCATCTAATAGGAAGGTCATTTATGCCTTTACGATAGAACTCTGGTGATCTAGATTCGACAAACTGTGTGAAAGCATTTTGTACTGCCTTCTGAGAAGAAAACTTTTTATCAAGTAGAAAATTGTCCAAAACACGAAAAAAGTAGTAGTCCGTTGGAGCAAGATCTGGCGAAAACGGAGTGAGACGAATGGTTTCTAATTGCAGTTCCTGTAGAGTTAAAATGGTGTCTCATGCTGTATGAGGTCTCGCGATATCATGGAGCAATAATGGTGAAGATTGATTCATGAGTCGGGGCTGTTTCACTGCTAGTTTTGCTATCATTGTTCGGAGTTCGGCACAGTAGGCATCTGCCATTATTGCTTGACCAGATCGGAGAAAGCTATAGTAAATAACACCATGCTGAGACCACCAAACAGTTACCATTATCTTCTTATTGGTAAGCTTTGCTTTAGGACACTGTTGCGGCGTTTGACCAGGGGTCAGCCATTGCATTTTTCGCTTACGGTTATCGTAAAGAATCCACTTTTCGATCCAATATTCCTTCATTTCTGTATCGATTCAACAAGGCAACATAAGTTTCAACACGCGTTTCTTTCTGCAGATCAGTCAAATCATGAGGCACCCATTTTTCATATTTTTTTATTGTTGGTAAGGTAACGTTAAACCGTGCCGCTAATTCCTGGGTAGTTTGGCTCGGATCGGCTTCCACCATCTCTTTTAATTCATTGTTATTCACCTGTGTAAACCAAAATCGCACGGTGCGTTCATTAGCAGTCCCCTCTCCAAACACAACATTGATATTGCGAGCTGTTTCTGCCGCGTTAGTTCCGCGTCGGAACTCGTATTCAAAAATCACTCGAATTTTCGAAGTATATGTCCATCTTTCTTGTCTAAGTTGAATAAAAAACAACTGAAAGTCGATAATCGAATGTTGCACATTTTTTAACCGATTACCAAAAAAGGAGGAGGTTATCAATTCGGTTGTATTTTTTTTTATATTTGTTACCTCTGAACTCCGTCGTTTATGGACCGATTGGCAATTTTTTTCCCCTTAGAGGATATGCTTCCAGATTGGTCACATTTTTTTCAAAATCCAGTTTTTATGATGAATCCATGAGGAATCGAGGGTACTGCTCAAATATTATAGGCAACCATATAGTTATTTTGGTAGATATTTTCATCGAGGACTTAAGCATTTACAGTCAAAAAGTAACATTTGATGAAGTGGAACTGATGAAGAAGACCACAAATGGCCAACGGAACTTCATACTCACATAGATATCACAATGAAGATAGTTAAGCGACTATGACAATACAAATAAATAAATGGTTCTGAATAGTTATGTTGAAAATGGTATCATCGAAGTGAACTGATGATGATGATGGAGCCGGAAGGTAGGCAATGGAACTCCGTAATTAATCAATGTAATCCCGCCGTGTTTGGGCTTATTGGAATTGTCATGAGATGCACTTTAGCTATAAGGTACTATCGAACTGATCTGATGATGGAGCCGGAAGGTGGAACTCCGTAATTAATCAATGTATCCTAACCGTGTTTGGGCTTATTAGAATTGTCATGAGATGCACTTTGGCCATAAGGTACTATCGAACAGATCTGATGATGGAGCCGGAAGGTAGAAGGTAGACACAGGAACTTCATAATAAAACAATGTAACCTAGCAGTGTTTGGGTTAATTGGAATTGTCATGAGAATAGGCACTCTGGTTATAAGTGTATCGCAACTGAAAAGTGTGAAATATAAAACTTAAAAAAAAATATTCGGAAGTCGGTATTAAATAAGAAACAAAAAATACCGAGAAATACCGACTTCCGAAATTAAAGTTATTTTGATTCTTTTAGTGTAGTCGGTTATTTTTTATTGTTTTTGTTAAAAGTTGTTTTTAAAAGAACTTCATAGGTACCTACTATGTGAAAAAAGTTTCACTCAAAAATCTCAAACCATGAAGGACATAAAATGTCAATTCGAAGTACCTATTACAATAAAACGGCAATTTCATACTTTAACCCCTATTACTACGTTTGCATAGAAGCCGGCCGGCACAATTACTCAAAAAACAAAACATTTGATTGACACAGATTTGCGAGGGGGCCGCGGGGTAGGGGTGGTTTGTGATTGGCTGATCGCAATTCCGGTGCATTTGAATTGCCGAATACACTAGCGGGCAGCGAGTGGGCAAGCGGGAGCGGGGTTATGACTCTAGGCCGGCCTCTATGTCAACTTAAAACCCGCGAATTTTCAAATTAGGCCTAGAAACTTTTTTGGTGTGGTTTTTGGTGACATGAGAGTGAAACGTGATGCCCTAAGGACGGTTTTTTTTTGTGCTTCTTCTGGTGCCCCCCCAGACGTGATGCCCTAGGCAACTGCTTAATTTGATTAAGGGTTAATCCGTCACTGCTTCCAACACTGCGTCTTCCGGTACGCGGTCGCCACTCCAACGGCCATCTGTTCTGCGAGCAATGTGCCCTGCCCATTGCCACTTAAGTTTGGCGTTTCTTCGTGCTATGTCGGCAACCTTGGTTCTCCTGCGGATATCTTCATTTCTGATTTGATCACGCTAGGAAACTCCGAGCATAGCCCTTTCCATTGCCCTTTGGGTGACTTTGAGCCTTCTAATGAGGCCCATTGTAAGCGAAAACGTTTCGGAACCATATGTCATCACTGGCAACACGCACTAGTCATAGACTTTCGTCTTGAGACACTGTCGTATATTGGACGAGAAGAAATTGAAGTATATCTGTTTGTAATTCCAAAATAATATTTTTTTACTAAATAGACATGAAAGTATATTTGATACTTATAACAAAAACATTTTTGTATGTCTGTCTGTTTGTTCCGACTAATCTCCGCAACGGCTGGACCGATTTTGACGAGATTTTCACTGGTAGTTAGTTGATGTTTTAAGAAGTAACTTAGCTTACTTTTATTTTAGAAACGGAATAAGGGTCACGCTCAAAAAAAATCTTCTTGAAAATGTGTCCTAATAGCATTGTGCTGTTTGGTGAGTCTACCGTGGACGAAGTCGGGGGCACTAACTAGACTAACTCCAGCTTCATAGGTTTAAAGAAACTTTATTCTCAATAAAAACATAACATGCCGCTTACTTGAGAACAATAATTAAAACTTAATTAAATACTAATTTAGGTTCGACAACATCCGTCACAAAACAATCTAAACTACCCGAAATTTCCACTCATTTTTCGAGTAGTGTCTGGTTGGCGATTAAGTAATGACTGCGTTGGGTTTTGAATGCGTTGAATGAGAGAAGGTCTCTTATGCGTGAGGGTATTTTATTATATAGCTGTGCTCCTTCAAATGTAAGCATTTTTTTGCTATAGTTGGTCCTGGTTTTTGGTAGAACTAATAAACTTGCTCGTCGTGTGCTTCTAATCTCTAACAATTCATTAAAATTCTTCTCTTTTTCCTAATGTAATATGAATGATTATATGTATATTATTATACATCTAAACCCTCTTAATGAAGGCGCAGGACGACGAGCAATGGGTCGCTCACCGTCCGCTCGTCCTATAAACCCCAGTTCCAGTAGCCTAGCAGGGTCGATGCCTGCTAGGGCCGTATGGAAATGTATGAAAGGGATAGTTACTCGTGGTCCTAGGACGCAAAAAGCAACTGAAAGAACATAAGTGTTTAGCAAGTAAAAGTCTGACAAGTCCTCTCGCTTCGCCCTAGAGCGAGAGAAATCACTAGATGATTTTCCATCTTAAAAATACCTAACTAATGAATCACTCTGTTTACTGTTCAAAACCGTATGCAAATTTGTTTAGTAGTTTTTGAATTTATCGTGCACAGACAGACAGACATGGTGAGGAACTTTGTTTTATATTTAAAGATATAATAATTCTTTTTATTCTTCCAAAAAGTACACAAAACACAATGACTAGATAACATCACATTACACTGTATATCATCATCATCATCAACATCTTCCTGCCCTTGTCCCGTGTTATTTGGGGTCGGCGCAACACGTTTTTTTCTTCCATTCTGCCCTTTCCTTTTCTTTCATATCACTCTTCACACAATCCATCCATCTTTTCTTTGGTCTCCCTCTCCCTCTCCATCCATCCACATGTAAACTCATAACTCTTTTAGTAAGATGCGTTTCATCCCTCCTCTTCACATGACCATACCAAGACAAACGATTCCCTTTCAACTTTTCAGTCACTGGCGCCACTTTCAAACTTGCCCTAATATTCATTTCTCACTTTATCCATTCTCGTCACACCACACATCCATCTTAACATTCTCATCTCCGCTACGTGCAATCTTTTACACTGTATATAATACATACCTATACATAGTAGATGTGGGATGGTTCCCAATATCATAACTGATGCGAATTCGTCCATTAAACAGCTCCACAGCAAGATGCTCGTTCTCCCCGAAGTACATCAACACACCATGGAGTTGTGTTGTACTGAACACTGGAAAAATAAAGAAAAACAAATCGTATATTCGTATCTTTTTGGTGGTGATGGTGATGGCAGTGGCCCAGAGGTAACGGTCCCAATTAAAGAGTCCTACGTTGTGGGTTCAAACTCAGCCAGGCGCATTACTTTGTGTAATTTATTTGTTATGCCAGTGGTTATGCCACTGACTTGAGGAAACTAGTTTGTCTTAAGCCCTCGGGCGCCCCGGGGTATTATTATTACTAAATTGCACATTTTTACTTAAATCACCAAAAAAAAAATCCTAGGAAAAAACAAAGATATAAAAACCAAAAATTTTCGGCTAGAAAATTTCGTACAAACGTGTGTACAAAACGACAATTAAGCGTTTTTCAAGGTCATTCAAGTTGTACAGACGTATGTACAATCGGTGCTACCCATACAGCCCAGCCAATAATTTTTTTAGCTTGTTGTTTGTTGGCTTACTTCCGCTTTGGTGTATACTGTAAGTATAACAAACAATTGATTAATCAATCAATGATTAAAACCAATAAATCGCAGAAATGTGCCATCCACCAAGACGCATCGGGCTCTCGTGCTGAATTACGGTCCATTCCCTCTCCTATGTTCTATGGTTACGCTGAGCGTTGCTGATATGATGTGCATCACTTGAAGCCGACCCCTTGCTAGTTGGAAAAAAGCTAGGGAGATGATGACTCTTACCCAACGACCTTCCAGCCACTAGACATCTAATAGCAGGTGACGCATGTCTGTCAACACATATGATTATAGATATGATGTCTCGACTAATCAGAACATAGTACCCCGCTCCCTCGTACCAATCAGAACGTTGTACCCCGCTCCCCGTACCTCGGCTAGTTGACAGAATTGTTTTGGTGCGCTAGATCAAGCATGACTATGAGGCGTCTAGCGGCTGTAAGGTCGTTGCTCTTACCTAATGTAACATTGGCTTGTGGCGTTGTCCTCAGCGGTTCCAGTTCTACCAGAGAATCATTGTGGCTGAAGGTCAATGAGGTCAAGTACTCGCAGAGACGACCTGAAAACAATAACCATGTAGTGAGTAAGTCCAGAGCAGATGACAGTAGATGGGGCCGAAAGGTTCGAACCTAACCTGTCAGCCGTCTGGCCGTGCATCACTCACACATCACAGGTCATGACGCCATAAAAATGTATGAATTGGCTGCGTGGCCAACAGTGGCCATAAATGGCCGTATCTTTTTTTTTCGTTAACTTGCAAGATTTTTTTTTTAACAGTTTCAAGGGACCGCAAACCTGAGTATATGGTTTTAATTTCAACTCGATACCTGCACGCGTTCCCGAGATAAAGGGTCTTGACAGACAGACAGACAGACAGACAGACAGACATACAGACGGACGGACAACAAAGTGATCCTATAAGGGTTCCGTTTTTTCCTTTTGATGTACGCGAACCCTAAAAAAACATAAGTAGCAATGGTTTCTAAAGTTTGCCAAAGGTGATAAGTATACTGTATATGATAATGTTAGTCGTGAATACCTGAGTACCCTGGAGCACACTTGCAGAGGTAGTCGTTGGCAGTGCTGAGAAGAGGTCGCTCCATTATGATGTCGTCCTGGATGTCACAGAAAAAGAAATACTTTTTGACATCTATTCGAACAGAAAATATGAGAGAAGGCATTTGGAAGACATGTGCATAATAATATAGGGTGACTGGCAATTAGTGTACGATACTTAAACACGTGATTGTGCTCATGATAACAAACAATTTTTATTATGGGAGCAAAGCCGAAATCGCGAAAAAAATATCAGCTGTTCAGTACATTAGGCAAACATAAATGTACTGAACAGCTGATTTTTTTTCGCGATTTCAGGTTTGTTCCCATAGTAAAAGTTGTTGGTTATCATGAGCACAATCACGTGTTTAAGTATCGTACACTAATTGCCAGTCACTCTATATAATAATATTCCACAACTTTTACACAACGCCATTTATTACCAACTAGCGACCCGGCCCGGCTTCGCACGGGTGCAATGCTGATCACTTCATAATATAAAATAAAGTTGCTTCCCGCGGTTTGTCCCTATTTACGCTTAGGTACCAAACACACACGGACGGCGACATTTGGGGGAGGCCTATGTCCAACAGTGGACGACTTTCGGCTGAAATTATGATGATAATGATGATGACGCTTAGATTTTTAAAACTACGCGACGGATTTTGATGCGGTTTTGATCAGAATTGCACCCGTGCGAAGCCAGCCCCCCTAGCCAAGTTGCAAACGATAAACGTGAACGCTTAGTAATCTCCAATAGATTTTCAACTTTATACCTAAGAGCATAAAGTTGAAAATCTATTAAAGACTACTGAGCGTTAGCGACCGGAACGAACGAAAACACTATGTAATCTTCAATAGATTTTCAACTTTATATCCAATTACATAAAGTTGAAAATCTATTAAAGACTACTGAGAGTTTACGTTTATCGTTTGTGACTTGGCTAGGGGGGCAGGGCGGGTCGCCAGTACTAATTATACTACAGAATGTCTTTATATACAACGTTGACAGCTTTTTTGTCATTAGATAATACAAACATGTTTACTTTTGAGGTTACTCTTGAAAGAGCGACATATGAAAAACACTCAACAATCAATAACGTTGCAACGTTTAAAGTTTGACCCTGCGATTTATTATTGGTCATTGCAAAAAATATCTTTAACAGCAATTCTAGGCGTTTAAATTGGAACGCTAAATCTGATGTTACCAGAAGAATTTGGGGAATCAAAACATCAAAGTATCAAAGCAATTTATTTCAAATAAACCATTTACTTTTGAAATGTCAAGAAGTCAGTCAGTCAGAAAAAATGATGCTAATTGCACATTTCAAAGCGTAGATCTATATGGAGAAGAATGTGCAAGAAACTCCATGGACACACATCTTTCAGACTAACAACAAAGTGATCCTATAAGGGTTCCGTTTTTTCCTTTTTGGGTACGGAACCCTAAAAACAAAACACTGAAACGATCAAAATAACTTTAATTTTGGAAGTCAGTGTTTCTGGTATTGTTTGCTTGTTATTTAACACCGACTTTCGAAATTAAAGTTATTTTGATCGTTTTAGTATTTTGTTTTTTGTAGTGAAGTTGGTTATTTTTTTTGTGAAAAAAAAAATTTCACACTTTTTAGTTGTGATGCATTTATCGTAGAGAGTACCTATTTCTCATGACAATTCGAATTAACCCAAACACTGCTAGGATACATTATTTTATTATGAAGTCCCCATCCACATCCCAGCTCCATCATCAGGTCAGTTCGATAGTACCTTATAGCCAAAGTGCATCTGATGACTAATAAACCCAAACACGGCTAGGTTACATTGATTAATTACGGAGTTCCAGTGCCTATCTTCCAGATCCATCATCATCATCAGATCACTTCGATGCTACCATTTTCAACATAACTATTCAAAACCATTTATTTATTTGCATTGTCATAGTTACTAAACAATCTTCATTGTGATATTTATGTAGGGGTGAAGTTCCGTTGGCCATTTCTGGTCTTTTTCATCAGTTCCACTTCATCAAATGTTACTTTTTGACTGTAAATGCTTAAGTTCTCGATGAAAATACTAAAATCAGTATATAGTTGCCTAGAATATTTGAGGAGTTCCCTCGATTCCTTATGGATCCCATCATCAGAACTGAATTTTGAAAAAAATGGGCCCATCTGGAAGCATATCCTATTAGGGAAAAAAAAATTTTGGAAGTCGGTCCATAAACGACGGATTTCTAAGGTAACAAACGTAGAATCAAATTATTTACCGTAACCGCTATGTCCCTGCATTTTAAATCTGTAATATCTTCGAAAATGTTTATTTAAATTACACGCTGTAAAGGGCTATATTGATCTATATTAAATGCACAATGTATTTAAGGTACTTAAAATTGGATAAAGATTGATACTGTATTGCTTAAAATTGTTTCGTAAATAAGACATTATTTTTCGTAAAAATTAAAGGATAAAAAATGGTTATTGTGGGATATCCCTAAGAGATGGACATATACCGTCGCGGACTTTTTTGTAGACCTTTTTAAGGTGTACAATACTGTAGTACATTATTTTGATCTATCTCGTAGAGTTCAGCCAGCGTTTGCAATGCAAGCACAAAAAAAATGTTTATTTACGACATCACATTAAAAACATCTAAAATTATCAGTGTTTCACTACTTTATTATGCATGCATTATATACACAAACCTTTCTCTTGAATCATTCTATCTAATAAAAAAAAACGCATCAAAATCCGTTGCGTAGTTTTAACGATTTAAGCATACATAGGGACAGACAGACACGAAAAGCGACTTTGTTTTATACTATGTAGTGACTAAGCAGAGCTTGTGGTATGAGTACTAGACAGCAGATGACCCCTCCCGTCGACCATTTTAATTTGGCACACGATGCACCAAACACCCTGTATATATTATTCACCTTAGGAACATATATTATATATGTTCCTAAGGTGAATAATTACTACGGTAAGCGAGCGAGACGGTGGATTACACCTACACTTATTAATGAGTTACCTGATGAATTAATAAATCGAGCCAAAAATAGAAACCAATTAAAAAATGTTCTAATAAAACATTATCTGTCTATGTGTCCATAGTTGCTGCGGTATGTTGGTCTCAGATGGTGTTGTGGTGTTGCATCTGTTTACCTCACAACGAGTACCTACCTACAAACTTGGGGGATGACCGGATGTGGTCTTAGTTATAAGCGAAATCCACGAGAATGTACTGCCGACAAACTGCTATGCAGTTTGGCAGATGTTAAAAATGATTTTTGATGTAAAAAATTAATAAAAAAAAAAAAAATATAAATAAAATAAAATATTGATAATTTGTGTACCTACTAGACAGTTTCTTACCTGTAGCGGCCTCGGCTGCGGCAGATAGCACACGCCATGTACGCAGTCATGATGGGCGCAGGGCGAAGTCCCCAGGGCAGCGTGCGGGGCCGCCTCGCAGTAGCGGCCCGCGTACCCGGCGCCGCACGCGCAGCGGTACTCGTCCAGACCGTCCACGCACGTGGCGCCGTTCTGCGGAGAGAGGTAAAATTAAGATCCTAAATGTTTATAAATGTTCAAATATTCTTTTATTATCTATATATTATCTTATCTGTCTCTGTGTTCCGTGAGTGTGTCCGTGGCATCACCAGGCCCTATCAGAATACCAGCGCTGCGTTATTTTTACTTTTTAGTTAAATATCGCAGCATATGCTGAGATAGGAGCCTTTTTGGCCTCGCACAGGTCTTTTAATATGGTTGTCTTTTATTTTAAGTTAAGTATTTATAGATTAAGTAGTTACTATATACTATTTTATTGTTGTTTGTCCTGTGCGAGTCTCAAATAAATGTTTTCTTTCTTTCTTTCATGACTGTAACTAACAGCATTGTTGTCGTCATCGTGGGTTCGATTCCCGCATTTAACAAATATTTGTAAGACCTACAGGACTACAGGTAGTTGTTTCGGCTCTGGGTGTTTTACACCCACGATACAGGAGTTATTAAGGTAACCCACGAAATTCGAATTTACTTAAGTTTTTTTTGTATTTTGCAGGTACTTGTGTGACGGCGATCGTAACATGTTATTTGCGGAATCATAATCACTAAAATCATCAATATCTCTCCCTCGTTCGTTTAATTCCACTGAATGGCTATTTAAAAAAATCATGCAAAGCTGCAAAATGCAAAAAAAATAAGAAGCAAGTGAATTTCTTTGGCTACCCTAGCGGTTCCACCTTAAACAAAAGAAATGAGACGTGTTTTTTACTATAGATCATAGTTTTGGAACTAAAACATGCGTTTTAAAGAGTGAGAGAGCACTTTTTGTTGCTTTGTCACAAGAATTATTCTCATTTTAGAACAGAACTAGCAGTACTCCTGGTGACAATGTTATAGAAAGGGATTAGTTTTGATGTGAGAATAAGTTGCGTTGGCTTTAATCTCTAAATAAGGTTAATGACAGCGGGTGTTCCTTAGGGTTTGATATTGGGACCATTTTTGTTTTAAGTTTACATATCTACATTACTTGTTCGAATCACATCAAAACCAATCGAAGATGTGTATTCGGTACACTTTGGAGTAATAGCATGATTGAAATTTTCAATTGATCAATGCAATAGTTTTTTTTGTTGAAAAAATTATCTAATGACAAATCTCGCTCTTGGGCGGGGCGGGAGAAAGTGTGAGACTTTAACTGACTAAACACCCACTCCTGTTCCTTCTTTGCCTTCGTCACAGGGCCCCGGGTTTCACTTTCACACAACTCGTGGCCCCAGTAGGCTTCGACCCTGCTAGGCCCCTAAGATTTGCTGACATTTCCCTGAGGCACGCGTGGAACAATACGCGCCGTCGACGACTTGGGCTCGGTCCAGACGGTTCCCGGACGGTTGGACAGTGAGCTAATCAATGCAATGGTCAGGAATTGACGCTTTCGCTGAACTTTCTACTACAATAATACACCTGAGACATTATATTGATGCAGTCATCCTCATTGACTATGCAGTTCTGTCCTCTTTTCCTCCTTCCCTCCTCCTCAGTCCTCCTTTTTTAGTTAGGAAATCATTAAATAACTTCTTCTGCTCTAGGTGGACTGAGTTACCGTTCCAGGGTCTCGGGGTTGTTCGCCATCCCGCAGCCTTGGCAGTCATCGGCCTTAGTAGGCCTCAGCAAGTTCAGAAACAATTAGGGTTAGCATAGATGTAGTGACTGTAGTGTTAATAACATCAAGAACAACCACATACCTGACACATATGATTGATGCAATCATCAGCATTGACGGTGCAGTTCTGTCCAGAGTACCCTTTGGGGCAGGCGCAGGTGTAGTGGCTGTGGTGGTCGGTGCAAACGGCGCCGTTCTCGCAGGGGTTGAACTCTTTGGTGCAGTAGGGGATCTTCTTCTCGCAGAATTCGCCTGCAATGATAAGAATTTTATCGTCATGTTTATGATTCTGGGATTTTAGAGGAGATATATTCAATTCAATGTATATTATTTACTTCTATGAACTTCCTACTCCGATCTCTGCTTATCACAGGCTATAGCATACTCTACCTATTCTGATCGTTGCTTATCACAGCCTATAGATACTCTACCTATTCCGGTCTCTGCTTATCACAGCCTATAACTTACTCTACCTATTGCGATCTCTGCTTATCACAGCCTATAACATACTCTACCTATTGCGATCTCTGCTTATCACAGCCTATAACATACTCTACCTATTGCGATCTCTGCTTATCACAGCCTATAACATACTCTACCTATTGCGATCTCTGCTTATAACAGCCTATAACTTACTCTACCTATTGCGATCTCTGCTTATCACAGGCTATAACATACTCTACCTATTGCGATCGCTGCTTATCACAGTCTATAACATACTCTACCTATTGCGATCTCTGCTTATCACAGCCTATAACATACTCTACCTATTGCGATCTCTGCTTATCACAGCCAATAACATACTCTACCTATTGCGATCTCTGCTTATCACAGCCTATAACATACTCTACCTATTGCGATCTCTGCTTATCACAGTCTATAACATACTCTACCTATTGCGATCTCTGCTTATCACAGCCTATAACATACTCTACCTATTGCGATCTCTGCTTATCACAGCCTATAACATACTCTACCCATTGCGATCTCTGCTTATCACAGCCTATAACATAATCTACCCATTGCGATCTCTGCTCATCGCAGCCTATAACTTACTCTACCTATTGCGATCTCTGCTTATCACAGCCAATAACATACTCTACCTATTGCGATCTCTGCTTATCACAGCCTATAACTTACTCTACCTATTGCGATCTCTGCTTATCACAGCTTATAACATACTCTACCCATTGCGATCTCTGCTCATCACAGCCTATAACTTACTCTACCTATTGCGATCTCTACTTATCACAGCCTATAACTTACTCTACCTATTGCGATCTCTGCTTATCACAGCCTATAACTTACTCTACCTATTGCGATCTCTGCTTATCACAGCCTATAACATACTCTACCTATTGCGATCTCTGCTTATCACAGCCTATAACTTACTCTACCTATTGCGATCTCTGCTTATCACAGCCTATAACATACTCTACCTATTGCGATCTCTGCTTATCACAGCCTATAACATACTCTACCTATTGCGATCTCTGCTTATCACAGCCTATAACATACTCTACCTATTGCGATCTCTGCTTATCACAGGCTATAACATACTCTACCTATTGCGATCTCTGCTTATCACAGCCTATAACATACTCTACCTATTGCGATCTCTGCTTATCACAGCCAATAACATACTCTACCTATTGCGATCTCTGCTTATCACAGCCTATAACATACTCTACCTATTGCGATCTCTGCTTATCACAGCCTATAACATACTCTACCTATTGCGATCTCTGCTTATCACAGCCTATAACATACTCTACCCATTGCGATCTCTGCTTATCACAGCCTATAACATAATCTACCCATTGCGATCTCTGCTCATCGCAGCCTATAACTTACTCTACCTATTGCGATCTCTGCTTATCACAGCCTATAACTTACTCTACCTATTGCGATATCTGCTTATCACAGTCTATAACATACTCTACCTATTGCGATCTCTGCTTATCACAGCCTATAACATACTCTACCTATTGCGATCTCTGCTTATCACAGCTTATAACATACTCTACCCATTGCGATCTCTGCTTATCACAGCCTATAACATAATCTACCCATTGCGATCTCTGCTCATCACAGCCTATAACTTACTCTACCTATTGCGATCTCTACTTATCACAGCCTATAACTTACTCTACCTATTGCGATCTCTGCTTATCACAGCCTATAACTTACTCTACCTATTGCGATCTCTGCTTATCACAGCCTATAACATACTCTACCTATTGCGATCTCTGCTTATCACAGCCTATAACATACTCTACCTATTGCGATCTCTGCTTATCACAGCCTATAACATTTTTAATTATTAACCTTTGGTTATCAGATCCTATAATGCGTCGTAATCGTCTTACCCATAAACCCAGGAGCACATTTACACGAGTACCCCTCCAGGTGATCGACGCAGGTGGCATTGTTCTGGCACTTGTTGGCCACGCAGTCGTCTATGTTCACCTCGCAGCGCGCACCTGTGAACCCAGCCTGGCAGGAACAGCTGGAATTATAAAATATGGTTGTTCAATGGCTTTTTATAAGGATACTGGTTCTGCCATATAAATAATTATAGAAAAAAACACCGGCCAAGTGCGAGTCGGACTTGACCGGGTTATTTTATTCTGTTTTTAGGGTTCCGTACCTCAAAAGGAAAAAACGGAACCCTTATAGGATCACTTTGTTGTCCGTCCGTCTGTCTGTCTGTCTGTCTGTCTGTCAAGACCCTTTGTCTCGGGAACTCGTGGAGGTATCGAGATGAAATTAAAACCAAATACTTAGGACTGCGGTCCCTTGAAGCTGTGAAAAAAATCAAACTTCTGAGTTATCGCGAAAAAAAGTTACGGCCGTTTATGTCGCAAAAAACGTGTATACCGGTATACTCAAGGGAATCAAAATTCATAGGGTACTTCCCGTTGACCTAGAATCCTGAAATTTGGCATGAAACACGGTCTTATAGCACAGGTATAGAAAAAAATCAGAAAATTGAAAACTTTTAGTTACGTCACAAAAAAAACTTTTTTGCGATTCGGAAAAATCTTTGAGACTCGATTCGTGAATTGAACTGTTTTCATAGGTAAGTTTGTACGGAACCCTCAGTGCGCGAGTCCGATTCGCACTTGCCCGGTATTTTTTCCTTTTGAGGTAGATGAGGAAAAAACAAAGTTACTCACTGGAATCTCCCCTCCTCTAGCACCCGACACAGTCCATGCGCGCACGGACTGCCATAGCACGCGTCTATCTGGTGCTGGCACGAGTCGCCATGGTACCCTCTGGCGCACAGACACTCGTGCCCGCCGGCACCACGAGCGCGGCACGAGCCGCCGTTACGGCACGGGTTACTGTAGCAGCTGTCGCATTTGGAAATGACTTCGGCTGGTGGTTTGCCTGGGAATGAGAAGAATGGTTTGACATATTATTGTCAAGGTTGGAAGATAAACTTATACAAACCACCGGAATACACTGTGAAGAAATCGGCATGTCCTATTGTTCTACAACTAAAATCTCTAAGAGAGGTGACAGCCAACCTGCACGAAGCAGTCATTGCCAAACAAGCGTTATCTTCAACGTAGTCTCTAATCTTGTCATTTTTTTTTATCTAGCCCTTACTGTCTCACCAAGTCCTTCCAAACTTCCTTTTCCAATATTGCATGTCCTATAACTAGAAATTCTAGACATGGGACATCCATCAACTTCCACGAAGCAGTCATTGCCAAACAAGCGTGTCTTCAACGTAGTCTCTAATCTTAATCTAAAGGCGGAAGATGTCATTTGATGATTTCCCACATAAAAAAAACCCCTGTCTTGTGTTCTAGAGCCACGGTCACTCTTTCCCGTAGCTGATGAGGCAGATGATTCACATACCTTTACAAAGGAAAGCGCTGGACTGGGTGCTGAGGATCAGCTTGTCCCTCATTGCAGCAGGTTCAGAGCACCGCGCTATACCGGGCTCCACGTATTCTCCAGCACTCTTCACCCATTCTGATAGCCAGCGAGCGTTGCAGTCACAGTACAGAGGATTGGAGCCGAGGGCGCTGGAAAAAAACATCAGTCAATAAGTAGTAATCGATTTTCAGACGTAAGAAAATGGGGATAAGTTTAAAATTACGATGGAGGTGGGAAGGCAGTTACGCTGAGACCTATACTCTATTTGAAAAAAGATTAGATATTTAAACATATCTTTTTAGGGTTCCTTACCTCATAAGGAAAATCATCAAACTTCTAAGTTAACAAAAAAAAAAGATACGGCCGTTTATGTCGCAAAATACGTATATTTCGACACTCAAGGGAATCAAAATTCATAGGGTACTTCCCGTTGAGCTAGAATCCTGAAATTTGGCATGAAGCAAGGTCTTATAGCACAAGTATAGGAAAAATTCTGAAAACTGAATTTGTAGTTACATCACAAAAAAAAAGTTTTTTGCGGTTCGGAAAAATATTCGTAACTCAATTCGGGAATTGAACTGTTTTCATAGATAAGTTTGTACGGAACCCTCAGTGTGCGAGTCCGACTCGCACTTGCCCGGTTTTTGTACTGTCCGTTCAACCGATGAATGGTGGCGTTGGAATAATTTATAATGTTTCCAGATAGCTACAACTTATGGGTCTTAAGTCAAGAGTGAATAGGCTACTTCTAGGCAAGCGTGCTCCATCGTCGACCACATCATCGCTTACCATCAGGTGAGATGGTGGTCAAACGCGAGCCTATCATTAATAAAAAAAAAAAAATTAAATGTAGATAATAGCTAGTGTGTGATACTTACACGTGAGATATGGACTCCAGGTCCCGAAATACGCCATCAGCCAGCATTGAGATGTTATTGCCATGGAGTGACAAGACTCTCAGCTGAGTCAGGCCTTTCAGAGCATCACGCTGAAAAGAAAACGGAAATATGATTTTTAATATACTCAACATTTTTGTCTCAAAAATAATAGTACATTTTGATACAAGTGGCGAAAGTTTGTTATCGCGACAGAGGTCACTTCTTCACCCGAGCCTTAGGCGAGGGTATTATGTAGCCGAGCGCTGCAGTAACAAGTGTATGCAGCAGTAAGTGTCACGGAGCCGAGTGCTGCAGTGACCACGTGTATCTAACGACGTTTTTCGATATACTTACGAAGAAACAAATAAACGGGTATATACCAACAATACCCAGCCTGCATCTTTGAACATTTTTCCGCACTAGTGCGAAAAACAGTAAATTGCGTACCTACGGTAGGGACAAGAGCAGGTTCTCGATTAAGTGTATTGAAAAGTAAATAAAAGTACACATACCTGCACACATCTCAGCTTGTTATAACTGACGATGAGCGTGGACAACTTGGTGAGGCCCTCGAAGGTGTTATTGGTGATGACGCTGATCATGTTGTTGGACAGGTCCAGGCGGGTCAGCTGCGTCAGGTGACGGATGTGCTCCGGCAGGATCGAGGCTATCTCGTTGGATTCTAGATAGCTGGAACAAGATGATGTTGGGGTCAGTCTAGGTGGGATAAAGACTAGGATTTTCGTTACAAAATGAAAGAAAAAAAGAAAGAAGAAAAACATTTTATTTGGCGGAACAAGGCTAAAATTTAGAACTAACAAATTATAAAAAATATGCGCCAATCCGCGCAAAACGGCCGAACGCTCAGCATAATGCTGTGACCACACGCAACATGCGATGAGTCTACGGCGCTGGTGTTCAGCGTGGGCCGGTAACGGTATCGACATAAAGACGTCGGCACGGTATTGTGTGCGAATAGATTTGAATAAAATAGATAAATATAAATAAATTAAAGGGAAAGGAAAAAAAAACAATGAATAAATAAAGAGTACCTAAATACGATATCATATTATGTATAAAGTGGCAACATTACGTTGCGTTGCGTCTGTGCCAAAAGACGCGATTCTTTATAGTCTATGGACGCGATGACGTAAACAAAGCGTGTAAAAGATATGATGCATTGAAGTTCTCTCAACCGACGTGGAATATGATTGTAGACTTTGATTGACATCCTATAGCTATTCTTTTCATGCAATGCGCTTCTACAAAAGTTATGAGTTTCTAATTTAGTTGGGTCTCTTGACTTATATTGAGCAGAGGTGGCCGAGTGGTAACGGCCCCGACTTACGAGTTGTAGGTTGCGGGTTCAAACTCAGCCAGGCGCATTACTTTATGTAATTTATTTCATCACCACTGCTCTCAAAACGGTGAAGAAAAACATCGTGAGGAAACCGGCAAGTCTTAGAACCAAAAATTCAAAGATATGTGACATCCACCAACCCACACTGGGCCCGCGTGGTGGATTACGGCCCATTTCCTCTCCTAGAGAGAGGAGGCCTGAGTCCCAGCAGTGGGAACATTAAAAGGCTGATTATGCTCTTGACTTATATACGTCTATGCTTGTGACCAGTAGACCAACGAGAGTCTCATCGATAAAGGTCCATATTACTTACAGTTCAGTGGTCTGCTTAGGTATGTTGAGCGGGACGGTCGTCAGCTGCGCTCTGGAACAGCGTACGACCGTGCCTGCGCACGAGCACTGCGAGGGGCAGTAGTCCGAGGATAGGCAGCCTTTGTCTTCAGCTGGAAATAAAAAGTTGAATTAAATAAGCACTTCTGTCTGTGTTTATTTTTGTAGAATCATCATCATCATTTCAGCCGAAAGACGTCCACTGTTGGACATAGGCCTCCCCCAAGCATCGCCACAACGGCCAATCCTGTGCGTCTCGCATCCACCGCACTCCCGCGACCCTCACCAGGTTGTCGGTCCACCTTGTGGGAGGCCTTCCAACGCTGCGTCTTCCGGTACGCGGTCGAGAACCTTTCGGCTCCATCGACCATCCGTTCTACGAGCAATGTGCCCTGCCCACTGCCACTTTAGTTTGGCGATTCTTCGGGCTATATCGGCGACCTTGGTTCTCCTGCGGATATCTTCATTCTTTAAGCGATCACGCAAGGAAACTCCGAGCCCTATCCATTGCCCTTTGGGTGACTGTAAGCCTTCTGATGAGGCCCATTGTAAGCGACCATGTTTCAGAGCCATATGTCATCACTGGCTACACGCACTGGTCATAGACTTTCGTCTAGAAGATACCGCGCAGCTTCCCAAACGCTGCCCAACCGAGTCGGATTCGACGATTGACCTCTTTCTCAAAGTTAGACCTACCCAACTGGATTTTCTGTCCCAGGTAAACGTAATCGTCTACAACTTCGAGTGCAGAGCCTCCGATCTTGATCGGAGTGGGTGCTACATGGTTATTTGACTATATGACTTTGGTTTTGTCCATGTTCATTTTAAGACCCACTCTTTCGGAAGCTCTACTTACGTCATCGAGCATTGTACTGAGCTGCTCCGTAGTCTCAGTCATGACTACTATATCATCGGCAAACCGAAGGTGAGTGATGTACTCGCCATTGACATTAATGCCTAGTCCACTCCAGTCCAGAACCTTGAAGATATCCTCCATTGCAGCCATAAACAGTTTTGGAGAAATGACGTCTCCCTGCCTCACACCCCGCTGCAGAAGGATAGGTTTCGAGGTCCGGTCCTGAAGTCGGACTGTCATTGTGGCGTTCTCGTACAAACACTTCAGCACTTCGATGTACCGATAGTCAATCTGGTACCGTTGGAGAGATTGCAGTACAGCCCAAGTCTCGATCGAATCAAAAGCTTTCTCGTAGTCCACGAACGCTAAGCATAGAGGCAGGTTATACTCCTCGGTCTTCTGTATAACCTGCCGGAGCGTATGTATGTGGTCTACGGTGCTGAAACCTTTTCGGAAACCGGCTTGTTCGGGAGGCTAGAAGTCGTCAAACCTGCGCGCGATACGATTCGTGATGACTCTGGAAAACAGCTTGTAGACATGGCTTAGAAGTGAGATGGGCCTGTAATACTTAAGCAGGGCATTGTCGCCCTTCTTAAAGAAAAGTACGACAACACCTCTGCTCCATGCCTGTGGCGTCTTTCCCTCAAGTATGACGGAATCGAACAACCTCTGAAGGGCCTTTAGGACCGATTTTCCACCCGCCTTCAGGAGTTCGGCTGCAATTCCGTCGTCACCCGACGCCTTGTTGTTTTTAAGCTGCTTCAGAGCCATTTGTAGAATATTTTATACTAAATCGTCCCGTCCGATTACAATTTAGGTGTCTTCAAGGCTAGAGTGAATAGGCTGTCAAGTAACCAGTGCACTTCACCATCAACGATACACATAATTTATATCAATAAATAAAAAATAAAAAAATGGAATAATAATAATCTTATGACATCCCCCGCTCTTGGGCGGAGCGAGAGATAGTGTTAGACTTTTACTGATTAAAAACCCACTCCTGTTCCTTCGTTGCCTTTCGTATCAGGGCCGAGTCTTCCTTTCAGAATCAGACCCTTGGCCCCAGTAGGCTTCAATCCTGCTGGGCCCCTACAGTTGCTAACATCTTCTAGAGGCGCTCGTGGAACAGTACGCGCCGTTGACGACTTGGACTCGGTCCGGACGGTTACCGGACAGGGATAATCGTAGGTTGGTATCACATTTCATGAAAATTGTCTAAAGAGCCTCTGCGAGTTGGCTTTGGCCCCTCGTACGACATCCATGAAAATAATATTTAAAAAAACTCACGTGTACACTTGAAGTCCGACACCTCCAGATGATGCAGGTTGGCGTCTCTCAAGGCGGCCGGAGTCCTGCAGGTCGCGGACGGGGACAGGCGCCGGCTGCGTAGCCAGTTCGGCAGCCAGGAGATGTGGCAGGTGCAGTCTAGCGGGTTGGATTCTAAGTTCCTTTGGGTCAAAGAGAAGAGATTCATGTATTAGCTTCATTATCATCATCATTTTAGCAGAAAGACGTCTACTGCTGGCCATAGGCCTCTCCTAAGTGTCGCAACAACTACCAGTTTAGCGCTACTCGCATCCATCGGATTCCCGCGACCCTCACCAGGTCATCGGTCCACCCTGTACAGGCTGTACCAACGCTGCAACTTCTGGTACGATCACCATCATTTCAGCCGAAAAACGTCGAAAGCTGGACATAGCAACCCCCCCCCCTCCAGTATCGCCTCAGCGACCGATTATGTTCGTTTCGCATCCATCGGATTCCTGCTTCCCTCACCAGGTCGTCGGTCCTCCTTGTGGGAGGCCTTCCAACGCTGCGTGTTTCTATACGTGGTCGCCACTGCAGAACCTTTCGGTCCCATCTACCATCTGTTCTGCAAGCAATGTGCCATGCCCACTACCACTTTAGTTTGGCAATTCTTCGTGCTATGTCGGTAACCTTGGTTCTCCTGTGGATATCTTTATTTCTGATTCATGCATATACGGTACATTTTCACGAAATAATAAAATGAAAAACTGTGGTACTTACAAAGTAGACAGCATCGTGAGATGATCAAAAGCTCCTGGAGTTATGCATCTGATCTTATTGTCTGTTAGAGATCTGAAAATAGATGGAGCATGATAAGAACACGAAACATGCATATTTTATTAGCTTTAAAGGGCTGTCACAACTTTCTACCTTAATCTTATAGGAATAAGGGTGAATATAGCAAAATGATTAATACTGGGGTTACCTATAGATACATTATCGATTTTGGCGAGGGAAGTTCAAAGTCCACAACAAATATTATGTATTATCAAACAAGCGTAAAAAAATATTGAAGACTACGTTGAAGACACGCTTGTTTGGCATTGAATGCTTCGTGCAGGTTAGTGGATGTCACATGTCTTAGAGTTTTTAGTTGTAGGACATGCCGATTTCTTTACAATGTATTCCTTCACCATTTTGAAAGCAGTGGTCATGAAATAAATTACACATAGCCAAACTTGGGTTTGAACCCGCGACCTACAACTAGTAAGTCCGGCCGTTACCACTAGGTTACCTTTGCTCACGTTTACAAAAACTAGGCAAGTTCCGTACAAACTTATGTAAATACTTCACATCCCGAACGGACTCTCGAAGATTTTTCCAAAATCGCAAAAAAGTTTTTTTTTGTGACTATCAACAAATTTAGATACTGTTTTCAGATTTATTTCTATATCTGTGACAACGACAGCTGGATTTATATCAAATTTCAGGATTCTGGGTCAACGGGAAGTACCCTATGAATTTTAATTCCCTTGCGAGTGTCGAAATGTACGTTTTTAGCCACATAAACGACCGTATCTTTTTTTTTCGTTTACTTACAAGTTTGATTTTTTCACAGCTTCTAGGGACCGCAGACTTAAGTATTTGGTTTTAATTTCAACTCGATACCTCCACGCGTTCCCGAGATAAAGGTTCTTGACAGACCGACAGACGGACAACAAAGTGATAGGATCACTTTGTTGTCCGTCTGTCGGTAAGGGTTCCGTTTTTCCTATTGAGGTCCCCTAAAAATGCATTCACAATTTAAATAGTTTTTCTTTCTTTAAATGTAACGATGTTTTAACGGTAGCCCGCAAAATTAATTTTTTTTTAAGTTTTTTGCATTTTGCAGATCAGTGTCAAGTTGTATGTTGATTAAAATATCATTGGAGGCCGTTATAAGTTTTTATTTACGGAATTATATTCAATACAATCCTCTCAGTTCGTCTGAACTAATTGAATGGCTATTTTATGAAAAAATCATATAATGGGGTTGGCTATTTTGAATTTTGTCCCCTTAAGAAATTGTAAACTCATTCGAAATATGCACTATTATTTTTTAATTGGTACAAAAAATGGGGCTCTAACCGTACCCGTTACTGATCATATTTGTGTAGTCAAAAGAAAAAAAAAACTAAATCTCAAAATTGTCCACGAAAATTTGTCATAATTGGTAAATTCATAATTGAATCAATCATTCATAACAATTGCTACTAGAAAATACTACGCGCAGTGTTTTTCCATTTTGATCGTCATTCATTCATTCATAATCAATAGCCCGCACAATATTTCCATAAATTGAGTGACATTTTAGGATATAAACAAACGTTCATAACTTTGCTGTTTATGAATAAGTATTATATAATGAAACTTTACTTAAATAATAACAAGACCTTATCTAATAAGCCCTTTAAGTATTTGTACTAATTAAAAACTAGTGGTGTACTCTGTAGAATCTGGGAATACTTACAGTATACCCAAACTGTGCAGCCCAAAGAACATCTTGTCAGTCACAGTCTGTATCAGGTTGCCGTCCAGCAGTAACTCCTGGATGTTGGCTGCGCCGTCAAACGCGTTGTCTTCTATCAGAGTTATACCTGGAAAGAAGAATAAAGAATATGTTTCAGACAGCAGAACAAAATAAAATGATAACAATATAAAAACGTGATAAAAACAATGTATAGCATAGCATAGCATAGTCGGCCTTATAATGTTCCCACTGCTGGGACTCAGGCCTCCTCTCTAGGAGAGGGAATGGGCCGTAATCCACCACGCGGGCCCAGTGCGGGTTGGTGAATGTCACATGTCTTCGAATTTTTGGTTCTAGGACGTGCCGGTTTCCTCACGATGTTTTCCTTCACCGTTTTGAGAGCAGTGGTGATGAAATAAATTACACAAAGTAATGCGCCCGGCTGGGTTTGAACCCGCGACCTACAACTCGTAAGTCGGAGCCGTTACCATTCAGCCACCGCTGCTCTTCCCGCAATGTAATTAATATAAATGAATAACAATTGATTTACTTACAATTGTTATTAATTTATATTACATTAATTACAAGTAACAATCTTACGGATAAAAACAGAAAAAGTACGAGGTAGAAAACTTAGGATCACTAAAAAGCACGATAAAAAAAAGAATACAATTCTGTATCATTCAAGTACATTTGGTACTATGCACGTTTTAAAAAGTCCGCATTCAGCCGAGTGCTTGCAGAATAGGTTTTAGTCGTAAATGGATCAAATGGCCGACGACACTTCTTTGATTTTTAAGATAAATAGAAGGACTAATAATCTTGACGACGAAAATAACGCACTATTGCAGGTCCAAAACTGGTTCACTGCTAATAATCTAGTTTTAAACGGGAAAAAAACTAAATGCATAAGATTTTCCTTACCGAATGTCAAAAGTAGTGATTGTGACGTAATACTAAACGATGAAAAACTAGAATTTGTCGACAAAACTGTTTTCCTGGGGATAACGCTTGACTCAAGGCTACAATGGGGTCCTCATTTAACATCTCTTGCAGGACGGCTTAGCTCAACTGCATATGCTGTTAGAAAAATCCGCCAATTTACGGATGTTGATACCGCTAGACTAGTCTATTTTAGTTATTTTCATAGTATCATGTCATACGGTATCTTACTATGGGGACGGGCTGCAGACATCGACTCAATTTTTATACTACAGAAAAGAGCCATCAGAGCTATTTACAATCTTCGCCGGTGCGATTCTCTAAGGGAACTGTTTAAGGATATTAATATCATGACGGTGCCTTGTCAATATATTTATGAAAACATCATGTACGTTAGAAAAAATCTTCATCTTTTTAGCAAAAGAGGCGATAGACATAATTATGTTACAAGAAATAGGGACCAATTAGTTCAACCAGGTTTCAGACTGGCTAAAGTGGCGTCTTCTTTCATGGGGTACTGTTTGAAATGTTATAATAAAATACCTCCACAAATATTGGAACTCAATGAAACAAAATTTAAATCTTGTATTAAACGCACACTATGCAGGCAGGCATATTATAAGTTGGAGGATTATATTCAAGATAAAAATGCTTGGCTCAATGCTGGTCCAGCTCCACTACCACCGGTGTGAACAAATTGATAAGTTTGGAAATTATTGTTATTATTTTTGAATTTTTAAATAATGAAAGTATTGTATAATGTAGAAGCATTTTTTTCAAGGTTTGTAAATGTGAGTACGATGGAGCTATTTTATGGTTTTTTATGTTACTATTGGACTTGTTTGACATAAATCAGCATGGCAGTTGAGAGTTTGTCATGCTCACTCAAATGTCTCACTGATGGTGGCGCATGTGTTGGATCATTCGGTTCCCTTCAAAATGGTTGAGCTGAGTGGTGCTAATATTGGCGTCATGTTCGTGAACGGGCGCTGTCAGTTGAGACTGGTCATCTCTTAGCTGCCAGTTGCTATTTTAATATCTATATTTAGTTTGTATTTTTACTTTATTTACATTGTTCTCACATGATAGCAACAAGAAACATGTAACAGAGATATTTGTAATTACAAAACATGATTGAAAAGAGTGTCCATGGAGTTTCTTGCACATTCTTCTCCATAGAGATCTACGCTTTGGAATGTGCAATTAGCATCATTTTTTTTTTCTGACTGACTGACTTCATGACATTTCAAAAGTGCCTGTAAATGGTTTATTTGAAATAAAATGCTTTGAATTTGAATTTGAAATGAAACCGTTTGCGGACGGTGAGCCATGGGTAGCTCGCCGTCCGGCAGTCCGGGTAGGACCACAACCGGGCCGACGCGACGGTGCGTTGTGTTCTACACGCGCCTCAAAGAGATATCAGCAAAATTTCCAGGGCCAGTTACTGCCTGTTCACGACTTCGGTCTTAGGGGTGAGCGGCGCGGCGAGCGGGGCGGCGAGCGGCGCGGCAAGCGGGGCGGCATCGGTATGCGGGCGCGCGGCGCTATGAGCGGCGCGCGGCGTCTCGTGGCGTGCTTCAAACATTTTCATACTTTTGATCTTACCGCTCGCCGCCCTCTTTGAGGAGTGGCTGGAAAGACCACACGGCGTCCTTACCTACCGCATGACGCAGGTCCTCACCGGACATGGTAAGTTCGGGTGTGCCCCGCCTGGGCAGAGCAACGCCGTGTCCTCGTGGGGGCGATCGGCGGCAGTGATCTCTCGCGCCGTGAGGAGGAGTGGCAGGCGGTCGCCTCCTTCTGCGAAGCAGTAATGCTAGCAAAGGAGGCGGCCGATCGCGTGAGGCAACGGTCCTCACGCCCTAACCACCGCCGGGATTCCGATCCCGATTTCCGGCCACCGTAGGCGCGGGCTTGCGGACGGCGAGTAATGGGTGGCTCGCCGTCCGACCGTCCAGTAACTGTCCGGACCGAGCCCAAGTCGTCGACGGCGCGTATTGTTCCACGCGCGCCTCAGGGAGGTGTCAGCAAATCGTAGGGGCCCAGCAGGGCCGCAGCCTACTGGGGCCACGGGTAGTGTGAAAGCGAAGCCCGGGGCCCCTGGATGAAGGCAAAGAAGGAAGGAACAGGAGTGGGTTTTTAGTCAGTAAAAGTCTGACACTCCCTCTCGCCCTACACTGAGGCGAGGAGTTATTTGATGATTGGCCATGTAAAAAAAAGGGAGACGAAGACTCACCGTTATTTCGGAGATCAAGCTTCGTGAGGTCTGGAAGGCGCCCGAATAGTCCATCCGACTTGATCTGCCCCAAACTATTGTCTGACATTAACCTGTAATGAAAATGATCAACCATTACAGAATAGATTAGCATAATCAGAAATCAGAAACGTTTATTTCAAATAGGCCAATTAAAGGCACTTTTGAATTGTCAAAATGTCGGTCAGGGTGTTTTTAATATCGTGCGAATTTCATCACGCATGCGGGTTTGTTGCGCATGCGTAAAATTTCAAAATGCAAAAAAACGCGTCCCGCATGCTTATTCCACGCATTATAATGGTACTTGTATAAAATGGACATTTGCGGGGGTTACGTATACGGGGCAATCCCGCATGCGTGATCAAAACCGCACGATATAAAAACACCATACAAAAAAGTGAAGATCAAAGCGTAGATCTCTATGGAGAAGAACGTGCAAGAAGTCATTCATATCATATGATTTTTCATTTAAAAAAAAGGATATCATAATTATTTTCGTAGTTTAGTTCATTCGTAGCGCCATAGATGTCGCTACTATTATACAGTGCTACTTACAAGGCATCAGTGTTGACGGGCAAGTCCCTCGGTACTTCAGTGAGAGCGGCCCTGGTGCACGCCACACTGACGGCTCTAGCGCCGTACTCACAGGCGCACGCGGCCGGGCAAGCGGCGGCGGACCCACACGCGTTCGCCGATTCTTCACCAGCTGTAAAAAAAATAGATTTAGTTTGTAAACTGGAACAAAAAAATACCTCCTTCTTTTTGGTTGAAAATTGTTAAACTCTGACACTTTCAACAACTCCAGAAGATGCCTCAGCACACGACCGTAATGCTTGCTTTGCTGACATGTCTTTGAGGCAAGCGTGGAACACTACGCGCCGTCGACGACAACTCGGGCTCGGTTCTAATAGGACGGCCGGATGGCCGCAAGCCCACGTCTACGGTGGCCAGGGATACTCGGAGCTTCCTGGCGGCTGGGGCGTGAAGATGTCCGTTTTCTCACAGTTGCAGCTATCTCCTTTTGTTTCGCAGTAGGAGGCAACCACCTACCTGCCATTTCCTCTCGCACCGGATCATGGGCTGAACCAGGGCCAGGCGCGAAAAGTTGCTGCTTCACGGCGGTGCTCCGCCCAAGCGGGGCACTAATCCACCGTATCCTCCACCGTGTCCTCTGGGCGGTTATTCTTGTACCGACGTGACATAATGTTGGACTGTACAGTCTTTCACTCATTTCTCTTTACTTACGTTTACATTTAAAGTTCTCCTCCCTCAGCGCATCAATCCTCTTTCTGCTCATCCGTTTGGGCGAGTCGCACTTGGCTCCTGAAGTCTCTATGGGGTTCTTGCGCAGGTAGGCTGCGAGCCAGCGGAGGGAGCAGTCGCAGGCGAAGGGATTTCGGCCTAGATGTCTGTGGAGTAAGATTTAATTTTTAATGAACGTTGGTGTCTCTTCCTATATTATAGAACCAAATACTTTACTACTAATGGTGCGAGGGTCTAGACAAAGTGAATTAGTTAGTTGTTCCGGGTCTGAGCGTCTTGTTTCTGTGAATTTACACGTTTGTGAACGAACCCAAGAATGGATACATGAGTAATTCCTAGTCTGGGGTAACGCTTTCAAACGCTTTTAAATCGCTTCCATAATTGGAGAAAGTTCAAAAAACTAATAATAACAAAATCGAGGAGTACAGTTTGACGTTACTGCTTACTGCTATACACTACTAGTTTTTAATTAGTACAAATACTTAAAGGGATTATTAGAAAAGGTCTTGTTATTATTTAAATAAAGTCTCAATAAATAATATTCATAAACAGCAAAGTTATTAGCGTTTGTTTATATCCCAAAATGTCACTCAATTTATGGAAATATTGTACAGGCTATTGATTATGAATGAAAAACAATGGAATAACACTGCGCGTAGTATTTTCTAGTAGCAATTGTTATGAATGATTGATTCAATTATGAATTTGTTAATTATGACAAATTTTCGTGGACAATTTTGGGATTTCGTTTTTTTTTTTACTTTTGACTACATAAATATGATCAGTAACAGGTACAGATAGAACCCATTTTTTTTTGTACTAATTAAAATATAGGGGTGTATATCTATCATCTCCATCCAACATATAATTAAAGAACTAGATAGCTAAAATATCAAAGGATTCGGTACGCTAAGTGAGGACTGCGCGGTGGAGCTGCGCTTCAAGAACGGTAACCTACGTGCGCGAGTTCGTCTCGCACTTGGCCATTTTTTTAAAGTACTTACAATGTCTGTATTCCTGTCAAAGCATCGAAGGTCCCATTCGGCAGGGATCTGATATTGTTGTCGTATAAGGACCTGGAAAAACATAAAAATATATTAAAACATTTTTTGCCATAATTAGAGAAATTAATTGATTAAGTATTCAAGAATCAAGAATCAAGATGAAAATTGAAAAAAGCTATTAAATAATAATAATAATAAAAAATATTTTTATTAAAATAATTATTATAATAATAATGAGAATTTATTTCAAATAAAGCATTTACAAATCAAAAGTGAAAATTCTTCACTTTTAAATTGTAATTAAAGCATTTACAATTCAAAAGTGAAGTTCGAAAAATTATGCTAATTGCACATTACAAAGCGTAGATCTCTATGGAAAAGAATGTGCAAGAAACTCCATGGCTACTCTTTTAAATCATGTTTTGTATTATAAATATTTCGGTTACATATTTCTTATTGATCCTATTATGTGAGAACAATGTAAATAAAGGAATTAAAAAACTTGTTTCAGGATTTCAATAGTACTCACAATAGTTTCAGGTTTTGAAGATCACGGAATGTATCTTTTCTCACGCAGGTGATTTCATTTGAATTCAGTAATCTGAAAAAGAAAATTGAAGGATATATTTTTCTCAACAAAGAAAACTGAAGAATATATTTTTCCCTACAAAGAAAATAGAAGAATATATTTTCTTTACAAAGAAAATTGGAGAATATAGTTTTTCTCTACAAAGAAAATTGAATATATTTTTCTTTAGAAAGAAAATTGGAGAATATTTTTTTATAATTTTTTTATTATTGATTATATAGTTTTTCTCTACAAAGAAAATTGAGGAGTATATTTATCTTAACAAAGAAAATTGAAGAATATATTTTTCTCTACGAAGTCGCTTCCGCGTCTGTCTATTAATCTACTAACTCCTCCTAAATCAGGCAACGGATTTTGATACGATTTTCAGTAATACAAAGAGCAAAAGGCATCTTAGGGCCTGTGCACACCACGTTTTTTAAACGCGCTGTAGACGCGCGTTTGTAGCGACACACACGCGATATGCACGCGAGTCAGACGCAGCCTATAGACCTTTAATAGGCGCGCGCGTCAACGGCGCGATTAAAAAACGTGGTCTGCACAGGCACTTAATTGGCAGTGGATATTGCTCGCAGAACAAACCAAGAAATACTTACAATAATTGCAGAGATGATAATCCATGGAATATTCCTGATGGTAAATCCTTTATTTTGTTCCCGTATAATACTCTGAAATAAGAAAAAAATATTTACTAGAAGTGATAATTACGGGTTCAAGTGGATTTTCTCGCTAGATGGCGCTGAACTCAAGATTTTTAGTTTATTTTGTTTTTAGTGTATGGGTGCTTTAGAAATGGTATATGCTGAAATCGGACATTCCTCTTTATTTTGTCAAATTAAGGTTAAATTTTTACATCTCATCATCTAAAGAGTGGAATTCCCTGCCGGAGTCTGTGTTTCCTGATAGCTACAAACTATGGGGCTTTAAGTCAAGAGTGAATAGGTTACTTCTAGGCAAGCGTGCTCCATCGTTGACCACATCATCGCTTACTATCTGGTGAGATAGCTGTCTAGCGCAAGCCAATAATAATAATTTATTTATTTATTTATTTAAACTTCATGTACAGTAGTGGTACATAGGCGGACTTAATGCAACAAGGCATTCTCTACCAGTCAACCTTTGGGTTAAAAAGACAATACTGTGGTAGGTTTGCACAATAAACAAATAACAAACACTTCAAACAGAAAAAATAAAATAAAAAATTTATAGTAACAAAATACTTAAAGGTATATGTTAAAATTATAAACTAATAAATACTATGAAAAATATCAAATCGTTAAGAGAACTTAATAATAATTCTGACGAAGACCAAACTAAAGTTGAGAGGACTTCAAGTAGTAGTTCCGAATTTTACGCTTAAAGGAAAATTTACTTTCGGCTTTTTTGATGTCATGGGGAAGCACATTCCAGAGTTTTATGGTGGAAACAGCGTATGAATAATAAATGGTTGCCTATACGGCAGCGTCGAGATTGCCACATTCTTTCTTTTCTCTTCTCTCTTCTTCATAATCCCAACTCCCCCTTGTATCTTCGTGAAAGCTTTTAGTATCTTGTTCCGAGAGGAAGGCCTCGTCGCTTATCATCCTCTCTTCTCCTTCGTTTTCCTCCCCTTCCTCTAGTCGGTACAGTGGATCTTTCACTGTTCAAGCTGCGCCTTTGGAATTCTCTTCCGCACACGTTAAGGGCTAGTCCCTTGTTGGAGGTCTTCAGGGGAAGAATTAGGGAACATTTCATGTCAACATGACGCATAAATATAGGTATAGGTTTTATATATCGTATATAGGGTGACTGGTAATTAGTGACCGATACTTAAACACATGATTGTACTCATGATTACAAACCACTTTCTCAAAGAAGCTTTTTTATATTCTCATTAGTTTTATCACAATAATAAAACAGCTGTTTAAATACGCGCGCGCGCCTGCGACCGGCGACCGCTCAGCTGTTAGCCGCGTGACGCCGTCGCACCTACAATAATGATAGAACACCCGCGCAGCTTGCAAACCCATTAGAGGTGTACGTACCTAATCAGTGAATGTACCTACAAACTAGTGAGTATATAAAAAAGTTTCTTTGGAAAAATTGTTTGTAACTAAGAGTACAATCACGTGTTTAAGTATCGGTCACTAATTACCAGTCACCCTATATAGTGTGCACGTATTTGTGTAGTTTATTTTAGCTATAAGTTTGATCTGATTTATGTTAACTTAGACTTTTGTTGTGCATTTGATGTGCTCTATAAAATTTCTTACAAAAACTCGCCTTTGTACATCAGCTGCTCAATTTTTTATTAATTGTAAAATTATGGACAATGAAGAATATAAGAATTAAAAAAAACTGCACGGGCAGGGCACGTAGCTTTCACCTGACGGTAAATGCTCCAGTGTAGCCAACGAAATTAAAATTCTCTTAAGTTTTTTTCCATTTTGCATGTCAATGTCAGCTTCTATATTCATTAAAATATTAATTGCAGTCGTTACAGGTTGTCAGACGTCAGAAAGTCTTCATCATCAGCCTTTTAATGTTCCCACTGCTGGGACTCAGGCCTCCTCTCTAGGAGAGGGAATGGGTCATAATCCACCACGCGGGCCCAGTGCGGGTTGGTGGATGTCACATGCTTTCGAAATTTTTGGTTCTAGGACATGCCGGTTTCCTCACGATGTTTTCCTTCACCGTTTTGAGAGCAGTGGTGATGAAATAAATTACACAAAGTACTGCCTGGCTAGATTTGAAACCGCGACCTACAAGTCGTCACCACTCTCTGATCATCACCAGAAAGTCTGACTGACAGTATGTCCAAAGAGTATCGTTGAATGAATTGGTTGAAAGAATACTCACTAACCGGGTTGTGGAGGGCTGAAAGGCAGTCGCTCCATGTAAAACACGGGTATTCATCCGGGTAGACTGGAAGCTGACCTCAAGCTTTTTTTTTAATTTTTATTCTTGATGGGTTCGCGCTTGACCGCTATCTCACCTGATGGAAAGCGACGATGCGGTCGACGATGGAGCGCGCTTACCTAGAAGGAACCTATTCACTGATTCCCGGGTTGTAGTCATCACACAGATTCCGGCAAGGAATTCCACTCCTTAGCTGTACGCACAATGAATGTGTTCCCAAAACGTTTTGTGCGTATAGGTGGGGTGTCCACCATGTACCGGTGGCGCATTGCCGTACGCCTGGTGGTCCGATGATGGAACGGGCGCGGGCGGAGCTAGTTGGGAGAAGGCTAGACGAATACATTGTCTTATGTTATGAAGAGCGTATATCCGTTTCCGTTTCATAAACAGAGTACTTGTGCGACACAAAACAGTCATTCTTTGAAAAACTATAGCCATTGTCTTAACAATTCTACGTACTACATTGTTTTGATTGAAGAAATGGTGTGTATAGTAGCAGTTTTTTTCTTACGTTTTTGATACATCTTAAGGTCTTTTTTCACTTGCCTATCGTCAACATCGAGCATGATTTAAAAGCTTGTTACTTCATCTAACGCAATCCAACGATGTTTGACGAATAGGCAACTTGTTGCAGGAAATACCTGTTTTTTTTTAAACCAAAAGTGTCAAAGTTCATGAAAAATAGTAGATTTTCAGAGGTTACCTATGAAAACAGTTCAATTCACGAATCGAGTCTCAAAGATTTTTCCGAATCGTAAAAAAGATTTTGTTTTGTGACATAACTACAAATTTACAGTTTTCATATTTTTTCCTATACTTGTGCTATTAAGTATTAAGACCTTGCTAGATCTGAGTACGGTTTTAATTTCAACTCGATACCTCCACACGTTCCCAAGATAAAGGGTCTTGACAGACAGACGGACAACAAAGTGATCCTATAAGGTTTTTCCTTTTGAAGTACGGAACCCTAAAAACTAAAAAAAATAAACCTACAGCCGCACCAGCAACCGCAACTAGTGATTGATCACTGGCGCATCATGCTTATCGACTAAGGTTCGAAGAATGCCATTGAAGCTGGTCCTAGATCTACTTAGCAACGAGGCAGCCTTCTTCCTCATTATAAACGGGAAAATTAGCCACACGCGCTAAAGAGAACATGCCCGATGCACTGCAGTACCCTGAACCCATTATTATACTGGATCCGCAAGGCGTTTAGTGCCTTTCCCATATAATAAACCCACTAGTTACTTTTTAAAGTAGTTTTTTGTCTTTTTTATATGCTTTTACGCATTAAAAAACTTGCGATTAGCTCTTGTAGTCCTCGTAAACTCGTTAAAAAATAAAAGGTACGTTTTGACATTTCAGAAAGACCCTAGAATGTAACTTGGAACGAAACTGAAAGAAACAATAAAATAATAATTAGTTAATTACATAAAATGTTTTAAAAACATACATACATTTATTTGGCGCGTTAAATAATATGGTGGAATATATTTCGAGTATTCTTTTTGCGTACTTAAATCAACATTACCTTTTATTTTTTGACAACTTTAAGTACGGTATCAAGTTACCAAGTTAAGTCAAGTACCAAAAAGCACTGTTAAAAGACTTACAAAGAAGTGAGATGCACCAATCCGGTGAAGGCATCTGCGGCTAACTTCGTGATCTTGTTATTTGACAGGTCTATCCGCGCGACTCTCTTCACCGACGAGAAGGCGCCGGCGCCTACTTCTGTTATCTCGTTCTGTTCTAGGCGTCTGGAAAGAGACAGAAACATTATATCTAGTTTCAAAAAGAAGATCCCGTTGGTGTGGCTATGAAGGGAGATCATGAATCTGCTTTTTGTGGTCTGTATTGTTCTGCCTATTGGAGTATTTTACGGGTCACCAACACAGCAACACGCATAACATGTTCGCACTACATAACCACCCAACTAGCAAAATAACTCTTATAACACACTTCTAAACGTCTGTAAGTATGTAATTGGGCGCACCTTGTAAGATTATTTGCCCTTATAGTAATTGTATGATGGTTTCATTAAGTGCTTTTTCATCTTACATTAATCTTGATAATGCTGTTGTAAGAACGAATACACTTACAAGTGTCTTTTAGCACAACACGTCTTATAAGGTGCCTTTATAAGTTAGACAATCTTTCCCAAGACAGATATAAACCTTTTATAAGGTCTAAGCTCTTATTACGGATTATTCTTATGGCTATTTTGCTAGTTGGGCACTGCAGCCGATTTCCAGGCAGCCACTGACAGGTGTCAAATACATCATGTCACTATGACACTACCCACATAGCCAACACAAAATAGCAAATTACCACTAAATTTTAAAAATGAACATGGACAAAACTAAGGTTATGGTAAACATCCATGTGGTACCCGTCCACTCCTATCAAGATCGGAGACATTACAAGCGAAGTTGTAGACGACTACGTTTACTTGGGACTACGAGCAAGATATCAATCGTCGAATCTGACTCGGCAGACGGCATCTTCTCCTCCAACATATTACAGTGTCTCCAGGCAAAAGTCTATGACCAGTGCGTGTTACCAATGATGACATATGGCTCTGAAACGTGGTCGTTCACAATGGGCCTCATCAGAAGGCTTAAAGTCACTCAAAGGGCAATGAAAGGGCTATGCTTGGGGTTTCCTTGTGTGGAGATCAGCAATGAAGATATCCATAGTAGGAGAACCAAAATTACCTATGGACTTAGCCTGAAGAATCGCCAAACTTAAGTGGCAGTGAGCAGGGCACATTGCTCGTAAAACAGATGTTTGTGATGTGTTGATTGATGGCCGAAAGGTTCTACCACGTACCGGAGGACGCAGTGTTGGAAGAACTCCCACAAGGTTAAACGATGACCTGGTGAGGGCGGAAATCCGATGGATGCGAAACGCACAAGACCGGTCATTGTAGCAACACTTGGGGGAGGCCTACGTCCAATAGTGGGTGTCTTTCGGCTGAACTGATGGTGATGAATAGCTTAAAATACTTTCCAAGACACGTAAAGACGGGAATGGCTCACGTCTGCTTAAGATCGGTCGATGTCCGCTTAAGAGGGTCCTTTTCCACTCGCCTATCGTCATCATCGAGCATGGTTTAAAAGCCTGTTGCTTCATCTAACGCAATCCAACGCGATGTTTGATGAAAAGTTGATGCGAAAAAAGAGATAACGCCTGAAAACTCTGTTGGCATTCGGTAATTCCGTGATTTACACGAATATTTTATGAAACTTGTTCCAGGAAATACGTGTTTTTTTTAAACCCTTAAAAGTCTTTAAAAAAATTGTCGTCATTCAGAATCTTGATTAAATTTGCAAGGCTTCTATTAATACACTTTTTTGACTTTTTAAATTTTTTAGTAAATTATGAAGTGTCCAAGTTCATGCAAAATAGCAGATTTTCAGAGGTCTTTACTGGATTAGTTTTACACAAATTTATAAATTGATTTCAATAGAAGCCTAGATAATATCCACAAGATACTGTGTTTCCAAAATATCTAATGAAAAATATGTAATAACGTCATTGTATGAAAAACAGTGAAAATGTATGTCGAGTTGTTGAATATGCCCAGCAGACGGTGTCTTTTGGCTGTAATCATGATGATAATCAGTTCTACAGTACTTACATTTCAGTAGCTCTGTGCGGGATGGTGGCAGGCAGTTCTGATAGCAGCTTCTCCCGGCAGTCCACCGTACCCTCGGGGGTACAGCGACAGGGAGGAGGGCAGCGGGGCTCCGCTGAGCATTCTACTGTCGTTGTGGTGGTTGGCCCTGGGAAGAAACATGGTTACGATAATGGCGAATAAGGATCCTAGATATTTCGTATTCTTCTTCTTATCGATTCGATGGTAAACACGTCAACTCGTTAGTCGGGCCCAATAGGTGGCTACATTAATAGCAGCATCGGTAGCACTCATCAAATCCTCCAAAGTGCAGGTGTATGGGCACTTGGGGCATTCTAGTATGTGGCTCATGTTTTGAACAGGAGCACCGCACTCACATTGAGTATCCGACGGGTCTATAAAACCCCATTTTGCCAAGTTGTGTTTGCAGCGGCCTACCTGGGTTCGCAAGTGATTTAGTGCATTAAGCCTACTTGGGGCTGTTTTGTGTTCGAAGAGGGGATGTCGGGAATCGGATTCTTGAATATTTCGTATTGATTGATATTGGAAGAACGATAATCTTCAAGGTACAGTATGAGCAAAATATGTTGGTCGCTTTGAAGTTGGCATTCCGAACGCATACTCGAAAAAATACGCAATACGCATTCGACACATGATTCTTGAAAAAGAATTACTTCGCAAGCAATTGTTCGAAGTTCAGACGGTCGAGATATTTCGGCAGTATAGTATGAAAACTTATGAAAAAGAGTAGATCAGTATCAACAAAGCTGCAATGAATGAGGCTAGCAGCAGTCACTAATTCCTCGATTGTTAGTTTGCTTCGAAACTTTAAGTGGTGTTACAGAGGTATGTAGAACGTGTTAAGTCCCGCATATCTCCGTTGAAAATGGAGGAACCTCTGACCAGACGTGTTGTTGGAACTTCAACGGTCTGGACTAAGCGTTTCTCTTCGTCGTTTATATTGCGTACATCGAAGGCTTGAAACAATTTGCCTACTGCGGTCTTCCCGTTCAACTATAATTTTACCATTTTGGAAGTGTCTCTCGCGCAAACTATTCAGTTTAGAAAAAAATTATATTAGAAACCTCAATATTATTTTTGAAGACCTATCTATAGATACCCCGCAAGTAGGTATGGGTTAGATGAAAATTTTTGAGTTTCAGTTCTAAGTATGGGGAACTCCCAATTTTTTTTTTATTTTTTTTCTATTTTTGTGTTAAAATCTTAATGCGGTTCACAGAATACATCTACTTACCACGTTTCAACAGTATAGTTCTTATAGTTTCGGAATAAAGTGGCTGTGACATAAGGACGGACAGACAGACAGACATGACGAATCTATAAGGGTTCCGTTTTTTGCCATTTGGCTACGAAACCCTAAAAAATGAAGTGCTTACCACTGCAGATCAGCTCGTGGGTTTCCAATTCCGTTAGGAGAGCTCCTCGCAATGCTGCAGGGGCCTGACATCTGAAAATACAGATAAAAGGGTAGAGGATATGTCTAGTAGTATTCCTAACATCAGTTCGTCAGACAGACACTGAATTAATAAATAATTTGTTGTTTTGTTTAGGTGGGGGGCCCCGGGGTTCACTTTTTCATAACCCATGGCCTCGCGCGTGCGGCCACCTCCTTCGCTAGCATTACTGCTTAGCAGAACCGGCGACCACCTGCCATTCCTCCTCGCTCTGGACTATGACCTGTACCAGAGCCCGGTGCGCGAGGTCGTTGCTACCGATCGCCCCCACGAGGACACGGCGGTGCTTTGCCCAAGCTGGGCACACCTCTACCGTATGCTCCACCGTCTCTTCCGGGCGGGAATAATTTGATAATCAGCATAATTTGTTGATCAGTCTTTCAGAGAACCGTGGGCAGTTTTCAATCATAATAACCAAGTTTACCTTGCACCAACTCCAAGAATCCCAGCCGCCCTGACCGTAGTGGAGAGCCTCGCGACGCGACAGTCGCACACGACGGGGTTGTCGGTTAGTCGCAGCGTGTTCAGCCGACTAATCGCAGCCGGCTCCAGCGAGAGATACGTTAGGTTGTTGTTGTTTAATGTCCTGAAATTGTATCGAGAATTAGTGGAGAAACTGTCAGAGTGATGAGTATTGATGGAGGGTTGTAGGATTCTTTATTTATTTAGTTGAGAGTTTGTCATGCTCACTCAAATGTCTCACTGATGGTGGCACGTGTTATTGGGTCATTCAGTTCCCTTCAAAATGGTTGAGCTGAGTGGGGCTGATGCACGCGTCATGCTCGTGAACGGGTGCCGTCAGTTGAGACTGGTCATCTCTTAGCTGCCTGTGACTTAATTCAATTTCTATTTTTATTTTATTTTTTTAATTATTATTACTTATCTACATTGTGCTCACATATTAGAAGTGACAAGAAATATGTAACACAAAATATGATTTAAAAGAGTGTCCATGGAGTTTCTTGCACGTTCTTCTCCATAGAGATCTACGCTTTGGAACGTACAATTTAGCTTCACTTTTTTTTTGACTGACTGACATTTTGACAATTCAAAAGTGCCTGTAATTGGTCTATTTGAAATAAACGTTTCTGATTTTTAATTTATGTACAGTCGTGACGAGATCTTAGTAATTGTCTACTTCACGATATGGCCAAATGAGGATTGACATATCATCAAATGTTAACGTTTAAACGATCAAAGGAAATGATCAAAGGAACTGCCAAAATTTTAGCCGATTCCCGCATACGTCAGACATTCATTTGTCAATATGTACGAAATTACCATTCTATGCCACTTCTTTCAATGGAGTGCCAGTGGTTGACCATTGGAAAGTCATAATGACGCCATTATATTAGTAGATTACCAAACTTGTCAAAATTAACAATTATGAAATCAATGATAGACCATTCTGACACTATTGTAATAGCAGACTTGAGGCCCTGGTGAGACTCGTAGGAATGCGATGGATGCGAGACGCATAGGACCTTTCATTGTGGCGACACTTGGGGGAGGCCTATGTCCATCAGTGGACGTCTTTCAGCTGAAATGATGATGATGTTTCTTTGGGACAATTTTCTATTTTTACCCGGTCGAAGCCGATGGTAGACTAGTGACTCATAAAACACTCGATTTCCTGATCGAAGAATACTTATAAGAATAAATTAAAGGCCATCAATTGACCTGAACTGACCTAAGGAATATTGATCCGACCTCTGTCTGGTAGGAAGTCTTATTGTAACGAAATTTGACCCAATTATAGGTTCTTAAAGAATGGAGACTCATTAAGTATTTGTTCGTGGACTTTATTTGATTAGTTTAGTGGCCTTTGAGGTTGGAGAAGACCGGCAAAGCGGTTAAAAATACTCGGCAAGTGCTAGTCGGACTCTAGCACTGAGGGTTCCGTACAAACTGACTGGCCTGTTGGTCTAGTGGCTAGTGGCCCTGACTGCTATGCCGGAGGTCAGGTTAATGTTTGTGTGATGAGCACGATCATTTGTTCTGTGTCTGGGTGTAATTTATCTATATAAGTTCAAGTTCAAGTTCAAGTTCAAGTTATTTATTTCATAACAAAAATACATTTGTGTCGAAATATTTGCACAGTAGGTACACAAAAAGAAGCAACATTTAAAAAACAATTATAATCGCTAAGTAACCTCGTTCCTCACCCATTCGAAGTTAGAACGTCTATCCAAGTTAAAACCAATTAGCTTTACAAACACAATCATATTGATACAGATTATAGTCCATAGCAAAACGGTACAAAAATACATTTAATGTCAAAATTTTAAGAAAATACATTTATTGTCAAAATTTTAAGAAAATACATTTAATGTCAAAAATTTTAAGAAAAAAGATTTGTGTCATTACAAAATTCGTCAATGCTATAATAGGCTTTCTTGATTAACAAAGCCCTGAGTTTATTTTTAAACATGTTCACATTCTGAATATTCTTGAATTCTGCTGGTAGTTTGTTAAACAGATTGACAGACTGCACGCGTGACGAGTGTTTGACAACATTAAGCTTTGCCTGCAGAAAAGTAGGAAGATCTTTTCTGCGAGTACCTAGTCTGTTTTTTTTTTTCATCGTCTGTTTCATACTCATTTAAGTTTTTATTTAAATGAGTAAGGAGAACTAAAATATAAAGACATGGTACCGTTAAAATTCTAAGCTTAATAAAATACTCTTTACATGATTCTCTCTGGTTTAAACGCAGCATGGTTCGTAATGCTCGCTTTTGTATAGTAAAGGCTGCCTTAATATTATATTTATAGCTGTTTCCCCAAAATTTAATACTATATCTAAATTTGGATTCAACTAGAGCAAAATAGACGGTACGAAGCTGTGCAATAGACAAAATATCCCTTAGAGATCTTATAGCATAACACGCACTACTTATTGTATTCGTTATTGAATTTAGTTCTGGCTTCCAGTTCAGTAAAGAGTCAATTTGTACCCCTAAAAATTTTAAACTTTCTACTATATCAATTTTGCTGCCCAAAGATTCTACGTCTATTATAGTTTTGTTCCCAACTGTAGATCTAAATATCATATATTTTGTCTTACTCACATTTAATTTAAGATTATTCATAGAAAACCAGCTTTCACAAGCAGCTATTAATACATTTAATTTACATTTTAAGGTCTCTATATTGTCAGCAGCTATAACGGCACTCGTATCGTCAGCAAATATTATCAATTCAGCATCCGGTAAAATTTTCCTAATGTATTCAATTAGATCGTTAAGAAAAATTATAAAGAAAATGGGACCCAACACAGAACCCTGAGGAACACCTCTCGTTACAGGAAATAGTTTCGATTTATGAATTTCTTCCACACCTTCCTGAAGTGATTTAATTTCGACGTACTGTTTCCTATTGGTCAAATATGAACTAAAAAGTTTTAAAACGTTTTCTCTTATGCCGTAATGCTCTAATTTATCCATTAGAATGCAATGTTCTACAGTATCAAACGCAGAACTTAAGTCTAGGAATAAGCTGGCAACTTTAAGTTTCTTATTCAGCTTATTTACTACGTTGTTAACTAACGCGTCTATTGCATCTAGGGTCCCTTTACTTTTTTGGTACCCAAACTGACTACGGTTTATTATTTTTAGACTACTCAAATGTCTTACAAGCCTAGCTTTGATCACTTTTTCAAAAAGTTTGGATAAAACTGGTAACAGCGAAATGGGTCTGTAATTGCTTGAATCCGTTTTAGCACCTTTCTTAAAATGTGGGAGAACCCTGGCTAACTTAAATTGGTCAGGGAAGACACCTTCATTGACGCAGTTATTTATTATTTCAGATATAGGGTATGCCAGTATATCTATATTATCTTTGATTACGTTTAGGGGTATTTCATCGTGTCCAAATGCCTTTTTATTGTCCATACCCTTTACCATCTTATAAATCTCTATGGGCATGACAGGATCAAAAACCATACACTTATCAACTCTATCAGTATTCTCAATTAGATGCTTCTTAGCTAGTTCTGGATTACTAGTGTTTATGCCTTTGCTGTTGTCAAACTGTTCCGCAAAAATGTTAGCAATGTCTATTGGGTTACAAATTATTTTATTATTATGTCTAAGTATTATATTATCATTTTCAAAATTATTATCAATTTTTTTTCGAGTTTTATTGACTATTTTCCAAATTTCTTTACTTCGGTTCGCTGCTTTATTTATTTGATTAGTTACTTCCTTTTTTTTTACGTTCCTAATTACCTTTTTATAAATTCTAAAGTACTGTTCACGATAGTGTAGTAACGATTTGTCACACTTAGCTTTATTTATACAATTTAGTAATCTCTTCATCTTGCTGGATATCCTTATCCCCTTCGTTAGCCATTTAGATCGACCAGTTTTTTTTAAATTGATTTTAACTTTCCTTTTTTTAAAAGTACTTGAATGTAGTTCTTTAATTTTACGTATAAACGTGTTTGTACCTAAATTCCAGTCATGCTCCAGCAGTTTCTGCCTGAATACACTATTATTCTTCTCGTTATATAATCTTCTCTCTATGTATTTAAAACGAACAGATTGTGTAGTATTAACTTTTTCCAAATTTGCTGTACAAAAGAGAGCTGCATGCCCATCCGCTAATCGATTGTGGTCAATGTCTGTATTACTTATATTTCCCTCACAGGTGTTCGTCAATATATTATCTATACACGATTCTGAGTTATTTCGCACAAATGTAATTGAATCAAATAAATATCTAAAATTATAGCATTTCAACAATGATGTAAACGCACTTCTTTTATTGTCCTGTTTTGATAAGTCAATATTAAAATCTCCGCAAATAAAGCAAATTCTATTAAAAACGTACTGCAGTAATTGTTCCAATCTATCTAAAAAGTCGTCAAAGTTTTTATTTACTGGTGTTCTATAGCAACAGATTATGTAGGAGTTTGTCTCAATGTCTTTTACTCCACATACCTCGAAACTACCCGTTTTATAAAGCCTTTTACAAATGTCCAAGTCCTCAACTTGTCTATTTTTGTGTGTTAATACTAAAGTGCCCCCTCTTTTTTTATTTAACCTTGTGTTGCAAGAGCTTATAATATAATTAGGAAAATCAAATTGTGATACCATGATTTGGTTTAAAAAATGTTCACTTATACAAATAAAGCTTATTTCGTTTGGTAATTCAGTTACATACACTTCGAATTCATCCTTCTTATTGTTTATTCCGCATAAGTTTTGGTGAAAAATAGTAACATGTGAGTGACCGTCCTTATATATAGGCGAGTTGTTCAAACCACCAGTCAAGGTACTAATCTCGAAAAAACTGACTGTGTTGTTCATCTTCCTCAAACGAGGGATTTGAAAATTCAGAATATGTACCAACCTCTAATATAAGTTGCTGTATTTGATCAAATATACTACATATACCTCTATTATTTATATTTCCATGTCTATCAAAAGACTTTGAGTCACAAGTCAAATTTAAGTTAGAATCAATCAAATAGATATAATTATGAATTAAATTGTCATTATAAATTATATTATTAAATGCTTCTATTCGCCAGTTATACATCTCTTTATAATAATGATTTTTAAAAGTAGGTAAGCAAAGTATGATATTAGTATGCATAATGGACATCACTTTATCCCGTATTTGTTTTACCAGCTTAGTGTAGTCACATGAGGTCTTGAAATCTTCATCTCCAATTTGGATGACACAGTAATCCTGACAGGTTAATTCTTTTAGTTTATCCTCCAAACCCAGTATTAGTTGTTCTACGCCACAGTTTGTTTTTATGTAGTGGCATATTTGAAAAGTATCGCCAAATAATCTGGTAGCAATTGGTAAAATTTTGTTAGTTGAGTTGCTACTAAGGATCACAAGCTTCTTGTCCTTTTTATTCCTAAAATTCCGTGCCGACGGTATTTCCGATGCTGTGCTACGAGTATTATAGTATCGATGCTGTTTAAGACCCTCTATTTCTTCCACTAGATATGTAATTTCTTGATTCGCATCTTCTAATTTTTGTTGCAGGATTTTAATTTCCTGTTGTAAGACTGATATTTGCTTGTCGTTATTGCAATGGGTTTTTAACGAGGCACGTAACGTAGCAGCCGCAGGTGTACTAGCCAAGCTGTGCGACAATAGAGAATGTCTCTTCCTTTGCACACCACTGTTAGCATTGTTCTGTAATGGCGATGCATAGCATAGAGATTTTAATAATTTTATTTCAGCTGTAAATTTATTGATTTGTTTGTGAAGGTCATTGTTTTCCAATATTGTATTTTCAAGTTCCTTCTGCGTACTATTAAGTTCATCTGTTAGCTGAGAAATTGTCTCTTTCATTTCGGACATCGTTAGTAAGTCAGATATTGTGCAGTCTACGCTCTTCGACAATTTTGGTGTTAGGGACTCCTCTGACGTATCAAGATCTGTGAGTATATGGGAATCAATGGAATGGGGAGATGTGCATTGTGAAGTGAGCTGTCTATCTTCAGCATTCATCTTTTTATTACGCGTTTGTTCCGGTAAAGCGATATTCTGTTTTTTTCTAATCGTGATGTGAGATAAGTCGTTACTGACAACTTTTTTATTTTTAATGCACATTTTACACCTCCATCTTTTTTTTGCTTCTTTATCCATTAAACGGTATGTTTGTTCTGGATAACCGTCGCAACTCAACTCATATCTGTTATTACATGTAGAACACAATACCGTATCTTTTATGTTAACGTTTTTTTTGCATTTATAGCAAGTAACTAGTGCTGCCACCTTACAACTACTGTTTGATGTAGTTGGGGTATTTTTAGAAGACATTCTGTTTATAGTAAGTCCAACTTAAAGGTTCAATTACTGCTATTGCGCTAAGCCAGTTGTCTTTATTCGTATTTAAATAGTAAATTTAAATTTCTTTAAATACAAAAAGTAGAACGTTTTGCTGAGGATGGAACTCACGACTCGTAGCTCCGCAGTCTCAGCTGATACCACTCGGCCAATTAACTGTTAGTACAGCTGATTGAATTTGGTGTATGGTTTCTACGAGTTATGTTTTTTTTTACGTTGGAGGTCGCGGGTGTTCTAATTTTTTTGTTTTTTCAACACAAAGCGATCACCGTTATTTTATAACTAGAGTTTATGCACTTATTATGTTTAAACACAGCTTTTTATCAATTGTTTCACATTGATTAGCATGTTCTTTCCACTTCAATAGTTTTTATAGACATTGAGTCACTGTTTATAGACACTGATTATTTGACAGTTTGAAAAATATGCACTATTTTGGAAATGTTTTTTTGGGCATTTTTCTTGCGTTTAATATTTAGATAACACTTTCCCTTATTTATTAGTCTATTTTTTTTCCTATTTCACTATATATAGCCGGCGTATCTTTGTAAAATTATTTTATAACAATTAAAATGCGCGGAGCTGATGTTATGCGTGGCACTAGCGCCATCTATTCATATATAAGTATGTATTTAGAAATATATAAGTATGTTTATCAGCTGTCTAGTACTCATAACACAAGCTCTGCTTAGTTTGGGACTAGACGGCGTTGTGTGATAGTTGTGGAATATAAAAATTATTATTACTAAACTTATCTATGTATATAGTTCAATTCCCGAATGTAGTCTCGAAGTTTTTTTTCGTAACAACAATTTATTTTATTTATTTATTTATAGTTAATTAAACTGTACATGCCCACTTACATTAATTAACATAGAATTTTAAAAACTTATAAAAAAAAAACAATTATACATAATGTTGAGAACAAAATTGTCTGGAATTTTAGAAAATAATTGATTTTGATTATTATAATTGGATTATTTCAATTACACATAATTATAAATTAATAATTTAAGATTAAATACAATACTACACATTAACATGGAACAGTGGACACCCTTGCATACTGTCTCTCACAGAACACCAGACAAACACGTCTTATTTTATTCCATTCGTCCGCAAACACATCACATTCAGCAACAAATTTATTGTTTTCAGATTTATTCCTATATCTGGCTATAAGACCTTGCTTTATGCCAAATTTCAGGATTCTGGGTCAACGGGAAGTACACTTTGAATACTGATTTCCTTAAGAGTGTCCAAATTTACTTTTTTTGCGAAGTAAACGGCCGTATCTTTTTTTTTCGTTAACTTAGAAATTTGATTTTTTCTCAGCTTCAAGAGACCGCAGATCTGAATACATGTATGGTTTTTATTTCAACTTATTCATCCACGCGTTCCCAAAAAGAACCAAGACTCAAGAGATAAAGGGTCTTGACAGACAGACAGGCGGATAGACAACAAAGTGATCCTATAAGAGTTCCGTTTTTTCCTTCTTACGTACGGAAACCTAAAAAGAGAACCGCCCTTTTCCCATACATCGTTGGACCCAAAACATGATGTACTGTTCATCATCATCATCATCATTTCAGCCGAAAAACGTCCACTATTGGACATAGGCCTCCCCCAAGTGTCGCCATAACGACCGGTCCGGTGCGTCTCGCATCTCACTAGGTTATCGGTCCACCTTGTGGTCTGTACCAGCCTATCGCTCAACCACTGAGCCATAGCGCCTGTCTGCAGTTCCCTTAAAGAAATACTAATAAAATTACTACTTACAGTACTTCTAGACTCTTCAGATTCTCCAGCGCCTTCTCATCGATGCATTTGAGGTGGTTTCCATCGAGATGCAAACTCTTCAATGCTGTTAACCCTCGGAAGGTTCTCCGGCTGATCGCCGTCAGCTCATTGCGACTTAGATCCCTAGAATACAGGAATAGTATTAGACGATATGAAGAAAAAAATGTGTCTTATTTTTCTTGAAGGATTATCCTGCGTTGATATTATCTTTGCTCTTTTTTATTTTGGCTTCACACGGTTTGTGCATTTAACCAGTGTCAAGTATTAAGTTTTTAGTCACTTTAAGTTACTTTGAGTTTCATTAGAACGCAGATGTAACACATTTTAATGTTTCTTGCAGTATTTGGCAGCAAATGTATCAGGTCAGCCTTCTCGTCAAACTTCGCAGAGGTAGTCAACACTACAATAAAAATCTCAGCTCCATTTCACCGAGATCGCGCCTGTTTCAATGATCCCACATATTGTCCAGTTGCGCAGACACTTGAGATACAAAACTACACCAATTTTACATCACAATATCCACGAGGAATCAATTTGCGAATAATTAAAACAGCCGCCGAACTTTACTCGAAGAAATTCCGCCAAAAAAACCCTAAGTAAATATTAAACTGGAAGTTAAATGTAATATTTTTTGTTGAATTGAGGTCTTGTGTTTTTTTTTATCTATGACCCAGGTTTTAAATCAGGTGAATTTATGTGTGAGAGTAATAAACTTAATAAAAAGTCTTGCTGATTGGATTGACTATACATTATTTTTATTGATGACATTAACATAAATATGGCAAACGGAATTTTGTTTTTTTTTTTGTTGCAAAAAAACTCGTTAGTCCAATTAAAATGATTAGGTGTTAGAACAAGTTTTATTGGTCTTTATGTACAATAAAAGTGGGGTTTGAAGCATTAGTTTTCTTTTTATTAATATGTTAGTTTCCTTTCTTACTCGTCAACATATTATGGTCCACCCTTAAATAGTTTTGGCAACGCTTTTTTTCCCCACGTATTATATTTTAAAACTATATCTGACTGTACTAAACAATGTGTCCGAATCAACAGTGAAAAAAAATACTGAAATAAAATTTAGCCAATTCGGACACTGTCCGAATCGTTAGTAATTAAAAAATATTTTGACGCAAAAATAAGTACATTTCGGCTTCACGATTAATAAATGATTTCAATCTTGCTTCAAACAATAAAATCTCTTGTTTTACAACCAAAGTTAATTTATTAAATTATTGATTAAAATTAGCGAAAGTGCTGCGCTGCCCGCTCCCTCTCGTTAACAGCTTGAAGGCATAGCATTAGGGTGAACAGATATAGCAGTGTAAAGCGTCTTTGCACGCCATTCTGATGCTTAATATTTAACTTTAATGTCAGCCCTAGGTGAGGAAAGAATTATGTGGAATTGCCATGAACTAATCCGGCTCGAAGGACCATATGCTTCGGGAAAATTAGGAGTATTTTTTAAAGGTTCACCCTTGTTTGGTAAAACAACGTTTCGTCGAAAATCGCTCCGGTTAATTTTAGTTACAATAAAGTCATTTCGTATAATTATTCATTTGACCGAATAATTAATTGGTAGATTTTTATTTAGCATATTTATTTCATTGAAATAATGTCATTTGACCGAATTTTCAAATGCACTAATTTTTAACCTAACCTATCCATTTTTTTTTTAAGAAGAAGTTAACCTAATCTAAATAGTTCAATTCCGGGTAACCTACTAAAAACAATCTCTTTTTTCTATTAATGTAAGTCGTGTCTGATAAATTAACTAATATCTAGTAACCATAGATTTGACTTGTTTCAGACAAATTCAAGCACAAAAATACAAATGTTATACCACCTGAACCATCAAATGAACATTATACCTTTTGATCATTAGCGCAAATGTTGTTATAGCAAATAAATATTCGATGAACTGAAAATTCTGTCAAACGATATTATACAAAGTGATGATTTTCTTAAACGTTGTTCGATTTAGTAATATTATATCAAACGTTGTTCGAACAAACAAGGGTAAACCTTTTTTAAACGACATACTGTCGAATATTTTGTGACCCACGGATGCCCCCCAAGTTGAAGGGTAAAATCTACAAGTCCGTGATAAGACCTGTCATACTGTATGGATCAGAATGTTGGGCTGTGAAAAAGACGGATGAAAAAAGATTGCATGTAGCGGAGATGAGAATGTTGAGATGGATGTGTGGTGTGACGAGAATGGATAAAGTGAGAAATGAGTATATTAGAGGAAGTTTGAAAGTGGCGCCAGTGACTGAAAAGTTGAAAGGGAATCGTTTGTCTTGGTATGGTCATGTAAAGAGGAGAGATGAAACGCATGTTACTAAAAGAGTTATGAGTATACATGTGGATGGGTGGAGAGGGAGAGGGAGGCCAAAGAAAAGATGGATGGATTGTGTGAACAGTGATATGAAAGAAAAGGAAGTTAGTGATAGCATGACGGTTGACAGGATAGAATGGAAGAAAAAAACATGTTGTGCCGACCCCAAATAAGATGGGACAAGGGCAGGAAGATGATGATACTGTCGAATATTTGAGCAATTACTGAAAGCTTGATACGCTTCGTGAAGTTGTTAGAACTTGTAGCATTGATAGAAAACTTTGCATTTATTGTACTTAATTAAATTTTGCATTTATAAGCACATTTTTATTGTCAAATTGGAATAATCAAAAACAAATGAAGCTATTTTCATGTCCATAAGCGTAGATCTCATTTAAATCAATAAACTAGTGCGCCTCTCCATCAACGATTCAGACCGTCAGGTGGGATCGCAGTCAAGCACTAGTAGCCTGTCGGTTTTCTACCGATTTCATTTCGGAGAGTGTGCGTCGGAATTGTATAACTTAGACCCATGCCTCGCTGGGACGCCATGGCATTGCTGTCAGTTACCAATAAAATGAATGTCACTCTGTGATGTGAACCTCACCTGGCCACTGTTAGTCACGAAGTCAACTTGACATTTTTTTGACGTCATGTCCTTGCTACGCTGCCATAGCTTTTCAAAGAAGCACGGCCCTTAATTTCACAGAGTCCATTACATCTCCGGACCACTAGATATACGGCGAAGTGCCATCGGTACATGGTAGACATCCCATCCCACCCATACGTACAAAACATTTTTGGAACACATTCATTGTGGCTACAACCTAGGAGTCTTTGAGTCAAGAGTGAATAGGTTACTTCTAGGCAAGCGTGCTCCATCGTAGACGACATCATCGCTTACCATCAGTTGAGACTGCGCGAGCCCAGTACACATATTGTGAACTGTAGGCACCCATAAGCATAGCATAGCAAAGTCGGCCTTATAATGTTCCCACTGTTAGGACTCAGGCCTCCTCTCTAGGAGAGGGAATGGGCTGTAATTCACCACGCGGGCCCAGTGCGGGTTGGTGGATGTCACATGTCTTTGAATTTTTGGTTCTCGAACATGCCACACGATGCATTCCACACGATGTTTTCCTTCACCGTTTTGAGAACAGTGGTGATGAAATAAATTACACAAAGTAATGCGCCTGGCTGGGTTTGAACCCGTGACCTACAACTCGTAAGTCGGGGCCGTTACCACTGGGCCACCACTGCTCTTTTGGGCACCCATAAATACCTCATGAATAAAACCCGAGACAAAACAAAGAAAAATGTCTTATCTGTCATTCTATGACGACCAAAAGTATTTTATTTCTTTCTTTTTACACGCAAACTCTCGTGAATAAAGTCATACCGTAAAATAAACAGCCTAGTTCACAACTTACAGGTACGAATGTCAGTATTTTGTATTGTAAACTTTATTACCGAGAAAATAAAGACCGAAATACAGTATCCGGCTCGAAGGTTTATCCTAAAAGAAATAAGTACCTCATTTTGTTGGGACCAAATAGGCTTATCCACAGTAATCCAACGTTTAGAAGCAGGGATGGGCAAATTGTTTCGTATCTGTTTCTATTGCATTATTGATGGAGTTCTCCAATTGGCTCCGTTCACGACAGTAGGAGGTGGGAACTTTTGGATGTGGTACAAAAATCGTTTGGAGTTTTCTGTTACTAAAAAAAAAACCGGGAAAGTGCGAGTCACTCAAACTGACTTACGAAAACAGATCAATTCCCGAATTGAGTTACGAAGATAACTACACATTTACTGTTTTCAGATTTTTTCCTATACTTGCGCTATCTGATCTTGCTTTACGCCAAATTTCATAATTCTAGGTTAACGGAAAGTACCCTATGAATTTTGATTCCCTTGAGAGTGTCGAAATACGTTTTTTGCGACATAAACGGCCGTATCTTTTTTGTTCGTTAACTCAGAAGTTTGATTTTTTTACAGCTTCAAGAAATTGCAAAAACTTGACTATATGGTTTTAATTTCAACTCAATACCTCCACGCGTTCCCGAGATAAAGGGTCTTGACAGACAGACAGACAGACGGACGGACAACAAAGTGATCCTAAAGGGTTCCGATTTTTCCTTTTTATGTACGGAACCCTAAAAACCGATTCGTGTTCCTTCACTTGCCCTTTGCGCTCCAGAGACGCGGTAACTCTTTCAAAGTTTGAAACTCCCTCTCGTTCCGCCCAGAGCAGGAGGAGACATTTGAGAGAAAAAATATAACATAGTGTAAAAATTATTGAAATCAATTAAGTTACTGATTCTGAAGGTGAACAAACTATATTCAGGTTTGGCATATACTAAAAATAGTGTTGTATATGTATGCAGGGTGACTGGCAATTAGTGTACGATACTTAAACACGTGATTGTGCTCATGATAACAAACAATTTTTATTATGGGAACAAAGCCGAAATCGCAAAAAAAATATCAGCTGTTCAGTACATTAGTCAAACATAAATGTACTGAACAGCTGATGTTTTTTCGCGATTTCAGGTTTGTTCCCATAGTAAAAGTTGTTTGTTATCATGAGCACACTAACGTGTTTAAGTATCGTACACTAATTACCAGTCACTCTGTATATTAAAGGAGAAACTGACTAACTGTCATATCAACGCACAGTTGAAACTACAGGGACTAGGAGTGTGAAATTTTGCACAAGGCTTCCTTTTATGACGTAGGCGAGCACTAAGAGAGGGTTTTTCAATATTCACCCCTTAATGTTATGAAACGGGGGTCCAAAGTTTGTATGGAAAAACCTACTTTCATGCGGGCAGAACCGCAGGCAGAACCTAGTTGTATATATTTTTCAGTTACTGCTTACCCTTTTCAGTTCGAAGATCCTTTTCTTCCGTTTTATAAATGGATATTTAATCGAGACCTATGCTAATATTGAGCCAATCTTTCGGAGCTCAAATTGATTCGGCTAAACGAAATTTTCTTCAGCGTTTTTACTGTATTTTTAAGGTTCCGTACCCAACGGGTAAAACGGGACCCTGTTACTAAGACTCCGCTGTACGTCCGTTTGTCTGTCAGTCCGTCTGTCACCGGGATGTATCTCACGAACCGTGATAACTATCTATATGATGATCATTCATTATGCGTACAGCTAAGGAGTGGAATTCCCTGCCAGAGTCTGTTTCCTGATAGCTACAACCTCTTTAATAATAATTATTATTTATTTAAAGACTACATGGGTCCAATGGTTAGTAAAAAACTTATCAACTAAAAGGGTTAGTAACAAACTTTAAACTAATGCCGCACTAACAATTGCAACCAGTGCTTGATCACTGGCGCATCATGTTTATCGGTTAAGGTTCGAAGAATGCCATTGGAGCTGGTCCTAGATCTGCTTAGCAACGAGGCAGCCTTCTTCCTTACCTAGCGTGGAAATCATCCACACGCGCTAAAGCCAAGTTTAAGTCAAGAGTGAATAGGTTACTTCTAGGCAAGCGTGCTCCATCGTAGACTACATCATCGCTTACCATCAGGTGAGATAGTGGTCAAACGCGGGCCTATCTATCATCATCATCATCATCATTTCAGCCGAAAGACGTCCACTGCTGGATATAGGCCTCCCCCAAGTGTCGCCACAATGAACGGTCCTGTGCGTCTCGCATCCATCGGACTCCCGCAACCGTTACCAAGTCATCGGTCCACCTTGTAGGAGGGCTTCCAACGCTACGTCTTCCGGTACGTGGTCGCCACTAACCTATCTATAATAATAAAAAAAAAATGATAGTTAGACAGTTGAAATTTCTACAGATGATGTATTTCTGTTGCCGCTATAACAACTAATACTAAAAACAGAATAAAATAAATATTTAAGTGGGCTCCCATATAACAAACGTGATTATTTTGGCGTTTTTTTTTGCTACAGACGGTACGGAACCCTTCGTGCGCGAGTCCGATTCGCCCTTGACCGGTTTTTTGGTAGATACTTTCTTGACTCCGATTTCGGAATTTTATTGAATGAAATCAGATTTCGTATAAAGTGATTTGTTACATTGGTGTTATTTTGGTTTATAAATTTTAGTTGCACTAATATTATAAAGTCGAAAGTTTGTGTTTTTTTTTAAGGTGGGAAATCATCTAATGACTTCTCCCGCATTAGGGCGGAGCGAGAGGGCGTGTCAACCTTTTACCCTTGCATTATAGGGCCACGGGTACACTTTTCAGTAGGCAACAGCAAAAACCGTAGGGGCCCAACAGAGGCCTCTACGGTTTTTGCTGTCTTGAGGCGCGCGCGAATCACAACGCTCCGTCGACCCGAGAGCTGCCGGCTGTCCTTACCGGACGATGAGCAACCCATGGCTCGCCTCTGAAGCTACTTCTCAAAGAGGGGTCTCATTGCCTCAAAAGTGGAGTGCCCACGTTTCTGCAGCAATAGAACGCACGGAGCAACTGAAAGAACGTGGGTGGATTATATTGATAAGTCAGTTAAAGTCTCCATCTATCTATAGCCAGAGTATTAGGAGTTAAGCGCAAACTACACTGACCGACGCACACGTGGACCACGCCAGCCCCCCTAGCCAAGTCACAAACGATAAACGTACACTCTCAGTAGTCTTTAATAGATTTTCAACTTTATGTCATTGGATATAAAGTTGAAAATCTATTGAAGATTACATAGTGTTTTCGTTCGTTCCGGTCGCTAACGCTCAGTAGTCTTTAATAGATTTTCAACTGTATGCTCTTAGGTATAAAGTTGAAAATCTATTGGAGATTACTAAGCGTTCACGTTTATCGTTTGCAACTTGGCTAGGGGGGCTGATTTGTACGTAGAACGAGGCCCGTAGCGTGGATCAAGTGTAGCTCTACAAGTCTAGTTTCCATATAAAATGTATGGAGACCGACGCGCCCAGATCGGCGTACGTCACCAATATATTTCTACCTTTATTTGAGGATATCCAAACACAAAAAAGACTCTCAACGACGACTCGTTTACACGTACCGAATTTTGCTAGTACTTAGAACAAAACAGAAACCCGTTAATACAATGCGAGCAGACTCTGTAAAAGTCTCGAGAGCTCATTAAGCAGTTCCTAGTTCCGGTCGCGGGCAATATGACGGCGGCGTTATTTCCGGTGCGGCTCAGTCGACGTCTGAGTGCCATCCGGAGCGGACGTGCAACTTTGTGATAATATTGCTATTTTATTGAATTTTGTTGTTCATTACACTTTTTTTAAATTATATTTTATGGTATTTGGCTGCTTTAGTAGTTTATTGAATGCATGAGCAAGGAGTATTGGATTTAATTACCTGGTAACTAGTGATCTGCCCGAGCTTCGCAAGGGTGTTCTATTTTTTTTTAATTATTGGTTTTTCTCTACTATTTTTTGCATGTGTTATAGACCTTCCTCATGAATCACTCTGTCTGTTAGTAAAACCTACATTAAAATCCATTCTGTAGCTTTCGAGTTTATTACGAACAGACAGATGCAGTGACAGACTTTTTTCAAAATAGTAAGGACATGGTGTAGTACAAGAATAAAAACTGAAATGTTAAAATTTATTGAAGTTAGGTAAAAATGAGTTTTTTTTATTGTTTTTTTTTTGGGTCGGAAAATCATCTAATGAAATCCCCCGATCTTGGGCAGATGGTCTGGAACGAGGAGGAATAGCAGGTGATCGCCTCTTTCTGAGAAGCAGGGCCGAAGACTACTGGGGCCATGGGTATACTTCTTAAAGGGAAACCAGTGGTCCTGGAGCGCAAAGGGTAAAGAAGGAACACAGGTGTGGTTTTAGCCAGCAAAAGTTTGACACGCCCTCTCGCTCCACCCTAGGGCAAGAGAAGTCATTAGATGTCAATTTGGAACCATGCACTAGCTTCTGACGTTTTACAAGTGCCCATGTAGGCCTATGTGAAAAAAAGAAAAACAAAAAAAAAACTTTGACTTTTGACTTTGACGATTTCCCAATCTTAAAAAAAAAAGCCTCTAAAGTAAAATTAGTAGTTTCCAAGCCCCACTGACATACATTAAACCATTCTTCGTACGAAGGAAGCTCAAAATAATTAGTTTAAGTAATTATAACATCAAAGAGGCACCCGCCGGAAGTGCCTCCATCTTGTGCAGCCGCGGAATGGCGGCCGGAAGTCGAGAATGGATCCTTAATTGGAGGGGATATTGTGGGGCCTTTGGGTAATATTTTTAATTTGTGTTTAATGGAGAAAAAGGTTAATTTTTTATCTATTTTTCTGCTTTCATGGAGGGCTTTAGTATTTTGAGGTTTTCCGCAAATTTTATGAATAGTAAAATGTCCGTTATTTAATTTCAAAGATGTTCTGTCAAATATCTACAGTAAATGCGTGAAAATGGACCGTTAACATAAACGAGACTAGAAGTGTTACAATAATATGTAGTAGTTTCAATATTAGGTCTAAATAAAAATGAATGGGTAAATGTGTTGCTAAACGTAGAACTCTAAAATCTCAAGAAGGTTCTTATGAAAAGAAAACAAAGGACGGAATACCTTAAAAATACATTTTTCTTTATTACATTCAAACCCTAATAAACATTGTCAGCTAAGAACATCGAGATATAAGTACTAACGTACGTACGTTAGTACTATATCTCGATGGCTAAGAACCTTTCATTTTTATTTAGACCTAATATAAACAGTGCAGTGCAGTGCAGTGTGTGTGTGTGTGTGTGTGTGTGTGTGTGTGTGTGTACAGTTTTTCTTTCTTTCTTCCTTTAAAAAAACTACTACAATGCATTTACGTGTTACGGTTAGCTGTCAACTTTTGCGAGCTTTTGACAGAACATCAGCCCCCTAACCAAGTTACGACCGTTTCGTTTCGATTCTCTTGCGTCGAATGCCTCGAGTTGACTACGCCTCAGATTCCTTTGTTCTGATCACGTGACTGAGCGTTGAGTTGAAGTCTAAACAATCATTTCAGCCGAAATACGTCCACTGTTGGACTTAGACCTCCCCCAAGTGTCGCCATAATGACCGGTCCTGTGCGTCTCGCATCCATCGTTTTCCTGCAACCCTGACCAGGTCATCTGTCCACCTTGTGGGAGGCCTTCAACACTGCCTCTTCCGGTACGTGATCGCCACTCCAGAACCTTTCGGCCCCATCGACCATCTGTTCTGCGAGCAATATACCCTGACCACTGCCACTTAAGTTTGGCGATTCTTTGGGCTATGTCGGTAACCTAGGATCTCCTGCGGATATCTTCATTTCTGATATGATCACGCAAGGAAACTCCGAGCATAGCCCTTTCCCTTGCCCTTTGAGTGACTTTAAGCCTTCTGATGAGGCCCATTGTAAGCGACCACGTTTCGGAGCCATATGTCATCACTAGCAACATGCACTGGTCATAGACTTTCGTCTTGAGACACTAATAATTACAATAAAAATCTTATTATTACTACATAAATAAACCATAAGCAAAAGTCAACCATTTTGAAATAAAAACGCGGCAAAATTGCAAATGGCGACCGCTTGCTTTTGTTAGAAGTAGCTGAGTATGGAGTACTTGACTTTCTCTTTGTGAAGCTGGGTGAACTTGCGAAGTGAAAGAAATGTATTTTAGGTGTACTTGTAAATAGGCACCGCTTTTGATGTCCTAGGTTTTATTAAGTTTTTTAGTGTACTTTTTTCGTGTCGGTTTGGCTCAAATTATATCGTTGGCTTCTTTTAGATTAGTTTTTATTTCTTAATAGCTGATTTGGCAAACTTCGTACCGCCTATTAAACTGTTAAAAGATAACGCCATCTACTGGCATTACCAGACCCAACATAATTAATTTTAAGTCGACATTTTAATTAGAGATGGCGTTGTATTCGGACATTTTTTTTTCGTGAATTTTTCCATTTTTTCTCACCTAAACCTTCACAGAACTATCATAAATGTTTTAAGATCAAAGTTAGCGTAAATCGGTCCAGCCGTTCTCGAGTTTTAGCGAGACTAACGAACAGCTATTAATTTTTATGTATGTATATAGATTGCGATTTTATTTTATGGGTTGAGCAAATGCAGTGACAAATTTCCATGTGTATCTAACTACGTTTTTCAATACATTTAGATTCGAAGTAATTAATAAATGGGAGTTGACCGGTGGCTTAGCCTGATACGGTAAATACAATAAATAGTAGCGTGAGCGAGTGCACGTACTTTTCGGCACTAGTGCGAAAAACGGTAAATTGTGTGCCTAAAATCGGATTTTCGAGGAAGTGTATTGAAAAAAATATATTTTATCACCCGAATTGACAAACAAAAAAACGCTATTGATATGGTTTTAACATGTACAACACAACACCCATATTACCCCACCCTCCTTGTCCCTCTTTCCGAAAGAAAATTAAATGGCTCAATAAATTATATACAGTGAAGATGCCTCCGTCTGTGTGTCACGGGGGAATCTCATGGGAACCGTCCTTAAGGGGAGCGATGGGAAAATGACACTTTTAGTGCGCAGACACTTTACTTGGCATAATTGGATGGCTTTGTGGCACATTTTATATATATTTTTGTAGTATTTTGATAGTACATAATAATTATATAATAAACAAAAATCCTGAAACAAATATGTTCAGAATCAGTTAATGGACCGTATTCAGCGATTTTTAAAATAGATATATTTTTTTAACCTAAAATAATAAAGAATTATTCAGGGCACATCGCTCTCATATGTCACAGGCAGCAGTTTAATCGAAAAATGATTTGGATTACTTAATTTCTACACTTTCACAACAGCTTTTTATTTCTTTATTCGCCCCAACATAATATGCAGATTTACCTTCATACAGAGAGCTAGCAAGCTTCATAGCTGATGTTCATGACGTGGCGTTTACTACGTTATAAATATTAAAATGTCTGTCTTGCTTTGCTATTACAGACAGACATAAAGAATGGACTGAGGGAATGGACAGAACGCATAAGTTCAAGAATAATCGTTAAAATAGGACACATAGCATAATCAGCCTTTTAATGTTCCCACTGCTGGGACTCAGGCCTCCTCTCTTAAGAAGAGGGAATGGGCCGTAATCCACCACGCGGGCCCAGTGCGGATTGGTGAATGTCACATGTCTTCGAATTTATGGTTCTAGGACATGCCGGGACATCGGCATCCTCACGATGTTTTCCTTCACCGTTTTGAGAGGAGTGGTGATGAAATAAATTACACAAAGTAATGCGCCTGGCTGGGTTTGAACCCGCGACCTACAACTCGTAAGTCGGGGCAGTTACCACTCGGCCACCACTGCTCTATAGGACACATACTATGTACAAATGTGAGGTTAGCTCAGTATTAAGTTTTCTTATAAATTATGTTTATTTCACAAATAGATTTAAAAAAAAAATGTAGTAATAATAAGATTATTTATTGTAATTATTAGTATTTCAATATGAAAGTCTGTGACCAGTGCGTGTTGCCAGTGATGACATATGGCTCCGAAACGTGGTCGCTTACAATGGGCCTCATCAGAAGGCTTAAAGTCACTCAAAGGGCAATGGAAAGGGCTATGCTCGGAGTTTTCTTGCGTGATCACATCAGAAATGAAGATATCCGCAGGAGAAAAAAGGTTACCGACATAGCCCAAAGAATCGGCAAACTTAAGTGGCAGTGGGCAGGGCATATTGCTCGCAGAACAGATGGTCGATGGGGACGAAAGGTTCTGGAGTGGCGACCACGTACCAGAAGACGCAGTGTTGGAATGCCTCCCACAACGAGGACTAATGACCTAGTGAGGGTCGCGGGAATCCAATGGATGCGAGACACACTGGACCGGTCATTATGGCGGCGCTTGAGGGAGGCCTATGTCCAACAGACGTCCTGCTGGGCCCCTACGGTTTGCTGATATCTCTTTGAGGAGCGCGTGGATCACTACGCGCTGACGATGACTTGGGCTCGGTCTGGTTGATTACCGGACGGTCGGACGGCAAGCTACCCATTGCTCGACGTCCGCAAACTCGCGTCTACCGTAGTTGGCAGTCGGGTCGGGGTTTCGACGTTCGCAGTTCGTGCAGTCTTAAGATACAAAAAAAAATATACGAACTTGAAGACACCCCTTTATACAAAATTGGGTATCCTGTTCCCCGGAACCCGTATAATATAATTTAAGTAAGTGCCCCATAATAATACTATATTGACAAACTTTAGGGTGAATTTCCTCATGTTAGAGGGAGAAAGACAGTGTGTTAGACAAGGATAGCGGCAGCGACCTTTTTGAATTTGCATACGGAGTAATATTGTTTTTATTTTCTTTACAGTTTTGACCGCCATAGTTCTTAAAAGTTGGAATATGGTACCCACCATACACACTTAAATGACTGGCCTCTTTCTGTGAAATCGTAATGGTCCAGAAGGAAGCCGCCGAGCGGGATTGTGACAGGTCCGAGGGCCGATCCTGCTCGTAGAAGGAGGCATCTGAGGGCCAACCGTCTCGACGCCTAAAACGTCGAGACCTCCGAGGCCACGGGCAATCAGAATGGGGACTTTGTCCGCTCGCTGAGTGACTTCGGGAAAGACGGTGGCACAGTGAACACGTGCTGCCGTGCATAATGAGGCTCTTAAGTGACCCCTCAAAGTCGCCTCAGGGATGTGCCCTAACAGGCGTTGTACAGAGAGGGTTACGGGGTGGCCCTCTTCCATGTGCTGATGGTGATCACTGGGGTGATGTTAGTGAGGTAAAAATCCCGCACAACCTGGTCTTTTTCCCAAAAGTCCAGGCGCCTTTTAAAGCTTTCCCCCGAAAACAAAAAAAAATGTACTAAAATGACAGTTTTTGAACCTGTAACATCATCTGCGTAGCCTTCTCTCAAGTTTATTGGAGTCGTTCTCGTCTTCCAGCTTAGCCGGATGACCTTGTGTGGGTCGCGGGACACTTTCTGACCCATACTACCAGCCACGGCGGCGCGGGCTTGCGGACGACGAGCATTCGGTAACCATCCGGACCGAGCCTAAGTCGTCGACGGCGCGTAGTGTTCCCCTCGCGCGTCAAAGAGAGGTCAGTAAAGCCATAGGAGCCCAGCAGGGCCGATCTCCGCTAGGGCTATGGGATTGGTTCTGAAAAGGATGTATACCTTCTAATAGGAGTCGGGCTTATGGCTTCAGGCACTACCGTCATCCACCATAGGCACTATGATGGATGACGCATCGTTTCGGCTAGCAACCTGTTAACGCTTAGGCGCACCTTGTGTTGCTCCACATCGGTGCCACTGTGGCGAAGTTGTCGACAGCCTCGTACACCATGGCCTGTCCCGCTGCAGGAGCACATTCCGCATAGCACGGCACGCTAGCATCAACGATATTATTCGTCGAGCTCTCGTCACCGCTGGCGTACCTGCCGTATTAGAACCCAATGGCTTGGTACGTGACGATGGGAAGAGACCAGATGGTATAACGTTGGTGCCGTGGAAGGTGGGTAGGCCTCTGGTGTCGACACCCTTGCGCCATCCCATGTTGCAAGTACGGCGGACTGTGCGAGCGCTGCCGCTGCAGCTGCTGAGACCCTTAAACTGCGCAAATACTGTAACCTTACTGGTAATTACAGTTATGAGCTGTTTGGGGTCGAAACGCTTGGGCCATGGGGTCCGACTGATCGACACTTTGCGTGACCAGAGGGCTGGCTCGTTCTTCGCCCAAAGAATTAGCATTGCCATTCAACGTGGCAATGCTGCCTCAGTCTTCTGGGCACATTTCCGGATAACAGCGATGTGGAGGAGTATTTCGACGCCTGAGTGTACTTTGTGTTTTTGTATTATATTTATGTACATAGTTAGGTTTTAGTATAGTTTAGTTAATATAAAATTTAAGTTTTTTATGTAAGAGACTGTTTACAATTAGCAAAATAAATTTTTGGAGGTATATGCGGAACAGAGAGTAAAGTCCCGCAAACCTCCGTTGAAAATGGAGGATCCTCCGATCAGACGGGTGTTATGTCTGGTGGGCTACTGCCCGATAGATGATTTCGGGCTGTTCTACATGTTCTAATCGCGCGGAGAACTTTAATTGCGCGATGCAGGATTAGTTATTATGTGACGCCATAGATGTCGCTACAGGAAATCTTCATTTTATTTTGTGGTTTGTGTGTCTCAAATTAAAAAAAGTATTTCTTTCTTTCTTTCTCTTTACCAAATATTTCAAGAAAATCAGAATTTATGACAATTCCGTCCCCATCTTTTTTATGATATAATCAGAGACACAATTTTACCAAATGTCATGGTGGCATCTATGGTTATGTGAAAGCCTTCTTGTGTTTCTTTTTGGTATAAAAACAAATTGCTGAGGGGCGGGGAACCGGGGTGAGAAATACCAATGACATTCATCTTGTTAATTTTATTACATTTATATTAAAACTTTATGCACTAGTAAATAACACTTTATAAAGGCGGACTTAATGCCTCAGGCATTTTCTATTAGTCGACCTTAGAAATATAACATGGTAGGTGCAACTTAATAAATAGACCAACAGAAAAGAAATAAGTACAATAATAAATACATACTTAGATACATAATATATGAACTAACTTTAGCCAACGGCTTCTCCCGCGTAGTAATAATTTTGAATTTTGTCTCGTTTTTAGCTATATTATTTGTAGTTGTCACTTGTTTTCTTGGCTATATAATTATTTAGTATGTATTTTATTGTTAAGTATGTACTTTGTTTCACTTTTCAATTTTTGTAATGCACCAAGTGCAACCCCATTTTATGTCCAGACAATCTCTTTTCATACCTAGTTGCCTGGAAGAGATCGCGGAATGCGATAAGGCCGCCAATTGTATGTTTTTAAATATAAGGCTCAAATGTATAATTTATTATCTTGGTGTACAATAAAGTATATAATTATCAATAAATAGAAAATATATGCCTCTGTTACTCAGTGAAAATGTAGCCTTTTAATGGTGAAAGAATTTTTGAAATGGGTCCTGTAGTTTTTGAGTTAAATCATAACAAACAAAAAATCTTTGCTCTTTATAATATTAGTTTAGCAATGTTATTGTGAAAAATAAATCCAGCCCATCAATGCCAGTGTCCTGCCCACGGCCACTTAAGTTTGGCGATTCTTCGGGCTATGTCGATGATTATAAAGTGAAAAAAATTGTATTTTTGTTTGCAATGAATAAACACAAAAACTACTAGACTGATTTTGAAAATTCTTTCACGAGCAGAATGCTACTTTAATACTGAGTAACATAGGCTATATTTAATATCAAAAAACAGTAGGGTTCCTTACTAAAACTGCAATAAGGTAACCCAAGGTGTAAATCGATTACCTATAAATTTCGATAGATAGAACAAAATGATGAACTACAACTTTATAGAATACATTATTATCTACAAAAAAAGTCACGTCGTTCACTCAACGTTAGTCTCACTAAAACTCGAGAACGGCTGGATCGATTTGGCTAATTTTGGTCTTGAAATATTTGTAATAGTAAATAGTCCAGGGAAGGTTTAAATGATGAGAAAATATGGAAAAACTTACGAAAAAAATATATTCGAATATAACGCCATCTCTAATTAAAATGTCATTTTAAAATGAATTATGCTGTTATGGTAATACCAGTAGATGGCGTTATCCTTTGACAGTTTAGCTAACATACCATTAATTGACTATTATGCGGTACGAAGTTCGCCGGGTCAGCTAGTTATACACCCCTAATTTTTAATTAGTACAAATACTTTAACACTACAAAAGGTCTTGTTATTATTTAAGAAAAGTCTCAAAAAATTATGTTCATAAACAGAAAAGTTATTAGCGTTTGTTTATATCCCAAAATGTCACTCAACTTATGAAAATATTGTACAGGCTATTGATTTATGAATGAATAAATGACGGTTAAAATGGAAAAACACTGCGCGTAGTATTTTCTAGTATCAATTGTTTTGAATGTTGATTCTATTATGAATTTATCAGTTATGAAAAAACTCCGTGGGCAATTTTAGGATTTTATTATTTTTCTTTTGACTACACAAATATGATCAGTAACGGGTACGGATAGAGCCCAATTTTTTTTTGTAGTAATTAAAAACTAGGGGTGTATATTAAGAATAAAATTCAAGTTTACTGAAGTAATTCCGTGATTTATTTCGACTAAATCTAACGAATCCCACACCGAGGTAATCTTGTAAGCTAGATTAATCTTGCCAGCCGCATTTTCTTAAGCGTAAACGCTTTATTTCTATTTTATACTTGTAATGTGAAAATATTTAGTTTTGTTTAATCTCACCTGAGAACAATATAATTTGAACAGACACAATGGCAAAACGGTTCCCATCATTTTTTTATTTTTATCATCATTTATTAAATTGTTATGCGTCGTGATGGCCCAGTGGTTAGAGGCACCCGCCTCTCAAGCATAAGATTGCAAGTTCGAAACCTTTGAAGTACCAATGTGAATTTTTCAATTCATAGTTATGCGTATTATGAGTAAGAAAGCAGCTTCCTTACTGCAACGCTTGCGCAACACTCGTAACAACATCCTGAAAATGATTGCTGACAGGCCGGATTGCCCCATCCAGAGACACTGGGTGGAATTAGCTATAGGTTACTAACAGGGTTGGGCAGTATTTAAATTACTTGTAATTAAAATACGTAATTGAAATACAAATACGTATTTGGTATTTGTATTTCAATTACTTCCTTAAAATGTAATTTGTAATTCGTATTTCAAATACCTGACGGCGAAGTATTTTGTAATTAGTATTTCAAATCCTTGAGGCTTCAAAATACATTTTAACATTAAAATACATTTAACCTTCAAGAAAGATTGTTTTCTTTAGCAGGTTTTATTCACTCTCCAACAAGAGGCTGTTTGTCTGACAGTACATTTAAAAATCTAGTGTTCATGAAAGGAAACTCTGGTTTTATTGATTAATTAATCTTGTTTTCCTCTACTTTTCAGCCCATGCTGGTCTAGATTACATATTTCGTAATTTGAATTTTGTATTTCAATTAAAAATAGCTAAAATACTGTATTTTGTATTTTTTATTTCAAATACCTTATATAAAGATATTTTGTATTTTAATTACTTGCGATACTGTATTTTGTAATTTGTATTTCAATTAAAGCAAAGCATGTATTTTGCCCAGCCCTGGTTACTAATAACACTAATATAATATTTAAGCACTTTCTGTTATTAACACACTAACAATATATGGACTATTGGGCCTGAATTAAAGAAATTTAAAGGATCATGACCAACGATGTATGGAAATCCGTCTTAAGTTGAAGCACAATAAATGTTTATTTAATATAGACTACGCTTTATATACTATTAAATAAAAGTGTTCATTTTCACACAAACACCCGAGTTTTAAAGTAATTAAACAAAAACGGAGATAACCTACAAATTATGTCTAACCAACTCGCAACTTGTAAAATGACCACAGATCACTCATGTAGGTACAAAACAACATTGTTAGTTATCATCCGTCTGTCATCTGGCTTGACAGCTGCATCTGCGTGAGACGAAGCACAAAATAAATATTATATTATCGGAACGATAAAATACATATACAGTACGTTATGGTATTACTAATTACTTAGCTATTTAAGATATTGATATCATTTTTGTGATGTTTTTGTCTAAAGGTTCATACTTACGTACAAAGAGTATAGTAATATATAGCTTACGTAACTCGTACAAATGAAGAGAACGAAACGTCAATCATGACTGGAAATGTACCTAGCAATCGTTAATTTACTGTTTATCTTAAAATCATAATTCCGGATACGAAAACAGAATTCCTGAAGTGAAAAGCTGTAAAAAAATAAGCAAATAATTTCTATATTTATTTGATTTTCGTTCACGCATCTTTGCTAGACTGCTTGTGGTCAATCTCCTTTAATTTTAATTTATGCGTCTAACCTGTTGGTCTAGTGGTTAGTGGCCCTGATTGCTAAGCCGGAGGTCGTGGGTTCGATTCCCACCCTGGACAAATTTTTGTGTGATAAGCACGATCATTTGTTGTGTATCTGGGTGTAATTTATCTATAGTATGTATTTAGAAATATATAAGTATGTTTATCAGTTGTCTAGTAGTCATAACACAAGCTTTGTTTAGTTTGGGACTAGATGGCGTTGTGTGAAAGTTGCATTTGTTTTAGTAGATATATGCGAAACCCGAAAAATGTGTCTAGTATTTTTATGAAAAGAATCTATGTACAAAACAAAAACTGTATCATGAAAAATCACAAAGTTATAAGCTTCTTATGTTACCTGGTTGTTCGCACAAATACATACATACATATTATAGATAAATTACACTCAGAATCATAACAAATGATCATGCTCATCACACAAACAGTTGTCTTGGGTGGTAATCGAACCCACGACCTCCGGCAAAGCAGTCAGTGCTACTAACTAAAAAAAATATATAATAACATACCAATAGCTATTAAAAATAAAGAGTATCTAGGTTCTTTTAAGAGGTCCCTGTTTAGGTTTCTTTTGGCTAGATGTTACTATTCTATCGCAGAGTTTATTGCTGATAAACAGGGGTATGGAGATCCAACGTGTTAAATAGTTAATAATAATAATTTGTAATAATAATAATTTGTAATAATAATAATTTGTAATTATAATAAATAATCCATGATATAATTTTAATATTTGTAGTTGATCTATTTGACTTATTTTGGTGCATGACAATTGACATACTCATATTTTATTTCTCTTTATAATGTTATTTTTTTTTCATTTGTAATTTATTTGACTTGCTTGGCTTTTTGCCTTAATTTTATACGCCATTCTTTTGGCAAAACATAGTACACTTACTTTTCTTTTATGTACTACCTGTTAACCCACCTATGTTTTACAAAATAAATGATTGATTGATTGATTGATTAACTACTAGACCAGCTGGCCATTCGTGTCGATGTTGTATGGCGTGTTGTCATCACTCCCGGCATTGTAACACTGCACAGGAACTGACTAAGTCTTTCGACTCTACTAATGAAGATTTATGTTACCCAAAACGGTCTTAGGGTCCACTGGACCTATCCTAGAAGGGCCTATCAGTATCTAGGGCAATAGATAATGAACAAATTTGATAATAATATCCGCTGGTACAGTCACACTCATATAAATCATTTGCTGTCAGGATCGTAAGGAACGTGCGCCTGCGCTGGGGTAGAGAGGGCACTGGGTTTACCATTGTATCGATATCGATAGTTTTTTTTGGGTCTAGCACCACCACCACCATCATAACACCATCTTAAGTCAAGGAACCTCTGAAGAGACCCGTCAGGATCGATGCCTGTTAGGGCTGTGGGAACGTTTGAAAGAGTGGGACACAGGTGGGTTTAAGTTTGGGCACGCCACAATTATGGAGGTAAGTCCTCTCTCTTTGAGGAGTGGCGGGAGCGGCAACAGGGCGTCCTCACCTTCCGCATGACGCGGGTCCTCACCGGACATGGCAAGTTCGAGAGTTTCCTGCATCGGATTCAGGCGGAAGAAACGCCCGGGACACGGTGAAGCATACAGTGGAGGACCCCCGCTTGGGCCGAGCACTACCGTGTCCTCGTGGAGGCAATCGGCGGCAGCAAACTCTCGCGCCGGGTTCTGGTTCGGGCTATGGTCCGGAGCGAGGAGGAATGGCAGGCGGTGGCCTCCTTCTGCGAAGTAGTAATGCTAGCGAACGAGGAGGCCGCACGCGCGCATGCCGCGCTCTACCAGCCACAGTAGACGCGGGCTTGCGGACGTCGAGCAATGGGTAGCTGGCCATCCGGACGTCCGGTAATTGACCGGACCGAGCCCAGTCGTCAACAGCACGTAGTGATCCACGCGCTCCTTGTCAGGGCCAAATAAGGCTGATATCTGCTAGAGTTACGAAAACATTTGAAGGAGTGACCGTAGCTCTAGAACGCAAAGGGAAATTAATGAAAATACGCGGGTTTTTAGTAAAACTCTTACACGTCCTTTCGTTCCACCCTAGAGCTGGAAAAGTCATATGATAATTTCCACATACAAAACGGTTATCCGACCGTATTTTATATGACTGGCCTGGTCCTGACAGCTAAGCCGGAGGTCGTGGGTTCGATTCCCACCCAGGACAAATGTTTGTGAGATGAACACGGTCATTTGTTCTGTGTGTGGGTGTAATTTATCAAATCAAAACGTTTATTTGCCAGAAATACATTGTTAACAAGGAAAGATCTTATAACCTAAGTATTTATGTATTTAGAAATAATATATAAGTATGTTTATCAGTTGTCTAGTACTCATAACACAAGCTCTGCTTAGCTTGGGACTACTTAGACGGCGTTGTGTGATAGTTGTGAAAAAAAAAAATTAGAATATAAGAAACTAAAGCAATTTTACTTTGAAAATCTAATTTCACTACTAGGGCTTTTTTTAGGTGGGAAATCATCTAATGACATCTCTCGCCCTTGCGCGGCGCGGGAGGGCGTGTCAGACTTTTACTGACTAAAACTCTTGCTGGTTAAGTGTTCTTTATAATGTACATAACATAATATGTAAATCAATCAATATTGTTTCTTCTTTGCCTTCGTTCCAGGGCCTCGGGCTTTATTTTCGCACAACCTATTCACTAGTAAGGCTACATATCGTATCAGATTAAACAGTTTGTATTCTGACTCACCAACAATTAACCACTGGAAATTCCTGAAAACTTTCAGAGTGTTACAACTTAAAACGTAAACAGCAACAATTAGCTTGATTGCAGTGGCCTGGTTCCACTCAGGCCATCTGGCAATCGATAAATGGTGAAAACTAAAATGATGGATGAATGGTGAAAACCAGCGCTGTGAGCTCATCACATAATGCGTGAGGCCACAGCTTTATGCTGAACGTTCGGCAGTTTTGCGCGGATGTGACGCATATCTTCCCTATCAATTGATCATGTTTGATTGCGTCATTTCGCGCGAATAAACAGTTTTTCTTTCTTTCTTTCTTTTTATGTTGGATGTTTTTACTGAAATAAATATCATTTTGTTAATTTTTTTTTTGGCTAAATTATTAGTCATACGAAAAATTCATATATTGATAAAAAAAATATATTTATTATTGATTCATAAGTAACATTTTATATATGAATCAATAATAAATACGAGTATATATTTTTTCAAACCTATTATCTGAGCCGTTACCGAGGCTTTAGAAAGTCAAGGTTTTTTTTTTAAAAAATTTGTTTATTCATTTATTTATTTGCATAGGCACACCAACGACTTGTTTACAGTATGATTTTAATAATATAATAATAATGAATACGAGGTGATCCTGTGTAAAAAAGTCACTTACAGGTATGCACAATATTCACAGTAAGTCTAATTAATTGAATAGATGAGAAACTGTTAAATAATTAACGAATAAAATACAAAAAGTCCAAACTTAAAAAACAATTACTAAAATCACATTATTATCAATTAAATTTTTATGGCACTAAATGGGAGTAAGGACCTTAAAACCAATTGAAAGCCAAAAAAAGATCATTACTCACACACCATAAGTTCCAACAAAAAAAAAAAATAGGAGTAACACCAAGAAAAGGAAACTAAATCCGATTTACATCATTACTACAGAGCTTAGGTAACACACAACGAACGAACGTGCTTCAACATAGACCGTCCAAATCATTCATTCCATTCATTCTTTATTTCTATCGATATAAAACTACCGACGGTAATCCCCTCACTAGTACTGTGGACACGTTCAATGAGGAGCTCATTGTTGATCTGTTATTTGAGAGATATAAGGAATGCATCCGGTTTTGCTTGTGTGTAGTTGAGGATACAAGCGTTGATTTGATCGTAGGTAAGATGAATGTCATCGAGTGACCACAGTTGGAGACATGAAAACGTATACGTACGACTTTTACTCATGGGAGTTAGAAGAAAGCATTTTATTTTATGCATTGATTTTTTTTTGTAGGTGGGAAAATCATCCAATAACATCGGGCTCTTGGGCGGAGCGCGAGATAGTGTCAGACTTTTACTGACTAAAAACCCACTCGTGTTTCTTCATTGCCTTTCATACCAGGGCCAAGTCTTCCTTTCAGAAGCAGACCCTTGCCCCAGTAGGCTTCGACCCAGCTGGGCCCCTATGGTTTACTGACATCTCCTTGAGGCGCGCGTGCAACACTACGCGCCGTCGACAACTTGGACTCGGTCCGGACGGTTAGCGGACTGTCGGACGGCGAGCTACCCATTGCTCGCCATCCGTCAGCCCTTGAATGCCCAATGAATAAACACATTAATTGTGCGTACAGCTAGGGAATGGAAAAAACGTTTTGTGCGTATCGCTGGAATGTCCACCATGTACCGATGCCACCTTCAATTCAACCAATCGGAAACCGATATACGAAATACGATATCCGTTCCAATAACCCGTAGTTTCATTACTAAATAATGTTTGATATTTCGTAGTTGGAAGCCATTTTCTTGTCGTCCCGGGGGGGTGAAGGGGGGGTGTGAAGGAAACCTTATAATCCACGCATGGCTGCTTCAAAGACGCCATTGTTTTCTTACAGTTGAGGACAGGATTATTGGGCTATCCTTATTGTGTTGTGGCGTGTTTAGTAGAGATATATTTGGGAATGTACGATTTAGAATTTGTATTGACGAGATTCAAAGATTCAAAGCATTTTATTTCAAATAAAACCATTTACAGGCACTTTTGAAATGTCAAGAAGTCAGTCAGTCAGAAAAAATGATGCTAATTGTACATTCCAAAGCGTAGATCTCTATAGAGAAGAATGTCAAAGTCAAAGTCAAAAGTTTTTTATTTCACATAGGCCTACATGGGCACTTATAAAACGTCAGAAGCTAGTGCACGGTTCCAAATTGGAATGTGCAAGAAACTCCATGGACACACACAACTCCACAGACACTAGTGTGGAAAAGTTCTGGCCTCACCCCCGCCAAAATTTATTGTTATCGTATCAAGTTGGTAGCCCCGCAGCCCCCAGGAGTCGCCGGTCAACCCCCGTTTATATATTTCTTCGTAAGTGTATTGAAAAACGAATTCCGCTTCGGTCAAAATGTACTATTTTTAAACCAATTAGTGTGCAGCGAGTGCCCATCCTTACATTGTTAACATCTCTACAGTCCGGACTAAGCGTTTCGCCTCGTCGATACCACGTACATCGAAGGATTGGAACAATTTGCCTACTGCAGTCTTCCCATCCGATTATAATTTAGGTGTCTTCACGGCTAGGGTGAATAGGCTCTTAATAAACTAGTGCGATTCACCATCAACGATTGCTACACAGCTTGCCATCAGGTGGGATCGCAGTCAAGCACCGTTTTCTGTATTAAAAAAAAAAGAAAAAACAGTGAGAGTTACTAACTGACTCAGCATTTCAAAGGATTAAGAACAAAATAAACAAAAATTAATACAAAGCTGGGTCCGTATTCTCGGCCAGCAGTGTATTATGCATCTTTTATCCTTCTCACGCTCGACTAGAACTGAAAGGTCTTTGAAAGTTGTTCCTTTCAAAAGAAATGTATTTAATAAAAGATACGGTTTCCTTTTATTTTTGGATATATGGTAGTTATATTAAACTATATTTTGTGAATTGATATATATAACATATGAGAGTGTGGAGCAATGGTGGCCGAGTGGTAACGGCCCCGACTTACGAATTGTAGGTCGCGGGTTCAAACCCAGCCAGGCGCGTTACTTTGTGTAGTTTATTTCATCACCACTGCTCTCAAAACGGTGAAGGAAAACATCGTGAGGAAACCGGCATGTCCTAGAACCAAAAATTCGAAGACATGTGACATCCACCAACCCGCACTGGGTCCGCGTGGTGGATTACGGCCCATTCCCTCTCCTAGAGAGAGTAGGCCTGAGTCCCAGCAGTGGGAACATTAAAAAGGCTGAATATGCTATGAATATGAATATGCTAACATATGAGAATACTAGCTTGGAGCAGAGTCTTCACCTGCGTTTTTAAGGTTCCGTACCTCAAAATGAAAAAATGGAACTCTTATAAGATTATAAACTATGTTGTCCCGAGATAAATTCCCTTGAGAGTGTCGAAATATATTTTTAATGCGATAGACAGACAGGCATGTCTGTTTGTCAAGACCCTTTATCTCGGGAACGCGTGGAGGTATCGAGTTAAAATTGAAACCATACACTTAGGTTTACGGTCTCTTGAAGCTGTGAAAAAATCAAACTTCTAAGTTATATCGCATTAAAAATATATTTCGACACTCTCAAGGGAATCATAAGGTTCTTCCCGTTGACCTAGAATCCTGAAATTTGGTATGAAGCAAGGTCTTATAGCACAAGTATAGGAAAAAATCTGAAAACTGTCCCTATGAATTTTGATTCCATTGAGAGTGTTTAAATACACGTTTTTTTGCGACATAAACGGCCATATCTTTTTTTCCGCTAACCTAAAAGTTTGATTTTTTCACAGCTTCAAGGGACCGCAGGCGAATTACATATAATTTCGCCAGTACCATATTATATATTTTTGGGCACGCCACAATTATGGCGGTAAGTCCCCTCTTTGAGGCGCGGTTGGAAAGACCTCACGGCGTCCTCACCTTCCGCATGACGCAGGTTCTCACCGAACACGGTAAATTCGGGAAGTTCCTGCACCTTTGTGTTTTTGCTGTCGACGGCGCGTATTGTTCCACGCGCGCCTCAGGGAGATGTCAGCAAATCGTAGGGGCCCAACAGGGTCGAAGCCTACTGGGGCCACGGGTAGTGTGAAAGCGAAACCCGGGGCCCTGGGACGAAGGCAAAGAAGGAACAGGAGTGGGTTTTTAGTCAGTAAAAGTCTGACACTACTTTCCGCTCCGCCCAAGAGCGGGATTTGTCATAAGATGATTTTCCCACCTAAAAAAAAAAAAAAAGTACCATATTATAGTTTAACAGATTAATGCCAGGTCATGTGCAAGGGCGACGCAAGGCATTAATGTCATTATGTCTAGCGCCATCTTGTACCGGATGTGCAGGATAAATGGATTAATATGTCATTTTAATATTAGTTAAGTTACGTGTAACCTATCTGTGGTCTACATGCCTCTGTGAAGGTTAGGCAGAGATGATGAATAGTTTTGATGAAAATGATGAGGTTTTTTAGGGTTCCGTACTTCAAAAGGAAAAACGGAACCCTTATAGGATCACTTTGTTGTTCGTCCGTCTGTCTGTCAAGAACCTTTATCTCCGGAACACGTTGAGGTATCGAGTTGAAATTAAAACCATACATTAGAGTCTGCGGTCCCTTGAAGCTGTGAAAAAATCAAACTTCTAATTTAACGAACGAAAAAGATACGGCCGTTTATGTCGAATTTCAGGGTTCTAGGGCAACGGGAAGTACCCTATGAATTTTGATTCTCTTGACAGTGTCGAAATACACGTTATTTGCGACATAAACAGGCGTATCTTTTTTTTCCGTCAACTCAGCAATTTGATTTTTTCATAGCTTCAAGAGACCACAAACCTGAATATATGATTTTAATTTCAACTCAATACCTTTACGTGTTCCCGAGATAAAACGTCTTGACAGACAGACAGACAGACGGACAACAAAGTGATCCTATAAGGGTTCCGTTTTTTCCCGTTTTGAGGTATGGAGCCCTAAAAAGCATCCTATGAGCTATGTCAAGACATGGTCTACTCATGTATCAAGTTTTATCGCAATCCGGGCAGCCGTTCGAGCGTAAAGAAGTATCAAACAGACACACACACTCACGAACTTTCGCTTTTGTAATTGATGATCGTATAGATCGATAAACGAGGCTTTTTTTGTTTTAGCTTTGTATTGTTCTGTGCATAATGCATATAGTTAATGTCAAATTTAGAAAGTATATTAGTATATCTTTTGATATAGAATATAGTCGCTTTGTTGTCCATTAGAATGAGATTGTAGAACATTCTGATATATTTGCGGTATTTAAATTGGCAGGAGATACACCAAAAATTTTTAATTAGTGCAAATACTTAAGGCTTACTTCTTACTTTTTTTTTTTTAATTGATATAACCTAGTGCTTGACTGCGATCCCACCTGATGGTAAGTGGTGATGCAATCGTTGATGGTGAGGCGCACTAATTTATTGAGAGCCTATAACTACACACACACACACACACTATACTTCTTAGATTTCTACAAAAATTGTTATAAGTACTGTGATGTTACAGAAAATACAAAACACAAAGAAACCAATAAATTACTAATTTCGAAAAAAGAATAACATACCTTTAATATAAAGTTTATTTGAACTTATAATTCCAAGTCAATCCAAAGATATAACACTTCAAAGCAACCCGTTTTAAAAAACGACAATTTCATAGGTAAAGACCTAATAATAGAGTACGGTTGGCAACTTTAATCTCAGGTAAGCGATGATGCAGTCGACGATAGAGCACGCTTGCCTAGAAGTAACCTATTCACTCTTGACTTAAATACCCCTAGGTTGTAGCTATCAGGAAACACAGACTCCGGCAGGGAATTCCACTCCTTAGCTGTACGAGTTAGGCTTATCGACAAACTTCGCTGAGTTACTAAATGTAAGCAATTACAAATAAATCGAACAATACCATCTTAGTTATTAAAGTAAACCCGGACTTTTAAAGATTTTAACAGTACGCAGTTTGACTAGTAACGATAATTTGGTTCAATAAATTGCTGATAGTTTGAAAAATTGGCTCAAAAACATTCACAAGATATTATGACACAATTTTAAACAGACACAAGTTGTAAATTAGTCTATCCATTGACTTTATACGCGCGCCTCTCCTCCTCTTTATATGACGTAGATGCAGAGCTGTTGAATGACAGAATGTTGTCGTGCAGTCAATCTATCGTTGGCGGTTGAACTGTAAGGTGTAAACTGAGGGTACATGTACAAGTATTACTATTGAAATCATCATCTTCCTGCCCTTGTCCCATCTTATTTGGGGTCGGCACAACATTTTTTTTTCTTCCATTCTATCCTGTCAACGGTCATGCTATCACTAACTTCCTTTTCTTTCATATCACTGTTCACACAATCCATCCATCTTTTCTTTGGCCTACCTCTCCCTCTCCACCCATCCACATGTATACTCATAACTCTTTTAGTAACATGCGTTTCATCTCTCCTCTTTACATGACCATACCAGGACAAACGATTCCCTTTCAACTTTTCAGTCACTGGCGCCACTTTCAAACTTCCTCTAATATACTCATTTCTCACTTTATCCTTTCTCGTCACACCACACATCCATCTCAACATTCTCATCTCCGCTACATGCAATCTTTTTTCAGCCGTCTTTTTCACAGCCCAACATTCTGATCCATACAGTATGACAGGTCTTATCACGGACTTGTAGATTTTACCCTTCAACTTGGGGGGCATCCGTGGGTCACAAATTGTTCCAGTGACCTGTCGCCATTTCATCCATCCTGAATTGATCCGAGTTGATACGTCTCGGTCTACCTCGCCATCTCCTTGGATAAGCGATAAGTAGTATTACTATTGAAATAAAAGTATTTATAACAAGTTCCAGTGTTTTCCTTTCATAAAATAGTCAATACATAAATACAGCTGCAGACTGCAAACGCATTGACACCTTTGAGATGTGGTGCTGGAAAAGGATGCTCCGTATAACTTGGACAGCATTTCGGACCAACGTATCCATATTGCGAGAACTCAAAATCTGCTCGCGGTAGTTGTCGGAGTGTCTACACAAGATTCTACAGTACTTCGGTCACATTGCAAGGAAAGATGGTGGCAACCTCGAAAGGCTCATCGTGACTGGTAAAGTGGATGGGAAAAGGACTCGTGGACGCAGCCCAATACGTTAGTCTGACCAGATTCGCAACGCTCTTGACTCTACTATACAATGCCCTTCACACCGCCAGAGACAGAAACAGATGGAGGAATATCGTTCGAACGAAATTGATGAAGCAGCGTCACGACCCTCAGCGTTGTAGAGTACGGCGCAAGGAGCAGGACATAAATACAGTCAAAATCTACTATAGCAACATCTAAGGGACTACTCATATTGGGTCGTAAAAACAGATAATCGTTGTACGATGTCATCGTAAACGGTTTTGACTGTAGTAAATTCTTCAGCTCCATTTACCGAGATCGCGCCTGTTTCAACGATCCCTCATATTGTCCAGTTGCGCAGACACTTGAGATACAAAACTGCACCAATTTGACATAACAATGTCCATTAGTAATAAGTTTTCAAATGATTAACCTTTTGATCGTTTTTTATTACTAAAAATTATATTTCGATATAGTTACCCTTAATTATATAAACTCATGAGCAACCAAATCGACACAATGTACAAGTGCGCACTTGCAAATGTTTTCTTTAAACAATATTGAACTGTTTTAAAAAAACGATATTCCGTTAGAAAGCTTACAGGTACTACATTGAGTAGGTTGTCTGTAAAAAATTGCCCTGTGCGATAAGACCGCCGCGCACATTGTACACTTATTTTTAATTATGTTTGTCCTGTATTTTTGTTTTGTTTTTATGTGGTGTACAATAAAGAATATAATAATAATAATCACTTTGTACTGGGATCGATCTATCATCACTGACAGGACTATTGTAGCCAATAAGCCTGATATAGTGGTGGTGGACCGAAGCGAGAGGCGTGCAATGATTGTTGACATATCCGTTCCGCATGACGAGAACCTCGTGAAAGCCGAGAAAGATAAACAAATCAAGTATATTGACTTGGTTCGCGAGGTTGTCGACATGTGGGATGTGGACTCAGCGACCATTGTACCGATAGTCGTGTCAGCCAATAGCTTAATAGCTAAGAGCCTCGACCAACACCTTAGGAGGCTCGCGTTAGGCGGCTGGATCAAGGGCTTGATTCAGAAAGTGGTACTCCTGGACACGGCTCGTATTGTTAGGAGGTTCCTTTCTCTGGAGCCCTGACCGCCGGTAGCTTGGACTCTGTTCCCGATACCGGTGGGCTACTATTTTTTTATATTTTTAAATGTTTTATTTTTGAAATATTTAAAAATGTAACTAATATGTTTATATAAGTGAAATAAAGGAAATAATAATAATTAATTAGCTTTGTTTTCCATATGTCGCAATAGTTCTTTAACTACGGGGGGTTGTCCTTGGGTGCACTAGCATAGCGCGTACAGGTATAATTGTTGGTTGGTACCATGTTCCAATAAAATCATCTAAAGGGCCTCTGCGAGTTGGCTTCGGCTCTTCGTACGCCTTCCAAAGGTCCAGGACCTCAGGGTCCTGAGATAATAAACGAATGAAAATAATAATAATAATTGCGCACACGTGTGCCACGTACGTCGATCTGGGCGCGTCGGTCTCCATACATTTTATATGGAAACTAGACTTGCAGAGCTAAATTAGATCCACGCCACGCGACGCCACGCCTAGTAGAGCGTCGGTTTAGACCAACGCATACGCGGACCACGCCTGATTTGTACGTAGAGTTGCATCGCGTGTCGTGGATCAAATGTAGCTCTACAAGTCTAGTTGCTATATAAAATGTATGGAGACTGACGCGCCCAGATCGGTGTACGAGGCCCCTGTGTGTCCAATGTAGTTCCTTAAAACTATAGGTTTAAATTGGTATCGTTTATGAAAATTGATTCAGTAGGTACTTTTTTGTCACAACCGTCAGCTCAAAGACACTAGTTTCGGTCAAGACGAATATTCAACTCCTTTTTGGCCGAAACTGAAACACTCGTAAACAGTTTTCGCCTCTAGAAATATTATTAAAAATTCTTATTATTTTAATAATATATTATTTCTGTACAATGTAAGCTTATGTAATGGGGTTTGGTTAGCCCTATGGGTGGGGTTATACAGTAGTGAAACTCATATGATGGAACAAAGTAATTTGGTTACACCATAGAAAACAAAAACATATTTTGTGAAAAATAAAGTATTTTTTGTCTCGTTGAAAATCAAGCGCAATATTAAAAAAAAATCGTTTTTATACAATGTTGTAAAATATGTAAAATTGTTAGATTTTTTGTGAAATGAAAAAGTTGACGTTTATTTTTATTATTTAATAATTTTAATATTTTTATTCGTTAATTTCACTTTTATGATATTTTCTGTACAATAAATACAGGTCGTGGTCACGCATCGCAGTGATTCATCGTAGAATAAATGTCATATTTTTTAAAAAAGTTAAAAGAATAATAAATTTCAAAATGTCCATCTATTTCAGAACAAAATAAAACTAAAACAATGATATTTTTTTTAAGTGTTCAAAAGATTTTACATTTTTTAAATTTCGAGTAAAACAAAAAAAAAGTATCGTAATTTTAAATTATTTTGTTAATTTTTATTTTTTTTAAATTATTTATGTACATTATAAGCTTATGTTACGGGGTTGGGTTAGCCCTACGGGGTGGGGACACACCGTAGCGAAGCCATGAGATGGATCAAGCGAATACTGTTAGCTAAGGGGATTTTTATGACGATTTTATGACATTTTTATGGGAATATTTTCTCTTTTATAAGCAATACTTGATAGAATACAGACTATCAGAAATTCCAGACATTGTATCAGCTTGGTTATAGGGCTTTTGTTTTAACTGACCATTTGGCCTAGTGGTTAGTGGCCCTGACTGCTATGCGAGAGGTCGTGGTTTCGATTCCCACCCTAAACAAATCTTTGTGTGATGTACACGATTATTATTTTGTTCTGTGTCTGTGTGTAATTTATCTATAATATGTATGTGTTTAGAAATATACAAGTATGTTTATTAGTTGTCTAGCACAAGCTCTGCTTAGTTTGGGACTAGATGGCGTTGCATTATGATATTATATTATTGTTTAACTAGACATTGCTTGTTCTTACAGTCCATCCTAAGGTTGTCTGCTACATATCGCTGTCAGCGATAAGACCTCCATTGTAGCCATAAATTTAAGTTTCTGTTGCTGTTTTGGTGTACATACAATAATTTTTTTTCAATTCTATTGATGGCCAGTCTCTGATGCAATAGCTTAGTATGGCCACAAAATGTATGACTTTGGCTCTAGGATACAACTTTGGCCAGAGCTCTTTAGTCAATAGAAATACAGTAAACTATGGGTACAGTAAATAATAGGTTAAAGACTACGTTGAAGACACGCTTGTTTGGACACACGCAGACTTAACGTATTTTTGTTTTGTGCTTTTTGTATCACAGATCCAACGAATTGCAATTGATATGTAAACCATTATTGTCATGTACGTTTAACCACTTACGGATCAAATGTTTTTTCTTTGATGTTAAATTTATTTATTTATTTATTTATTTAAACTTCATGTACAGTAGTGGTACATAGGCGGACTTAATGCAACAAGGCATTCTCTACCAGTCAACCTTTGGGTTAAAAGAGACAACACGAAAATGAATGTTGTTAAATGAATAAAATGAAAATTTTCCCACAAAAAATAAAATAAAACCGTCACAAAAACGTAATAGAACAGTTTTGTTTGTTTTTATTTGTTGTTATGTGCTAGCGGCGCTGGGTAGAAAATTAACAAAATTATAAAAAAGTATATAGACACTGAAGAAACCCGGTTATAGGCACAAGCTTATGGACTTGGGGAGGTGAGTGCTGGCACGTTGTTAGGTTTGGTGAAGTCAAAATATTCCTAGAAATTGGCGATGTCAAAATACTCTCAGTAATTAGCGATATCAAAATATTCCTACAAATTGGGTATGTCAAAATACTCTTACAAATTGGTGATGTCAAAATATTTCTAGAAATTGGCGATGACAAAATATTTCTACAAACTAGCGATGTCAAAATACTCCTACAAATTGATGATGGCCAAAATTTTCCTTCACAGGTTGTGACAAAAATAATAATCTATAGGAATAGAAATTACTGATTCGAATTATAAAAATATTTTAGTTTTGGTTATCCTATTTATCTATAATATATATAGGGTGACTGGCAATTAGTGTACGATACTTAAACACGTGATTGTGCTCATGATAACAAACAATTTTTATTATGGGAGCAAAGCCGAAATCGCGAAAAAAATATCAGCTGTTCAGTACATTAGGCAAACATAAATGTACTGACAGCTGATTTTTTTTCGCGATTTCAGGTTTGTTCCTATAGTAAAAGATTCAGTAATCTGTGGTAAAAGTTGTTGGTTATCATGAGCACAATCGCGTGTTTAAGTATCGTACACTAATTACCAGTCACCCTATATATAAAAGCGAAATACCACTCACTGATTAATCACGAAATCTCAGAAACTATAACACCTACAAACTTAAAATTTGGCAGGTAAGTTCCTTATAGGGTGTAGACATCCGCTAAGAAGGGATTTTACGAAACTCCACCCCTAAGGGGGTAAAACGGGGATCGGAAGTTTGTATGTAGACACCTACTTTTACGCGGGCGAGGCCGCCGGAAGAAACTAGTCAATAATATAACATAACGCTACGACAAAAGAAGCGAGTAAAACCGAGAAGGACACCTAGTATAAAATATACCTCTCCGAGTATATTAACAATAAATTTTACAACGTAACTAAACTTGACACCAAGACTCATAATTCGATAGTCATTGATCGATGTCCAGCCAGGGGCGCCGGCTTTAAGAAAACGTCATGGGTGCTTATCATCGAGATATTATAAGTACTAACGTACTAGAGAAGCTACGTCAAATAACTGAATTGTCCTATTTTCGTAATTTGAATCTTTAGTTCGCTGCAGCGCTAAAATAATAACAATTCGTCTAAACCGTAACTAATTTACCACAGCGCTAGATTTGCTGCGGAAGTGTATTTATTCTCGGCAAAAAGGTCTTAAGCGCCATGTAAATCACGGCACTTACGCGTTTTCTTCGACAAAGTGCGGCGCGATCGCCGCAGTTGAACGAGACAAAGTAGGAATTTACGGTGTCTTCTCTAGTACGTTAGTACTTATATCTCGATGGTGCTTATGCTCATTTGATGACTCAAAAAAGTGGCGAAGTGTGAGAAGAGAAATGTACACTGATCGCCATTTTGATAACGGATCCAGGCATCAGTAACTGGCATCCGTTGCCTGTCATTGTCCTGGTCCCAAACTAAGGTTTTCCCTTTTACTATGGAAACCAGGAACAACGAAGGTACCACAAACACCCAGACCCAACACAAATATCTGTTTCATCAAAAAACATTTGTGTTGGTGCGGGAATCGAACCCGTGACCCTTGCGTCTCAACCGGCGCTCCAAACCACTACGCTAAATATGGGTCGTTGGGTAATGAAAAAACGCCTATCCCTAAAAGGCGATTACTGATATGTTTCTTGATGTCTATTCTCAGGGGTGCTCAGCGTCCACTGTTTATTTCTCATGGGTGCTCGAGCCCCCGAGCACCCATGGAGTCGGCGCCCCTGTGTCCAGCAATATTTGACGTAAATGATGCATCGCTGGCTGATACGAAATCGATCGACCAAAGTTATCTACACCAGATATAACCATATACGTGTACACGTATGTATGCGATGATTGATTGTCTAAAGTTGAAACCACAGCCGAAAGGTTGGATCTATTAAATCAAATCGACAGTGGAAATGTAAAATCCTATGTGAATCACGAGGCCAATCCATAAAAAAATTAACTTCTGAAAATCGTTCTAGCAGCTTATCTAAAGCTTCTTGACTCCACTTAACATTAATTCTGAGAAAAATCCCTACCAAAAACCTCGTTGAGTCGAGTGAGATTTCTAAAAGTATACTGTAGGAGACGTTAAGTGATCTTGATGTCTTTTTTGAGCAATACGAAGTACACTTACTTAAAAAAAATGCTCCTATTCGGTCCCTTTTCGTACTTTTATCAGTTCTCATCTAAAATTATATCTACTTTTTAAAATAGTACTTTAAAATGCAAGTGGGCAAAATTTATCGGATACAAAACGGCCTGTCTTTGGCTCAGGCATGTATACCACTTCAACTGCAATGACAATAGATCACGTGTGTCAAATGACGTTCTTCTATGTACCTCTCTAGGAGAAGGAATGGGCCGTAATCCACCACGCGGGCCCAGTGCGGGTTGGTGGATGTCACATGTCTTCGAATTTTTGGTTCTAGGACATGCCGGTTTCCTCACGATGTTTTCCTTCACCGTTTTGAGAGCAGTGGTGATGAAATAAATTATACAAAGTAATGCGCCTGGTTGGGTTTGAACCCGCGACCTACAACACGTAAGTCGGGGCCCACTGGCCCAGGCTTGCAATAGCTGCATTAAACTCTAAAGATGGTAAGATGGTTGTTGAAAAATACTTTGCTATACACGTGGGCATTTGTCATTGCACTCTAGGTTCCATAACGCCCTGCCGAACTTTGCACACCAGCATCAGACTGTACTATTTTATCCTTGTGACAAAAACAAGCACGAAAAACTGAATTTTTGCTCCCTAATTTTGACTTCACCACAACCAAACGTCCAGCCCCACCCGGGGTAAGTGAACACCAAGAACCGTGGGACAGGGACCACACCATTGGCCTGCTACGCCAGGCCAATTACTCACAGTCTCTGGAGGTGTCTTAGTCTCAAAAATAGCCCCTCTGGCAAGTGGCCCAGGCGGTTATTGTTGAGTCTCCTGCAAGGAAATATTAATATAGTCTAGCGTCTCTTAACCTGTGAAGTTTTGCACCTGGATGATTTATGAGTTCAAACCTTTCCTATTCTTATTCTTAATTAAAAATTTAATCATGACCTGGTAAGATAAAAATCTTTATCTAGCTTTCTTTACACAAATCTATGAAAAATATTTTTGAATCAAAAGATGATACAAAAAATTATTTCTCACTACACTTCTAGTATTTTTTTTAATTCATTTTATATACATTTAAATCTAATAATAACGTAATTAAAACTAACTTATTACACTTCTAGTATAATGTTTTTACTTTCTTTGTCTATTAGTTACTCAAGAAGACTATCCACGAAAACTCTGCCGACAAACTGTGCTACAGTTTGGCAGAAGATTATGTGAAACAATTTTTGTATTTTTTTTTAAATAAATGAAATGAAAAAAAAAGGTACAATTTTAATTTGAAATTATTGCGAGGCACAATGCAATATATAAACTAAAATATTATCGTTGAAAAGTTTTATAATTCCTGATATAATTTAAATGGGTTTATTAATAAAATATTAAAGGTTAAGAAACGCAAAGACGACGCTGCAAAGTCATTGCATACGGAACTAACGCAATCAGCTATTCCAATTGGTAGTTTTAAAATTGGAACCTCACATTTTTCTGAACGACGTAACTTTGTAATGAGGTTTTGCATACAGAGTTTTTAATGGTTTTAGAATTGGAATAATTATCTAGAGTACAACTATAGAAGCATTTAATAATACAAGGGTCTTTTGAAATAATTTTAATTCTAAGCTCATTTATTGTTAGTCTTTTCTAAATTATCTATTTTAAGGACTATCCGATAAGTAAGGAACAATGCAACGATTATTGTTCATAAAAATATCTAGAAAAAAAAAATGGCCGTTATGTTATTGTCGCATCAAGCTTGTCCGCAGTTACTTTAAAACAAACAATTCGTCAATTAGAAAACGCTGCTCGTTTAAAGTATTTCATTGGGTACTCTAAAACCATTAAAACTTCTGCATGAAATTAATGGTAAATTAATGAGAATTTCATGCAAATGTACTCACAGCCTTTCTAACGCGTTCAGCTCCAGGAAGGCATCCCTCTCGATCGTGTGAATTAGATTCTCTGATAGTTGTCTGAAAAAGATGAAAATATTGAACTGAAAATAATAATTTATTAGCATAAAGTAGGTTATATTATTATAATATACTAGCGTCTGCCAGCGGCTTCGCCCGCGTGATAATAGTTTGTTTTTTTTTTTTTTTTTTTGAGATTTAAACTATCCTATCTCTCAAGTTGGATCGAACTGCACATGGTGTGCGAATTTTATTATAATCGGTTAAGTGGTTTATGAGTCCATTGAGGACAAACATTGTGACACGAGATTTATAATATTAAGATTTTATTGCACACCTTTTCTTATCGCAGGAAAAACATTAATAAAAATAAGTGTACAATAGGCGGTCTTATTGCTCAGGGCAATTTCTTACAGACAACCTTTGGATAGACTGAATGAATGGAAAAGATTTGGGGCTGTCAGTGTACAACAACATAGCATAGCATAGCATAGTCGGCCTTATAATGTTCCCACTGCTGGGACTCAGGCCTCCTCTCTAGGAGAGGGAATGGGCCGTAATCCACCACGCGGGTTGGTGGATGTCATATGTCTTCGAATTTTTGGTTCTAGGACAGTTTATTTATTTATTTAAGCTTCAAGTTCAGTAGTGGTACTTCGGCGGACTTAATTTATTTATTTATTTATTTACAAGCACTTGTACAACGTTACGGAGGAAGTCCAAGGTGTTGTACAGTAGAAACTTACAAACTAAAAAATTACATTAATGCAACAAGGCATTCTCTACTAGTCAACCTTTGGGTTAAAAGAGACAACACTGTGGTAGGTGTGCACAATAAATAAATATCAGATATATCAAGTAGAATGTAGTATCAATAAGTTACTATAACAAAATACTTATATATGCTTATATTATAAACTAACCGGTTACCTCACGATGTTTTCCTTCACCGTTTTGAGAGCAGTGGTAATGAAATAAATTACACAAAGTAATGCGCCTGGCTGGGTTTGTACCCGCGACCATACGACATATAGTAAATAATGTAAAAAAATAATAAACTAATAAATATCAAAAATATACAATTGAGAAAGGAGAAGAAAAATTAAAGTGATAGGTAAGGATCCTTCACCAACGACACATTCGTTTGTACATTATGGTGGTATACTGTTGTATAACTACTAAACACATCCTGAAAATAGTATGTTCAGATTCCACTACCGAATCGATTTCAGTTCTTTTTAAAATAGATAAGTAACTGAGCAAGTGCGAGTCGGACTCGCGCACTGAGGGTTCCGTACAAACTTACCTATGAAAACAGTTCAATTACCGAATTGAGTTAGAAAGATTTTTCCGAAAAGAATTTTTTTTTGCGATGTGTCTACAAATTTACAGTTTTCAGTTTTTTTCCTATACTTGTGCTATGAGACTTTGCTTCATGCCAAATTTCAGGATTCTATCTCAACGGAAAGTACCCTATGAATTTTGATTTCCTTGAAAGTGTCGAAATATACGTTTTTTGCGACATAAATAGCCGTATCTTTTTTTTTTTCGTTAACTCAGAAGTTTGATTTTTTCACAGCTTCAAGGGACCGCAGACCTGAGTAATGGTGTTAATTTCAACTCGATACCTCCACGCGTTCCCAAGATAGGGTCTTGACAGACAGACAGACGGAAAACCAAGTGATCTTAGCGTTGTGTAATATTTTATTATTATTAATTTAGAATTTTAACGTAGTTTGTAAATAATTGTTACTTACAGTGTTTTCAAGTCCTTTAGACTTTGAAAGTCGCTCTGAAAGATGATGGTGATGTTGTTGCCTTGTAGGTCTCTGAAACAAAAGAAAACGTGCATTTAAAAAATCAATTCAATTTTTATTTTCAGTTGTTTTTTTTTATTTTCTGCAGTGGTAGCAAAGTGGTAGGAGTAGTGGTACGTGATGATGGTGGTTACGATTTGTATGTCGTGAGTTCAAACGAGTGACCGTGGAGAACGCGAGAAGACGAGAAGGGGAACTGCAGGACACAGGTAGGTTTCAATCAGTAAATATCTGACACTCTCTCTCACTCTACCTTCTGACTGGCCTGTTGGTCTAGTGGTTAGTGGCCCTGACTGCTATGCCGGAGGTCGTGGGTTCGATTCCCACCCAGGACAAATGTTTGTGTGATTAGTATGATCATTTGTTCTGTGTCTGGGTGTAATTTATCTATAACATGTATGTATTTAGAAATATATAAGTATGTTTATCAGTTGTTTAGTACTCATAACACAAGCTCTGCTTAGCTTGGGACTAGACGGCGTTGTGTGATAGTTGTGGAATACTATATTATTATTATTACCTTAAGTGGGAGGAGATATTTGCTGATTAATTCCGACTTTAAAAGAAAAGGTTAAACATTTTATTTGAGGTCGGCGCAACACGTTTTTTTCTTCCATCCTGTCCTGTCACCCGTCACGCTATCACTAACTCCCTTTTCTTTCATATCACTTCTCACACAATCCATCCATCTTTTCTTTGGCCTCCCTCTCCCTCTCCATCCATCTACATGTACACTCAAAAGAAAAGGTATGATCATCACGAAATGTTTCCACCATACCATTTTACAATGGTCGCCATGAAAGGACTCCATTAGTCCTACGGCGTCAATAAAACCGTTTATATCCTTTGATTACTGTTGTTTATTTTAGTTGTAAATGTTGATAGTTTACGACTAAATCGTCGTACGACCATAGCTTGCAGTAGGATTATGAGCCTAAAGACTTTTTTTTTTCGGTGGGAAAATCATCCAATGACCTCGCCTTGAGCGGAGCGCGAGGATGTATCAGACTTTTATTGACTAAAAGCCCACTCCTGTTCCTTCGTTGCCTTTCATACCAGGGCCGAGTCTTCCTTTCAGAAGCAGACCCTTGGCCTCAGTAGGCTTCGACCCTGCTGGGCCACTACGGCCCTAATAAACTGTTTATACTACTGATGGTGTGATCGTCGATGGAGCACGCTTGCCTAGAAATAACCTATTCACTCTTGACTTAAAGACCGCTAGGTTGTAGCTATCAGGTAAAACAGACTCCAGCAGGGAATTCCACTCCTTAGCTGTACGCTGAAATGAATGTGTTCCCAAAACGTTTTGTGCGTACGTAAAACTGTGGGTTTTAGTCTGTAAAAGTCTGACACTCCCTCTCTCTCAACCCAAAGTGGGAGCAAAGTTATTGATGAATTCTTATCATCAAAAAAAATCGGTCAATTGAGAGTTTAACTCGCACACTGAGGGAATCACAAAAATCTAATAATTTTGTGACGTAACTACAAAACAGTTTTCAAGTTTTTTTTTCTGTACTTGTGCTATATGCCCTGCTTCTTGCCAAGCAGGATTCTAGGGTCAACGGGAAGTATAATGAAGTGTTGTATGGAGTCCGTATTATGCAGTACACTCGCAACGCATTGAGAGTATTCAAAGAGCATTCACTAGGCATCTGGCCATTCACTCCAGTGGCTTTTCACACAGGAATCCCTACAGAGAGCGCTTAAGAAAATTCAATATGTGTACTCTTCGAGAACGGAGACGGTTGTTAGATATGTGCTTCTTTCACAAAATCTTGAACGGTCAAAATCAAATTTTCTATTTTCTTCAGAATTTGTCTTTGAACGTTCCCCGCACCTATACTCAAGGAAAACTCAAAAATCTTTTGAACACTCTACCTGTAAAGTCTAATATGGGTCGACAAGCTCCTCTCCGTAGAATTGTTGATGAGTACCATTCGCTTACTGCGATAATGCCTGCCCCCCTAGCCAAGTTATGATCGTTTCGTTTGCGTCGAACGCCTCGAGTAGGCCACGCCACCGATTCCTTTGTTCTGACGTCATCTCAACGCTCAGTCACGTGGTCAGAACAAAGGAATCGGAGGCGTGGCCTACTCGAGGAGTTCGACGCAAACAAAACTTGGCTAGGGGGGCAGATCTTGACGTGTATCACCTGCGTGTGTTTAAGTACAAAATCAAAAGGATACACTCTTGATTTTTTATTTAAACTTTTTCCTTAATTAGTAACTAAATTATGTAAATTAAATTCTCATTTCTCAATAAATATTTTTTTATAATAATTGTATAAGGTTTTAATTGTTTTCTGTATTTTTTGTTTTGTATTTTATATTGTATTGACTGATAAATTGTAATTTTTTCAAGAACATATTTTGTAAATTTTTATCACAAAGCAAATGAATTGCTAATGTTATTTACGCCGTTATTGTTACATACATCAGACCACCACGATGAAATCGATTCTTTTTTGTTTTTTAATGTTAAATGTATTGTAATGTGGCAGTACTCAATCATCATCTTCCTGCCCTTGTCCCATCTTATTTGGGGTCGGCACAACATGTTTTTTTCTTCCATTCTATCCTGTCAACCGTCATGCTATCACTAACTTCCTTTTCTTTCATATCACTGTTCACACAATCCATCCATCTTTTCTTTGGCCTCCCTCTCCCTCTCCACCCATCCACATGTATACTCATAACTCTTTTAGTAACATGCGTTTCATCTCTCCTCTTTACATGACCATACCAAGACAAACGATTCCCTTTCAACTTTTCAGTCACTGGCGCCACTTTCAAACTTCCTCTAATATACTCATTTCTCACTTTATCCATTCTCGTCACACCACACATCCATCTCAACAGTGGCAGTACTCAATAAATAAATATAATCCTATAGATTTTGATTTCGACTACGCACGACTTAGAAGTTTGATTTTCACTGATGCTTGGGGTAGCAGACTTGAGTATTTAATATTAATTCAAATACTTCAGCTTCATCATGTATCGCGCTGAGCCTTGGTAAAGGCCATGATCCGGAGCGAGGAGGAGTGGCAGGCGGTCGCTTCCTTCTGCGAAGCAGTAATGCTAGCAAAGGAAAGGAGGCGGCCGATCGCCTGAGGCAACGGTCCTCACGCCCCAACCCGCCGGGATTCCGATCCCGATTTCCGGCCACCGTAGGCGCGGGCTTGCGGACGGCGAGCAATGGGTAGCCCGCCGTCCGATCTTCCGGTAACCGTCCGGACCGAGCCCAAGTCGTCGACGGCGCGTACTGTTCCACGCGCGCCTCAGAGAGATGTCAGCTAATCGTAGGGGCCCAGCAGGCTCGAAGTCTACTGGGGCCATGGGTAGTGTGAAAACGAAACCCGGGGCCCTGGGGACGAAGGCAAAGAAGGAACAGGAGTGGGTCTTTAGTCAGTAAAAGTCTGAAACTATCTCCCGCTCCGCTCAAGAGCGCGATTTGTCATTAGATGAATTTCCCACCTAAAAAAAAGCATGTAGAGAGGAAGCCTGAGTCCCAGCAGAAGAAGCATTATAAAACTTCTGCTTATGCTATGCTATGTATATGTCAGCGTAAAATTGTAAATACCGTTAGATTATAATCTGTCTCACGAAATTGTAAACTATCGAATGATTGTGAACCGGAACAATAGAAGTACTGGTTACAATTTAACGCATTATTTTTCGGGAAATTATAATTTATCGTAGTATTCGTAGGGAAACGGTATAGAACGGAACGCATCTCGAGCGCTGATTGGTTGAACAGCCTGTGCCCCGCGCCGCCATATTTGTGTATTAATTCGTTTGTTATCGAATGTAAACAACAGTGCTTTAGTGATTGTAAATTGATTTCGTGTTGAAATGAACTTACAGCTTTAGAATTAGCTATATGAAATTGTTGTGGAAGTAAAATGAATTTGTGACTAACAAAAGAAGTACAGTTTGAATGATAATTAAGTTGTCACCTAAAATAGCCAGCACAGTACGGCAACTGTAAGACCGACCAATCAGGGACAGCCTTCGGACAGTTGACAATTTAACGGGCGATAGATCGTGAATTAACAGTTTCATTTCGATAGATTACAATCTATCGAAAAATAATGCGTTAAATTGTACGGTTCACAATCTTTCGATAGTTTACAATATATATTTACTATACTCTTTGGTTTACAATGTCGCTAGATGGATTATAATCTAACGGTATTTACAATTTTATGATGACATATATAATTTCGTAAGTTATCTCTGCACTCAGGCCTAAAACCGCACATCTTCATATTCATAACGGAAGGTACAAGTTCAAACAGTCTTGCTCTAACTTTGGAAGCACTTAAAGCATTAGTGTAGTGTGCCATTTAGTGGCACTTAGTGCCATTAAGTGCCATTTCTGTGTGACCGCGGGGTGCCATAGTTACCAATATTATGAGTTAATAGTGTCACTGAAGAGAGGTATGAACTTTAGTGTGTTGAAGGAGTTCGCAGTGTCGATCTTTGAAGTTAAGAGCGTGCAACCCGAGATGCATTTCGATACAACCACTTTTACGTGATTATGATGTTATTACACATCTTTCTCTAGATGTTTTGGAAACACAGATATCTTGTGGATATTATCTAGGCTTCTATAGAAATCAAAACATAAATTTGAGTCAAACTAATTCAGTAAAGACTTCTAATTTGACGCCATAGATGTCGCTACAACCTTAGTGTTATTATTTGTGCTTAATTATTGTTTAAGATAAATATATTTTTAAGTTGCATACCTACCCCCTAAACCTTTGGGCACGCCATAATTATGGCGGTAAGTCCCCTCTTTGAGGAGTGGCTGGAAAGGCAACACGGCGTCCTTACCTACCGCATGACGCAGGTCCTCACCGGACATGGTAAGTTCGGGAGGTTCCTGCACCGGATTCGTGCGGAAGAAACGCCCGGGTGTCACCATTGTGTGGACCACCCGGAGGACACGGTGGAGCACACGGTGGAGGTGTGTCCCGCTTGGGCAGAGCAACGCCGTGTCCTCGTGAGGGCGATCGGCGGCGGCGATCTCTCGCGCCGGGCCTTGGTACAGGCCATGGTCCGGAGCGAGGAGGAGTGGCAGGCGGTCGCCTCCTTCTGCGAAGCAGTAATGCTAGCAAAGGAGGCGGCCGATCGCGTGAGGCAACGGTCCTCACGCCCCAATCGCCGCCGGGATTCCAATCCCGATTTCCGGCCATCGTAGGCGCCGGCTTGCGGACGGCGAGCAATGGGTGGCTCGCCGTCCGACCGTCCGGTAACCGTCCGGACCGAGCCCAAGTCGTCGTCGGCGCGTGCTGTTCCACGCGCGCCTCAAAGAGATGTCAGCAACTGTAGAGGCCTAGCAGGGTCGAAGCCTACTGGGGCCAAGGGTCTGATTCTGAAAGGAAGACTCGGCCCTGGTACGAAAGGCAACGAAGGAACAGGAGTGGGTTTTTAGTCAGTAAAAGTCTGACACTATCTCCCGCCCCGCCCAAGGGCGGGGGATGTCATAAGATGATTTTCCCACCGCAAAAAAAAACCCGTAAACCTTACACTTAAAACAAAATTAAATCTCTCAACTTAATAAAACCGTAACATTTACACCATAAACATCAGATAACCATAAACAAAAGATAGTGTTGTCCAACAAAATTAAATTAGTCGATTCCCAAGCCAATAAAAATAGTTCTAATGATTATTACTAATAGATTCAATTCGATTCTCACGTCGAGCCGATTGCTGCAATCGTATCGATTATCGAGTGATAGAGAACAGACGATAATTGCCTGTTACGAGTATAATTGCTGGATTTACAAACAGCGATTGAAATAGTGATGTAATGATGACGGTTTTAATTTTTATCGATAGTTTTTATTATTGTTTTAATAAGCGGTTTTGAATTATGAGCTCTATATATTTGATCTAATTTGTGCCGTATTCATATTACGAGACTGGGTGTGTCATGATGGCACAGTGGTTAAGGCTATCTCTTCTCATGCATGAGGTTCATCGAAATCGGGCTTTTTTTTTTTTTGGTGGGAAATCATCAAAATGACTTCTCGCGCTCTGGGTGGGGCGGGAGGGCGCGTCAGACTTTTACTGACTAAACCACACCGGTATCCTTCAATTACCCTTTGTGTTCTAGGACTACGGGTTTCCCTTTCAGAAATTCTCCGCGGTCCTAGCTAGCGGGCATCGGCCCTGCTGGGCCCCTACGGTTTGCTGACATCTCTTTGAGGAGCGCGAGGATCACTACACGCTGTTGACGACTGGGCTCGGTCCGGTTAATTACCGAACAGCCGGACGGCGAGCTACCCAGTGCTCGACGTCCGCAAGCCCGCGTCTACCGTGGCTGGTAGTCGGGGTCGGAATTACGGCGGCTAGGGCGTGAGGACCTTCGTTCCCTCACGCGTGCAGCCTCCTCCTTCGCTAGCATTACTGCTTCGCAGAAGGAGGCGACCGCCTGCCATTCCTCCTCGCTTCGGACCATAGCCTGAACCAGGGCCCGACGCGAAAGGTCGCTGCCGCCAATTGCCTCCACGAGGACACGGCGGTGCTCCGCCCAAGCGGGGCACACCTCCACCGTATGCTCCACCGTGTCCTCTGATCGAAATCGGGCTAGTATGAATGTTAATTTTTCATTTCATATGTACCTACTGCTTTAAGTTTACTTAGGACATTACTCACACCCCGTCTCTGGGAATAGGTTGTTCCAGGTGAGACAGATGACAGAAAGTTTGACCATCAGTCTATCCAGGGAGTATCGTGTTGCCCAGAAACTGGTTTGTGAAGGTCTGATAGACAGTAGCTCCATGTAAAACACGGGTATTCAGCCGCATCTGGGGGGCTATTGGCTAACTTTTTCAATAACAGTTGACAACTAGCATTCGTTGCACACTAAACTTAGTTGTCAACTGACAATTTCATAAAATTGGTATTACGTATCACACAAGTGACTAACAAACTACGGTGGAAATGTGGTGAATTATAAAAATTTACGGTGCCTATTGTGACCAGTCTAAAATTTTATCGACTATTATACAGCTTCAAAAGCTTACACAATCGCAATTTTAAAAGTATCGATACAATAACATCTGTCAAAACGTGTTACGGTGGCTATCAAAGGCACCAGTGGCTAATGACGTCACTGCAGTTGGTCACTGAAGATAGGCAATACGAAACTAGCTGTTTGACAGTTCAATGATGTACATTGTTAACAAGTGATCATCACTTGAACTGTCAACAGAGTTACGCAATAACCCCGCTGGTTAGTCTATAAGCGGACTTCAACCTAGTTGGGAAAAAAAGCAAGGGTGATTTACATTACGAGACAATTTCACATTTTAAAAGTTACTTGAAATGTTGAAATTGTATTTTAAGAGGGTCCTTTGCCACCCGCCTATCGTTAACGTCGAGCATGGTTTAAAAGCTTGTTACTTCATCTAACGCAATCCAACGCGATTTTTGACGAAAAGGCAACGAGAAAAAAGAGAGATAACGCCTGAAAACTCTGTTAGTATTCGGTAATTCCGTGATTTACTCAAATATTTTACAAACCTTGTTCCAGGTAATACGTGTATTTTTTAACCCTTAAAAGTTTTTGAAAAAAATTGTCATCATTCGGAATCTTGATTAAATTTGCAGGGCTTCTTTTGTTATACTTTTTGACTTTTTAATTTTTGAGTAAATTATGAAGTGTCAAAGTTCATGCAAAATAGCAGATTTTCAGAGGCCTTTACTGGATTAGTTTTACACAAATTTATAAATTGATTGCAATAGAAGCCTAGATAATATCCACAAGATACTGTGTTTCCAAAATATCTAATGAAAAATGTGTAATAACGTCATAATCGCGTAAGAGCGGTTGTATGAAAAACAGTGACAATGTATGTCGAGTTGCATCCCCTTCAAAGTGTTTGCTTGGGTTTGAACCAAAAAGTACAACTCGTAAATCAGGGCTGTTACAACTGGGCCACCACGGTTCCATAATTATCTAAATACACCCTAGGTAATTTAAATTATAGTAATAATTTAATAAAAGCACATTGCCCCAAACTTGTTTAGGCATAACACATAAAATGTGTGCTTATTTACAACAATCATCATTACACAATAGAACACAATATGTAACACAGAAACTTGTCAGTTATGTATAAAGTAACAAATTATATTGAAATAAACTGCTTTGATCTATTTAACCAATTTGAGATCAAAAGGCGGGTGCTGTGTTTATTGAAATCATATTTCATGAGAAAATAAATCTTATTAGCGTAAATAATATTGTAAACCTTACTAATCTTACATTATTATCTATATATATATATAAAAGGAGAAACTGACTGACTGACATATCAACGCACAGCCGAAACTACTGATGAAGAGTATGAGATTTTGCACAAAGCTTCCTTTTATGACGTCGAGCACTTAGGGCGGAATTCACCAATAAAACTAATCGCGTTTTAACGTTTGGCTCGCATAATCGCGTTTAGCTGCTGTCACTTATAGTGTCACTTGTAAAAATACAACACACAAAAAATAAAACAGACAAGTGACACTAGTGACAACGGCTAAAAGCGATTATGCGAGCCAAACGTTAAAACGCGATTAGTTTTATTGGTGAATTCCGCCCTAAGAGAGGATACTTCTTTCTTTTTTTTTATTTCATATAAACTAGTGCTTGACTGCGCGATCTCACCTGATGGTAAGCAGTGATGCAATCGTTGATGGTGAGGCGCACTAGTTTATTAAGAGCCTATTCACTCTAGCCTTGAAGACACCCAACTTATAATCAGACGGGAAGACCTCAGCAGGCAAATTGTTCCAGTCCTTCGATACCGTAGACGTTTACACAACGTAAGGGTGGATACCCGCCGTACGTCGGGTTGTCCGATGGTAGAAATGAGATGGCGGTATCAAGTCATGCAATTCCCGCGCACACTCTCCAAAATGAAATAAATATCCAATATTCTAGAATTCACCCCCTATAGGTATGAAACGGAGGTCCAAAGTTTGTATGGACAAACCTAGTTTCACGCGGACAAAGTCGCTGCCTAAAGCTAGTATCTACATATATTATTATGGTCCATGAAATATTGATCGTCGACAGTCAGACGGACAGACGGACGAACAGTGAAGGTTTGGTCGAGGTTGTACAATGCGTTCCAAATAAGAATAGGATCGATTGACAGGTAGTGACGTCACGTCATACTGTCAAATCGAAGAATTATTATGGTGAGCAAAACAAAAAAAAATTAAAATTTAATTTATTTACGAACTGTGAACAAAAATAGTTTAATCAGAATCCAGTTCTTCAATTTTGCTCATCTCTGAGTTCTTCAATTTTGCTCAATTTCTTGCGATTTGACAGTATGACGTGACGTCACAACATGGCGTCATTCCTATTCTTATTTGGAACGCATTGCACAGGTAACAGATGGGAAAAGGCAGTTAGATTCATTTGTTCATTGAGTACGGAACTTCAAAAATTGTGTTTGCAGTAAGCAGTCAGTCGGTTCGGTTCCCTCCTGCGGAATGTTTCGCCATCACAGCGCATAATTTATCCGCTTAGTGCAAACTTTATGAGGGGCATTCGTCATTATTATATGGTGGTGTTACACAGAGGAGGGGCAGAAGTATCAGGAATATAATATATATATTCCACAACTATCACACAACGCCGTCTAGCCCCAAGCTAAGCAGAGCTTGTGTTATGAGTACTAGACAACTGATAAACATACTTATATATTTCTAAATACATACATACCATAGATAAATTACACCCAGACACAGAACAAATGATCGTGCTCATCACACAAACATTTGTCCTGGGTGGGAATCGAACCCACGACCTTCGGCATAGCAGTCAGAGCCGCTAACCACTAGATCAACAGGCCAGTCATACAATATACAGTCATACGCATAAAATACAACACTATGTTTTAATTAGTACAAAAAAAATGGGGCTCTATGCGTACCCGTTACTGATCATATTTGTGCAGTAAAAAGTAAAAAAAACGGGCAAGTGCGAGTCCGACTTGCGCACTGAGAACGGAAACCCGTACAAACTTACCTATGAAAACAGTTCAATTCCCGAATTGAATGAAGATTTTTCCGAATCGCAAAAAAATATTTTTTTGGTGACGTAACTACAAATTTACAGTTTTGAGATTTTTTTCTATACATGTGCTATGAGACCTTGCTTCATACCTTTCAGGATTCTAGGACAACGGGAAGTACCCTATGAATTTTGGTTCCTTAAGAGTGTCGAAATATACGTTTTTTTGCAATATAAACGGCTGTATCTTTTTTTTCGTTAACTTACAAGTTTGATTTTTTCACAGCTTCAAGGGACCGCAGACCTAGAGGGATTTTAATTTCAACTCGATACCTCAACGCGTTTCCGAGAAAAAGAGTCTTGACAAACAGACAGACGGACCACAAAGTGATCCTATAAGGATTTCGTTTTTTCCTTTTGAGGTACGGAACTCTAAAAAACAAATTCCCAAAATTTTCCACGAAAATTTGTCATAATTGATAAATTCATAATTGAATCATTCATTCATAACAATTGCTACTAGAAAATACTACGCGCAGTGTGTAAGTTTCCATTTTGATCGCGATTCACTCATTCATAATCTATAAGCCTGTACAATATTTCCATAAATTGAGTGAAATTTTGGGATATAAACAAACGCTAATAACTTTGATGTGTTTGAATATTATTTATTGAGACTTTACTTAAATATTAACGAGACCTTTTCTAATAAGCCCTTTAAGTATTTGTACTAATTAAAAATTTGTGGTGTATACAACATTATTTTTAACCGACTTCAAAAAAAAGGAGGAGGTTATCAATTCGGTTGTATTTTTTTTTTTTTTTTTTATCATCATTTTTTTTTTTTTTTTTTTGTGTGTTACCTCAGAACTCCGTCGTTTATGGACCGATTTGCAAAATTTTTTTTCCCTTTATAGGATATGCTTCCAGATTGGTCCCATTTTTTTCAAAATCCAGTTCTGATGATGATATCCATGAGGAATCGAGGGAACTCCTCAAAAATTATAGGCAACCCTATGGTAATTTTAGTATTTTCATCAAGAACTTAAGCATTTACAGTCAAAAAGTAACATTTGATGAAGTGGAACTGATGAAGAAGACCAGAAATCGTCAACGGAACTTCATACTCAAATAGATATCACATTGAAGATATAGTTAAGCGACTATGACAATACAAATAAATGAATGATTCTGAATAGTTACGTTGAAAATGGTATCATCGAAGTGATCTGATGATGATGATGGAGCCGGAAGGTAGGCACTGGAACTCCGTAATTAATCAATGTAACCTAGCCGTGTTTGGACTCATTAGAATTGTCATGAGATGCACTTTGGCTATAAGGTACTATCGAACTGATCTGATGATGGAGCCGGAAGGTAGGCACAGGAACTCCGTAATTAATCAATGTATCCTAGCCGTGTTTGGGCTTATTAGAATTGTCGTGAGATGCTCTTTGGCTATAAGGTACTATCGAACTGATCTGATGATGGAGCCGGAAGGAGGAAGGTAGGCACAGCAACTTTATAATAAAACAATGTAACCTAGCAGTATTTGGGTTAATTGGAATTGTCATTAGAAATAGGCACTCTGTTTATAAGTGTATCGCAACTAAAAAGTGTGAAATAAAAACTTTTTAGAAAAAAAAAAATAACCGACTTCACTAAAAAAAACACTAAAAGGATCAAAATAACTTTAATTTCGGAAGTCGGTGTTAAATAAGAAACAAACAATACCGAGAAACACCGACTTCCGAAATTAAAGTTATTTTGATCCTTTTAGTGTTTTTTTTAGTGAAGTCGGTTATTTTTTTTTTCTAAAAAGTTTTTATTAGTCTAAGCGAAATATGAATATAGTTTGTTCAAAATCAGTAACTGAATCGATTCCAATAATTTTTACACAATGCTATATTTTTTTTCAAAAATATTTAAAAAAGGTTACAAGTTGGACACCACCGACACTAAGTACAATACAGGTCAAGGCAGGTTATAGCAGACATTAGACACTAGCGCACAGCTGGATACGGCAGTAAAACCACCCCTCAGTCGCCCGGGTGGACCGGTGACCGTGTATTTGTGCGGCCAACCGGGTAACATAACAAGCTTATAACTTCGTGATTTTTCATCGTACATTTTGTATACAGATTTTTTACATAAAAATACTAGACACGTGTATATTGTCAAGTTGAATTTAAAACCATATAAGTACTCAAGTCTGCGGTCCCTTGAAGCTGTGAAACAATCAAACTTCTCAGTTAACGAAAACAAAAGATATGGCCGTTTACGTCGTCAAAAACGTATATTTCGACAGTCTCAAGGGAATCAAAATTCATAGGATACTTCCCGTTGACCTAGAATCCTGAAATTTAGCATAAAGCAAGGTTTCATAGCACAAGTATAGGAAAAAATCTGAAAACAGTAAATTTTTTGTTACTTACGTCACAAAAAAAAAACTATTTTCGCGATTCGGAAAAATTTTCGAGACTCTATTTGGGAATTGAACTATTTACATACTTGCCCAGTTTTTTTTTATTTAATTCAATTTTCTTTATTGTGTGTCTGTGTGTTAAATAAATGTCTTTTTTTTCTTATTTCTTTGATTCTTTCGATCAATCCTACAGACTTTTGAAAAGCCATTCGAAGTGGAACTTCTACCCACATTTGTTCTGCACATAACTCCTGAACGAGAAGCAATTGCTTACGCAATGCAGTTTATTTCTGAACCGTTTTGTGCCGTTTTATTATTGCAACAATGTTTACTTTCTTCGTGAAAGTCTAAAGATTGTGGAAAGGATATTGTTATTTATTTTATGTTTTACTTTATAGACGTTGGGCATTATATTCTTAATTATAGTTATTAATCGATAGTTTATTTAACCTTCGTGAGTAGGTATGTCTGCGGCATCACAGCGGGCCCTAACAAAATACTAGCGCTGCGTCATTTCATCATCATCATCATCTTCCTGCCCTTGTCCCGTGTTATTTTTGGTCGGCGCAACACGTTTTTTTATTCCATTCTGCCCTGTCACTCGTCATACTATCACTAACTTCCTTTTCTTTCATATCACTTCTCACACAATCCAACCATCTTTTCTTTGGTCTCCCTCTCCCTTTTCATCCATCCACATGTAAACTCATAACTCTTTTAGCAACATGCGTTTCATCCCTCCTCTTCACATGACCATACCAAGATAAACGATTCCCTTTCAACTTTTCAGTCACTGGCGCCACTTTCTAACTTCCCCTAATATACTCATTTCGCACTTTATCCATTCTCGTCACACCACACATCCATCTTAACATTCTCATCTCCGCTACGTGCAATCTTTTTTCATCCGTCTTTTTCACAGCCCAACATTCTGATCCATACAGTATGACAGGCCTTATCACGGACTTGTAGATTTTACCCTTCAACTTGAGGGGCATCCGTGGGTCACCAGTTGTTCCCGTGAACTGTCGCCATTTCATCCATCCTGCGTTGATCCGATGTGTTACGTCCCGGTCTACCTCACCATCCCCTTGGACGAGTGACCCGAGGTACCGAAACTCATAGCAGATCGGTATGGGTGTTCCAGCGAGAGCTAAAGGCACTGGATTGGAGAGACCGCCGAAATCGCACTAGCGCTGCGTCTTTTATCGATTTAAATATCGTTTCACGCGCGCCTCAAGGAGATATCAGCATATCGTAGGGCGCCAGCAGGGTTGAGGCCTACTGTGGCCATGGGTTAAGTGAAAGTGAACCCCGGGGCTCTAGAACGAAGGCAAACAAGGAACACAGGAGTGGGTTTTAGTCAGTAAAAGTCTGACACGCCCTCTCGCTCCGCCCAAGAGCAGGAGAAGTTATTGGATGATTTCAAATCTAAAAAAAACCGGGCAAGTGTGAGTCGGACTTGTGTACTGAGGGTTCCGTACAAACTTACCTATGAAAACAATTCTATTCCCGAATTGAGTTACGAAGATTTTTCCGACATGCAAAAATTTTTTTTTGTGACGTAACTACTACAGTTTTCAGATGTTTTCCTATACTTGTGCTATGAGACCATGCTTCATGCCAAATTTCAGGATTCTAGATCAAAGGGAAGTACCCTATGAATTTTAATTTCCTTGAGAGTTTCGAAATACACGTTTATTTGTGCCTCACACATTCTAATAAATTAGAAATACATACGTATGGGAAAAGAAAATTAAAATCTATGCGAGGCCAAAAAAGCGCCTAACTCAGCATATGCTGCGATATTTAAAAAGATAAATAACGCAGCGCTGGTATTGTGATAGGGCCCGCTTTGATGCCACGGACACACTCATGGTGGTTAAGGCGACGCGACGCAATCTAAAGATTTTATGCTCCGTTTAACTATCACAGTTAAAATTCCAGTAAGAAATAACTTAAAAAAAAATACCGGAAATTATTATCAGAAATATAAATCTCAAAATCACCCACAATAATCTTTTTGTTTATTCAAAGTACCATAAATAAACTTATAAGTGTATGCCATAGACTAGGCACAGATTAAATAGAACATCTGTGTATGTTCAAAAGAGGATTATGTCTCTAAACCATAGATTATAGAACGTATAAAAAGATTTTGAAGCGTGTCATGGCATACATTTATCGTGTTTATAAAAGTTGAATTTAAAACTAACTTATTTCATGTTGAGTTTGGTATTTTAATATTTTATGTTAGCTTTGATAAGTAGCAACGTCCACTGTTTTTTAGGGTTCCGTACGCAAAGGATAAAAACGGGACCCTATTGCTAGACTCCGCGGTCCATCTGTCTGTCCAGGCAGTATCGTGCAGCATGAACCGTGACAGCTAGACAGTTGACATTTTCACAGATGATGTATATATATGTTGCCGTTATAACATCATCATCTTCCTGCCCTTGTCCCGTGTTATTTGGGGTCGGCGTAATACGGTTTTTTCTTCCATTGTGCCATGTCACTCGTCATGCTATCACTAACTTCCTTTTCTTTCATATCACTCTTCACACAATCCATCCATCTTTTCTTTGGCCGTCTCCCTCTCCAGCCATCCACATGTAAACTCATAACTCTTTTAGCAACATGCGTTTCATCCCTCCTCTTCACATGACGACACCAAGACAAAGGATTCCTTCAACTTTTCAGTCCTTTCTTTCAAACTTCCTCTAATATACTCATTTCTCACTTTATCCATTCTCGTCACACCACACATCTATCTGAACATTCTCATCTCCGCTACATGCAATCTTTTTTCATCAGTCTTTTTCACAGCCCAACATTCTGATCCATACAGTATAACAAGTCTTATCACGGACTTGTAACAACAAATAATAAAAACATATTAAAGTAAATGTTTAAGAGGGACTCCTATACAACAAACGTGTTTTTTTTTGCCGTTTTTTGCTACGGACGGTATGGAAAACTTCGTGTGCGTCCGACTCGTACTTTCTTTACTCGGTTTTTGTTTTTTAGGTTTCCATCACCTCAGCCAGCGAAAATGGAACCCTTAGGCGGAATTCACCAAAAAAATAATCGCGTTTGGCTCGCATAATCGCGTTTAGCCGCTGTCACTAGTGTCATTTGTAAAAATACAACAAAAGAAAAATACAGACAAGTGACACTAGTGACAGCGGGTAAACGCGATTATGCGAGCCAAACGTTAAAACGCGATTAGTTTTATTGGTGAATTCCGCCCCTATAGGATCACTTTCCTGTCATTCTGCCCATCTGACAAAACCAAAGGGGTTTCTCAGGATTCTCAGGAATACGTAGAGACTGCTTGCGAGAACTTGATATAAGTTGAAATTAATGTCATATGAGTATATGACATTAATTTCAACTTCTGTCTGTTACCTCAAGCAGAAGTGAAAAATTCAAACTTCTAATTCAATGTTATCTAAAGTATTCAAAGATTCAAAGCATTTTATTTCAAATGAACCATTTACAGGCACTATTAAATGTCAAGAAGTCACATTCCAAAGCGTAGATCTCTATGGAGAAGAATGTGCAAGAAACTCAATGGACACTCAGTTACATGTTTCTTGTCAGTATCATGTGAGAACAATGTAAATAAAGTAAAAATAAAAACTAAATATAGATATTAAAATAGCAACTGGCAGCTAAGAGATCAGTATTGGGCGGTGTTCATAATTTTAACCTGCGAGCATCCAAAAACTAACTCCTTCACATCCCTTCTAATCGCACTGGGTTTATGTCTAATTCTTACGCTGTCTCTACCATAAAACTCTAAAATGTGCTTCCCCTTGAAATCAAAAAAGCTGAAAGTAAATTTTCTATCAAGCCAGGAGGATCATTGGTAATGATGCACTCGTTGAGTCGGGGCTTTAAAGTCTTTAGTACGCCGAGTTGCTGGCCTGTCGGTTTTCTACCGGTTGCGTTTCGGGGAGTGTGCGTCAGAATTGCATAACATAATTCCGTCTAGCCCGTTCCATCATCGGACTACCAGGCGTACGGCAATGCGCCACCGGTACATGGTGGACATCCCACCTATACGCACAAAACATTTTGGGAACACATTCATTGTGCGTACAGCTAAGGAGTGGAATTCCTTGCCGGAATCTGTGTTTCCTGATGGCTACAACCCGGGAACCTTTAAGTCAAGAGTGCATAGGTTACTTCTAGGTAAGCGCGCTCCATCGTCGACCGCATCGTCGCTTTCCATCAGGTGAGATAGTGGTCAAGCGCGAACCTATCAAGAATAAAAAAAAAGCGTTAAATTCGGAACTACTACTTGAAGTCCTCTCAACCTTAGTTTGGTCTTCGTCATAAATATTATATTTTGAGTTCTTTTATTTGATTTGATATTTATCATAGTATTCATTCGTTTATAATATCAGCTTTGTTGCATTGTTTGACTGGCCTGTTGGTCTAGTGGTTAGTGGCCCTGACTGCTATATGCCGGAGGTCATGGGTTCGATCCTCACCCAGGACAAATGTTTGTGTGATGAGCACAATCATTTGTTCTGTGTCTGGGTGTAATTTATCTACAATATGTATGTATTTAGAAATATATAAGTATGCTTATCAGTTGTCTAGTACTCATAACATAAGCTCTGCTTAGCTTGGGACTAGACGGCGTTGTGTGATAGTTGTGGAATATTATATATATGTATTTTATTTTATTAATATAAGCACTTATTGTCAATGATACTTCATTCTATTTTTATATATCTAGTACTCATTTATTGTGCACACCTACCACAGTATTGTCTTTTTTAACCCAAAGGTTGACTGGTAAGGAATGCCTTGTTGCATTAAGTCCGCCTATGTACCACTACTGTACATGAAGTTTAAATCTTCTATATAAATGAATAGCTATCCGTTAGTCTGGCTAAAACTCAAAAACGGCTAGACCGATTTGGCTAATTTTGGTCTTAAAATATTCGAAAAAGTCCAGGGTTGGATTAAACGGTGAGAAAAAAAGAAAAAAATTACAAATAAATCCGAATACAACGCCATCTCTAATTAAAATGTCATTTTAAAATGAATTATGCTGATCTGGTAATATCAGTAGATGGCGTTATTTTTTTTTTATTATTGATAGGCTCGCGTTTGACCGTTATCTCACCTGATGGTAAGCGATGATGTGGCCGACGATGGAGCAAGCTTGCCTAGAAGTAACCTATTCACTCTTGACTTAAAGACCCCTAGGTTGTAGCTATCATTATCTGTCGTTATCCTTACTATTAGGCGGTACGAAGTTCGCTGGGTCAGCTAGTTAATAAATGCTGCACAGATTTGAGAGATATTGCATCCGTAACAAACTCCAACTGAATGTCTCTAAATGTTTCGTCCTAACATTCTCACGTCGTGCATCTTTGATAAATTTTAATTACACCATTAACAATCAACTCATTAGCAGACTAAATAGTATAAGAGATTTAGGGGTGATCGTAGACAACAAGCTTCTGTTTGATCAACATGTAAGTAGCATAGTTACAAAGGCATCGAAAGCTCTGGGATTTATTCTACGCACTACGGCCTGTTTCCGATCTCTTAAACCAGTTAAAATTTTGTATTGTTCTTTCGTACGTAGCCATTTAGAATACGCATCTCAGGTTTGGAACCCGCAGTATGAGACTTATAAGTCCCGTATTGAAGGCGTCCAAAGAAAATTTCTACGTTACCTAGATTATAGGGCACAGCAATACTCAGTTGACTATGAGCACCGCTGTAAACGGTACCACTTCCTTCCTTTGGAGATGAGGCGTCAAATTGGAGACTTAAGTATGCTGATGGGTATCGCAAATGGCCACATTGACTGTCCTGAACTCGTTTCTAATTTAGCACTACGCACAAACCTAATGGGATTACGTCTGCGACCAATATTGAGTGTACCTCTCGCATCGACCAATTATATGAAAAATGTTTTTTCAATAAGGAGTGCACTTGATTTCAATAGTTTTTCTAGGGACCTTGATATCGACTTGTTCAACACCAGTGTTGCGACCTTACGACGGCGAATGGCACAGAATTTTTTCTGTGATTAACTTCTCGTTAGTAATTTATTGATTTGTGTGTAGTTCCTTATTATCGATATATATTTTTTCTTATCTATGTGTGGAGGCTCGTAATTAGCTATTTAATAATGTTACAATGTTTATATCATTTTTCTTCTATTTGTCTGTGAGCCTTCTTTAAAATAAAATAAATAAATAAATAAATAAATAAATAAATAAGACTGTTTATGCTCCGTTTAGGCGCATATTGTGACACTTACTAGGGAATCAAAACCTATAGGGTACTTCCCGTTGACCTACCACCAATTCCACCAATTTTTATGACAAGTCGTTTACAGTTCAAGCAGTGCGGCTGTGGAATGCTTTGCCCGTGTCGGTAAGGCAAGCAAACACTCACGATTTTTAAAAATATGGTTAAGGATCACTACCTTTCCTCTTGAATGTCGTCATTACGTACATCATTTCTTTGCTTTCTTTATTATATATTTAAATATATATATTATATATTGTTTGTATTATATGAAATTTATTAGTTTATGTATTGTATATATATAAATAGTACACCACGAACTACCTGCGTATCTTTTTTCTCCTTCTCTGTCAAATCCATCCAAAGGTTGTCTGTAAAAAATCGCTTTTAGCGATAAGACCGCCCATTGTGACACCCTATTAATTTTAAGTTCCTAATGTAATTTGTATTTTTGGTGTACAATAAAGAGTATATCTATCTATCTATCTATCTACGTTACACCCATGATACAGGACTACAAGAGTAATTCTTAGTGTGGGGTAACCTATTTTAAAATGAAAGTATAAACGTGTGTTCTCCTATATCGTCAAATATCTTCCTTTCCTTTTACTTTCGATCAAAATGGAAGTCGAAGTCGTAGCCAGAAGCAAACGACTTTAGTTTAAACACAGTTTTAATTAAACTTCGTATTTGCATTGATTAATATCCGTCTGCAGTGGTACAGGTGAGAGGAAAAGTGGTTTATTTAGATTTAAAATACATTTTCTAATGGGAGACGTTTTCACGAATATTTAGTAACAGTAATATCCCACAGTCACACCAATGCGTGTTATCAGTGATAAAAAACTATAAAAATATACTAAATAGTCTCTAACTTCGTTTGGTTACGGTTGGTAGACATAATTCTTTTTGCTATTGATTTATCATTCAGTCCTTTAAGCTGTTGATCCCCGCATTAACGCCAGCGTTCACGCGCCATTGTCTTACTATTGTGTCTCTAATTACGCACTCAAAAGGTTAAGATATGGCCAAAGTTACACTTTTGGCGAAAAGAAAAAAAAATACATGCCAGCAGTGTATGGGCAAAGTTTCATTCCCCTTTAACACTTTAATGGATTGTACCCGGTAATTTGCAGAGTACCTAGTTAATGCGCATATTAACGTATTCCGCATTCTAACGGTAACATATACAAACTATAACCTTTATAATATTAGTAGTCACATTGATTCAGCAATAATTTCCGTTTCAAAAACTCAGAAAAAAAAACCAACATGCATTGAGCAAAAAATAAACGCTCATTCGTTGCAATAATCATAAATATCACTCAACCGATTTTTGTCTCATAATTGCAAACAGAAATAACTTCCCATGCCTCTGTTCATTCGTTCATCCGTTCCATTCACTCACATTCCATTCGTTCTCGAGTTTATTTCAGTTAACTTAAATATCGAGTAACAGTTATTGATACGAGCTAAATCGGTTTCTGAGTGGTAACTTTATACGTTTCTAATTTTATTAGCTGTGCATTCCTTTAATATGGAGTGTTAGTGTTCCTAAAAATGACCAATGAGGATCAGTCATGATTTTTGTGGAGTACGTAGACTTATAGCGTCAAAAAAAAGTAGTAAATAATGTGAAGAATTTTTTTAAATAGGACCAAAAATTACGAAGATACAGCAATTTTAGTGTATTAGTTCCAGAAACGGGCCCGAGAATGAAGCGACTCGCTGTGACGTCATCTGTCATGATCGGTCTCCACCGGCGAATGGATAAGATCAATTCTTTCGTCGCACGGATCATGACAGATGACGTCATCGTAAACAGTCCAGCGAGAGCGCGCGTTTCCAAGTAGCCGTTCAGAAAAACTTTAATAAATCCAACATTTCTGATTTTAATAATTTATAAAATTAAATACTCAGTAAATTATTACACATACGATGTACTTATTAAAAATCGGATTTGCTATTACGTGATTGATCCTCATTAGGAAGCCTGCACCTAATGTGTAGCGTATAAGGATGTTTGACTGGACCCCACGTCCTGGGTTCGGATTGGACAAAAAGTGCCATTGTGTTTTCCATTAGGACTCTGTAGCTGCCAGAATTATGGACGTTGGTGGTAGTGTGATACCTCCGTGCCTCCGAAAGCACGTAAAGGCCTCTACCCGATTTCCGGCCACCGTAGGCGCGGGCTTGCAGACGGTGAGCAATGGGTGGCTCGCCGTCCGATCGTCCGGTAACCGTCCGGACCGAGCCCAAGTCGTCGATGGCGCGTAGTGTTCCACGCGCGCCTCAAGAAGATGTCAGCAACCGTAGGGGCCCAGCAGGGTCGAAGCCTACTGGGGCCATGGGTGATGCGAAAGTGATCCCCGGGGCCCTGGAAAAATGGCAAAGAAGGAACAGGAGTGGGTTTTTAGTCAGTAAAAGTCTGACACTATCTCCCGCCACGCCCAAGGGCGGGGGATGTCATTAGATGATTTTCCCACCCGAGAAAAAAAAAAGGCCTCTAACAAAAACGGTTAAAATGTGGTTAGTGTTTACCTACTGACGAATCTCTAAAAAAAAGTGATGAAAAAGCGGGAGCGTTATAGAATATTAAAACTATAGAATCTTAGAGTAGTGAATTTTGTTTGTTTCAAATCCCAAAACATGTTGGGTGATAGTTCGGATTAACTTGTTGTTTTAGTAAATTGTCTTTGATGATTATCGTATTGTTCCGCGCGCGCCTCAGGGAGATGTCAGCAAATCGTAGGAGCCCAGCAGGGTCGAAGGCTACTGGGGCCATAGGTAGTGTGAAAACGAAACCGGGGCCCTGGGACGAAGGCAACGAAGGAATAGGAGTGGGTTTTTAGTCAGTAAAAGTCTGACACTATCTCTCGCTCCGCCCAAGGGCGGGATTTGTCATAAGATGATTTTGCCACCTATAAAAAAAAAAAAAATACAGATGGTGTTAACAGTACAGTATCCAACACGAGGATAAAGCTATCTTTATCTTGGGTGGCTGGGATTCCTCACTTCACTCAAGTTTCTATATTAACTCCCTCGCGATGCTTGGGAGTCAATTATATTAATCCCTTACTGGCGTTCGGGATTCAAGATGCCGCCTGCGACTTAATGCTTCATCCCTTAGTAACATAATCTACTATTACAAGTAGAATGCTAATTTATCACGGAGTGACATAGGCTATATAATAGGTTTTTTTTTTTAGGTGGGAAAATCCCGCTCTTGGGCGGAGCGAAGGATAGTGTCAGACTTTTACTGACTAAAAACCCACTCCTGTTCCTTCTTTGCCTTCATCCCGGGGCCCCGGGCTTCGCTTTCACACTACCCGTGGCCCCAGTAGGCTTCGGCCCTGCTGGGCCCCTACGATTTGCTGACATCTCCCTGAGGCTCGGTCCGGACAGTTACCGGACGGTCGAACGGCGAGCCACCCATTACTCGCCGTCCGCAAGCCCGCAAGGCTATATAATAGGTAAGTTCTACTTAAACGAGGGCGAAGCCGGTAGAGACTAGTAATTTATAATAGGGGGAGGTACTCATTCCAAGCGAGCCAAGCCGCAGCGCAGGTACAGTATAAAAGCAATCTAAACTCCGCACTTGTCCGCGCGCCTGTACCTCCTTCTTGCTAGCTATCAAGTAAAACTATTCGCCGAACGGTAGCAAGTTCTGCTACTTCAAATAAATTACTAGTTCCACAACTATTTAAAACTATTTCTCATTTGTTTCAGTGAGTCTTCGAGTTGGGAGAGAATGGGTAACTTAGGGCCGATTCAAACCGAAATGAAGAAACGTGATCGCTTACAATAGGCCTCATCAGAAGACTTAGGGCTATATTTCATCGTTGCGCCGCCATGGGGTCCGTAAGCTACCAAACTAGACACCATGCAGACACCAGAGTCGCTACACCACACTGAGACAGTATCAAAATGGACGTTAAGTGCACGCGTCCGAGCTGGTCGCGCCGCCAAATTGGTTGCGCAACCACACGGACACCAGTTGAGTAACTCTCTATAGAGATGTATACATTTTGTTGGTAGCGGCGCCATGGTGTCCCGGTGAAATATTGCCCTTAAAGTCACCCAAAGGGCAATGGAAAGTGCTATGCTCGGAGTTTCGTTGCGTGATCGAATCAGAAATGAAGATATCCGCAGGAGAACCAAGGTTACCGAAATAGCCCGAAGAATCGTCAAATCTAAGTGGCAGTGGGCAGGGCACATTACTCACAGAACAGATGGTCGATGGGGATAAAAAGTTCTGGAGTGCCGACCACGTACCGGAAAACACAGCGTTGGAAGGCCTCCCACAAGGTGGACCGATGACCTGATGAGGGTCGTGGGAATCCGATGGTTGCAAGACGCAGAGGACCGGTCGCATGGCAACACTTGGGGGAGGTGCCTATGTCCCACAGTGGACGATATTCGGGTGAAATGATGATGAAGATGATGAGTGGCTGCTAGCGGCCCGTGGGCGTTTTTGTGAGCCGGCCTCCTATCGGCCATTGCTATTCCAGTGTGAATAGGCCCTTATAAAGAAGTTGTAGAATAAAGTCTTCAACGAACGTTGGCTTCAGAGGGGTGACTCCCGCATTTTATTTAGATGGAAGTTCACATTCGTGTTACCCAATTGTTTTGACTGGCCTGTTGGTATAGCGGTTAGTGGCCCTGACTGCTATGCTGGAGGTCGTGGGTTCGATTCCCACCCGGGAGAAATGTTTGTGTGATGAGCACGATCACACATTCATAATGCGTACAGCTAAGGAGTGGAATTCCCTGCCGGAGTCTGTGTTCCCTGATAGCTACAACCTAGGGGTCTTTAAGTCAAGAGTGAATAGGTTACTTCTAGGCAAGCGTGCTCCATCGTTGGCCACATCATCGCTTACCATCAGGTGAGATAGTGGTCAAACGCGAGCCTATCAATAATAAAAAAAAAGATTGTTCTGTGTCTGGGTGTAATTTATCTATAATATGTATGTATTTAGAAATATGTAAGTTATTGTGTTTCATCTTTTTTTAGTATTCGATTTTCATTTGTTTTCGCTCGAATTCTTGATACCACTCATGCACAGTGTTCATATACCAAAAATCACCATAATTGGTTAATATTAGAGGTTGCATAACTCCAATAAGAAAGTCATCAGTGTAGGTTAAATTTTTAATATTATTATTTATTACAGTGGAGGGTAGCAAGTGTTACTAATGTGTTGTTGTTTTACACTTTAGTAACACTTGCTTCCCTCTTCTGTAAAAATAATAATATTAAAAATGTAATCTACACTGATGGATGACGTACCTACTAGCTGTATGAGAAAACTTTATTGGCGTTGTGCAACCTCTAAATATTAACCGATTATGGTGATTTTTGGTATCAATAAATCAAAAAAGTGTTTATTAATCTCCACAAATTACACCTCAAACATCCAATAATGTTATTTAGCAGGAATAACATAAAAACTTGAATATCTAAATTTGTAATTTGTGGGAGATCTGGAGTCTAAACTAAGCCTAAGCCTGTATCTTAGAACTCCAGGCCCCCCATCATCAAAAAACTTAAATATTTGACAATGCTTTGTGCATTAGAGCATATGGTCGTGTGTATTATGTAAGTGGAGGTGTGTAGATATATATAATATACATATATATTTATATAAATATGACAGTATATTTTAATATACATTTATAAAGTTAATATATGTGCTTGATTATAAATTTATGTGTAGTTATAAATATCGGAAGAAATTATTTTAACACGTCAAGGAATTTTTCAGTTTCCGAGTAGCTTAAGGTAAGCAACCACTTTGTAACCTTGCTTTTGCATTCTTTTTTGCAACAATTGGCTATAGAAATTATTTTATTTATTTTGTTATATATAGCATGCTTCCTCGGAATCGGATTAGTCTCTGCGCAAAAACAGTATGTACAGCAGTCGACTCACATACTGCAGTTTCTTCTAGAGGTAGCCACTCGTTTTCTACTATCCTCGGGTACAACAGAGTGTATATGAAGTACAGTGTGCAATATATACAGCTGGCGAACAGTCAGAATCTGAGTTTCCTCATAAAGTTTTGACGTGGGATACAATCGCGGTTTGAACAAGCTAACCTTTAGTATCATTCTTTGCGCTCTTTCAAGTGTTATAAGAACACTGTGCATGAGTGGTATCAAGAATTCGAACTCAAAAATCGAAAATTTTAAAAACATGAAACACCCTAATGTAAGTATGTTTATCAGTTGTCTAGTACTCATTGCACAAGCTCTGCTTAGTTTGGCACTAGATGGCGTTGTGTGAAAGTCGTGGAATATAAAAAAAAAATATTACTCGTGCGAAGTCACTGCCAGTAGCTACTTGTAAAATAAAGTTATATTTTCCTCTCACCATTTCTCACTTCTCGTTTATCTCGCACGAGTGCGGCAACTGTTTTCGTTAGCAGACACCTAATAAATAGTGCTATTTAATTTTCTTCCCCTAGATTGCACATTTAATGCTCCCTTAGCGCTGCGTCCACTGCGGGCTTGGCAGGGAGCCAGGTTGCGCTCTATGCGGATAATTGATCAAACTTATTGAAAATTGTCCCTTTGATTTATTTGTTAAATTGGTAGGCGAAAATATGAGGTGGAATTTTGGAGAAAAAAGCTGCTGAAATTAATAATTGATTGCCTTTCATCCACTATTATTTTTCTGGGTTATTTGTACGTATTTATTTATACATATGTCGTGGCCAGATCTTATAAATTCATCACTTGTCATGTAATGGCCAAGTAAAACTGGCTATTGGCTAACTTTTTCAATAACAGTTGACAACTAGCATTCGTTGAACACTAAACTTAGTTGTCAACTGACAATTTCATAAAATTGGTATTACGTATCACACAAGTGACTAACAAACTACGGTGGAAATGTGGTGAATTATAAAAAAATTACGGTGCCTATTGCGACCACTCTAAAATTTTATCGTCTATTATACAGCTTCAAAAGCTTACACAATCGCAATTTTAAAAGTATCGATACAATAACATCTGTCAAAACGTGTTACGGTGGCTATCAAAGGCACCAGTGGCTAATGACGTCACTGCAGTTGGTCACTGAAGATAGGCAATACGAAACTAGCTGTTTGACAGTTCAATGATGCACATTGTTAACAAGTGATCATCACTTGAACTGTCAAAAGAGTTACGCAATAACCCCGCAGATCGTTTTAAACGTTAAAGTTTAGTGATACATTTCAATCCTCGTTTGGCCTATTTTCTTTAGACCTTTTGTTATTATAGAAATCCTACATCAATGATATGGTCAAACGAGGATTGACATATCATTAAATGAGAGGACTTCAAGTAGCAGTTCCAAATTTTACGCATGAAGGAAAATTTACTTTCAGCTTTTTTGATGTCAAGGCGAAGCACATTCCAGAGTTTAACGTAAGAATTAGACATAAACCCAGTGCGGTGATAAGGGCGTCAAGTCTGCTATTACAATAGTGTCAGAATGGTTTATCATTGATTTCATGATTGTTGATTTTGACAAGTTTGGTAATCTACTAATATAATGGCGTCATTTTGACTTTCCAATGGTCAACCACTGACACTCCATTAAAAGATGTGTCATAGAATGGTAATCTTGTACATATTGACAAATGAATGTCTGACGTATCATGCGGTAATCTGCTAAAATTTTGACAGTTCCATTGATCAGTGACCTACCATTAGAACGTCATTGTGCAGTCATTGCTTTTAATAAGCTCGATATTGTCATTCTACCATAACTCTATTACGAGACCATTGACCAATTAATGATCGATCATAATGAATTAGCAGATTAAGAACTTTTAGCAAAATGACAATGGAATCGTGTTGGAATGACGAATTTATAAAAATAGCAGACTTGGGACCAAGGAATATTGCTCGAAGGTTAAGGATTTTAATTCTGTGATATACACACTAATATTTTTCAGCTCAATTTTTAAGCTGTAATAGAAGTCATCTGCAATAAGCGACACCGCATTTTCTAAATTAGTTCCATCTGTATCCTCATTGGCTATTATAAAACCTCCTTATCATCCCCTACCGTCCCTCTTTTGACAAAGTGCGCAATAATACAGTATTTGGTGAACTTTTTCCGAATGATAATTGATATTAATAGCTTAGGGGGGCGCAGGGATTTATTTCTGGTCTGGGAATAAATTTGTGTCGTGTGTTGACCAAAGGTAAAGGCGAACGCTTTTGAGTCAATGGAAAAAGATAAGTTCGAAAGGGAATCGTTTGTCTTGGTATGGTCATGTGAAGAGGAGGGATGAAACACATGATAGTAAAAGTTATGAGTAATCTACATGTTTACTTATAACTTTGATGGACGGAGAGGGAGAGGGAACCCAAAGAAAAGATGGATGGATTGTGTGAGGAGTGATAAATTAAGGAGAACGGAGTCAGTGGTAGCGTGACTTCGTTCGTTCTTCGAGAATGGAAGAAAGAAAATGTGTTGCGCCAAATCTGGGACAAGGGAAGAAAGAAGATTATGAGTCTTTACACTTGTGGAATAATCTACCCGCACTGGGCTCACGTGGTGGATTACGTCCCATTCGCTTTCCTAGAGAGGAGGCCTGAGTCCCAGCGGGAACATTAAAAGGCTGATTATGCTTATGCTACCTCGCCATCTCCTTGGACAAGTTACCCAAGGTACTGACAGTCGGAGCAAATCGGTATAGGTGTTCCAGCGAGAGGACTAGAGTTACCGCCAAAATTGCAGAACAAGTATCATCATAAGTGTAAAGGCTATCGTACAATAAATAATATTAGAGCTAGCTTAGACAGACAAGCATAACTTACAGTTACTTTAGCCACTGGCCAATGTATAAATTTATTCGATTCAAACCAATTCAAACGCACCCACAGGCACAACTTCTAAACCACAATAATTTGAGTACAATCCTCAGTTTAAGGACTTTTCTGAAGGATATAATATAGAGAGGCTATTGGGCGGAAACGATTATTGGGAGACGAGAAGACGACGCCGCCAGCGAGGTAGTCGGGTGACCATGACAGAGAGCAGGAGCGGAATTCCTTACTGGAGTCTGTGTTTTCTGATAGCTACAACCTAGGCAACCATACTCCATTGTCGCTTATCATAGTGGTCAAGTGTGTGCCTATCAGTAATATGAAAAAAAAACTGGGCAAGAGCGAGTCGGACTCGCACCCTGAGGGTTCTGTACAAACTCACCTATGTAAGTAAATGGTTAAATTCAAGATTGGAGTCTCCAAGATTTTTCCGAATCGTATTTTTTTTTTTGTTACGTAACTACAAATTTACTGTTTTCAGATTTATTCCTATACTTGTGCTATAAGACCTTGCTTTATGCCAAATTTCAGGATTTCAATTCCCGAATTGAGTTACGAAGATTTACTGTTTTCAGATTTTTTCCTATACTTGCGGTATCTGATCTTGCTTCATGCCAAATTTCAGGATTCTAGCTCAACGGGAAGTACCTTATGAATTTTGATTCCCTTGAGAGTGTCGAAATATACGTCTTTTTGTGACATAAACCGTTTTAATTTCAACTCGGTACCTCCTCGAGTTCCCGAGATAAAGGGTCTTGACAGACAGACAGACGGACAACAATGTGATCCTAAGGGTTCCGTTTTTCCTTTGAGGTATGGAACCCTAAGAAAGACACAAACATTTCAGTTTTGTTACGAGTATATTAACAGAGATTTCAAGACAGTCTCGCCCTCAATCATGGTGCTCCTACTCGCCCGGGGCTCCCTACTTTCATAAAATGCTCGGAAGGAATCCTGCAAATGATCCTCATTGAACTGCTCTTTGTACAGTCAGCGACAAAAATATATTATACAAGCTTCAGCCTGCGACTTCACTCACGTGAGAGTAGGAAATATAATATAATAATAAATAAATAATAATAATATTCGTTATTAAGCTGTTGATCCCCGCACGAACGCCGGCTCTCGGGCGCCATTGTCTTACTATTGTGTCTCTAATTACACTACTCAACGAGTTAATATCGAAGACTTTTTTTTTATTGGGTGTGAAAATCATCTTAAGACAAATCGCGCTCTTAGGCAGAGCGCGAGATAGTGTCAGACTTTTACTGACTAAAAACCCACTCCTGTTCCTTCTTTGCTTTCGTCCCAGGGTCCCGGGTTTCACTTTCACACTACCCGTGGCCCCAGTAGGCTTCGACCCATCGAAGACATGTGACATTCACCAACCCGCACTGGACCCGCGTGGTGGTTTACCGCCCATTCCCCCTCCTAGAGGGGAGGCCTGAGTCCCAGCAGTGGGAACAGGTTGATTGTGCTTATGCTTAATATTCACACAACTATCTCACAACGCCGTCTAGTCCCAAACTAAGCAGAGCTTGTGTTATGAGTACCAGACAACTGATAAACATACTTAAATATTTCTAAATACATACATCATATATATGTAAAAGAAAGTCGTGTTAGTTACACTATTTATAACTCAAGAACGGCTGAACCGATTTGGCTGAAAGTTGGTGGGGAGGTAGCTTAGAACCAGGAGACGGACATGTAGAGTAGAGTAGAGTAGGGTAGAGTAGGGTAGAGTAGGGTAGAGTAGGGTAGAGTAGGGTAGAGTAGGGTAGAGTAGGGTAGAGTAGGATAGAGTAGGGTAGAGTAGGGTAGAGTAAGGTAGAGTAGGGTAGAGTAGGGTAGAGTAGGGTAGAGGGGTAGAGTAGGGTAGAGTAGGGTAGAGTAGGGTAGAGTAGGGTAGAGTAGGGTAGAGTAGGGTTGAGTAGGGTAGAGTAGGGTAGAGTAGGGTAGAGTAGGGTAGAGTAGGGTAGAGTAGGGTAGAGTAGGGTAGAATAGGGTAGGTAGAGTAGGGTAGAGTAGGGTAGAGTAGGATAGAGTTGGGTAGAGTAGGATAGAGTTGGGTAGAGTAGGATAGAGTTGGGTAGAGTAGGATAGAGTTGGGTAGAGTAGGATAGAGTTGGGTAGAGTAGGATATAGTAGTCAGTTGACGGGAGCGAAGCCGCGGGCAAAAGCTAGTTATAGATAAATTACACCCAGACACAGAACAAATGATCACGCTCATCACACAAACATTTGTCCTGGGTGGGAATCGAACCCACGACCTCCGGCATAGCAGACAGGGCCACTAACCACTAGACAAACAGGTCAATCGAAATATAATACTATGTCTTGATGATAATTATACTTCACTTGCTGATAGATTGTGTGAGGAAGAGAGACGAGAGAATCTTTAATTGCGATGGCACGCTTGGCGCAATGGTTGAACGATTAGCTGCTGCGGTGTGTCGCGAATTCGATCCTCGCACGGAACAAATATTTGTATGATAAGTGTTCCGGGTCTTTTTATTTCAAAATCATCTTTTGAAATCCCCCGCTCTTGGGCAGAGCGGGAGATAGTGTCAGACTTTTACTGACTAAAAACCCACTCCTGTTCCTTCGTTGCCTTTCGTACCAGGGCCGAGTCTTCCTTTCAGAATCAGAGCCTTGGCCCCAGTAGGCTTTGACCCTGCTGGGCCCCTACAGTTGCTGACATTTCCTTGAGGCGCGCGTGGAACAGTACGCGCCGTCGACGACTTGGGCTCGGTCCGGACGATTACCGGACGGTCGGGCGGCAACCTACCCACTGCTCGCCATCCGCAAGCCCGCGCCTACGGTGGCCGGAAATCGGGGTCGGAATCCCGGCTGTGGTTGGGGCGTGAGGGCCGCCTCCTTTGCTAGCATTACTGCTTCGCAGAAGGAGGCGACCGCCTGCCACTCCTCCTCGCTCCGGACCGCTGCCGCCGATCACCTCCACGAGGACACGGCGGTGCTCTGCCCAGGCGGGGCACACCTCTACCGTATGCTCCACCGTGTCCTCCGGGCGGTCAACAAAATGGTGACACCCGCGCGTATCTTCCGCACGAATTCGGTGCAGGAACCTCCCGAACTTACCATGTCCGGTGAGGACCTGTGTCATGCGGAAGATAAGGACGCCGTGTTGCCTTTCCAGCCACTCCTCACAGAGGGGCCTTACCGTCATAATTATCATAAGTGTTCCGGGTCTGGGTGACTTGTTTATTCGCGCATTAAGTATAATCGGACGGGAAGACCGCAGCAGGCAAATTGTTCCAGTCCTTCGATGTAGGCGGTATAAACAACGATTTTTGAGAGTAAATCCGTTTTTGCAAGTGTTCACGTCTTTTTGCACCTGACTGTACAAGTCGTATACAACATTGTATATCAAGGAGGGTAAGCAGTAAGCTGAGACGCTATCACTTTGATTTAGAATAAAAAATCTTATTGTTCTTTTTTGTTTTATCAAAGTTTTTAAGATAGGTTTCAATAACTGACGAACAACAAAACGTTAAAATAACGCTGACTGCAGATAGCAACAGCAGTAGGTTCAGTTAGTTCTGAAATGAAAATATATTGCATGTAGCGGAGATGAGAATGTGGAGATGGATGTGTGGTGTGACGAGAATGGATAAAGTGAGAAATGAGCATATTAGAGGAAGTTTGAAAGTGGCGCCAGTGACTGAAAAGTTGAAAGGGAAATTCATAGGGTACTTCCCGTTGTCCTTGAATCCTGAAATTTGGCATGAAGCAAGGTCACATAGCACAAGTATAGGAAAAAATCTAAAAACTGTGTAGTTACGTTACAATTTTTTTTTGCGATCCGTAAAAATCTTCGCAACTCATTTCGGGAATTGAACTGTATTCATAGGTAAGTTTGTACGGAACACTCAGTGCGCGTGTCCGACTTGCACGCGCCTTGTTTTTTAAATATTATTCTGCATATGAAAGGACACAGCCGTTGATGTAAATTTTCGCTTTTTATGACAACCGGAAGTTCTACCACTGGCGCCCCCTATATGTCCTTTGTACATTTAGGAAAAGCGCTTTACAAATATGAATATGTATTTCTTTTATTTCGAAAGTACAGAGTCAAAAGAAATTGTGACATTTCCTGAAAAGGGGGAAATAAATGGGTGGTATATTTGCTTTTAACATTATTATATAACATCACGTTTCTTTTCTTCGTGGGGTTGACAGAGGTATGGTTATAGTACATCTATAATATGTAACTGGAGTAATGCAAAAAACACCCCTATACATATTTTGGGCACGCTATATATGGCGGTAAGTCCCCTCTTTGAGGCGTGGCTGGAAAGTCCTCACGGAGGACGCAGGTCCTCACCGGACATGGTAAGTTCGGGAGGTTCCTGCACCGGATTCATGCGGAAGAAATACCCGCCTGTCACCATTGTGTGGACCGTCCGGAGTACATGGTGGAGTATACGGTAGAGGTGTGCCACGCCTGGGCAGAGCACCGCTGTTTCCTCGTGGGGGAGATCGGCGGCAACGATCTCTCGCGCCGGGCCTTGGTACAGGCTATGGTCCAGAGCGAGAAGGAGTGGTAGGTGGTCGCCTCCTTTTGCGAAGCAGTAATGCTAGCAAAGGAGAAGGCCGCACGTGCACGCACGAGGCAATGGCCCTCGCGCCCCAGCCGCCGGGATTCCGATCCCGATTTCCGGCCACCGTAGGCGTGCGACGGCGAGCATTGGGTAGCCCGCCGTCCGACTGTCCTGTAACCGTCCGAACCGAGCCCAAGCCGTCGACGGCGCGTATTGTTCCACGCGCGCCTCAGGGAGATGTCAGCAAATCGTAGGGGCCCAGCAGGGTCGAAGCCTACGTTAAAGTGAAACCCGGGACCATGAAACGAAGGCAAAGAAGGAACCGGAGTGGGTTTTTGGTCAGTAAAAGTCTGACACTATCTCTCGCTCCGCCCAAGTGCGGGATTAGATGATTTTCCCACCAAAAAAAAAACCGTAAACAAGCAAAACTATCACTTTGTCCTAATTCTTAAAGTTAAGCATAATAATTTTAGTAAACTAGTAATAAAATTTTGATTATAATCTTCTGCTGATGGTACTTTTAAGCTAAATTGATTTTTATTTGAGTTTATCAATATAAAAATAAATCGGGTGCCTCCGGTACGGGGCTCTCGGGTATCGGGGCCCTTAGGGAATAACCCGAAATTACCTGTTACTTTATTACCTATTTTCTAGAATAATTCTTCAATTTTTTAACATAAAAAGTTCGCTATTTTTAAAATAACTGAAATCAATACAGTAACCGATTCTGAACCTACTACTTTCAGGATAATATATGCGTTTATTATGTTGTACATACACCACTAGTTTTTAATTAGTACAAATACTTAAGGGCTTATTATAAAATGTCTTGTTATTACGTAAGTAAAGTCTCAATAAATAATATTCATAAACAGCAAAGTTATTGGCGTTTGTTTATATCCTGAAATGTTACTCGATTTATGGAAATATTGTAAAAACAATGGAAAACCACTGCGCGTAGTATTTTCTAGGAGCAATTGTTATGAATGATTGATTCAATTATGAATTTACCAATTATGACAAATTTTTGTGGACAATTTTGGGATTTCGTTTTTTTACTTTTGACTACACAAATGTGATCAGTAACGGTTACGGATAGAGCCCCATTTTTTTTTCTACTAATTAAAAAATAGAGGTGTATAAATAAAATTGAAGTGTCTATTCGTATTTTTTTTACTAAATGCATAATAATTATGAAAGTACATTCGATACCTATGTATAACAAAAACACAATTTCCTACATTTTGGATTATCTGTTTGTTCCAGGTAATCATCGAAACGGCTGGACCAATTTTGACGGGACTTTCACTGGAATGAGCCCATTTATCGAGAAAGCCTATAGACTAAATTACATTATGAGAAACAAGATGAGAGAGTGGTGAGAGGTGATTAAGAGTATATCTATCTATCTATCATTATGCTACGTCTAACAGGAGCAGAGTAGTAACCAAAGACCGTGAAACCGCGGGGGATAGCTGGTTGAGTATATTTCTTTCAGTCATTCAAACAGCTCTTCCCGTTCCCCAAAAAGTCTTCAAAACCTCAAACCCACTTCGCCAGTTAGAATCAATAACATATTTGTATAGAAAAAAACATAATATTCTAGAGCTGTATACACACATGAAGACAGATTGTCGGCACGTGCTGATCCGACCAATATGATGCTAATATGAACCCACCCTTATGTACGGGCGCGGAGAAAAGTGCTTCAGTTAAAATAGTTTAACAGCCGAAGTCGAGTCCAACCCGAGAGACATTTGCCACGGGTAGTGTGAAAGTGAAACTCGGGGTCCTAGGACGAAGGCAAAGAAGGAACAGGAGTGGTTTTTTAGTTAGTAAAAGTCTGACACTATCTTGCGCTCCGTCCAAGAGCGCGATTTGTCATTAGATGATTTTCCAACCTAAAAAAAAAAAAAAAAAAATTGGTTGCCTGTAAAGTCGGTATACGGGCGAAAGTTTTACGTGACAACGACTTTATGTCTGTCTCTCTCGCTCTTAGGCGGGCTAACCATGCCCGAGTGGAAGGGACGCGTGCCTCTCACTCGCTCTCATTGTGAGCGCATAACGTGAGCGGAGCGTAACGCAGTTTCTTGAAGTGTCACCCGGCAAACCAATTTATAAGACGTTGTCACGTCAAAAACAAGAGATACATTTCCATACAACCGTTCTTACGTGGTTACGACGTTATAATTACACATATTTCTCTAGATGTTTTAGAAATACAGATATCTTGTGGATATTGTCTAGGTTTCTATTGAAATTCTCATGGCATAATTTTAAACACCGTTTGATTATAATCTACCTCGCGAGATTGTAAACTGTCGAAAGATTGTGATCTGTAACATACTGCTTACAATTTAATGCATTATTTTTCAGTTGATTATAATTTATTGAAGTGAAACCATGAAATAGCATAGAATGAAATGCATCTCTCGCGTTGATTGGTTGAACGTTATGTGCCCCACGTCGCCATATTTGTTTGTTAATTCGTTGGTTGTCGAATATAAACAAAGTGTTTTGGTGAATCATCATCATCATTATCTTTTGAGCCGAAATACGTCCACTGTTTGACATAGGCCTCCTCAAGTCAAGTGTCAGTGTCGCCACAATGAACGGTCCTGTGCGTCTCGCATCCATCGGATTCCCGCAACCCTAACCAGGTAATCGGACCACCTTGTGGCAGGCCTTCTAACGCTGCATCTTCCGGTACGCGGTCGCCAACCGTTCGGCCCCATCGACCATCCGTTCAACGAGCATGTGTCCTGCCCACTGCCACTTTAGTTGGGTGATTCTTCGGGCTATGGCGGTAACCTTAGTTCTCCTGCAGATATCTTAATTCCTGATGCGATCACTCAAGGAAACTCCGACGTTATGGTTAGTTGCCTTCTGATGAGGCCCTTTGTAAATGAAAATAAAAAATAAAGTTAACCAAACACTTGTCCATCCGACTGTCCCATCTCCCCTACCCAGCAATAGTTTGCAGAATTATGAATCGCTAGAGAAGAAAATTCTTTTCTTATTTCTGAATGTGATTGAATAGAAATGAAGTTGAAAGCTTGATCTGAAACTATCTGGAAGTTATGGAGAAATTTATTCCAGGATCGGGTTTTTGTTGACATAAAAATCTGCATTACGATGGCTTGGGGTGAAAATCTCGGGTACGCAATGAGGATCAATCACATAATAGCAAATCCGATTTTTACTAAGTACATCGTATGTGTAATACTTTACTGAACATTTAGTTTTTAAAATTATTAAAATCCCTTAAGAAATGGTGGATTTATTAAAGTTTTTCTGAACGGCTACTTGGAAACAAGTGCTCTCGCTGGACTGTTTACGATGACGTCATCTGTCATGATCCGTGCGACGAACGGCTTGATCATATTCATTCGCCGGTGGAGATCGATCATGACAGATGACGTCACAGCGAGTCGCTTCATTCTCGGGTGCGTTTCTGGAATTAATACACTAATTGCTGTATCTTCGTCATTTTTGGTCCGATTCTTCGAATTTCTTCACAGTATTTCCTGTTTTTTTTTACGATTTAAGTCTGCATACACCACAAAAATCATGATGACTGATCCTCATTTTAGATTATTTTATTTTGTTACTTTTTTGAAAAGAAAATCTCGAAACACATAATCTTGTATCACACAAAATTTTGATTCTTGATACTTGTAGCGTCATCTACGATGTTGAATGCATACCTTGCTCGAGTCAGTTTGTTTGGTGTGATAACCTAGCGACGGCGCCTTAAGCTGTTGATCCCCGCAATAACGCCGGCGTTAACGCGCTATTGTCTTTCTATTGTGTCTCTAATTACGCTACTCAATAAGTTCATCAACAGCTTACGTTACCTTTAATTCATATTCCATTTTAGTCGCTTTAAGGTAAAAAGTATGGACCTATGTAATTATAGCGCTGTACAGAAGATAAAAGTGCTCGGGTAGCCCGCAATATTCAAATTTTCTTAAGTTTTTTGCATTTTACAGCTAACTCTACTGAATGACTTGAGTAAAGCTGTGAATATTGATAGTCGTCATTTATATATCTGTCTATAGTTTTCAATAATTATGTATGTATACATGTATCTATTATAATATAATATGTTTAATTAATACTGGTTTTGTCACACCAATGACAGCTCCATTTCTTCTCCAGGCAATTACTGTTCATTCCAGGTTGCCTGGAAGAGATCGCGGAATGCGATAAGGCCGCCCATTGTATGTATGTATATGTTTTAGTTTTCTTTTATATTTGTAATGGTGTACAATAAAGTATATAATAAATAATAAAATAAAATAAAATAAAAAAATGACTATTTGGTGAAATAGCCATTCAATTGAGTTATGAACTGAGAAAGTTGTAAGTATTGAAAATTTTAATGATTTTAATTCAATAAATAAATAAGTATTTCTTGTCCCTGCTATTATGTGAGAACAGTGAAAATAAAGTAAAAAAAAGAACAAATCTAAATATATAAATGAAAGTAACCCACTGGCGGCTAAGAGATGACCATTCTCAACTGACAGCGCCCGTTCACGGACATGACGCGTATTTCAGCAGCATTCAGCTCAATCATTTTGAAGGATCAACCGAATGATCCAACACACGCGCCTCAGTGATCATCAGTGAGATATATGAGTGAACACTACAAACTCCTCAACAGCCAAGCCAAGCACCATGGTACTCACATTTATAAGCTTAGAAAACAAAATGCTTCTACATTATACAAATATTATATCGTCAGTCTATACGAGAAATCTCTTAGCTGGCGTCTTTATTAATCAACTAACAATGCCCATATACGATATATATCGTATACGAGATATCTCGTACTTAAGCTTCATAGATGTCGCTACATATATCATTGCTCCATAGCGTAACGGTTAACTGACTTAACATGACATGTTAAGTCAGTTAACCGTTACCGTTAGCCGTGCGAGCGAGACAGAAGGATGGAGCTACACACCCTATATAGCTCCATCCCTTTAACAGTTCAGTGTAGGTCGTCAATTGGACCACGTTAAGGGTTCGTGACAGGGTCTCAAGACGGAATGTATTAATTAGACACGCTTTCCGATTTACCCCTCTACCCGCCGCCGCCGTCTCTGTCGCCGCCAGGATTCTGATCCCGATTTCCGGCCACCGTAGGCGCGGGCTTGCGGACGGTGAGCAATGGGTACCTCGCCGTCTGACCGTCCGGTAACCGTCCGGACCGAGCCCAAGTCGTCGACGGCGCGTACTGTTTCACGCGCGCCTCAAGGAGATGTCAGCAACTGTAGAGGCCCATCAGGGTCGAAGCCTACTGGGGCCAAGGGCCTGATTCTGAAAGGAAGACTCGGCCCTGGTACGAAGGGCAACGAAGGAACAGGAGTGGGTTTTTAGTCAGTAAAAGTCTGACACTATCTCCCGCACCGCCCAAGAGCGGGGGTTGTCATAAGATGATTTTCTTACCGAAAAAAAAATACACCTCTAAAATGCCACCTCTATATTTTCAATACTCTACAATCATTCTATAGGTTTCTTTCCCTAAGGAAAATATAGGAAGGTTTTTGTGCAATATAACGGTATATTATTATGGGTTTCTCACCCCCTATGAATGCTATGGGGTGTTTATTGGTAATTTAGATAGTTTTCATGGTTTTTGATATTATATCAATATTGTGGATGCTGCTTTTTGTTAGCTATCCTTTACGATAAAAATAACTTTTTTATGTGTTATGTTATCATACTAACACATTGTCATTCTGCTACGTTGTCATTCTGTGATTTTGTCATATTGTCAAAATGTTTTAGAATCATTCCGTTATTTTGTTATAATGTCATTTTATCAAAATGTCATTTTGTAATAGTGTTATTTTCTCTGTCATTTTATCATAGGTGTCGTAGTGTCATTTTGTCATAGTGTCATTTGGTCATAGTGTCATTTTGTAATTCTATGATTTTATCTCCCTGTCGTATGTGATCAAATATTATTATTTAAATCTAATTATTAATAGTAGACTAACAGTCAATGCGAATCACTAGACAGTTTCTTTGGCACATTTAATAGCCTCTAATGGCGCAGTCAGCCGCTGATACCCTGCACGAGCACGTCCAGGGACAGGTGGCTTCGCGCGTCAGCGAGGCTAGGGTTATCACTACTAGGCATACGAAAAGTACTCGGAATTATTTGTCTTTCATATTTTGTTGGCTCATTTGTTTGTCAGAGTATCATAGCCTCATAGTGTCATAGTGTGATGATGTATTAGTGTCATTTTGTCATAGTTTTATTTCGTCACTTTGTCATAGTGTCAGAGTGTTATAGTGCCATAGTGTCATGGTGTCATGTTGTTATTTTGTTATAGTGTCATAGTGTCATTTTGACATAATGTCATTTATCACTCCATAAATTTTGTTACAATAATTTTATCTCCATGTCCTATGTGATTATTTAAAACTGATAATGACTAGTATACTCACAGCCGATGCGAATCAGTAGGCAGCCTCTTCGGCACGTGCAGAAGCCCCCGATGCGCGCAGTCCGCCGCTGATGCCCTGCACGAGCACGCCCAGGGACAGGTGGCTCCGCGCGTCAGCGAGGCTAGGGCGATCACTACAAGGCATACGAGCAGTAGGCGCAGGTAGGCGGTCATCGCGGCAAGCGTGTGCCGGAGTTGTCGTGGGAGGCGTATGGTGGTTAGGTCATTGTTCAGGCCTGGAAAGAAAGAGAGAGATTGGTTAATTCAATATTGACATATGAAATAGTTTTGTGGCTGACTGTCTTATATATTATGTTTATTTATCTAGTACCTAATGTTTGAAACCGTTTGCTAAGGCACTAAAGTACGGTAATATTATCTATACAGTATTGTAACTCGGCCGTATCTTTGAAATAAATGCCTACAGCCGCGCGGTACGTAAACATGCGATAGGGCTGCCCGCACTATGGCTGCCCGCCTCCAGCATTTTAATTACATTTGCCTACTTTGTGTTTCCATTTAGTTTTGTGATTGTAAATATACTTTTTTTATATAAACAAATAAAATACTTTATGAATTGAATAGGAAGTGTTCAATATTTGCGACCGATAAATATTTGCGCCTCGACTGAGACGTACCTACGAAATGCTTTATTATTAAATTTTAAAGTACAAAAATCCGCATTCAAAAGCTTAATTAAAAATTGTTTTGGGAAACATGGACAAGGTGGAGAAAAAGGAATATATTTTACTTGGTTATAGATACCTGCAGCTACTTTACAATTTATATGTTTGGTTTTAAATGAAGAATTCATGCAACCAAAAACAGCACAATATATCCTACTCGTCATATTAAATATATAAATAAGTACTTGAACTTATTTTTACTGAAAAAATCGCGCGGCACAGACACGACTGTCTGCATCCCGAGCGCACCCCGAGATCGAGGCGCGTAGGTACAGCTCGCGTTTCGTCCGTTTGTATGAAGTTGGAATACTGTATAGATAATATTACCGTGACTAAAGGTTCATCGGAAGACTAGCGTCAGATAGTACTTTTCTGTCTGGCAATATTGCTGAAATGAACCTTTTTGGCGCAGTCGTGAGGTACACACAATGTTATTGTTTTTATTTACTTTTTATTTTATTGTGAGGTGACTGTTGCTAAATAAATAATTTTTCTTTCTTTATAGACCGGAGATGTTATGGAGGTCCGATTTGGATTCCGAAAGTTCTGAATTTTAGCTTTTGGCGCAACCGGTACATGATGGACATCTCACACATATGAACAAAACGTTTTGGGAACACTTTCATTAACAGCTAAGGAGTGGAATTCCCTGCCGGAGTATGTGTTTCCTGATAGCTACAACCTAGGGGTCTTTAAATCAAGAGTGAATAGGTTACTTCTAGGCAAGCGTGCTCCATCGTCGACCACATCATCGCTTACCATCAGGTGAGATAGTGGTCAAACGCGAACCTATCAATAATAAAATAAAAATAAATGCCAATAGTCCCTAATCCAGTAGATCAGTAGTTTATGAATAACAAGTTTTAACAACTGAGTTTGTTTCGGTGTTTCTTCTCAGGGTAGTCAGCTAGGAAACACCGGCCACATCTAGTTTAAAATGACGAAAAAAAAATTGACGTGAAAAGTGTTTTATAAATATATTTGCAGAATAAATATCATTTATCATTATCATTTAACATTTTTAGAACGACATTATCATAAATACTGGGAAAGAAAATACTATCAGCAGTCCAAGCAAGCATCAGCTTTATTGGGCCTCTTCAGTTTTGCTAACATCTCTTTGAGGCGCACGTGAAACACTAAGTGTTGTCGACTCGGTGAGGACTTGCGTCAGGTAGAAAGTGAGGACACCGCGGCGCCTCTCTAGCCACTCCTCAAAGAGATTATTCCTGTCATAATCGTTGCGTGTCCAAATCTAATCACTCTTGACTTAAAAATTCACAAGTTGTAGCTATCAGGAAACTTAGACTTCGGCAGTGAAATTTACTGTCGGAGTCCATGTTACCTGATAGTTAAATATCATAGGTTAAAATTCTTTCTAATAAATTATTCAGAGGATACGATTTCAATCATGAAGCGACTCATTCACGCGTAATTTTGGCATACGAGACTGAAGGTAAAATAATTATATTAATATTCGAAGAAGCGATTTATAAATCTCATCTATAACTTAAGAGCCGGTTGTAGTCCCAAAGTATTTTATAGGTACTGGCCCGGGTCTATATCATTTCGACTTCGCGGACCCATAACAGCGATTTTAATTTATAAAAATAAATCTGGGCAAGTGCTAGTCGGACTCGCGCACTGAGGGTTCCGTACAAACTTACCTATGTAAATAGATGAATTCGCAAAAAAAGTTTTTTTGTGACGTATCAACCAATTTACTGTTTTCAGATTTATTCCTATATCTGTGCTATAAGACCTTGTTTTATGTCAAATTTCAGGGTTCTGGGTCAACGGGAAGAACCCTATGAATTTTAAATCCCTTGTATCTTTGATTTGAATTTTGTATCTTTGACATCTGTTCTTGTATTTGTGTGACATTACTGTTTTTAATTAATTTTGAATGTTGACATGATAAGATATAAATAATTTCGAATTAAATGGTCTCTAAGTTTTATAGTAAGTGAAATCCTAGGTATTTTTATGTGTGAAGATCTATTATTTTTTATTTTTAGTTTTCAATGTTATAAATATTTGTATGCCGACACTTACGGCTAAACATGACTGGACTCAAACAACAAATCTCAATCTTGCATGCTACTGTATGTATACAATGTTTAAACAAATAAAGAATATCTTATCTTATCTTATCTTATCTTATCTTATCTTGGGGTGTCGAAATCGAAATATACGTTTTTTGCGACATTAACGGCCGTATCTTTTTTTTTAATTAACCTAAAAGTTCGACTTTTTCACAGCTTCAACCGCAAACCTCAGTATATGGTTTAAATTTCAACTCGATACCTCCATGCGTTCCCGAGATAAAAGTTCTTGACAGACAGACAGACAGACGGACAACAGAGTGATCCTCTATGGGTTCCGTTTTTTTCTTTTAAAATGCGGAACCCTAAAAAACATACTAACTAGGTATTTAAGATTTTTGTTTTCGATAGACCCTTTTAAAAAACACGCTTTATTATTTTATGTCACTTTCATATATTTCCGTAAATATTTGAAAGTGACATTCGTCAAACCCCGTGTGGGATATCTCTATAGATAGGTCTTCAAAAATGATATTGAGGTTTCTAATATCATTTTTTTCTAAATTGAATAGTTTGCGCGAGAGACACTTCCAAAGTGGTAAAATGTGTGTCCCCCCTGTAACTTATGAAAAAAGAGAATGATAAAACTAAAAAATATATATGATGTACATTACCATGCAAACTTCCACCGAAAATTGGTTTGAACGAGATCTAGTAAGTAGTTTTTTTTTAATACGTCATAAATCGTAAACCGCAATTTTCCTTTCAAGATTGCACGGAACCCTCAGTGCGCGAGTCCGACTCGCACTTGCCCAATTTTTTTTTTATCGAGGCATCTAATTTATATCATGGTTTTAATTTTTGATTTTTACCCAGCGGTTGTTTATATATGGTCTGTTTTAATAAAATATTTTTTCATTGTGTTCTCTTTTATATTTTTGGATTTCACAGAGGTTTAAAAAAGTTCAAAGTTAGTACAACCTCGCCTTAAGATTCGGCCCGTATCACAACAATCTTGTAGAATCAATATACCTTAATTTCTCAAGCAATTACTGGATCCAATAACACCAATGTACCGCCCGGGCATCGAACCCATAAATTTAATTCCGATGCCATACAATTGAACCGCTCGACCCTGGTTCATTTGACTTTATGCTTAGTTTAAAGTGGTAGGTAGAGCTTCTGGGTCATTAGTCATAAGTGTTATTTGTTCTTAAATCTTATATATATATAAAAGAAAGTCGTGTTAGTTACACTATTTATAACTCAAGAACGGCTGAATCGATTTGGCTGAAAGTTTAGCTTAGAACCAGGAGACGGACATAAGATACTTTTTTTTTTGAGTAGGGTAGAGTAGGGTAGGGTAGGGTAGGGTAGAGTAGGGTAGAGTAGGGTAGAGTAAGGTAGAGTAGGATAGAGTTGGGTAGAGTAGGATATAGTAGTCAGTTGACGGGAGCGAAGCCGCGGGCAAAAGCTAGTTTATTCATAATATTATTGCCACTGACAAAATTTGATTGTTAAACCTTAGTAGAAATTCAATGCAGTTTCAAAAAATCAGTCCTTACTGAATATCTATCATCAGCCATCGGCCGGCCTCATCCAGTATAAACAGATAAATGTTTTTAAGGTTCCGTACCTCAAAAGGAAAAATGGGAACCCTTATAGGATCACTTTGTTGTCCGTCTGTCTGTCAAGACCCTATATCTCGGTAACGTGTTGAAATTAAAACCATATACTCAAATCTGCGGTCCCTAAAAGCTGTGAAAAAATCAAACTTCTAAGTTAACGAACAGAAAAGATACGGCCGTTTATGTCGCAAAAAACGTATGTTTTGACACTCTCAAGGGAATCAAAATTCATAAGGTACTTCCCGATAACCTAGAATCCTGAAATTTGGCTTGAAGCAAGGTCTCATAGCACAAGTACAGGAAAAAATCTGAAAACTGTAAATTTGTAGTTACGTCGCAAAAAGAAAAACTTTTTTGTAACTCAGAAAAATCTTCATTACTCAATTCGGGAATTGAACTGTTTTCATAGGTAAATTTGTTCGGAACACTCAGTGCGCAAGACCGACTTGCATTTGCCCGTTTTTTTTTAAACCTATTTGTTAAAAAAATATAATTTATCATTTAAAATTTTAGACCAATAAACGTACCTACGGCGATGCGCCACTGGTGCATGGTGGTCATCCCACACATACGCACTAAATAGCACGCACATACGCAATAGGGAGTGGAATTCAATGCCGGAGTCTGTGTTTCCTGATAGCTACAACCTAGGGGTCTTTAAGTCAAGAGTGAATAGGTTAATTCTTGGCAATCGTGGTGAGACTGTGGTTCGCAATTTTAGGTTGTTTTTTTTTTCTCTGGAGACCTAACCGCCGGTAGTTTGAACTCTGTTCCCGATACCGGTGGGATACCGTTTTTATGTATGTCTATATATTTTTTTATACTTTTTGTTTTTGAAATATTCATAAATTAAGATTTATATTAAAAAGTATACAAAAAAAAACTGGGCAAGTTCGAGTCGGGCTCGCGCACTGAGAGTTCCGTACAAACAATTACTTATGTAAATAGTTCAATTCCCGAATGGAGTTACGAAAATTTTTCCGAATCGCAAAAAATAGTTTTTTTTTGTGACGTAATTATAAATTTACAGTTTTCAGATTTTTTCCTATACTTGTGCTATGAGACCTTACTTCATGCCAAATTTCAGGATTCTAGGTCAACGGGAAGTACCCTATGAATTTTGATTTCCTTGAGAGTGTTGAAATATACGTTTTTTGCGACATAAACGGCCGTATCTTTTTTTAAATTAACTCCTAAGTTTGATTTTTTCACAGCTTCAATGGACTGCAGACTTCAGTATAAGGTTTAAATTTCAACTCGATAGCACCACGCGTTCCCGAGATAAAGGAACTTGACAGTCAGACAGACAGATGGACAACAAAGTGATCCTATAATGGTTCCGTTTTTTTCCTTTTGAGGTACGGAACCCTAAAAATAATAAAAAACTGGCCAAATTCAAGTCGGACTCGCGCACGTAGGGTTCCGTACAGTCCGCAGCAAAAACCGGTTAAAAATATCACTTTTGTTGTATGAGAGCCTCACTTAAATATTTATATTATTCTGTTTTTAATATTTGTTGTTATAGCGGCGACAGAAATACATCGTCTGTGAAAATTTTCACTGTCTAACTACCACGGTTCATGACATACAGCCTGGTGGCAAACGGATAGACAGCATAGTATAGCATAGTCGGCCTTATACTGTTCCCACTGTTGGGACTCAGGCCTCCTCTCTAGGAGAGGGAATGGGCCGTAATCCACCACGCGGGCCCAGTGCGGTTTAGTGGATGTCACATGTCTTCGAATTTTTGGTTCTAGGACATGCCGGTTTCCTCACGATGTTTTCCTTCACCGTTTTGAGAGCAGTGGTGATGAAATAAATTACACAAAGTAATGCGCCTGGCTGGGTTTGAAATCGCGACCTACAACTACGTAAGTCGGGGCCGTTACCACTCGGCCACCACTGCTCAGCAGGACAGACAGCGGAACCTTAGTAATAGGGTCGTTTCACGCTTTGGGTACGGAACCCTAAAAATAAATACATACAAACTTTTGTCTTTATACATTATTATATATTGGTGTGAATTTACAATGAACATTTTCTTTTGCTTTCCACGTGACTGAATCCGAATACAATATTCAAATCATAATTATATATACGAGTGTTTTTCGATTAAACAACTTTAAAAGGGTTATTCTCATTCAAAATGAATAAAAGTTGTTCACACTACACGGCTTTAGAAGACAAAAGCTGGATTGTGTGATAGAGGGTGCGGGTTCGATTCCTGAGTTGGTTAAGTGTGAAACTACTGGTACTTAGAGCTTTTGTAGTCTTTAATGCTGGTGTATTTTTTGTGACAAGGGGTGGGAATCACCCCTCTGGTAATTCTCACTTCGGAGATTTCAATAAAGGAACTTTTGGACTGCGGGAATTGTTGGAAGAATTACCTCGGCCCTGGAACGCAAAGAGCAACTGAAAGAACATGGGTGGGCTTTAGTCAGTAAAAGTCTGACACGCCTTCTCGCTCCACCCAGAGCGAAAGAAGTCACTTCATGATTTAACACCAAACAAAAAAAATGGAACGGCATTTTTTTTCGGTGGGAAAAATCATCTTATGACATCCCCCGCTCTTGGGCGGAACGGGAGATAGTGTCAGACTTTTACTGACTAAAAACCCACTCCTGTTCTTTCGTTGCCTTTCGTACCAGGGCCGTGTCTTCCTTTCAGAATCAGACCCTTGGCCCCAGTAGGCTTCGACCCTGCTGGGCCCCTACATTTGCTGACATCTCCTTGAGGCGCGCGTGGAACAGTTCGCGCCGTCGGCGACTTGGGCTCGGTCCGGACGGTTACCGGACGCATAGACTGAAAATTCTCTATAGACCTTATTACTAATGTGTATTTCTTTTTCGCTACAACAATAAATAATAAAATAAGAAAGGGGTTCCTATACAAGAAATGTTATTTTGTTCGATTTTAATATTGTACGGAACCTTTCATGTGCGAGTCTGCCTCGCACTTGGCCAGTTTTTTTTAATTTATTAAAGGTTGACTGATTTTTTTGGGAAAATCATCTAATGACATCTCTCGCTTTTGGGCGGAGCGAGAGATAGTGTCAGACTTTCACTGATTAAAAACCCACTCCTGTTCCTTCGTTGCCTTCGTCCCAGGGCCCTGGGTTTCGTTTTCACACAACCCATGGCCCCATTAGGCTTCGACCCTGCTGGGCCCCTGCGATTTGCTGACAGCTCCCTGAGGCGCGCGTGGAACAATACGCGCCGTCTACGACTTGGGCTCGGTCCGGGCGGTTACCGGACAGTCGGACGGCGGGCTACCCATTGTTCGCCGTCCGCAAGCCCGCAAAAGGTTGACTGATAGAGAATGCCTTGTTTCATTACCGCTACTGTAAAACTTTATTTTTAATACAGTTACGAAGAAATAAATGAACATGGGCTGATGCGCGACTCGTGGGGGCGCTTAGCGCCTAGCCTGATACAATACATACAATCAATTGTGACGGGGACAATTTAACTTCACTTTTTTTTGACTGACCGACATTTTGACAATAATAATTCAAAAGTGCCTGTCAATGGTTTATTTGAAATAAACGTTTCTGATTTCTGAGCTTGTGCACTTTTCCGCACTTGGTGCGGAAAAATAATTCATTTACTTATTAAAAAAAAAAGTAAAAATCTAAAACCCGACTACGACAAAAAAAAAACGACGCTGAAAAAGCATGAAACAAGATTTTCAGGATGCAGAAATAAGCAAGGTAACTGGAGAAACAAGAACAGAACAAAAATCTTGAAAATCTTGTTTCATACTTTTTCAGCGTCGTTTTCTTTTTACACATTAGTTTTTGTCCGTTAGAGGGGGCCATATCGAGTATTGTGACGCAGCCTATATTCAGCGGACAATCAAGACGGTTCTAATGATACCTCATAATTATGTCGAGTTCCGATAAGTAGATTAAGAGCTATGAGGGAACAGATGAACATACTCACATACATACATAGCCTGTCAAAATCATAACCCTCCGTAGTCTGGGAGAGTGGGTAGTGGGTAGACTGGGAGTGTGGGTTTTCAATTCAATATCTTTATTTTCAGACTAATGTCCATCGGTGTTGTAGTGTTGTTGTGTGTTTCGAGTGAGTGTATTGAAATAGTACATTTTGATACAAATGCAGAAAGTTTGTCATTGCGACCGAGGCGGAATTCGCACGAGCCGTAGACGAGTGTGTTATGGAACCGAGGGCTGCAGTGACAAATTTGCACGTGTATCAAACGACTTGTTTCAATACATGATCTTGATTTATATATTGTATTTGTTTTTCTTAGATTATTGTTTATATTTATGTTATGTTACGTCAGTCTCTGTCGGTCGGTGCAATAGACAATACACAACCACAGACTAAGCTGTAGACATCAGACAACTGTGTTTATTGTCTAGTGTCTATGGTGCAGCACAGTTATGCCCGGTTTGCACATGGCCCGACAGATTGCACAGATTGATTGTATTTTATTGTGCGTCTATTTGGGCAGAATAAACATGTTTACTTTCTTTTTTCTATGATTAATGTAATGTAGAGCACGTGCACTTTTCTGCACTAGTGCGGAAAACCGTCTATTGCGTGCCTAAAAGTGGTGGGATAAGAGCCGGTTTTCGAGTGTATTGAAAAATAATAAACCATTTATTATTGTCACCTACTATTCTGCTCACACCAGTAAACTTAAAAGGTTTGCACTAAATATGCGTCCGATAGCCTTTAATGATAGCCAGCACCCATCATACAAGTCGTAATGATAAAAACGCTGAGTTCTCAAGATATAGCAGCTAGGGTTGCCACGAAAAATATTATAGTAATAAAATCATTTTTTTTTTTTGATTGATATAAACCAGTGCTTGACTGCGATCCCACCTGATGGTAAGCAGTGATGCAATCATTGATGGTGAGGCGCACTAGTTTATTAATAGCTTATTCACTCTAGCCTTGAAGGCACCTAAATTACAGTTGGACGTCTAAAATTAATTTTATTTAATGTGGACGAATTTTTTGATGCCCTATGAGTTTTATTTCTACCCGTTTGTACATATATTATTTTCAGTTTGTGTATATATTTATTAAGTTATAATATTTAGTAGTTAAGACGTATATATAAATTAATAAAAAAAAAAAAAAAAAAAAAAATATCATTTTTTAACATGTAGCTATTATCGTTTAGAAACCTCTAGTTAGAGGTATATGGAATAGGGTTCTTATCATAACGTGTTAGAAAATAGAATAGAATAGAATTTTATTTTGCAAAGTTTTAATTTAAAATGTAAGTCTTGCGAGAAATGAAGTTATATACAGTATATAATAATAATATAATAATAATAATATTCCACAACTATCACACAACGCCGTCTAGTCTCAAGCTAAGCAGAGCTTGTGTTATGAGTACTAGACAACTTATAAACATACTTATATATTTCTAAATACGTACATATTATAGATAAATTACACCCAGACACAGAACAAATGATCGTGCTCATCACACAAACATTTGTCCTGTGTGGGAATCGAACCCACGACCTCCGGCATAGCAGTCAGGGCCACTGACCACTAGACCAACAGGCCAGTCGAGGTATACACCCTATACAAATCCCACGCCATAATTATGGTGGTAAGTCCCCTCTTTGAGGCGTGGCTGGAAAGACCTCACGGCGTCCTTACCTTCCGCATGACGCAGGTTCTCACCGAACACGGTAAGTTCGGAAGTTTCTGCACCGGATTCGTGCAGAAGAAACGCCCGGATGTCACCATTGTGTGGACCGCCCGGAGAACACGGTGAAGCATACGGTAGAGGTGTGCCTCGCCGGGGCAGAGCAACGCCGTGTCCTCGTGGGGGTGATCGGCGACGGCGATCTCTCGCACCGGGCCTTGGTACAAGCCATGGTCCGGAGCGAGGTGGAGTGGCAGGTGGTCGCCTCCTTCTGCGAAGCAGTAATGCTAGCAAAGGAGGCGGCCGATCGCGTTAGGCATCGATCCTCACGCCCCAACCGCCGCCGGGATACCGATCCCGATTTCCAGACGGCGAGCAATGGGTAGCTTGCCGTCCGACCGTCCGGTAACCGTCGGGCCCGAGCCCAAGTCGTCGACGGTGCATTCGGTACCACGCGCGCCTCAAGAAGATGTCAGCAACTGTAGGGGCCCAGCAGGGTCGAAGCCTACTGGGTTCAAGGGTCTGATTCTAAAAGGAAGATTCGGCCCTGGTACGAAAGGCAACGAAGGAACATGAGTGGGTTTTTAGTCAGTAAAAGTCTAACACTATCTCTCGCTCCACCCAAGCGCGAGATTTGTCATTAGATGATTTTCCCAACGAAATAAAAAAATCTATTGTTGGTACAATTAGTTTTTGCAAATGTTTATTCTGTCCACATTTATGAGGTGTACAATAAAATTTATAATAAATAAATAAATATAGCTTAGTCTCTGTTTTCAGCGCATTGGCCACTAATTTCTTTGCATGCAAGTATTTTAAACGGTGGTTACACCTTACAATTTGCTTCCCCACAACACGGAGATTTGCGGTTTCAATTCCAGTACAAAACAAAGACTGGGATGACTTAGGTATATTGGTTTGAGGTTTCAATGTTCACGGAGGTTTATTTATTTAATTTGAACACGGAAGTATTAAGGCGGACTTAATAAAAAATCGCCAGTTTTAAGTGGCATATTGCTCACTCTATTCAGGCAGAATAAACATGTTTTCTTTCTTTCTTTCTTCTTCTTTCTTTCTCACAAAACAGATGGCCGATGGGGCCGAAAGGTTCTGGGGTGGCGACTGCGTACCGGATGACGCAGCGTTGAACGCCTCCTAAAAGGTGGTCCGATGGATGCGAGATGCACAGGACCGTTGGTTGTGGTGACACTTCAGGGAGGCCTATATCCAACATGGTTGATGCAGAGACGAATTGCGGCACCCATATAGCGACATCTATGGCGCCACATAAGAACTACAAGAAATACGAAATCCTGCATCGCGCAATCATAGTTCTCCGCGCGAATGAATATATACGACAGTCCGAAATCATCTATCGGGCAGTTGCCCACCAAGACATAAAACCCGTCTAGCTGGAGGATTCTCCCTTTCCAACGGAGGTGTGTGGGACTTTACTTTCTGTTTCGTATACCTCCAAACCCATAGTAATATTTATTTATTTTAAAGTAAAAATATCTGAAGGTTGTAGCTATCATGCCATCTAGCAGCTTTGGACTCAGTGGAAAGGCGTGCGAAGAGGCTAATTGGGGATCCAGATTTGGTTAAGTCCAATCTACAAAGCCACACAGGCGCACAGGCGCAGGGTAGCCAGCCTATCGGTATTTTACAGGTTGCATTTTGGAGAGTGTGCGCGGGAATTGCATGACTTGATTCCGCCATCTCCTTTCTACCATCGGACAACCCGACGTACGGCGAGTATCCACCCTTACGTTGTTGTCTGACACTATCTCGCGCTCCGCCCAAGAGCGGGATTTGTCATAAGATGATTTTCCCACCTATAAAAAAAAAAACCCTTACGTTGTTGAAACTTCAACGGTCCGGACTAAGCGTTTCGCTTCGTCGTTTATACCGCGTACATCGAAGGACTGGAACAATTTTCCTGCTGCGGTCTTCCCGTCCAACTATAATTTAGGTGTCTTCAAGGCTAGAGTGAATAGGCTCTTAATAAACTAGTGCGCCTCACCATCAATGATTGCATCGCTGCTTACCATCAGGTGGGATCGCAGTCAAGCACTGGTTTATATGATATAAAAAAAAAATTCAGGAAACACTGATAGGTTCTTATTCTAAAAATCATCATCACTTACAAGCGAAATATTTTTTAAGAATTATTATAAATTTCTCGTGCGTGAAAACCCTACAGCATCGTGCACTTAATATTATCATTGCTCTCTCTAATGGAGACTGCTTGTAATGCACATGGGAGCTAAAATTATACTACGTATGACCTCTGGCACTGCTTGCTTTTGTACTCCAGTTTCAAGCGCACTGCAAGCCTAAATATTACGCTTGGGAATTGAATACCTCTCCCTGTTCTCATATTTACGAAGTCCATATTAAGTAGATATTAGAATAGAATAGAATTTTATTTTACAAATATGGGTACTTAATACACAATAGATCTTAAGAGCGACCTTTTCGAGGACCACACAACCGCTCTTACGTGAGATGTTATTACACATCTTTCTCTACATATTTTGGATACACAGCTATCTTGTGGATATTATCTAGGCTTATAAAGAAATCAAAACATAAAGAGTTAAAGACCCCAACAGGCTTCGACCCCGCTGGGCCCCTACGGTTTGCTGACATCTCCTTGAAGCACGCGTGGAACACTACGCGCCGTCGACGATTTGGGCTTGGTCCGGACGGTTACCGGACGGTCGGACGGCTATAATAAATTGTGATAACATAAGAATAAATCAGTCTTATAATGTTCCCAGTGCTAGGACTCAGGGCTCCTCTATAGGAGAGGGAGTGAGCAATACAACTGACTGGCCGAAGGTGCGGTGTACTAAGCCAAGGTCGCTGATGAGGCTGAGGGTGATGACCAGATATGACCAGGTAGGCATGCTGGTGGTCAGGATACCCTTTATAACCGTGGGTGCTGGCTGTATGACTCGCTGCTCGAAAGCTTGAGGAAGTGATGATGACGACACGAAGAAGTAGCTGCACGAAGGCTGCGCTGACGTTCTTAGTCGAGGGTCATCAGTTTGGAGGTAGGCGGAACAGAGAGTAAAGTCCCGCAAACCTCCGTTGAAAAGGGAGGATCCTCCGGCCGGTCGGGTGTTATGTCTGGTGGGCAACTGCCCGATAGATGATTTCGGGCTGTTCTATATGTTCTAATCGCGCGGAGAACTTTATATGCGCGATGCAGGATTAGTTCTTATGTGACGCCATAGATGTCGCTACAGAGTATTGCTCATTTCTATTTTTTTTTAAAGAAATAATCTAGTGTTTGACTGCGCGATCCCACCTGATGGTAAGCAGTGATGCAATCGTTGATGGTGAGGCGCACTAGTTTATTAAGAGCCTATTCACTCTAGCCTTGAAGACAGCTAAATTATAATCGGATTGTGAGACCGCAGCAAGCAAATTGTTCCAGTCCTTCGATGTACCGTATAAAAGACGAGGCAAAACGCTTAGTCCGGATCGTAGAGGTGTCAACAACGTAAGGGCTGATGGCGGAATCAAGTCATGCAATTCCCGCGCACACTCTACAAAATCCATCCTGTAAAATACCGAAAGGCTGGCTACCCTGCGCCTGTGCTCCAGGCTTTGAAGATAGGTGTTAACTAAATCTGGATCACCAATTTGCCTCTTCGCACGCTTTAGAATATTTATTATTTTTATTATAGTAGAGTATCGGAGATCAGTGTAGTATCGTATAAGTATCGGGGAGCAGTGGTGGCCGAGTGGTAACGGCTCCAACTTACGAGTTTGTAGGTCACGGGTTCAAACCCAGCCAGGCGCATTACTTTGTGCAATTTATTTCATCACCACTGATCTCTAAACGGTGAAGGAAAACATCGTGAGGAAACCGGCATGTCCTAGAACCAAAAATTCAAAGACATGTGACATTCACCAATCCGCACTGGGCCCGCGTGGTGGATTACGGCCCATTCCCTCTCTTAGAGAGAGGAGGCCTGAGTCCCAGCAGTGGGAACATTAAAAGGCTGATTATGCTATATGCTATGCTAGAGTATCGGAAGACGCAGCGTTGAAAGGCCTCCTACAAGGTTGGGCGAAGACCTGGGGCCCAAGTCTGCTATTTTTATAAATTCGTCATTCCAACACGATCCCATTGTCATTTTGCTAAAAGTTCGTAATCTGCTAATTCATAATGATCGATCATTGATCGGTCAATGGTCTCGTACCAAAGTTGTGGTAGAATGACAATATCGAGCTTATTAAAAGCAATGTCTGCACAATGACGTTATAATGGTAGGTCACTCATCAAAGGAAGGAACTGTCAAAATTTTAGCAGATTACCGCATACGTTAGATATTCATTTGTCAATATGTACGAGATTACCATTCTATGCCACTTCTTTCAATGGAGTGTCAGTGGTTGACCATTGGAAAGTCATAATGACGCCATTGTATTAGTAGATTACCAAACTTGTCAAAATCAACAATTATGAAATCAATGATAGACCATTCCGACACTTTTGTAATAGTAGACTTGGCAGCCTGGTGAGGGTCGCGGGAATCCGATGAAAGCGGGACGCACATGACCGGTCATTATGGCGACACTTGGGGGAGGCAGAGGCAGTCCAGCAGTGGACGTCTTTCGGCTGAAATGATGATGATGTTTAATTGTTGAGAGTAAAGTCGCGAATTTTAAAGATTCCTAACACCCGGGCGAGGTTGGGGCATTCCGTTAGTAAGTATAATTATAAAAAACTTTTTAGAAAAAAAAAAATAACCGACTTCACTAAAAAAAAACACTAAAAGGATCAAAATAACTTTAATTTCGGAAGTCGGTGTTTCTCGGTATTGTTTTTTCTTATTTAACACCGACTTCCGAAATTAAAGTTATTTTGATCCTTTTAGTGTTTTTTTTTAGTGCAGTCGGTTATTTTTTTTTTCTAAAAAGTTTTTATTTCACACTTTTTAGTTGCGATACACTTATAAACAGAGTGCCTATTTCTCATGACAATTCCAATGAACCCAAATACTGCTAGGTTACATTGTTTTATTATAAAGTTCCTGTGTCTACCTTCCTCCTTCCGGCTCCATCATTAGATTAGTTCGATAATACCTTATAGCCAAAGAGCATCTCACGACAATTCTAATAAGCCCAAACACGGCTAGGATACATTGATTAATTACGGAGTTCCTGTGCCTACCTTCCGGCTCCATCATCTGATCAGTTCGATAGTACCTTATAGCCAAAGTGCATCTCATGACAATTCTAATAAGTCCAAACACGGCTAGGTTACATTGATTAATTACGGAGTTCTAGTGCCTACCTTCCGGCTCCATCATCATCATCAGATCACTTCGATGATACCATTTTCAACGTAACTATTCAGAATCATTCATTTATTTGTATTGTCATAGTCGCTAAACTATATCTTCATTGTGATATCTATTTGAGTATGAAGTTCCGTTGACCATTTCTGGTCTTCTTCATCAGTTCCACTTCATCAAATGTTACTTTTTGACTGTAAATGCTTAAGTTCTTGATGAAAATACTAAAATTACCATAGGGTTGCCTATAATTTTTGAGGAGTTCCCTCGATTCCTCATGGATTCCATCATCAGAACTGGATTTTGAAAAAAATGGGACCAATCTGGAAGCATATCCTATAAAACGAAAAAAAAAATTGCAAATCGGTCCATAAACGACGGAGTTCTGAGGTAACAAACATAAAAAAAAAACACAACCGAATTGATAACCTCCTCCTTTTTTTTGAAGTCGGTTAAAAATTGTTTTCAAACAAAGATGTCGGCCACTTGAAGTCTTTAGACTCATGAATCGATTCGTGCTAAACTCGTCCCGATTATTGCCGCCTCATCGGATGAATGACTAATCGGCCCCGATGAAGATAATCGTCTTTCGAAGATTATTCGGTTAAAAATAAACAATTAATTGAGTTAACAGCTTCATGGTCAATTAGTAGGTAGAAATTGTGAAGATGTTTCGCATTCTTTTGGTTGATTTTTAGCAAGCAATCAGGTGGGTTTCCGAATTTCTCTATTTTGTGCTAGTGCACACATATCTTAGTTATATTCTTAAATAGCTTTTGCCCGGGGTTTCGCCCGCGTACATAAAATATAGCCTATGTCACTCAGGAATAAAGCAGCTTTCTATCAGTCGGACCAGGACCCCTAGCCAAGTTACAATCGTATCGTTCGCGCCGAACGCCTCGAGTAGGCCACGCCTCCGATTCCTTTGTTCTGACGTCATCTCAACGCTCAGTCACGTGGTCAGAACAAAGGAATCGGAGGCGTGGCCTACTCGAGGCGTTTGGCGCGAACGATACGATTGTAACTTGGCTAGGGGGGCAGTACTTTCAAAGATTACCTCCTACAGACAAAAAAACCGGGCAAGTGCGAGTTTGACTCGGGTACTGAGGGTTCCGTACAAATTTATCTATGAAAACAGTACAATTTCCGAATTGAATTACGAAGATTTTACCGAATCGTAATTTTAACTACAAATTTACAGTTATCAGATTTTTTCCTATACTTGTGCTATGAGACCTTGCTTCATGCCAAATTTCAAGATTCTAGATCTACGGGAAGTACCCTATGAATTTTGATTCCATTGAGAGTGTCGAAATACATGTTTTTTGCGACATAAACGGACGTATATTTTTATTTCGTTAACTTTGAAGTTTAATTTTTTCACAATTTCAAGGGACCGCAGACCTGAGTATACAGTTTTAATTTCAACTCGATACCTCCACGCATTCCCGAGATAAAGGGTCTTGACAGACAGACAGACAGACGGACGGACAAAAAAGTGATCCTATAAGGGTTCCGTTTTTTCCTTTTGAGATACGGAACCCTAAAAAGAACAAACTTTACCTCTTTAATTACTATATTATTATTATTTTGATACACCCTCGTAACTACGAGATATTTCGTGGCTAGCATTCTATGAGCTTATAATCGAATGATCGTAAGCTGCTATTGGCTCCATTGTATGAGTCACAGTTAGCGAGTGTGGTAACCATGCTACGATTGATTTATTACTTACTGCATTATTTGACGTGGCAATATGTTTCGAGAATTGACAGTTTGACTACTTTGGTTAGATCGCAAGACTGCTGAATGTGGGGGTCCTGAGTTCAAGTCGAGATCGATACCCAATCAGCCCCCCTAGCCAAGTTACAACCGTTTCGTTTCGATTCTCTTTTCGTTGATCGCCTCGAGTAGGCCACGCCTCCAATTCCTATGTTCTGACCACGTGACTGAGCGTTGAGATGACGTTAGAATAAAGGAATCGGAGGCGTGGCCTACTCGAGGCGATCGACGAAAAGAGAATCGAAACGAAACTGTTGTAACTTGGCTAGGGGGGCAGAAGATTTCCATCGCATTTTAACCATAAACCTTGAGCTGTCTAGCACGACTCAGGCGCGAGTCCTATTAAAAATCAGCCTAGTAAAATGACTGAGTCTTATTACTAAAGACTGGAAACTGTAGTCTTGTTTTCAGACTTAAGTCGTGTAAAATGAAGTCCAGTCTTTTTTAAAGGCCTTTTAGTATTAGCATTATCAGCCTTTTTAATGTTCCCACTGTTGGGACTCAGGCCTCCTCTCTAGGAGGGGGAATAGGCCGTAATTCACCACGCGGGCCCCGTGCGGGTTGGTGGATGTCATATGTCTTCGAATTTTTTGTTCTGGGACATGCCGGTTTCCTCACGATGTTTTCCTTCACCGTTTTGAGAGCAGTGGTGATGAAATAAATTACACGAAGTAATGCGCCTGGCTGCGTTTGAACCCGCGACCTACAACTCGTAAGTCGGGGCCGTTACCACTCGGCCACCACTGCTCTACCAAAAACCTTCAAAGGCCTTATACAACTAAGACTCTTGCATCACTAATTTCTGCTCCTTACAGAAAAAAAATACGATATTATAATTTTTATAAGCTGACCAAGTTTCCATTCAATTTCGCCGAAAGGCATACCAACTTACAAAAAATAATAAATCATTTCTTTTTTCACCTTTAATTAAAATACTGAATGGCCAACTACCTCAGTCGGGTTATAAAAAAAAAACATACAATAGAAACGTCAGAATCTATTGTCATAGTTTGACACCTCTCATAAAGACGTTGTGTCAGGTTGTTGAAAGAAATAGAATGGGTTCCGTAGAGTTCTATTTATGTTATTATGTTAACGCCTCTTTATGTTTTTAGCTTTTATTAAAAAGCGGAAGAAACTTAAAAGTTTCGGGTGCTCTGTAATGATCAAAGATATTTTATACGACTACTTAAATCTTACTAATTTTATAAAGTCGAAACTTTGTATGTATGTGTGTGTGTGTATGTTTAGAATAGAATATATATATAGGGCTTTTAATATATATAAAATATGCATATAATAAATGCCCTAAAGTACTAAAAAAGCAATCTAAAGTACGGCGTCGAAAAACTCCTCCGCATGGCTGTCTACGGTAATGTACCCAAAAGACTGGCTGGCTGGGGCTGCGGAAGTAACGCCCGAGTGTCACCACTGTGTGGACCGCCCGGAGGACACGGTGGAGCATACGGTAGAGGTGTGCCCCGCTTGGGCAGAGCTCGCGCCGGGTCTGAGTACAGGCCAGGGTCCGAAGCGAGGTAGAGTTGCAAGCGGTCGCCTCCTTCTTCGAAGCAGTAATGCTAGCAAAGAAGAAGGCCGCACGTGCGTGCACGAGGGAACAGCCCTCACGCCCCAGCCGCCGGGATCCCGATCCCGATTTCCAGCCACCCTAGGCGCGGGCTTGCGGGCGGCGAGCAATGGGTAGCTCACCGTCCGACGGTCCGGTAACCGTCCGGACCGAGCTCAAGTCGTTGACGGCGCGTACTGTTCCACGCGCTTCAAGGAGATGTCAGCAAACCGTAGGGGCCCAGCTGGGTCGAAGCCTACTGGAGGCTAAGAGTCTGCTTCTGAAAGGAAGACTCGGCCCTGGTATGAAAGGCAACGAAGGAATAGGAGTAGTTTTTTAGTCAGTAAAAGTCTGACACACTCTGTCGCTCCGCCCAAGAGCGCGGTATGTCATTGGATGATTTTCCCACAGGAAAAAAAGGGTTTGAAGTCGAAGTCGATACGAATGGGTAAACAATGCTCTAGATTTTCATTAACCTAATTAAATAACCTAAAAACTTGTTAAAAACCATCTAAAATTAATTTATTTTGACAGCTTCGTAATTACAAGGTACCAACATAACAACTGTCAAAAGGGTTCACCTCTCAAGGAACTCTAAATGAGCTCAGCGGGTACCTGTCAAAAAGGTGACGTTTTAATTAAATTCAAAGGCTTTTTGTCTGTCTGTGTGTTTGTTTGTATAGATGTATATATACAATGAGGATGGAAACTGGGTGAAAGCTACTGTTTTATTTTGTCTGTTGAAAGGTTGGCGGGACTGGTCAATTGGCACTTTGAATGGGAACACGGCAGGCATTGAAGCTGTGTGGTAGATCTACTTCTTGGAATCACAGGAATATACTCTTTCTTATGAAGCTATACTAATAATAATAATATAATATAATATAATATAATATAATATAATATAGTGTGCAAGTCACCCCCTGCCTTTTTTCGATGGATATTAATAACGTTGTTCAGGCAGGGGCCATAGTCTTAACATAGTTCCATGTTACCAGTCCACTTAAGACTCCAAAAACCATAGCCCTATTATCTTTGTTCTCCATATGTCGCAATAGTTTTTCAACAACCGGGGGTTGTCCTTGGGTGCACTAGCATAGCGCGTACAGAGATAATCGTCGGTTGGTATCATGTTCCATTATAATTATCTAAAGGGCCTCTGCGAGTTGGCTTCGGCTGCTCGTACGCCTTCCAAAGGTCCAGGACCTCAGGGTTCTGAGATAAATATTGAAAATACATATAATAATATTCCACAACTATCACACAACGCCGTCTAGTCCCAAGCTAAGCAGAGCTTGTGTTATGAGTACTAGACAACTGTTAAACATACCTATATATTTCAAAATACATATTATTATAGATAAATTACACCCAGACACAGAACAAATGATCGTGCTCATCACACAAACATTTGTCCTGGGTGGGAATCGAACCCACGACCTCCGGCATAGCAGTTAGGGCCACTAACCACTAGACCAACAGGCCAGTCAAAAAAGCTGTCTAGAACTTTATTTATACATATTTGTAAGTAGAATATTTTTCTTTCGTTCTTTATATCCAACTTATAATTCGTAATACACCTCGTAATATTAAAAAGAGTTATAAGTTTATATGTAGACGGTAATCTCTGAAACTACGGAGCCGATTCTGAAAATTCATTCACTTGTTATAAGTGAAAGAATTTAAGTTTATTTCAATTAATTTTTACAAACACAAAAACCCAGTGCATGACGCTTTTTTTTAAGATGGGAAATCATCTGATGACTTCTTACGCGCTAGGGCAGAGCGTGAGGGCGTATCAGACTTTTACTGACTAAAACCACACTTATATTCCTTCATCCTTGATTCCTCCTTTCAGAAATCAACCTAGGCTTCGGCCCTGATATGCCCTTACGGTTTCGCTGAGGTGTGGACGGCTGGACGGCCAGATACCACGTGCTCGTCGTCCGCTAACCGCGAGGGTGAAGCCACGAGCAAAAAGTCGTTGCCAAGAACTATGCACGTTTTCCTAACTCCATTACTTAACGGCATCCTGTCCCAAACGCCAGCAGTACTATAAATCCATACAAGGCATGCGGCAATGCGGCTCTCCACGACTTGACGCACAATTTGTGAGGGGGAGCATAAGTGAGATGGACGGACGACACGCGACTCCCGGGTACAGTTGTCTGCAGCGTTTGAAATTGAAAGTTTTATAGGGAATATGAAGTAGACAGACTTGTGGCTAAATAGAAATAGAATATATTATAAATACTTTTATTATGTGCGAGCAGTGGTGGCCGAGTGGTAACGGCCCCGACTTACGAGTTGTAGGTCGCGGGTTCAAACCCAGCCAAGCACATTACTTTGTGTAATTTATTTCATCACCACTGCTCTCATAACGGTGAAGGAAAACATCGTGAGGAAACCGGCATGTCCCAGAACCAAAAATTCCGCACTGGGCCCGCGTGTTGGATTAGGGTCCATTTCCTCTCCTAAAGAGGAGGCCTGAGTCTCAGCACTGGGACTACTAACAGGCTGATTGTGCTTATGCTTACTTTTAAATAGGACAGACACAGCACAACGGTTACAAACACAAAGTAAAAAAGAACAAAAGCACAGGATGCGCCGAGCGTGCCCGCACAGAAATGGTGACCACTTCAGCATTTGAAGGGCGTCAGACACCCGGCGCAGGTTTTCAGTTGACACCCCGCAGTGACGCACGGACGAGGGTAAAAAAAATGAATGAGAAATAAACATAGATAGAATTTTTCGCAAACTTCTGATGAGGTCCATTGTGAACGACCACGTTTCAGAGCCATATGTCATCACTGGCAACACACACTGGTATTTCAATATTATAGACTTTCGTCTTGAGACGCTTTTTTTTAGGCGGGAAATCTTCCAATGACTTTTCTCGCTCTAGGGCGGAGCGAGAGGGCGAGTCAGACTTTTACTGACTTTGCCTTGCGTTCCAGGACCCTAGATTTTCCTATCAGAAGCGAACCCATGGCCCTAGTAGGCTTTGACCCTAATGGGCCCCTACGGTTACGGGTACGCACGTGGAACACTACGCGCGGTCGACGTCTCGGGCTCGGTCTGGACGCTTACCGGACGGCTGGATGGTGAGCTAACCATTGCTAGCCGTCCGCAAGCCCGCTCCTGCGGTGGCCGGAAATCGGGATCAAGATTCCGGCGGCTGGAGCGTGAGGGCCGCGTCCTCGCGCTTACACGTGCGGACTCCTCCTTTGCTAACATTACTGCTTCGCAGAAGTAGGCGACCGCCTGCCACTCCTTCTCGCTTCGGACCATGGTCTGTACCAAGGCCCGGCGCGAGAGATCGTTGCCGCCATTCTCCCCCACGAGGACACAGCGGTGCCCAGCCCAAGCGGGGCACACCTCTACCGTGTGCTCCACCGTGTCCTCCGGGCGGTCCACACAGTGGTGACACCCGGGCGTTTCTTCCGCACGAATCCGGTGCAGGAACCTCCCGAACTTACCATGTCCGGTGAGGACCTGCGTCATGCGGAAGGTAAGGACACTGTGTTCTTTCCAGCCACTCCTCAAAGAGGGAGGGGACTTACCGCCATAATTATGGCGTGCCCAAGCAATAGGTAGGTAATTTTTGAAGTTGAGATAGGCAGCGTCTATAAAGGGTTATTTGTAAAACACTGGCAACCTCTCAGGACTGTGTTACTAACATCATAAACAACCACTTTTGTTCTATGACTTTTAAAAATTTATCATATTTTAGTTTATCAGATTTTCATACAAAAATAAAAATATTTAAATTGAACGTTCTAAATGAACAATAGCGGAGGGGAGCGGGGATCGGGCAGCGGGGGTGGTTGATGCGTTTGCGTCGCGTCATACAGACATAGGTAGGTATAGCAAAATACAGAGTTGAAATTTATTTATTTATTTAAACTTCATGTACAGTAGTGGTACATAGGCGGACTTAATGCAACAAGGCATTCTCTACCAGTCAACCTTTGGGTTAAAAAGACAATACTGTGGTAGGTTTGCACAATAAATAAATAACAGATACTTCAAACAGATTTTTTTTTTCTTTTTAAATAAAATACATATATAGGGTGACTGGTAATTAGTGACCGATACTTAAACACGTGATTTTACTCATGATTACAAACCACTTTCCCAAAGAAACTTTTTTATATTATCATTAGTTTTATCACAATAACAAAACAGCCGTTTGAAACTTGGAATTGGCGCGCGCGCTTTCACCCGGTCAGCTGTTAACGGCGCGGCGCCCGCGCCAGCGTTATCGATGACGTAAGCAATGCTACATCTTTCGGTAAAATAATATCCAGACTAGTATTTTGGCAAGAGCTGTTTTGTTATTGTCATAAAACAATAAAATAAAAAATAAAAAAGTTTCTTTGGGAAAGTTGTTTGTGATCATGAGTACAATCACGTGTTTAAGTATCGGTCACTAATTACCAGTCACCTTATATATGCTAAAATTATAAACTAATAAATACTATGAAAAATATCAAATCGTTAAGAGAACTTAATAATAATTCTGACGAAGACCAAACTAAAGTTGAGAGGACTTCAAGTAGTAGTTCCGAATTTTACACTTGAAGGAAAATTTACTTTCAGCTTTTTGAAATGTGTTAGATAAAACAACGAAATCTTGAAGGTTTGTCTTTGGTAAATGAATTATGTTTTGTAAAAAGTCATAAAACAAAAGTTGTTGTTTATGATGCAAGTAATACAGTTTTGCAAGGTTGTTAGTGTTTTACAAATAACCCTGTATATACACGGAGCGACGTATTTGATACTTTGTGCTCTAACCAATTACTGGAGAACTCCGATCATAAGTTTCCAATTACTTACCTATTACTATTATGAAACCTTATACTCATTAGTTAAGAAGTAGATAATGAAGACCCATGGACTTGATTGATAGCATAGTCGGCCTTATAATGTTCCCACTGTTGGGACTCAGGCCTCCTCTCTAAGAGAGGGAATGGGCCATAATCCACCACGTGGGCCCAGTGCGAATTGGTGGATGTCACATGTCTTCGAATTTTTTGGTTCTTGGACATGCCGGTTTCCTCACGATGTTTTCCTTCACCGTTTTGAGAGCAGTGGTCATGAAATAAATTACACAAAGTAATGCGCCTGGTTGGGTTTGAACCCGCGACCTACAACTCGTAAGTCGGGGCCGTTACCACTTAGACTTAGACTTGATTGATAATGATTTGAATTTGTGAGTTGTACACACACTCCAACTTTTTAGGGTAATTATTTCAGTAAGTTGCTTCATCAAGAGGCAATGCAAAATAACTTTAATCTCGGAAGTCAGTGTTTCTATAATAGTTTTGTCTCTTCGTTATTTAACACCGACTTCCGAAATTAAAGTTATTTTGCACTTTCAGTGTTTTTTTTTTTACATTGAAGTCGGTTGTATTTTTTTTGTAAAAAGATTTTTATTTTACACTTTTTAGTACCACCATTAAAAAGTACCTCTCAGCTACACTTAAATACCTTATAGCTAGAGTGCATCTCATGACAATTCTAATAATACCAAACACGGTTAGATTAAATTAATTTATTACAGAGTTCCGGCACCTAACTTCAGGCTTCATCATCAGATCAGTTCGATATATTCCCCATATTCTTTCAGTCAGTCATCGACTACACTTATAAATAAAGCAATGTTACTTGTTACGACAGTTCTGCTGTGATCCTATGAGGAGTTCTGTTCCATATCTTCGAAGTTCAAGATCAGGTCATAACAATATTTCTATGGGACCAACTCGGAAGCATAAACTTTAATTAAAAAAAAATAATTCATAATCGGTCCACAATTGAGCGAGAAATCGGTGAACATACATAAAAAAAAATACGTTCAGCCGAACATAGAACCTTCTCCTTTTTGAAGTCGGTTAAAAAGAGAGATTCCGTGTAATTCCGGGTAATTCCGTGTTTTAATCGAATATTTCACAAAACTTGTTCCAGGAAATACGTGTTTTTTTTTAAACCTATAAAACTTTTTTAGGAAAAATGTTGTCATTCAGAATCTCGATTAAATGTGCAAGGCTTGTATTGATGTACTTTTTTATATTTTTAATATATGATTACATTATGGAGAGCTAAAGTTCACGGAAAATAGCAGATTTTCAGAGATCTTTACTAGTTTTACACATATTTATGTTTTCATTTCTATAGAAGCCTAGATAATATCCACAAGATAGCTGTGTATCCAAAATATCTAGAGAATGATGTGTAATAACATCACAATCACTTAAGAGCGTTTGTATGAAAATGTACACCAAAAAGGACGCTCATAAATAAAGACTGTAAATAATGATTTTACTTAACAAATGTAACCACTTTTCTCCCCACCGGTACAGTTAAATCAATTGGAAGCTGGACACAGATTCAATGGAGCTAATTGTGTGTCGCTTGCTAGGAGACTAATTATGTTATGTGGGGTAAAGTGGGGAGGAAACGTGGTGGCCTAGGAGTAACCGCCCCGACTTACGAGTTATACATCGTGAGTTCAAAAGCAGGCACACGCTTTGCTTTTTTGTAACTTTTTTCATCACCACTGCTCTGAAAACTGTGAAGGAAAATGTCGTGAAAAACTGGCATTTCGTAGAACAGCTAAGGAGTGGAATTCCCTGGTGGAGTCTGTGTTTCCTGATAGCTACAACCTGGGGGTCTTTAAGTCAAGAGTGAATAGGTTACTTCTAGGCAAGTGTGATATCGACACACGACATCCCCCGCTCTTGGGTGGAGCGAGAGACAGTGTCAGACTTTTACTGACTAAAAACCCACTCCTGTTCTTTCGTTGCCTTTCGTACCAGGGCCGAGTCTTCCTTTCAGAATCAGACCCTTGGCCCCAGTAGGTTTCGATCCTGCTGGGCCCCTACGGTTTGCTGACATCTCTTCGAGGAACACGTGGAACAATACGCGCCCGGTCCGGACGGTTACCGGACGGTCGGACGGTGAGCTACCCATTGCTCGCCGTCCGCAAGCCCGCGCCTACGGTGGCCGAAAATCGGGATCAGAATCCCGGCCGCCTCCTTTGCTAGCATTATTGCTTCGCAGAAGGAGGCGACCGCCTGCCACTCCTCCTGGGACCATGGACTGTACCAAGGCCCGGCGCAAGAGATCGCCGCCGCCGATCTCCGAGGACACGACGTTGCTCTGCCCAAGCGGGGCACACCTCCACCGTGTAAACAAACGTAATTTTTTTGCCGTTTTTTGCTTCGGACGGACGGTACGGAATCCTCCGAGTGCGAGTCCGACTCGCATTTGAACGGTTCATTTTTTAAACCATAATTGACTAAAGTGAACGTACCAACCCGCACAGGGCCCGCGTGGTGGATTGCGGCCCGTTCCCTCTTCTAGAGAGGAGGCTTGAGTCCCAGCAGTGGGAACATTATAAGGCCGACTATGACTATGACTATGAACGTTTACGTAAACGCAATCGAGTACGTTACAAAACTTGTACTAGGCACTCTGTACCCGAAGCTCAAACATCTTACGTAGGTACTGTGGCGACCATGCAGGTCCCACTAAGGCCCGTGCCTCACTGGGACGCTGCGCTGCCAGTTCGCGCAACCAAGAACATGCGTGCAGTTCTATGGTGTGTACCTCACCTGGCGACTGTTGGTCACGTAGCCAATCCATACATTTTTTTTGGCTACTTGACCTGGCTACGCCGCCATGGCGTCCCAGTGAGGCACAGCTCTAATAGTTACTAACTTGCCAACTTGCATGTTATACTTTTAAGGTTTATGCGATAAACAGATTAGTTTTGATTGATGTTCCAACAAGAGATAGGGAGACGTCATACAAAAGTCGAGACATAATTTTTATACATAAAAACTTTTTACAAAAAAAAATATAACCGACTTCAAAGTAAAAAAAACACTGAAAAGTGCAAAATAACTTTAATTTCGGAAGTCGGTGTTTCTATAATTGTTTTGTCTCTTCGTTATTTAACACCGACGTCCGAAATGAAAGTTATTTTACACTTTTCAGTGTTTTTTTTTACTTTGAAGTCGGTTGTATTTTTTTTGTAAAAAGTTTTTATTTTGCACTTTTTAGTTATGGTACCACCACTAAAAAGAACCCCTCAGCTAAACTTAAATACCTTATAGCCAGAGTGCATCTCATGACAATTCTAATAATGTAACACGGTTAGATTACATTAATTTATTACAGAGTTCCGATGCCTAACTTCAGGCTTCATCATCAGATCAGTTCGATATATTCCCCCTCTACTTTCAGTCAGTCATCGACTACACGTATAAACAAAGCAATTTTACTTGTTACGACGGTTCTGCTGTGGTCCTATGAGGAGTTCTGTTCCATATCTTCGAAGTTCATGATCAGATCATAACAATATTTCTATAGGACCAACTCGAAAGCATAAACTTTCAATCAAAAAAAAAAAAATTTAATTCGGTCCACAATTGACCGAGCAATCGGTGAACATACATAAAAAAAAAAACATACATTCAACCGAACATATAACCTCCTCCTTTTTGAAGTCGGTTAAATGTATTTGATAATAATAGTTTAAATCTAACCAGAAGCTTTATTCAACTAATTGTTTGACTTTATTACTTTATTAGTGTAGATATAATATGTAGATAGTTTATTAATTTGTGTATGTATTGTATAATTGTATGATATTTATGGTTTATTAGTATATCTTTTCTTGTACCTATTCGCCTTTTCTCTTTCTTTTATTGCACCTACCACTATTTATCTCTGCATCACCGAAAGGTTGACTGGTAGAAAATGCCTAAGGCATTATGTCCGCCGCTGTACGTTTGTGCATAAAGTATTTAATAAATAAATAAATAAGCCTTTCATTTGCGTCTCCACTATCACAGTACACACATTTCATAACATCCTTAGCCCCACATACACGCTCACATTTACTCGCTACTCCAGAGCGATGCATCAAATCTGTCACTTATCTCAGATGCTTTGAAACCCGTTGATAAATCGTCTCCCCACCAACATAGAGGATGCATTGATTTAAAAGATTTAAGATTGAGATGTTCATATACTTCTGAACCGGTCTTTTTTAAATTGCAGCACTTAAAGAGGTACTTTTTAATAAACTAGTGCGCCTAACGATCAACTATTGTATCACTGCTTACCATCAGGTGGGATCGCAGTCAAGCACTATCATCACCTTAGACGAGGACTTGCGGACGGTAGGTAGCTCGTTGGTAACCGTCCGAACCGAGCCCAAGTCGTCGACGGCGCGTACTGCCCCCCTAGCCAAGTTACAAACGTTCCGCTCGCGCCGAACGCCTCGAATAGGCCACGCCTCCGATTCCTTTGTTTTGACCACGTGACTGAGCGTTGAGATGACGTCAGAACAAAGGAATCGGAGGCGTGGCCTACTTGAGGCGTTCGGCGCAAACGATACGATTGTAACTTGGCTAGGGGGGCAGATCCACGCGCGCCTCAAAGAGATGTCAGCAACTTGTAGGGGCCCAGCAGGGTCGAAGCCTACTGGGCCCAAGGGTCTGATTCTGAAAGGAAGACTCGGACCTGGTACGAAAGGCAACGAAGGAACAGGAGTGGGTTTTTAGTCAGTAAAAGTCTGACACTATCTCTCGCTCCACCCAAGAGCGGGGGATGTCATAAGATGATTTTCCCACCGAAAAAAAAAAATTGTCAAGCACTATCATTAAAAAAATATTCACTTTAAGTGAAGTAAAGTAAAAAAATATATATTTGCGGTAATAATAATTTGGCTCTATCCTTACTCGTTACTAATCATATTTGTGTAGTCAAAAGAAAAAAAAAACGTAATCCCAAAATTTTCCACGGTGTCATAATTGGTTAATTCATAATTGAATCAATCATTCATAACAATTGCTACTTGAATACTACTCGCAGTGTTTATTCATTTTTATCGCCATTCATTCATTCATAATCTGTACAATATTTCCATAAATTGAGTGACATTTTGGGATATAAACAAACGCTAATAACTTTGCTGTTTATGAATATTATTTATTGAGACTTTATTTAAATATTAACAAGACCTTTTCTAATAAGCCCTTTAAGTATTTGTACTAATTAAAAATTTGTGCTGTATAAACAAAACAAAAACACCGACTTCAAAAATTAAAGATATTCACAGTTAAAACTATATAATGAACAAGTAAGTTACCTTTTTTGTGGTGGGGAAACCATTAAATGACTTCTCGCGCACTAGGGTGGAGCGAGAGGGTGTGTGACTTTTAGTTTCATTTACCCTTTGCGATATAGTACCACGGGTGACCTTCTAAGAAGTCAACCCAATGCCCTAGCAGGCATCGGCCCTGCTGGGTTTTGCTGTCATCACTATACGCCGTAGACGACTCCGGACAGTAACCGGATGGCCAGACGGTGAGCCACCCATTGCTCATCGTCCGCAAGCCAAATCAAATCAAATCAGTTTATTGCACACATGTTGTACAGTGGTTGGAATAAAAGTTAAAAGTTTCAAACATGCACCCTGTAAGGGCACTGCAAAACAAATATTTCAATAAAATAAAATACATTTCAAAATTCACACTTACATTTAAAAAGGAAAAGCAAAAATTATTAGTATTACAAGTATTAAAATAACGTCAAATCAATTAAATGTCAAAATAAATATGAATGTCAAAATAAATGGAAATAAAACGAAAATAATAATAACATAGGCAGGGCAGTTTTGTGGCGAACTGTTGGGCATTAGCGACCCCACGGACCCGATCTCCAGGGAGAAATCTTGTTCCTCATCTCCGGCTTGCCTTTGTTGGCCGGCCGTAGTGAACACTGACGAGGAACCGAGCTCCCACCTCTCTCTTGCCTTTATTGGCTGGCTTGAGTGGAGATTCGCAAGAGCAAATGTGCTCAGGAGAAGGATGTATAATCCAGTAAGATGCTGGTAGGGATCTTGACCGTACTTCCAGGATTGTCCTGATAGCCGTGGTATACCTCTCCGCTCTTCAAGTACCTCAATATATGTTGCCACCTTGTTGCTACGTCACTTCGTGCTAGCGACCGTTTTTGGGAGCCTATTTATTGAGTGTGCAAGTCATCCCCTGTCTTTTTATCGATGGAAATTAATAATAATAACATTGTTCAAGCCCCCTGCTTGAACAATGTTGTTATTATTAATTTATAGTATTACCATAGTCTTACCATAGTTCCTGGTAACCAGTCCACTTAAGACTACTAAAACCATAGCCCTATATCTTAGTTCCATATGTCGCAATAGTTTCTCATTAACCGGAGGTTGTCCTTGGATAAACTAGCATAGCATACATGGATAATCGCCGGTTGGTACCACGTTCCATTAAAAGCGTATAAGGGGCCTCTGCGAGTTGGTTTCGACTCCTCGTACGCCTTCCAAAAGTCCAGGTCCCCAGGGTTCTGAGATATAATAACAAATAACAATAGTAATAATAATTTTGGGTAGTTTAATATGTACCTGAGCTTATTTAATTTATTAGTTTTTAAATCTTCAAAAAACTCTATCAGTGTGTAGTAGCACTTCTGGTTCAAATAAGTGAACAATTTTGTTTTAAATAAATTGAGTGTTTTAATTTCTTTTAAGCCTACACCTGACGATGGCTGGTAGGTTGTTTCTTTCTAAGAATTCCACAAAGGTAAATCTCTACCTAAACCCTAGAGTGTAACAACCGTGATGTTATGCTATAAGCTCATTAACAAATCATTCACATTGTTACTCACGTACCCGGAATGGAGGCAGTCATCCGAACATTCGAACGATATTTTTTTACCATCTGTCTTCATACATTCATGTCTTGTTTGTATCTATACAAGTGTATGTGTAGATTTAAAGGCGACCGTCCACTGTTTTGTATACTTTTTTTTACCGACTTCAAAAAGGAGGAGGTTATATAATATAATAATATAATATTCCACAACTACCACACAACGCCGCGCGCCGTCTAGTCCCAAACTAAGCAGAGCTTGTGTTATGGGTACTAGACAACTGATAAACATACTTACATATTTTTAAATACATACATTTAAAGATAAATTACACCCAGACACAGAACAAATGATCGTGCTCATCACACAACCTTTTGTCCAGGGTGGGAATCGAAACCACGACCTCCGGCATAGCAGTCAGGGCCACTAACCACTAGACCAACAGGTCTGTCAAACAATGCAACAATGCTGATATTATAAACGAATGAATAATATGATAAATATATATATGTTCGATTGTATGTATGTTTAGTGTTTAGTACCAAAAGGGACCTTAATACTAAGATTCCGCTAACCGTCCGTCTGTCTGTCCGTCTGTCACCAGGCTGTATCTCATGAACCGTGATAGCTAGACAGTTGAAATTTTCACAGATGATGTATTTCTGTTGCCGCTATAACAGCTAAATACTAAACACAGAATAAAAATAAATATTTATGTGCGTTTCCCATACAACAGACATGATATTTTGGCCGTTGTTGCATTTTTATTAATCTTCAAAAAAATAATATTTGAAACTCGAAATCCAAGTACCACATGGTACTTGTATGTGGACTTTGACAGAATGAAGCATAATAATAATAATCATTTATTTTGCTAGAATATGAGACATATTCAACCACAATCAGGTGTGCGTAATGGCGTGAATGTCACATATTTAAGACGCAAACTCAATAAATTATATGGTATGGGACGCTACCTGTGTCGACACTCTTGCGCCATCCCATCTTCCTAGCTCGTCGCGCTGTGCTGGTGCTGCCGCTGCGGCTGCGGAGAACCTCAAGCGGCGAAAATATAACAACCTCGTCGGTAGTTATATTTTTGAGCCGTTTGGGGTTGAGACTCTTGGGCCGTGGGGTCCGAGTGCACATGCGCTTTTTAAAGAATTATCCAAACGGCTAGTTGACACTTCGCGTGACCAAAGGGCTGGCTTTTACCTCGGTCAGAGATTAAGCATTGCCATACAACGTGGCAATGCTGCCAGTCTTTTGGGCACACTTCCAGTCGACAGCGATGCGGAGGAATTTTTTGACGCCATATTTTAGGTAGGAGTTATTGTGTATATATTATGTAATTTTAATTAGTTAAGTGTTTTTATTTTTCTTGTTAAATCGTATTATCAAAATAAAATAAAAAAGCATCTGCCCAGATTATAAATTATATCAATTTTCAATAAAATATGTAAATTCGATGTCAATAATAATTTAAAATAATGATGTCGACATAGAAGCTATACAATTACAAATGTCAAGATAAAAATTATGCAGTTAAAAAATGCATAGCATGCATAGCATAGCTTGCTTTGGTGCGGTACCTTAACACGTATCATCTTGTGAATGACTTGACAGGTTTGAGCAAGCTGTCTTCACACTGACACGATGATAAGCTGAGTTGTGACTTAGAGAAGGGGTCAGTAGAAACGTTACATAGAATAACAAGTATACTGAACAGCTAAGGAGTGGAATTCCCTGCCGGAGTCTGTGTTTCCTGATAGCTACAACCTAGGGGTCTTTAAGTTAAGAGTTAATAGGTTACTTCTAGGCAAGCGTGCTCCATCGTCGGCCACATCATCGCTTTCCATCGGGTGAGATAGTGGTCAAACGCGAAACTAACCTCAAAAAGGACCCTCTTAAGAGCGTGATTTCATTGTGAAGGGAAATGCTCTATTTACAAAATTAACGTAATTTGTTACCATTTCTAAGGTTTCGTACCCAAAAGGTAAAAACAAGACCCTATTACTAAGACTCCGCTGTCCGTCTGTCTGTCACCAGGCCGTATCTCATGAATCGTGATAGCTAGACAGTTGAAATTTTCACAGATGATGTATTTCTGTTGCCGCTATAACAACAAATACTAAAAACAGAATAAAATTTATATTCAAGGGGGTTCCCCATACAACTTACGTGATTTTTTTTTGCCGTTTTTTACCTGCGGACGGTAAGGAATCCTTCGTGCTCGAATCAAGAAAAAACAAACAAACAAAAAAACTTTTTATTATTATTTATATTTATTATTATTACTCTTGCTTTATTTAAAGCGACGATGGAGCACGCTCGACTAGAAGTAACCATTATTTTTGTATGATTTTTAAACTTTTTTGAATATTCTCTTAATAAACTAGTGCGCTTCATCATCAATGATTGAATCACTGCTTACCATCAGGCGGGATCGTAGTCAAGCACTGGTTTATCTTAATTAAAAAAAAACTTTTTACCTTAATTTATCTAAGGGTACAGGTATCGGCACGGATCTTGAGCGCTGACTTTTGCTTGCGCAGAAGTAAAATATCAGGTCTCTTTGGTGGTATGAAGTGAGACGCGGGGGCGGGGAGTGTCAGTGATTTGCTCGCCACGCATCGCATCATAGACGTCACTCGTGATTGGTTCCCTGCGCTTGCTGCACGTACCTAACGACGACGAGTACACTTCCGTGCCAATAAACTGACTTGTGATTTTTAATCCATCGATTTTATTTTTATTATTGGTTATTTTATTAGTGGTTATTATGTCACCAAAAATGGTTTAGCCGAGAACGCACACAGAGAAAGTTCCTTTCAAAAGTAGGTAAAATGTTAGGAATTTCTTCGTAGGGGTGTTACAAATCTTTGAAATTTTCGTCTTTGCTACAATATGCATACCTTCCGGTAGAAATTCTCTAAAAGATAATGAAAACCGTATGAAAATCTGTTGCATGGTTAATAAGTAAACGGAATAACAGACAGACGAACACAGAGACTTTACTTTAAACTATTTATGTTTTTTTTTTTTTTACCTATTACCTGAATTAAAAAGATAGCAGGTAAAAGAAAAAATAAAATAAAATAAATGTACATTTTTTTTGCCATAAGCATACGATCCCCACTCTTTCGCCGAGCGCTCAAGATCCGTGCCGACACCTGTAAACTGTTTTAAATTAAGACTTTCCAAGTAGCTATTGATTATTCAGTTTAGCAGCTGTGACCGACATATACACTTCCTTATCAGTTAAACATATCAGCGACAGGAATTAACCCAGTTTTGTGAAGTATTTAGTAAAATCAACATGAATATAAGCCGAGATAAATCGTAGGATATCCTAGATTATTATGCCGTGTTGAAAGGCGTTTTAAATTTCCATATGGGTCTCTCTGTGTCTGAGTCAGAAGTGAATACATCCGAAGGAGTACCAAGATTGCCGACACAGCCCGAAGAATTGTCAAACACAAGGGACTGACTACTGTCCCTGGGCACGTTGCTCGCAGCACAGATAATCAATGGGACTGAAAGGTTCTGGAGTGGCGACAACGTATCAGAAGATGTACCTGTAACGCCTTCCCACAAGTTGGACCGACGACGTATTTTTTTTTTAATTGATATAAACCAGTGCTTGACTGCGATCCCACCTGATGGTAAGCAGTGATGCAATCGTTGATGGTGAGGCGCACTAGTTTATTAAGAGCCTATTCACTCTAGCCTTGAAGACACCTAAATTATAGTTGGATGGCAAGACCGCAGCAGGCAAATTGTTGCAACGTATGGCTTTTAAACATGGTCACTCACAATGGGCCTGATCAGAAGGCCTAAAGTCACCCAAAAGGGCAATGTAAAGGACTATCCTCGGAGTTTCCTTGCGTGATCGCATCAGGAATGAAGATATCCGCAGGAGAACCAAGGTCGCCGACATAGCCGGAAGAATCACCAAACTTAAGTGGCAGTTGTCAGGGCACACCGCTCGCAGAACAGATAATCAATGGGACCGAAAGGTTCTGGAGTGGCGACCACGTGCCGGAAGATGTAGCGTTGGAAGGCCTCTCACAAGGTGGACAGGTGACCTGGTGAGGGTCGCGGGAATTCGATGGACGCGAGATGCTCAGGACCGGTCGTTATGGCGACACTTGGGGGAGGCCTATGTGGACGTCTGATATGATTAGGTTGTTTTTTATTACATTGTTGAGCTCAAAAATATTTGAAGTGTCTGTTGTATGACCTCGACAAGATAATTTAATTACTTATTTAAACAAAATAACAGTTGCACGATGACAAAATGCATATTATCTGGGCCTCAAGTCTGCTATTACAATAGTGTCAGAATGGTCTATCATTGATTTTATAATTTCATTTTGACAATTTTGGTAATCTATTAATTTATTGGCGTAATATAATCTGCTAAAATTTTGACAGTTCCTTTGATCAGTGACCTACCATTAAAACGTCATTGTGCAGTCATTGCTTTTAATAAGCTCGATATTGTCATTCTACCACAACTCCATTACGAGACCATTGACCGATCAATGATCGATCATTAAGAATTAGCAGATTACGAACTTTTAGCAAAATGACAATGGGATCGTGTTGGAATGACGAATTTATAAAAATAGCAGACTTGGGCCCCAGATCATTTAAAATGAAAATTCAACTAAGTTTTGTGTCACACATGTTTTGGGTAGATTAAGGTGGGAAAATCAAGTATCTCCTTCCGCTCTGGAGCGGGAGGGAGTGTCAGACCTTAACTGACTACGACTAACCCGTGTCCCTTCTTTCCCGAAATCTGACTCAGCATACATAAATATTTTTACACGACTAAAGTTTCGACATGCAAAGTAACATAATTATAAATAAAAAGTTCCATTGAAATCGCAACATCGATTACTGAGAAATTGCTTGATAATGGAATGTGCCGACGAACCGAAACAATTCGTCCAGAGAAGTAGATACTTACAGTCACAGAATTAAAAGGTCACCTTATGTCTTGTTTTGTTCCATGTGTTTCTATTTTCTGTGATAACTCGCTCATAGTTCTACCGCTTTTAGGCACGTAATTTACTGTTTCCGCACTAGTGCGGAAAGTGTGCAAGCTCACCCCCACCACAATTGATTATATTTATCGTATCAGGATGGGCGCCGCGCGCAGCCCCCACTAGCCGCCGATCAACTCTCATTTATTTATTTCTTCGTAGTCGTTTGATATCTGTGAAAATTTGTCACTGCAGCACTCGGCTCCATAACACAAACTTTTTCCACTTGTATCAAAATGTACTTACATTCATTAATGTTTTATGAAAACGTTTTTTTTTAAGCTATTGCATAGCTTCTATCGCGGGCCTTGAGCGCGGGGACCGAATCCAGAAATTCCGTAACGAAAAATATACATCACGCTCCCCACTCCGACGGGCACGGAGGTGTGGCTTGGAGGCCGACAGGGACCGAACACCTATTTTAGAAAAGTCGTTAACGACCTGTGTGGCGCATTGGTACAGCGTTCTACCTATGTTATCATCGTGCCTCGAGTTCAAATCTCGGTCAAACAAAATAGTCTTTTTGTATTATAAAATAGATTATAGTAATGTTCTATGATAACAACTGAACATACTTGTAGCAATTTATGAAGTAAACAAGAAAGAAAAAAAATTGTTTTCTTATCGGTCACCACGCTCAAAAAGTGTAACTTGAATTAATATCACAGAAAAAGAAATACTGCATAAATAAAATAAATAAATAATTATAATTGCATAAGTTGATACAAAATGCTATGCAATAGCTTTACCGCGGCAGTCCCCGAGTGCCACACTTATTTTTTTTTTAATATTGTAAATTCTATAATTTTACCACTACGCAGTGTTGCTGTATTTTGGTACGAAGGGTGCCGGTGTAATTACAGACGCAGAAGGTAAATGTTACTCGGAACTTAGGTAACCCCTCTGCTCATCGAACGAGGTGTTGAAGTTTGTATGGAAGTTAATTTGACAGCTGTCAGTTGTCAGTCGTGACGTTAGTCGGAGTTGTTCGTATGGTTCCGCGCAGCAGCCGATCCGAATTTTGAGTTTCGAGTTTTATACCGAATTGTAGTAAATGTTCTAAATTCGAGGGGAATGAATTCGGATTTAGTGTATATTTATGTTACCGGCAATCTATATAATACCTGGGGCCAGGGGCGCCGACTTCGTGGGTGCTCGGGTGCTCGAGCACCCATGAGAAATAAACAGTGGGTGCCGAGCACCCCTGAGAATAGACATCAAGAAACAGATCAGTAATCGCCTTTTAGGTTACGTATAAATTTCTTGATATTAAAAAGTAGTTTCATTTTTATATATTGGTTTCATTTTATATTTTTATAAAACATAATTAGTAATTAAGTACGCAGTATGTAAGTAGTACATTTATTTATTTGTCGGTCAATCAGTGTGCATTTCTCTTCTCACACTTCGCCACTTTTTCGAGTCATCAAATGAGCATGAGCACCCATGAGGTTTTCTAAAAGCCGGCGCCCCTGCCTGGGGCGTCCAGGCAATGTATAAAATATTATGAATAGGTAATTGGGTCCGTAACATACTTTACTTAGGTACATAATGTATACAATTCCTAGGGATTTTATAAAGTCTATATTTATCAATTTTAACCAATCTACCTAGAAAATGACGAGCAAATAAAACATATTCTATTAGTTAAAATCAATGTGTTTAAGAGACGAGAGCGGAGAAGGAATTGACGTAATTTTAGGGCACCCCGACACGGATAGGTTAGGTTTGAAGGCTAAGGTGGGTGCGCAGCAGAGCGGAGCTTTTTTTTTTTTTTTAGGTGGGAAAATCATCTAAATCACAAATCTCGCTCTTGGGTGGAGCAGGAGATAGTGTCGGACCCCTACGATTTGCTGACATCTCCCTGAGGCGCGCGTGGAACAATACGCGCCGTCGACGACTTGGGCTCGGTCCGGACGGTTACCGGACGGTCGGACGGCGGGCTACCCATTGCTCGCCGTCCGCAAGCCCGCGTCTACGGTGGCCGAAAATCGGGATCGGAATCCCGGCGGCGGTTGGGGCGTGAGGACCGTTGCCTCACGCGATCGGCCGCCTCCTTTGCTAGCATTACTGCTTCGCAGAAGGAGGCGACCGCCTGCCACTCCTCGCTCCGGACCATGGCCTGTACCAAAGCCCGGCGCGAGAGATCGCCGCCGCCGATCGCCCCCACGAGGACACGGCGTTGCTCTGCCCAAGCGGGGCACACCTCCACGGTGTGCTCCACCGTGTCCTCCGGGCGGTCCACACAGTGGCGACACCCGGGCGTCGCTTCCGCACGAATCCGGTGCAGGAACTTCCCGAACTTACCGTGTTCGGTGAGAACCTGCGTCATGCGAAAGGTGAGGACGCCGTGAGGTCTTTCCAACCACGCAGCAGAGCAGAGCTTGGGAGCGAAGGCGGGCCCTGGTTTTAAGGAACCAGGGCACGGCGCGAGAGTTCGCACGCAGTTTGAACCAGGAGTTGTGGACGGCCCGTCATACAATGATTGACTGGCCTGTTGGTCTAGTGGTTAGTGGCCCTGACTGCTATGCCGGAGGTCGTGGGTTCGATTCCCACCCAGGACAAATGTTTGTGTGATGAGCACGATCATTTGTTCTGTGTCTGGGTGTAATTTTATCTATATATGTATGTATTTAGAAATATATAAGTATGGTTATCAGTTGTCTAGTACTCATAACACAAGCTCTGCTTAGCTTGGGACTAGACGGCGTTGTGTGATAGTTGTGGAATATTATTATTATATTATTATTATACAATACTCGAAGTTGTGGACGATTACGTTTACCTTGGACATACAGTCCAGTTGGATAGATCTAATTTCGAGACAGAGGTCAACCGTCGAATCCGACTCAGCTGGGCAGCGATCGGGAAGCTGCGCGGTATATTCTCGTCCAATATACCACAGTGTCTCAAGACGAAAGTCTATGACCAGTGCGTGTTGCCAGTGATGACATATGGTTCCGAAACGTGGTCGCTCACAATGGGCCTCATCAGAAGGCTCAAAGCCACCCAAAGGGCAATGAAAAGGGCTATGCTCGGAGTTTCCTTGCGTGATCGAATCAGAAATGAAGATATCCGCAGGAGAACTAAGGTTGCCGACATAGCACCAAGAATCGCCAAACTTAAGTGGCTAACGTCTCGCAGAACGGATGGCCGTTGGGGCCGAAAGGTTCTGGAATGGCGACCACGTACCGGAAGACGCAGCGTTGGAAGGCCTCCTACAAGGTGGACCGATGACCTGGTGAAGGTTGCGAGGAATCCGATGGATGCGAAACGCACAGGACCGTTCATTGTGGTGACATTTGAAGGAGGCCTATGTCCAGCAGTGGACGTCTATCGGGTGAAATGATGACTACCTTGGCACGAACTCTTCAAAAGACTAACTTTACTTGTAAATAAGTTTGTAAGCATAAACATAAAGCCGACAACACCAAACTATTTGTACTATTACAAATATCCTACACTACATTTTAACACTATACCTGTCTCTGTCTCTCCACAGCGATGAAACCAATGAGTGAGCGAGACAGAATTATAGAGAAGGAATGTAATGAATGCCAGTAAATCACTTAACGGCTAGGGATGTGCCCTTGTCGATGAATTTAGTGTTGTTTTAAGTAATGTATCCTTTGTTTTGGTCGGTATTTATAGAATGTGTGACTGTGTAGTCATATGACGGAATTTGGTGTTTAATTTGGATTTTTTTTTTTTTGTTTGAATATTTATTTTATAGAATTTTTTTACCAATTCGATTGGTATAAAATTCTATACATATTGAATATAGGTACAACATGTAAGTACTTACTTAATAAACGCATATCCTGAAAGGAGTACCTAGGTCTAGAATCGGTAACATTGGTACTTAAACGGAACACTTATAGGATGACTTTGTTGTCCGTCTGTCTGTCAAGACCCTTTATCTCAGAAACGCGTGGAGGTATCGAGTTGAAATTAAAACCGTATACTCAAGTCTGCGGTCCCTTTAAGTTGTGAAAAAATCAAACTTCTAAGTTAACGGGAAAAAAAGATACAGCCGTTTATGTCGCAAAAAACGTACATTTCAGTATTCTCAAAGGAATCAAAATTCATAGGGTACTTCCCGTTGACCCAGAATCCTAAAATTTGGCATGAAACAAGGAAAAGGTCAAGGAATAAATCTGAAAACTGTAAATTTACGTTTAAAACGATCTGGGGGGCTATTGGCTAACTTTTTCAATAACAGTTGACAACTAGCATTCGTTGCACACTAAACTTAGTTGTCAACTGACAATTTCATTAAATTGGTATTACTTAACACACAAGTGACTAACAAACTACGGTGGAATTATAAAAATTTACGGTGCCTATTGTGACCACTCTAAAATTTTATCGACTATTAGGTATACAGCTTCAAAAGCTTACACAATAGCAATTTTAAAAGTATCGATACAATAACTTCTGTCAAAACGTGTTACGGTGGCTATCAAAGGCACCAGTGGCTAATGACGTCACTGCAGTTGGTCACTGAAGATAGGCAATACGAAACTAGCTGTTTGACAGTTCAATGATTCACATTGTTAACAAGTGATCATCACTTGAACTGTCAACAGAGTTACGCAATAGCCCCGCTGGTCAGTTTTAGTTGGCCATATCATGAAGCGATCAATTTCTAAGATTTGGCCACAAGTCCACGACATATACTATACATTTTCAAAGACAAGGACCTGACGGCTAAGTGGCTCCAACTGGTGATGTGAATTTTCCCGAATACCCTCATTGAAAGTGAAAGAACGAGATAGTTTGGAGAATCTTGTTCTTTCACTAACATTATATAAATCAGAAATCAGAAACGTTTATTTCAAATAGACCAACTACAGGCACTTTTGAATTGTCAAAATGTCAGTCAGTCAAAAAAAGAAAAGAAGTGAAGCTAAATTGCACGTTCCAAAGCGTAGATCTCTATGGAGAAGAACGTGCAAGAAACTCCATGGACACTCTTTTAAATCATATTATGAGTTACATAAATCTTGGTTACATATTTCATGTCGCTTCTAATATGTGAGCACAATGTAGATAAATAAGAATAAAAACGAATTAAAAAGATAGAAATTGAATTAAGCCACTGGCAGCTAAGAGATAACCAGTCTCAACCGACGGCACCCGTTCACGAGTATGACGCGTGCATCAGCCTCACTCAGCTCAACCATTTTGAAGGGAACTGAATATATAAATCCGTTCGTGCATGACATCACTAGTTACAATGCGTCGTATGCTCTTAATGGTTGCGCCTAACGAACTGTTGATAGTATCTGTGATGCTGGAGGGATCAGCAACAATTTGGGCATAGCTTTCGAGACGTTATCTGGTTTCGCTTGTGGCGGCAGAGATGAAAGGGAATCGGTTTTCTTGGTCTTGCAGCCATCTAGTTAAATATTCTATTCAGTTTATTGGTCTGTGTATTGGGATTGCACAATTTAATTCCGCCATGTCCGTTCCATCATCGGACCATTAGACGTACGGCGTTGCGCCACCGGTACATGCTAGACATCTCACCCATACGTACAAAGCATTTTGAGAATACATCCATTGTGCGTACAGCTAAGGAGAGGAATTCCTTGCCGGAGTCTGTGTTTCCTGATAGTTACAACCTAGGGGTATTTAAGCCAAGAGTAAATTGGTTGTTTCTAGGCAAGTGTGCACAACGTCACTTACCATCAGGTGAGATATCCTCGCGCTCTTCAAAGAGATGTCAGCAAACCGTAGGGGCCCAGCAGGGCCAATGCCCGGTAGCTAGGACCGCGGAGAATTTCTGAAAGGGAAACCCGTAGTCCTAGAACGCAAAGGGTAATTGAAGGATACAGGTGTGGTTTTAGTCAGTAAAAGTCTGACACGCCCTCCCGCTCCACCCAGAGCGCGAGAAGTCATTTTGATGATTTCCCACCTTAAAAAAAAAAAAAAAAAAAAAAAAAAAACACCAGGTGAGATAGTGGTCAAGACGCGATCCTATATATAATTAAAAAAAAAAAAAAAGGAATCGGTTGTCTTGGTAACTGCAACCTGAGGGTCTCTTAGGGCGGAATTCACCAATAAAACTAATCGCGTTTAGCCGCTGTCACTAGTGTCACTTGTAAAAATACAACAAAAGAAAAATACAGACAAGTGACACTACTGACAGCGGCTAAACGCGATTATGCGAGCCAAACGTTAAAACGCGATTAGTTTTATTGGTGAATTCCGCCCTAAGTCAAGAGTGAATAGGTTCAAAGATAATTTTGGGAGCATAATTTGTGAGAAGTTTCATTCTACAGATTTCATACGTGTTGATCCAAAGGTCAATTTTTACAATGTCCTTTTTGAAACACTTTGTAACTAAAATGTTGCCCACCCCTGCTAGTAACTTGATCTAGAGATGTTATCTCCCCAGTCATGGCTAGTTCGTTTATTATTACGACCTCCTACCTTATAGGGAGCGGCAGAATTCTAGGCATACGAACACGCAACTTTTTTGTAGGAGAAAAAGCTTATCCTGAATTGCCTCTAAAATAATAATAATATTCCACAACTATCACACAACACCGTCTAGTCCCAAGCTAAGCAGAGCTTGTGTTATGAGTACGAGAAAACTGATAAACATACTTATATATTTCTAAATACATACATATTATAGATAAATTACCGAGGAGGAGTGGCAGGCGGTCGCCTCCTTCTGCGAAGCAGTAATGCTAGCAAAGGAGGCGGCCGATCGCGTGAGGCAACGTTCCTTACGCCCCAACCGCTGCCGGGATTTCGATCCCGATTTCCGGCCACCGTAGGCGCGGGCTTCCGGACGGCGAGCAATGGGTGGCTCGCCGTCCGATCGTCCAGTAACCGTCCGGACCGAGCCCAAGTCGTCGACGGCGTGTATTGTTCCACGCGTGCCTCAGGGAGATGTCAGCAAATCGTAGGGGCCTAACAGGGTCGAAGCCTACTGGGGCCACGGGTAGTGTGAAAGTGAAACCCGGAGCCCTAGGACGAAGGCAAAGAAGGAACAGGACCAGGAGTGGGGTTTTAGTCAGTAAAAGTCTGACACTATTTTCCGCTCCGCCCAAGAGCGGGATTTGTCATAAGATGATTTTCCCCACCTAAAAAAAAAAAACCCAGACACAGAACAATGATCGTGCTCATTATCACACAATCATTTGTCCTGGGTGGGAATCGAACCCACGACCTCCGGTATAGCAGTCAGGGCCACTAACCACTAGACCAACAGGCCAGGCTTTGCCCGCATGATAGCATAGCATAGTCAGCCTTATAATGTTCCCACTGTTGGGATTCAGCCCTCCTCTCTAGGAGAGGGAAAGTGACAGTTAAAAATATCTCAAAAAGGCATACTCCCGCGATCCCGGCTGAAAAGTATCCTAAATGCTAAAAAAAAACAATTTTAATTATAGAAATTAAATTGTCTGTATGAAATAGTGTAAAAGGAAGTCAAATTAAAAATAAGTTTCAACTAGTTAACACTGGTGGACATCCCACCCATACGTACAAAGCATTTTGGGAACACATTCATTATGCGTACAGCTAAGGAGTGGAATTCCCTGCCGGAGTCTGTGTTTCCTGATAGCTACAATCTAGGGGTCTTTAAGTCAAGACTCAGGAATGTGCTTCCCCTTGACATAAAAAAAGGAAGAAAAAAGGAACTGCTACTTGAAGTCCTCTCAACCTTAGTTTGGTCTTCGTCATAATTGTTATTTTTAAGTTTCCTAATTATAATGTATTTATTAGTTTATAATATTAGCATAATATAATTATTTTATTATTGTAACTTAATTTAATGATACTACATTCCACTTGATATTTATCTGTTATTTATTTATTGTGCACACCTACCACAGTGTTGTCTGTTTTAACCCAAAGGTTGACTGGTAGAGAATGCCTTGTTGCATTAAGTCCGCCTATGTACCACTACTGTCATGTACAGTTTAAATAAATAAATATGAGTGGTTACTTCTAGGCAAGCGTGCTCCATCGTCGGCCACATCATCGCTTACCATCAGGTGAGATAGTGGTCAAACGCGAGCATATAAAAAAAAAACACTCATAAACTACCCACAATAAACAAAATTTTAGGGTGCTGCAGGACATGGACTACGTGTGTACCAAGTTTCGTCGCAATCCATTCAGGCGCGCGTCAAACTCGTGAACGGGTGCCGTCAGTTGAGACGGGTCATCTTTTAGCTGCCAGTGGCTTATTTCAATTTTTTTAATTACTTTTTTTTCATTACCAATCTACATTATGCTCACATAATAGAAGCAACAAAAAATATGTAACCAAAATTATATGTAACTCATAATATGATTTAAAAGAGTGTCCATGGAGTTTCTTGCACGTTCTTCTCCATAGAGATCTAGGCTTTGGAACGTGAAATTTAGCTTCACTTTTTATTGGACTGACCGACATTTCACTATTCAAAAGTGCCTGTAAATGATCTATTTGAAATAAATGCTTTTAATTTGAGCCTTTTGAACGTGAAGAAGTAAGAAAAATACTCACACTGACAAACTTCCACTGTAGGCGCGGGCTTGCGGACGGCGAGCAATAGGTGGCTCGCCGTCCGACCGTCCGGTAACCGTCCGGACCGAGCCCAAGTCGTCAAAGGCGCATACTGTTCCACGCGCGCCTCTGGGAGATGTCAGCAAATCGTAGGGGCCCAGCAGGTTCGAAGCCTACTGGGGCCACGGGTAGTGTGAAAGTGAAACCCGGGGCCCTGGGACGAAGGCAAAGAAGGAACAGGAGTGAGTTTTTAGTCAGTAAAAGTCTGACACTATCTCCCGCTCCGCCCAAGAGCGAGATTTGTACTAAGATGATTTTCCCACCTAAAAAAAAATAAAATAACTCTGCCTTTCGTTTATGTACTAGTGTGATGAAATATGACCTCCAGAAGACGAAGCATTGGAAGGATTCAAGAAGGTCATCGCCTCCCACAAGGTGGAGCAATGGTGCCTGGTGAAGGATGGGAGAATCTGTTGGATTTGAGAAGTAAACTGTAGTTGAGGAAGCTGCATCAAATGACAATGTTGATCGTTTACTTCTGCCCAGCCCTTCGGGAAAATGCAGGTGTGATGATATGTTATCCAGGCACTTATTAGTAACCTGTTAATGCCCGCGACTTCGTCCGCGTTAAAGTCGTAAAACAGCACAACGCTATTTTGTTACAATTTCCTAATTCTTTTCTGGAATAAAAGTAGTAATTAATCTAGTAGTAGTAGTAGTATTTTATTTCTACTTATTATTTTTTTTTATGTTTAAGTAATTTTAGTTTTTAAATCAATTATTTGTTGATTAATGAATCATGGTGTACCAAATAAACATATTTTCTTTCTTTTCTGTCTTTCTAGTAGGTATTAGTCTTAGTTATTTTTTATAACATCAGCTATCCACCGGTGAAAGTCCCTTCAAAATTTGTAAAGCTAATTTTGAAGATTAACAGGAACAAACAGACAGACTGACAGATAGACAAAAATTTAAAAATTGCATGTTTCTTATAGGTATCGAATATACTTTCATATGCATTTAGTCAGCATAATCAGCCTTTTAATGTTCCCACTGCTGGGACTCAGGCCTCCTCTCTCTAGGAAGGGGCCGTAATCAACCACGCGGGTCCAGTAAGGGTTGGTGAATGTCACATGTCTTAAAATTTTTGGTTCTAGGACATTCCGGTTTCCTCACGATGTTTTCCTTCACCGTTTTGAGAGCAGTGGTGATGAAATAAATTACAGAATTAATGCGCCTGGCTGGGTTTAAATCCTCGACCTACAACTCGTAAGTCGGGGCCGTTACCACTCGGCCACCACTATGTATTTAGTAAAAAATGTTATTTGATTTTATAAATAGACACTTCAATTTTATTTATATCGATAACCCACATCACATCACTAAAACAACCATTTGATATAGTGTCAAACAAATCATTACGAAATTAACAGAGAATGGTGTAGGAATAGATAAATCATTATGTACTAAATTAGTCATGTCTCTTTGAAACCTAAGCTCCTAGGTATGCTCGTGAGAATGAGGCCTTCCATAATTCTGTGGCCTTGGCCTGAAATTTTTAACGTATTCAATCGCATTTAATGTCAATGTATTTAACGGAAGAGGGTTAATAAGAGGCATTTTTAGGGTTCCTAGCTCAAAAGGAAAAACGGAACGCTTATAGGATCACTTTGTTTTCCGTCCGTCTATCTGTCTGTCTGTCAAGATGCTTTATCTCGGGAACGCGTGGAGGTATTGAGTTGAAATTTTAGCCATATACTCAAGATTCAAAGATTCAAAGATTCAAAGATTCAAAGATTCAGAGATTCAAAGATTCAAAGATTCAAAGAATTTTATTTCAAATAAACCATTTACAGGCACTTTTGAAATGTCATGAAGTCAGTCAGTCAGAAAAAAAAGTGATGCTGATTGCACATTCCAAAGCGTAGATCTCTATGAAGAAGAATGTGCAAGAAACTCCATGGACACTCTTTTCAATCATGTTTTGTAATTACAAATATCTCTGTTACATGTTTCTTGTCGCTATCATGTCAGAACAATGTAAATAAAGTAAAAATAAAAACTAAATATAGATACTAAAATAGCAACTGGCAGCTAAGAGTTGACCAGTCTCAACTGACAGCGCCCGTTCACGGACATGACGCGAAGAACACGCGCCACCATCAGTGAGACATTTGAGTGAGCATGACAAACTCTCAACTGCCATGCTCATTTATGTCAAACAAGTCCAATAGTAACATAAAAAACCATAAAATAGCTTTAACTTTGAAAAAAATGCTTCTACATTATAGAATACTTATAATATTTAAAAATACCAAAAAAAAAACCATTTAAAAATAATAACAATAATTTCCAAACTAATCAATTTGTTCACCCCGGTGGTAGTGGAGCTGGACCAGCATTGAGCCAAGCATTTTTATCTTGAATATAATCCTCCAACTTATAATATGCCTGCCTGCATAGTGTGCGTTTAATACAAGATTTAAATTTTGTTTCATTGAGTTCTAATATTTGTGGAGGTATTTTATTATAACATTTCAAACAGTACCCCATGAAAGAAGAGGCCACTTTAGCCAGTCTGAAACCTGATTGAACTAATTGGTCCCTATTTCTTGTAACATAATTATGTCTATCGCCTCTTTTGCTAAAAAGATGAAGATTTTTTCTAACGTACATGATGTCAAGTTTGCGGAAGCTGTGAAAAAATCAAACTTCTGAGTTAGCGAACAAAAAAGATAGAGCCGTTTATGTTGCAAAAAACGTATATTTCGACACTCACGGGAATCAAAATTCATTGAGTACTTCCCTTTGACTTAGAATCCTGAAATTTGACATGAAGCAAGGTCTCATAGCACAAGTATAGAAAAAAAGTTCTAAAAGTTTTTATTTCCGACTATTTTGAAATGCATTTGTGCAGTAAAAGAGATATTTATTTTATGTTTTTAATCAATGTCATTTACGTGATATTTAATATTAATTTATCTATTATTAATAGTAAGAAAAAAACAGAGAGTGTTTCGCCATTTTTATACATTTTGTGTCGTTTTTTCAATATTTATGTTAATATTTCTGAAACAAGCTCTTTATGAACCACATTCATTTTGACTGTAAATTTTACTACTCTTACCCGACGAAGTGCAAATAACCTATCGCATATCTTCGCTTGCACCAGTTTTAAAAAAATACATAATTATGAAAGTATATTAAAAACACCAGAAGGGTAAAAGTTACCCAAAGGGCAATGGAAAGGGCTATGCTCAGACTTTCCTTGCGTGACCACATCAGAAACGAAGATATCCGCAGGAAAACCAAGTTTAGGTACCCGAAGAATCTCCAAACTTAAGTGGCCGTGGGTAGGGTTCATTGCTCGCAGAACAGATGGTTGATGGGGCCGAAAGGTTCTAGAGTGGCGGGCGACAACGTACCGGAAGACGCAGCGTTGGCGCGGTTTCTCACAAGGTGTACCGATGATCTAGTGAGGGTTGCGGGAATCCGATGGATGTGAGACTTACAGGACAGTCCGTTGTGAAGACACTTGGGGGAGGTCTATGTCCAACAGTGGACGTCTTCCGGCTGAAATGATGATGATGTTGATGATTAAATACCTGTAACAAAAATGCGATTATTAAACTTTTTGTCTTTCAGTCGGTCTGTCTTTTTGCTCCGGCTAATTTCCGAAACAGCCGGACCAATTTTGACGAGACTTTTACTAGTATCTACTAGTAAAAGCTGATGTTATAAAAGACTTATTTTAGAAAAAGAATTAGGGTTTCGTGTAAAAAAAGAACTTCATGAAATTGTGATTAAATTGCGTTGTGCTATTTTAGATACTAATCTGACACAAACGAAGTCACGGGCACTAGCTAGTTTAACACATTGACAGCGATAACTCATTTTTGTACTATGTCCATTCCAGAGGTACGGGGCGTTTAAGACCTCGTTTGGAAACTATCATTATGAAGATAAGGGGCTTATTAGACCCCGTAACGTTTTAAAAACTCCCAACTTATTACTTGGGGTCAATGCAACATGTTTAAGAAACTATAAGCTTTTTTTGGCTAAGTGCGGTTCGAGGTGAATGTGACCCCGTATTATAGGAGATACACCACTGATTTCTGAGAGTAACTTATATAATATATTCATCTCTTTCTTAAACTAAACCAAATTAAAGTTACGGTCTCGCACAGCAGAGATGACTATGTTTTTCTAAGCCACACCGCAAGGAAGACTCGTACGAGGCGTATTAGACCTCGTACCAGACTAAACATTTTAAGATATTATAACAACTATAGAACCACACATTCTTCCCAAAAAACACTTCGAAAAACCATCAAAAATACCACATGGATTATGAAATGGGAACCGTACAAAAAAGGGTCATTTCGGGGCATAGCCCAATGAGTCTATGGTTTAAAAAAAAATAAAAATGTTATGTAACCGCTTCAGATTATATCGAGTGTCATCTATCATCGGCGCCTGCGCAGGTCAAAAGGATACCAGGTAATATTATCATCCCTGTTTTAATATGGTGTAAGCAGAATTTGTGGATGATAACATTGAAAATGGTTATTTTTATTTTGTTTTTGGAAGTTTTATGAGAAATATTCCAGTGGGGTAAATCGTTAGGTGGTACCATTAAGGGGATGCAACTCGACATACTTACATTTCACTGTTTTTCATACAACCGCTCTTACGCAACTATGACATTTTTCATTAGATATTTTGGAAACACAGTATCTTGTGGATATTATCTAGGCTTCTATTGAAATCAATTTATAAATTTGTGTATAACTAATCCAGTAAAGACCTCTGAAAATTTGCTGAAAATGAACTTTAATACTTCATAATTTACTCAAAAACTAAAAAAGTGTAACATTTTATAGAAGCCTTGTGAATTTAATCAAGATTCTGAATGACGACAATTTTTTTCAAAAACTTTTAAGGGTTTAAAAAAAACCCATTTCTTGGAACAACTTTTGTAAAATATTTGTGTAAATCACGGAATTACCGTAAGTCCAATCTACAAAGCCTCGAGCACAGGCGCAGGGTAGCCAGCCTATCGGTATTCTACAGGTTGCATTTTGGAGAGTGTGCGCGGGAATTGCATGACTTGATTCCGCCATCTCATTTCTACCATCGGACAACCCGACGTACGGCGAGTATCCACCCTTACGTTGTTGAAACTTCAACGGTCCGGACTAAGCGTTTCGCTTCGTCGTTTATACCGCGTACATCGAAGGACTGGAACAATTTGCCTGCTGCGGTCTTCCCGTCCAACTATAATTTAGGTGCCTTCAAGGCTAGAGTGAATAGGCTCTTAATAAACTAGTGCGCCTCACCATCAATGATTGCATCACTGCTTACCATCAGGTGGGATCGCAGTCAAGCACTGGTTTATATCAATTAAAAAAAAAAAAAAAAAAAATGCTAACAGAGTATTCAGGCGTTAGGTATCTCTCTTTTTTCGCGTTGCCTTTTCGTCAAACATCGCGTTGGATTGCGTTAGATGAAGCAACAAGCTTTTAAACCATGCTCGATGTTGACGATAGGCGAGTGGAAAAGGACCCTCTTAACTACGGGATCTCAAAAACAACTCAAAGCTTCTATTACAAATAAATCATTTCCAGGCACTTTTGAATCGTCAAGAATTCAGTCAGTCAGAAAAATGGTGTTAATTAAAATGAATAAAATAAAATAATTGCACATTCCGAAGCGTAGACTATCTTTAAGGAGCAGATTATGCAAAAAACTCTATGGACACTCTTTTATATATCATGTTATATACTTATTATAAATATCTCGGTTAGACATTTCTTGTGTTTTCTGTTATGTGGGAATAATGTAAACAAATAAATAAATAAAATACCAGGCAAGTGCGAGTCGGACTCGCACATTGAGGGTTCCGTATAAACGTACCTAAGAATAAAGTTCAATTCCCGAATTGAGTTACAAAGATTTTTCCGAATCGTGTAAAAAAGTGTTTTTTTGTGATGTAACTACAAATTTACAGTTTTCAGACTTTTGCCTATACTTGTGCTATGTGACCTTAATTCATGCCAAATTTCAGGATACTAAGTCAACGGGAAGTACCCTATTAATGTTGATTTCCTTGAGAGTGTCAAAATATACGATTTTTTGCGACATAAACGGCCGTATCTTGTTTTTTCTTCGTTAACTCAGAAGTTTGATTTTTTTACAGCTTCAAGGGACCGTAGACCTGATTATATAATTTTAATTTCAACTCGATACCTCCATGCGTTCCCGATATAAAGGGCCTTGACAAACAGACAGACAGACGGACGGACGGACAACAAAGTGATCCTATAAGGGTTCCGTTTTTTCCTTTTGAGTTACGGAACACAGAAAAGAACAATTCAAAATATAGAAATTTAGCCACATGACCAGTCTCAATCTCAACTGACAGCGCGCCAGCGTCACTTCTCGTGAAGGCTCATTTCACGTTAATCTCTATGTATGAAAAATATACCTAATCCACTATCAATGAATTTATAAATATGAATTACGAAACATCACTATATTATTTGGTTTTGATTTATAAATACAAATCTCATGAATAATTTATTTCGTTCCTCCAATTAGGTTCGATTGGAGTGTTTCGTATTTTTATTTGCATGAAATATGACATATTAATGCTGAACTCGATCATAATCAAGTTATTGACAACTGAAAAAGCTTTAAAAATGTAATTAATTCGTTCTGTTGTAATTTGTGATGTTCAAAAAGTGTTTAATCGAAGACCATCCTTTTTTTGGCGTGGGAAATCATTGAATAACTTCTCCCACTCTGGGTGAAGTGAGAGGTGTCAGACTATATACCTACTGACACTATCCTGGTACCAAAACTCCAAAAAGGTTCATACGTTTGAGAGTGAACAAGTAACGAACAGAGACATACATTTTTATATACCTACTTACTTAGTTATTTATATCGCCTTTATAACATTAGTGTACCTAATTATTTGATGTAACTAAAATTTATGTAACTCATAATAATAATATGATTTAAAAGAGTGTCTTGTTCACGTTCTTCTCCATAGAGATCTACGGTTCGGAACGTGCAATTTAGCTTCACTTTTTTTTGACTGACCGACAGTTTGACGATTTAAAAGTGCCTGTAATTGGTCTATTTGAATCAATAGCAAAAAGAACAAGGTCTCTTAACCGTAACCGAACGAAGATACGTATAGAAGCATTGCTAGTATATTTTTGTTAGGCGTTACCTATTTTCGTTATATTATGATGAAATGGAAATATAATACGTAATATTTAGAGGTTTTCATTGATGTAATAGATTAAATTGGTTATTACTGATAATTTTTTTTCACACTTGCAGTTTTTCATCACTAAAACTAGTAAAACAAAATAAGTGATAAACGAATCGAAAAGAACGCGATTGTGTTGCGATAGTGATTGACACTATGCGTACCCACCATAAAAACTGAAACTAAAACTATATTTAACAATGGGAAACTTACAATATCAGACATACTGTATTTTTATTTAAAAAAAATAACGCCTGATAACAAATTATAGCAATATACTAAATAGTCTCTAACTTCGTTTAGTTACGGTTGGTAGACATAATTCTTTTTGCTATTAATTTATCATACAGTCCTTTAAGATAAGGCCTAAGTTTCACTTTCGGCGAAAAGAAAAAAAATTACCTACATGCAAGAAATGTATGGGAAAAGTTTCATTCATTCCCCTTTGACACAGGTTAAATGCACAAACAACCAAAACAAAAAATAAACGCAGTCTCCATAAAAAGTAATATCTCACTAAATTTACCTCCCAAAAACATCGATATATAGAAGGTACATCTTCTACACTATAGGTACCATGGAATCTTCTGTCCCTTGATCCAATATGAAGGTCCCAGGAGAGACCATTGTATTGTGTGCACCCCACTTCGACGCCATGATGGCTCAATTATTAAATTTTATTAAAATGGGGGCATCGACCTCTCAATTGAGTTCGGTTAGGTACTGACATTGCATGAATGATTCAAATTACGGTGTGTTTTTGTCCTAATTTGGTGTGTAAACATAAAACCTTGACCATTACGAGGTTTGGCTTTAATTGCTTGTTTTAAGCAGTGATGGCCGAGTGGTAACGGCCCCGACTTACGAGTTGTAGGTTGCAGGTTCAAACCTAGCCTGGCGCATTACTTTGTGTAATTTATTTCATCACCACTGCTCTCAAAACGGTGAAGGAAAACATCGTGAGGAAACCGGCATGTCCTAAATTCGAAGACATGTGTCATTCACCAATTCGCACTGGGCCCGCGTGGTGGATTACAGCCCATTCCCTCTCTTAGAGAGAGGAGGCCTGAGTCCCAGCTGTGGGAATATTACAAGGCTAATTATGCTTGTTTTAAATTGGTTTTAAATATAGGATACCCTAACGGTATGAAGTTATGCCCGGGTTTCTAAATCTATACTTACCAACATATAAATGAAATTGAAGCATCTATTTCTATCAAAATAATATTTTTTTAATTTATGTCCGTCATTTAAATGATATACTAGTACTTGACTGCGATCTCACCTGATGGTAAGCAGTGATGCAATCGTTGATGGTGAGGCGCGCTAGTGTATTAAGAGCCTATTCACTCTAGCCTTGAAGACACCTAAATTGTACGGATTTTGATGCAACTTAGTACCTATACGTTTTTATCCCGTGTTCGCTTGGCATAGTTTTATATCATGCGGGCAAAGTAGCTGGTCACAGCTGGTTATCTATAAAATCGATTGCTAATCGCTCACTGACTACAAAAAATAAGATTTGTAATTCTTCCTTTTTTTTTAAATGTTACCCCCCACTAGTGTTACCAGGTCGGATTGGATAAAAATCAGGACAGATGTTAAAACAATTCGGGATTTAGGATTTTAGATCGGGACAAATAAAATATACTTTTTTTTTGATCTGGGAAACCATCCAACGACTGCTCTCGCTCTAGGGTGTAACCAGAGGGTATGTCAGACTTTTACTGACTAAACCCACCTTTGTCCTTCAGCTGCCTTTTGCATTTCACAGCCACGGTCACTCTTTTAAACGTTTCTGCAGCTCTAGCAGGCATCGGTGTGATTTTTGATTCGTCACACACAGTATAGCGATGCGAATGCGACTGAAGTAATACATGTTAATTTTTGGTAATTACAATGGTTTTTAATTTTATTGATTTATCGGGACATTTAGCGTCCCGATCAAGCGCAAATCGGGACGTCCCGCGCAAATCGATATACCTGGCAACACTACCCCCCACTAAACGTGGGAGAATTTAGTTACATGTAAACTTGCATACTAAAGATATCTGTCCTACCTGAGAGATATTTGTCCATGTTCTAGGTTCAAATATTTCAACGGTGCAGAAATCGAACCTGTTACAAGCAACGCAGCAGCCAAAACTACTGCACCAACGGTGTCGTCACGTAATTTGAATATTAGTTCCAAAAAACCAGGCATGTGCGAGTCGGACTCGTGCACTGAGGGCTCCGTACAAACTTACCTATGAAAACAGTTCAATTCCCGAATTGAGTTACGAAGATTTTTCCGAATCGCAATTTTTTTTTTGTGACGTAACTACAAATTTCCTATTTTCAGATTTTTTCTTATACTCGTGCTATGAAACCTTGCTTCTTGCCAAATTTCAGGATTCTAGGTCAACGGGAAGTACCCTATAAATTTTGATTCCCTTGATAGTGTCGAAATGTACGTTTTTGCGACATGAACGGCCATATCTTTTTTATTCGTTAATTTAGAAAACTGTTATTTTTTTACAGCTCTAAGGGACTGCAAACTTGAGTATATGGTTTTAATTTCAACTCGATACCTCCACGCTTTTCTGAGATAAAGCGTCTTGACAGACAGACGGACGGACAACAAAGTGATCCTATAAGGGTTCCGTTTTTTCCTTTTGAGGTACGGAACCCTAAAAACTGAATATAATAAAAAAACTTTTTTTTTCTGAATTTAAATCTTACCTACTATAATAATAAACCTCTATGAATATCAAATTGAAATAAAAAAAACACAGCATATTTAATTACTTAAACAAAATTATGAATAGTGTTTAATAATAAAGAACCCAGCACCACCGGGGGGCGCGCTTAGCAAATTGCACCCAAGGTTTTACGAGTCCCGGCAAAAAATATTGGGGTTAGTGAGGTGACCATAAAACAGTGTTTAAATCATATTAATGAGGACAGTTCGGATTTTATTTGTTTAAAGTTTTTATTTTTTGTGGCATATTGTTGTTTAAGAGGACCTTCCCCACTCGTCAATCGTCAACGTGAGTATGGTTTAAAAGTTCATCCAACGTAATGTTTGATAAATTGGCAACGCGAAAAATAACACCTGAAATCTCTGTTGGCATTCCGTAGTTCTGTCATTCACTCGTATTCGAACTATTGTTCCGAAAACCTGTTCCAGGAAATACGTACTTTTATTTAAAACTTTAAAAGTTTTTGGAAGAAAAGTTTATAATTCAGAATCTTGATTAAACAGGTTGCTATAGTTGTAATTTTTTTTTTAGTTGTGAGTACATTATGAAGGCCCAAATTACACGCAAAACAGAAAATTTACTCGATTAGCCCTATACTTTATGATTCTCTATAGAAACCAAGAAAATATCCACAAAATATCTGTGTCTCCAAAATATTTAGAGAAAGATGTGTAATAACGCCATAATCACGTAAGACCGGTTATATGAAAATGTACCTCGTGAAGGACGCTCTTAATAATATTTTAACTGTTTAGTGGACATTAAGGTGAAAAGAAAACATAGCGTCTTTTTTATTTATTTTTAAGATTTTTATTCTTTTGTATTATGCATTTAAATTATTTTTATTTTGGTTTCAATTAAATCCTAATGACCCTCTCATAAACCCTCGTCATAGATTGACTAGGCGTATCGTTTTTAACTCGTCGGTTACTATTTTTATTATGTAATAAAACCTGATCGAACGGATTACACAAAAGGTTTTTTTTTTTGTAATCTTTTTTGAATTTAAACTGCCCCAAAAATTCGACGAATTTTTAAAAAAATAAAAAATTAAGTTATTATTTTTCGAACAGTATTGTAATTTGCCATTATTATCTAATAAAACGTGATCGAATCAGAATATTGTTTAAACAAAAGGTATTTTTGTCATCTTTGGAAAAAGATTTATGTAAATTGAATCTATTCATATATTTCTTAAGTCGGTGTTAAATAACGAAGAAATACCGACTTCCGAAATATAGAGTTTATTTTGCACTTGTGTCTTTTTTTATATCATTGAAGTCAGTTGCATTTTTTTGTAAAAAAAATCGCTACCAGCGATAAGACCGCCATTGTAACCATAGATTTAAGTTTATGTTGTGGTGTTACTTTTTTGGTGTACAATAAAGTTTATTCTTCTCTTACTTATTCTTCTTTCCTCACACTAAGTGTCATCTCACATCAAAACACACACACTCTTTTATTGTTACGTCACACACACCACTTTCACATCACACCACACCACACATCATGCTTCACGTCACGCATAAATTAATTTACCATTGTTATGGAAGAGCGGAGCCTCCTAACACAGGCATTATTTGCCTAAAAGGAGGCTTCAAATACAAACTTGTAATATTACGCTGATTGTGACAATAAACTATTTTTTTTTTTTTTTTTTTTTATTCAATTTTTTTTTTTTACAAAGTGAACTGTGTTTTATTTTCTGAAATATACTATAAAATCGTTAAATTTTAAACAATCTTTGTCCGACCCCTCATCAAAAACATGGTCACCCCACACAACGTGTGCGTTCATTCACAATAAGGGGATGGACAGGGGATCAGAAGGGGATGACCATTGGCATGTTACTTTTAGTAGTTTTGCATAATCCTTGATTGGCGTAGTGGTCACTATTTTACCCTGCTGAACCCGTTTTATTTATCATCCAATTATCCTTTTTATTCATGAAACGTTTTATTTTTATTCATTCGTTATTTTTATTGTTATTTGACATAAAGTTTGGTTTGAGACATGTTTAATATGTAATGTAATTTTGGAGAGCAGTGGTGGCCAAGTGGTAACGGCCCCAAGCATTACTTTGTGTAATTTATTTCATCACCGCTCTTAAAACGGTGAAGGAAAACATCGTGAGGAAAACGGCAAGTCCTAGAACCAAAAAATTCGAAGACATGTGACATTCACCAACCCGCACTGGGCCCGCGTGGTGGATTACGGCCCATTCCCTCTCTTAGAGAGGAGGCCTGAGTCCCAGCAGAGAGATATTTGTAATTACAAAACATGATTGAAAAGAGTGTCCATGGAGTTTCTTGCACATTCTTCTCCATAGAGATCTACGCTTTGGAATGGGCAATTAGCATCTTTTTTTTCTGACGGACAGACTTCTTGACATTTCAAAAGTGTCTGTAAATGGTTTATTTGAAATAAAATGCTTTGAATCTTTGAATCAAGCTCTAGTTTATGTGTATAAAAAAGTATTAGTAGGAATCGATATTTCTTCTATGCGTTACTTTATGAAAACTGAGAATTTTTCTTTTATATCTTCAAACTTGACCTTACAGACCTAGCAACCATTTCACACAAATTGCTGTCCCTACATGCCATCACACCCCTTGCCCAACATATTTGCATTAGATCTTAATTGATGGGGTCGAAACTACCCCGTGGGGTCGAAATTACCCCCGTGGGGTAGTTATCACCCCTGTAATTGAGTTATGTTATACATGTGGCGTTTGATACGCGACCTTAGGTAAGATCTGAGTATGATAGGGACCCGTAGTTAACTACAAGAAGTTAACTTCTTAATAAGAAGGAACTTCTTAATAAGAGGAAGTCGTGGAGTATTTGAAGGTGAAGACCAACTGGACTCTGAGGGTCGTAAGGTTGGAAGCGCGCCACGACGTCAACTTCAAGTCGTTCGTGGTACGAGTTCCAACCCAACAGCTACAGACCTTCTTGAAAGAGGACTTCTGGCCGAAAGGTGTCGTATACCGACGTTTCCGAGGACGGTTATGCGATACCACGCAGCGCAACACGACGCCGACTAGATTACGTGTTTAATAATAGTTAAATAAGTTTTGTTTTTATGATATGTATTAAATTATTATTGTTTAAGATTATTGTATGTATTTTGTCTATGGGCCTTTGATTCCTGAAAATAAAATAAAATGATTATTATTATTATTAATAATAAACGCGATGAACTGTCCTTGTACACCCAGAGCTACATCACTATTCAGTCACTTTTGATCGCTATTATTTTTACCAGCAGGGCTGACGCTAGAACTACACTAGACCGCCGCACACGTGTGAGACGCCCGATTTGTACGTAGAACAACGTCGCGTGACGTGGATCAAGTGTAGCTCTACAAGTCTAGTTTCCATATAAAATGTATGGAGACCGACGCGCCCAGATCGGCGTGTGTGGTACACGTGTGCGCAGTGTAGTTTTAGCTTGATGCCCGCTACAAGCCACGTGGAAATACTAGGTGACCCGACAGACGTTGTCCTGTCCAATCTATGAACTGTCTAACTTGCGAACTGTCAAATGCGTTAAAGCTAAAAATTAATTAAGTTTCTTGATTTATTTTTAGGGTAACGGAACCTCAAAAGGAAAAAACGGAACCCTTATAGGATCACTTTGTTGTCCGTCTGTCTGTCTGGCTGTCAAGACCCTTTATCTCGAGAACGCGGGGAGGTAACGAGTTGAAATTAAAACCATATACTCAAGTCTGCGGTCCCTTGAAGCTGTGAAATCAAACTTTTAAGTTAACGAAAAAAAAAAAATACGGCCGTTTATGTCGCATAAAAAACGTATATTTCGATACTCCCAAAGGAATCAAAATGAAAGGAAAGGTACTTCCCGTTGACCCAGAATCCTGAAATTTTGATAAAGCAAGGTCTTATAGCACAGGTATAGGAATAAATCTGAAAACAGTACATTTGTTGTTGCCTACGTAACAAAAAAAAAACTATTTTGCAATTCGGAAAAATCTTCGAGACTCCATCCGGAAATTGTAGTTTTTACGGAACCCTCAGTGCGCGAGTCCGACTCGCACTTGCCCAGATTTTTTTTTGTGTTCTGCGCAACTTTCTTAATTTTTTCTTTCATAAGAACCTTATAACAATTACAAACATAACAAGAAAAGAATTAGCGAAACTGGTCCAGCCATTTGCTCGTGATAAGAATTGGAAATAGGGATATTTTTTTACTTATATATATAGATGAAAGAGAAAATTATTCCTGCAAAAAAGCGAATTGTCGCTTACGACATTTTTCGTAAAAAGACTCGTCTTAATATTCTCGTTATTAAGTTCTCTAGGGAACTAACTTGATGGTTAAACTTAGCGGCATAGTGATAATTAGATTAACACTCATTTGCATAATCAGTTATTGATTTAAGCAGCTTTGTTTAATCGGATTGTTTGTCTTCTATTTAACTAGCTAATGCCAGTAGGTTCGCCCGCGTGGCTGAAGAAAATTATATGTCTAATATATCGAGCTACCCATTGCTAGACATCCGCAAGACGTCTAGCAATGGGTGGCCGGAATCCCGGGATCCCGGTGGCGGCTGGGGCGTGAGGACTGTTACCTCTCGCGTGCTGCCTCCTCCTTTGCTAGCATTACTGCTTCGCAGAAGGAGGCGACCGCCTGCCACTCCTCCTCGCTCCGGACCGTGACCTGTAACAAGGCCCGGCGCGAGAGATTATCACCGCCGATCGCCCCCACGAAGACACGGCGTTTCTCTGCCCAAGCGGGGCACGCCACCACCGTAAGCTCCACCATGTGGGCGTAGTCTTCAAGACTACGTCGAAGACACGCTAGTTTGGCAATGCTTCTGCACATGTGCCCTCTTTGGTAGCTCATTCACTGTTAAGTGATGTGACAAGGATTACAGCTTCCCAATTCACTTAAGTGCCAAAGGCACATTAAATATCAATAAACTACTAAGTAAAGATATTATTTTAGTTTCATTTTACACTACTAATGATTTTTTGAATGTCACGGGCTATCTTAGAGCAATAAAGAATCAATTAAAATACCCAAAACAATTGTAAAGTCCCTCTAACTAATTTAAAGCATCGTTGTAGAAGTATTGCAGCGATTAATGGGCACTTCGCTTGTAACTCTTGGGTAAGTAACAGCTGGTCACACAACCCACCCCTCTGCGCTAGATGGGGTGTTAAGCCGCCTATATAAGTACAAATATCTACCACAGTCGTTATGGTACAGAATTTCATTGCAAAATTGTCGGTACGGGCGGCGTAGTAGTTGAGTGATTGGCTACTGAGCTGCGTGTTAAGGGTTTGAGTCGCTGGCCTCCTGATATTTATTCCGGGTGTTACGCGCGATACAAAGACATGAGGTAGCGCGTGCGTATCGTCATTGTTGCTACCGAACGAGGGAATCTGATGATACAGACCATGAGGCCCGAGGACACCGTCTATGTGACCGCGCCCGCGCAATTCGGATCCAACCTCGATCAAGTCCCCGGATGACACGTTGGAGCATACGATGGACGTTTGCCCCGCTTGGACAGAGCACCGCCGTGTCCTCGTGGAGGCAACCGGCGGCAGCGACCTTTCGCGTTCGGGTTATGGTCCGGAGCGAGGAGGAATGGCAGGCGGTCGCCTTTTTCTGCGAAGAAGTAATGCTAGCGAAGGAGGAGGCTGCACGCGTGAGGGAACGGAGGTCCTCAAGCCCCAGCCGCCGTAATTCCGACCCCGACTACCAGCCACGGTAGACGCGGGCTTGCGGACGTCGAGCAATAGGTAGCTCGCCGTCCGGCCGTTCGGTAATTAACCGGACCGAGCCCAGTGGTCAACAGCGCGTAGTTATCCACGCGCTCCTCAAAGAGATGTCAGCAAACCCAGGGGCCCAGCAGGGACGATGCCCGCTAGCCAGGACCACGGAGATATAAAATATAAATATATTTATTATAATTCGCAAGCAGGGACCGTTACTACTAGGCCATCATAGCATTCATAGCTCTTATACCAAGTTTAGCAAATACAGTGTTCATTAAAGAAAGAATGTCGAAATTGGTGCAGAGGAGAGCGTCTGTCTGTCTCCAAAAAAAACAAAAGACAGTCCATTTGTGACAGCTCCAAAAATAATTCAATCAGAATTTTCCATGCCCCCGGAAACACTAACGATAATATAATCAATGAAAGAATTTCTCAATCAACGCGAAGTTTTAAAATTAATGCCAAAATAAACACAAGTCTGTGTTTCGTTTCCGTCTGTCTGTCAACCTAACGATTTTAGTTTAAAACCAGGAGAAGTTAAAAATGGAGGGCGCGCAATCAAAGATGGCGGTTTTTTGGGCAATGTTTGACAGTTAAAAATTAGATTCTTTAATACTGGGCAAATTTTTGGGAGACATTATTTATTTATTTGCCTAATAGTTTATGCGTATGGATTTTTATAATTCTTTGATTCTTTATTAGACATCTTATGAAGTTATAATATAATATGGATTACAGCAGTGGTGGCCGAGTGGTAACGGCCCCGACTTACGAGTTGTAGGTTGCGAGTTCAAACCCAGCCAGGCGCATTATTATTATTAGTATTATGAGCCCGTTGTGTCTCACAGCAGGGCAAAGGCCTCCCTTCCGTTATTCCATTCCTTTCTGTCCTTAGCTACTTCTGGCCAATCCTTAAGGTAGGAGTCCAAATCGTCACGCCATCTCCTTCTGGGCCTACCGCATCGCCGGCTCCTGCTGTTCGGACCAGCCAGGCGCATTACTTTGTGTAATTTTTGTGTATTTCATCACCACTGCTCTCAAAACGGTGAAGGAAAACATCGTGAGGAAACCGGCATGTCCTAGAGCCAAAAATTCGAAGACATGTGACATCAACCAACCCGCACTGGGCCCGCGTGGTGGATTACGGGCCATTCCCTCTCCTAGAGAGGAGGCCTGAGTCCCAACAGTGGGAACATTATAAGGCTGACTATGCTATTCTACATAGTTCATATAAATAGGCAAGCATAACTCAAAGTTGAATATTCTTCCAGCAAACCTTTGAGTGATATAGAGAGATCACAATAGAAGCTATCCTCTACTGGGATCCTACGATCCGATTAAAATAACACATAGGTAGACATATCCGGAGGACACGGTGGAGCACACGGTGGAGGCGTGCCCTGCTTGGGAAGAGCAACGCCGTGTCCTCGTGGGGGCGATCGGCGGCGGCGATCTGTCGCGCCGGGCCTTGGTACAGGCCATGGTCCGGAGCGAGGAGGAGTGGCAGGCGGTCGCCTCCTTCTGCGAAGCAGTAATTCTAGCAAAGGAGGCGGCCGATCGCGTGAGGCAACGGCAACGGTCCTCACGCCCTAACCGCCGCCGGGATTCCGATCCCGATTTCCGGCCACCGTAGGCTTGGGCTTGCGGACGGTGGGCAATGGGTGGCCCGCCGTCCGACCGTCCGGTAACCGTCCGTACCGAGCCCAAGTCGTCGACGGCGCGTATTGTTCCGCGCGCGCCTCAGGGAGATGTCAGCAAATCGTAGGGGCCCAGCAGGGTCGAAGCCTACTGGGGCCATGGGTAGTGTGAAAATAAAACCCGGGCCCTGGGACGAAGGCAATGAAGGAACAGGAGTGGGTTTTTAGTCAGTAAAAGTCTGACACTATCTTTCGCTCCGCCCAAGAGCGAGATTTGTCATAAGATGATTTTCCCACCTATAAAAAAAAATAGGTAGACCTACACAGATAGGGCTTTTATTTTTATTTACTACAGTATAATTATAATGATAGTTATGTGTTTTCTTTTAATATGTAAAGTCCTAGTTGATAGATAAATATTAATTTAATTTTCTTGACATCAAAAACGTCTTACACAAATAAAATAATACAATCACACTTATATAATCTGTACCTATATTATATATTATGTCATTGTGAAAGGAAAAGTCATCCCAAGAGATGACAAGTCTCGTATCCAGCGAATGCTACAATTCAATTATAATCTATCTTTATCTAAGTTGAGAAAAACGAAATCACATTTTGATATACGTAGTTAAAGAGTTGGTATATGATGACCATAATAAATTGGTAAGCACAAAAGTATTGAAAATTCACTGCCGGAGGTTGTGTTTTCTAAATTTAATAGCTACAACCTAGCGGTGTTTAAGTGAATAGGTTACTTCTAACCAAGCCTGCTCCATCGTCGACCACATCATCGCGGTCTCACGCGAGCATTTGAGTAGGTGCTCCATTTATTCCTACTCTGTGTTTAGATCTCTCTTTGAAATCTTTTAAAAGGTGTTTTCCATCAACAGTGAAAAGTTTATTTTAATCATTTTTAGTTGAATTTCCCTTTTTTGGGCTGAGGAAATGTCCTAGATTATAACCAGGAGTCGGAATTGGGTAGAGTTATTCATGTACTTGCATCGAAATGTTGATATTAATGTGGATCTGCCCGGGATTTCTAATGAAAAATCCCGTGTGGCCAACAATATTATAAATAAATAATAATAAAAGCCTCAGAGATAGATAAGATAAATAAAACAAAGATAATTAACATACTTTTTTATTAGCATTTTTCATTGAAAAAGATCTCTCTACGTCAACTGAGAGAATTAGGTAGAGTTATTCATGTACTTATACTGATTTCATACAGTGAATGAATAAAGTGGATATGCCTCAAATCCCGAGATTAATTTTAAAGAGCAGATTTTTTTATGACACTATCAGAAATATAGCAGAAATAAATATTCTTACTGCATTCATAATGAGGAGGAAAAAGTTTATAAATTTGTTAACCTCACCTCAGTTGACGTAGAGAGATCTTTTTCAATGAAAAATACTAATAAACATTGAATGTTAATTATCTTTGTTTTAACTGTCTTATCTATTTCTGAGGTTTTTATTATTATTTATTTGTAATATTGTTGGCCACGCGGGATATTTTCATTTGAAATCCCGGGAAGATCCATATTATTATCAACATTTCGATGCGACGACATGAATAACTCTACATAATTCCGACCTTTGCTTATTAGTATAGAAATAGAGACTATTTTTGCCATTGATATTTAAAAAAATGCGAAATATATTACTTAGGACTGACCGTTCAAATTAAATTACTACTTTCCCTCACAAAGTAGCTTGTAAACGAAACATTTTATAATCAAGTCATAAAAACCTTGATTCATATCAGTTGCGAAGATATTCACGCACATACGGACACACGCTTACAATGAGTTGACAACACAACATGCAGTTTAGGAGTTGCGTGGGCGCAAACGGGTAAACACGTTATGTTAAGGCGAAGCGGCGAATGAAACTATTTTTTTAAATCATTATTGCTAAGTTCGCGTTTGACCACTATCTCACCTGATGGTAAGTGATGATGTGGCCGACGATGGAGCACGCTTGCCTAGAAGTAACCTATTCACTCTTGACTTAAAGACCCGTAGTGTGTAGCTAACAGAAAACACAACACCGACAGGGAACACCACACCTTCGCTGTACGCACAAAGAATGTGTTTCCAAAACGTTTGTGCGTATGAGTGCTATGCTACACTGGTACTGGTGGTGCATCACCGTACCTACATCTGGTGCTCCGATGATGGAACGGACGCGACCTGAATTAAGTTATGCAATTCCAACGCACACTCCCCGAAATGCAACCGATACAAAACCGACAGGCTAGCAACTCGGCGTCGATGCTCAAGACTTTGGAGCTTCGACTCGACGAGTTGACTTTGATTGGCCTGTTGGTATAGTGGTCAGTCCCTGACTACTATGCTGGAGGTAAGTGGTCTAGTACTCATAACACAAGCTCTGCTTAGTTTGGGATTAGATAGCGTTGTGTGAAAGTTGTGGAATATTATAACGAGTACATCACTACCAAAGATCTTCTTAAAGAGCTTTTGATAATTATTTAATTAATTAAGAATGTGTGTAGTAAGTGATTAATAATAAATTTATAAAATTTATTATTTCTTTGGTTTTGATTTTTTATTTTTACCCGACTACGGCAAAGCCATAGGAGGGTTATGATTTTTGACAGGCTATGTATGTATGTATGTGAGTATGTTCATCTGTTCCCTCATAGCTCCTAATCTTCTTATCGGAACTCGACATATGAGGTATCGTTAGAACCGTCTTAATTGTCCGCTGAACATAGGCAACATAAGTTTCGTGTCACAAAACTCGATATGGCGCCCTCTAGCGGACAAAAAGTAATGTGTAAAAAAATAAAAATTGAGATAAATAAGCCGTATTTGGTATCATTTGCAAGGGCTTCACTTGTACATTTCCAAAATATTGGTCAAATTTAAAATGACGCCCTCTGGCGGACAAAAAGTCATGTGTTAAATTTAACACCAAAATTGTTTAAATAAAAAAAGGAAAATCTAAAACCCGACTACGACAAAAAAAAAAAACGACGCTGAAAAAGTAGGAAACAAGATTTTCTTACTTCGAACAGAACAAAAAGAAAAATACACACATACCTACGTTTCATACTTTTTCAGCGTCGTTTTTTTTTTGTCTTTTACTTTTTGTTAATTTATTTTTATTGTACAATGTAGTGTTTCTTTTTTTTAACTGCATAATCAAAATGTTTTTATCTCACAATGGCCTATACATGGGCACCTATAATACTTCAGGGTCTAGTGCACGGGAGGCATCACGTAAGAGTGGTTGTATGTATGTAATATGGAATGCAAAATGCAATAAAGTATTAAGTACCTATTGAGTATCTCGGGTTGGTCGCTCTTGAGAAGCACTTCCCCTTAACAAGACAAGTAAGGTAAAGATGTTGTGAATAAATATCTCAATTCCAGCTTCATTGAGGTCTTTATGATCATATGCTTACCTCTTACCCAACTGCTCCCAAAAGAGGTTGTGTGTTTTTACCTTATATTTACTTTTCGATCAATATAGATTTCCTGTTTGTGTAGAGGGTTCTTGTTTAGAAGCTAAATTAATGGTGGAAATGGGTTAGAACTAGTTTTTATCGATCTAAATGTAAAATGTATTCGCACTAATAAATGTTATATCTATCTAATATAAAAGTGTGCCTGGGAAGTATGTGCAGTTGATCCAAGCGATGTACAGTCGATGCAGTACCCAAGTGCGGTCTACAGTGGGCAACACTGGCAGCTTCAATGTGGCTGTCGGCTTACATCAAGGGTCGGCTCTCAGCCCTTACCTCTTCCAGATGATAATGGACGCTCTGACGTTGGACATTCAGGAAGAGGCTCCCTGGTGTATGCTGTTTGCCGATGACATTGTGTTGGTTGCCGAGAGTGGCCTAGAGGTCCAGAACAGGTTGGAGGTGTGGTGGCACAGACTGGAGAGTGTTGGCCTGAAATTGAGTAGAACCAAAACGGAATACTTGTTCTGCGATTTCGGCGGTCTCTCCAATCCAGTGCCTTTCGCTCTTGCTGGAACGCCCATACCGATCTGCTCCGACTTTCGGTACCTCGGGTCGCTCGTCCAAGGGGATGGTGAGGTAGACCGGGACGTAACACATCGGATCACCGCAGGATGGATGAAATGGCGACAAGTCACGGGAACAACTTGTGACCCAGGGATGCCCCTCAAGTTGAAGGGTAAAATCTACAAGTCCGTGATAAGGCCTGTCATACTGTATGGATCAGAATGTTAGGCTGTGAAAAAGACGGATGAAAAAAGATTGCGCGTAGCGGAGATGAGAATGTTAAGATGGATGTGTGGTGTGACGAGAATGGATAAAGTGAGAAATGAGTATATTAGAGGAAGTTTGAAAGTGGCGCCAGTGACTGAAAAGTTGAAAGGGAATCGTCTTGGTATGGTCATGTGAAGACGAGGGATGAAACGCATGTTAATAAAAGAGTTATGAGTTTACATGTGGATGGATAAAGAGGGAGAGGGAGACCAAAGAAAAGATGGATGGATTGTGTGAGAAGTGATATGAAAGAAAAGGGAGTTAGTGATAACGTGACGAGTGACAGGACAGAATGGAAAAAAAAAGTTTTGCACCGACCCCAAATAAAACGGGACAAGGGCAGGAAGATGATGGTTTAAAAATTATCCACCGTGCCGTTTGAGGCACAAAAATAATACACCAATTTTTAAACCAATTGTATTGCACAAATTTACGCATCGATGTCTGAAGTCACGGTGTAAAATTAAACATAAAAACAGTCAAATACCTCATTTTACGATTACACAGATAATGCCACAGCAATCAAAACACATTGCAATAAAAATCAGTCACAGTGCCTGACCCGAGAATCGAACCCGAACAATTAATCAGGCCAATGAGGTTACGAAAGCAATCAAAAGAATATTTTACAACGCATCTCTTATTTTTACGTCAAATAAATTTTGTTTTTATGATTTGTATTATTTCATATGTTAACTTTTAGAACCACGCCTATATTTTAATTAAACCTTCGAAAGTTGATTAAAATCCCGGTTCTTATATCTTATGAACCATTACTGATAAGATTATGTAAGATCAATCTGTCTTTTTTAGGGTCCCGTAAGTTTGTACGGAACCTTCGGTGCGCGAGTACGACTCACACTTGCCCGGTTTTTTTTAGTTTAAGGGCGGAATTCACCAATAAAACTAATCGCGTTTTAACGTTTGGCTTTCATAATCGCGTTTAGCCGCTGTCACTAGTGTCACTTGTAAAAATACAACAAAAGAAAAATACAGACAAGTGACACTAGTGACAGCGGCTAAACGCGATTATGCGAGCCAAACGTTAAAACGCGATTATCTTATCTTATCTTATCTTATAGTGGGACTGGCCCTAAACCAGAGCACTTCGACCCTTCTGGATCTTTTGTGCTAATTCCCCTCCCTTCTACTCAACCCCCAGCCTTCCGTGCACCTTCTTCATGAGTCCCAGTATGGCCTTGATGGGGCTGAGCCTGTAGTCCTCTGGTCTTGGAAATGGTTGACCCAGATACTCTAGTCTTTTGGAGCCTAGTGCTGCACAGTCGCACAGTACGTGTAGCATATTCTCCTCTGCCTCTCCACAGATCCTGCAAGTCGGGTCGCTTGCTAGTCCCATGTTGTGGATCTGTTTGTTGGTGGCATAGTGCCCCGTGAAGACTCCTGTGATTGTTCGGAGCTGTGATCTGCTGTACCTCCATAGTTTTTGGGTCCAGGCCTTATCTATGTCTAAAACGCGATTAGTTTTATTGGTGAATTCTGCCCTAAGTTCTTATAGTCCATCCTAAAGTTGTCTGGTCGATATCGCTGTCAGTAATAAGACCGCCATTGTACCCATAGATTTAAGTTTTTGTGTTATTGTTACTATTTTGGTGTATAATTAAATTTATTCTATTCTTGTGGAAGCTATTTTAATTCACTTATTACATTTCTGCCTACACTAGATGTAGAATGGTCGTGATAATATTCGTTTAATTAATAAATGAGCATAATTAATTAGCTACTAATGTGTTGCCTGAAGCGCGGCTTATCAGTAGGACATTCATTTTAATTATAAGGGTTTTTGTGAACTTGCGATTTTGCGACAGAATTTCTATTATTTTACTTATACGCCCAGCTTTGCAAATTTGCATATTATACACACAAATCTTCGCCTAGAAAAACAATGGCAGGTCATTGAAAAATCAGTTAAATGATTTTTTTTTAAATTAGGTATACATATAATAATATAGGCTCGCGTTTGAGCACCATCTCACCTGATGGTAAGCGATGATGTGGCCAACGATGGAGCACGCTTGCCTAGAAGTAACCTATTCGCTCTTGACTTAAAGACCCCTAGGTTGTACCTAGCTATCAGGAAACAGGGTCCGGCAGGGAATTCCTCTCCTTAGCTGTGCGCATTATGAATGTGTTTCCAAAACGCTTTGCACGTATGGGTGGATGTGGATTTTTCATAAATGTTTTAAAAACACTTTTACATTGAAATGTTTTCGTCAATTTAAACTAGATGACACCGACGTTTCCTAGTTATCTACCCTGAGAAAAAACACCGAAACTAACTCAGAGTTAAAAGTTTCCTAGTAAACATGTAATGGTCAAACCGTATGAGTACCATGCAGATAAGTGTCAGGTCTTTTGAGAAATGAACCACACAGATTTGAGTAGATCGGTTCACTCAAATAATATGAGAACCACAGTGTTATTGCGACACACAGAATAGATAGATACAGAAGTCAATCTACATACAAAGCGCGCTTGAGCAACGCACACATAGACACCGCTCACGGACACGATTCAGCTCAATTCAGCTCAATGCGAGCTCGAGTGCTATCCGTTTGAGACACGCGTCTGTGAACTTTTTTTGTGGAAAAATGGACCAACAAAAAAAACCTTATTCTAACTGTTCAGTGGATGGTTGTTTAAATTCAACATTAAACAGTGAATTAACGTTTTTTAGGCTACCAGTTGTTTCAGAGAGGTAAGTAGATATTTGCTTGTATTTTGATGGTTTGTTTTAACGTAACGAGAAAGAGAAGATGATTTTTTGGCTATTTCATATTTTTACAACTCAGATTATTTTTTATTTTATTTTATTGTATTAGGTAGGCATTTATCAGCGCGCCCGGTAGCACTCGGACAGTTCGGCGCTACGCGCTGACCCTAGCGCGATCACCGAGCGTAGGTATGAAAAGTGAAGTACATACATGAGACTGACTTCAGTACCTATCTATTTTGTGGTACTAGTAACTACTACCAAGGATACTAGTTACTACCGATACTAAAACTACTAGTTAGCGACATTGAAGTCAGTCGCAAAGTCGTCCGTCCGCCCACAGCCTTACATCGCGACCTGCTGTTAATAGGTTACACATTGTCATGAGAATTGTAAACAGGACTTGAATAATTATCACTATGATTTAATGTTTACAATATAGATGTAAATGTAGTACTACGAACACTTTGTTTTAGCAGTCCTGAGTTCCTGAGTTGAGCTTCACGAATACTGACTTCCTTGTACTGTCTGGACAGCAGGCTTACTCTCCAAACTAATTTCAATCTCAAGCCAATACGATTCTAATGTCAATTTTGTAGTTGCGTGATTTGGTACTTGAAAACAATATTGTCAACATTGGATTGAAATTAGTTAGTTCCTCAAAATAAACCAATTTAGCGCTAGCATCGAATTCACGAGTACGAAACGTCACAATCCCAATGTCGACCGATCGGAATTGAAATTAAGAGTAAGCCTGCAGGTCAGAAATCAGAAACTTTATTTCAAAGAGACTATTAACAGGCACTTTTGAATTGTCAAAATATCGATAAAAAAAAGAAAACTGGGTAAGTGCGAGTCGGACTCGCGCCCTAAGGGTTCCGTACAAATTTACCTATTGCTTCATGCCAAATTTCAGGATTCTAGGACAACGGGAAGTACTCTATGAATTTTGATTCGCTTGAGAGTGTCGAAATATACGTTTTTTGCAACATATGCGGCCGTATCTTTTTTTTTCGTTAATTTATAAGTTTCATTTTTTCATAGCTTCAAGGGACCGCTGCCGTGCTATTCTGTAAATGGTAAATCATTTCGAAAATCATTTCACAAATCATCTCGAATGTCACGCTCAGCGAATTGTATTTCAAAATACCAAATCCTATAGACAAATTTGTAGATAAAATATGTCAAAATACTCAACCGTTTTAGTTCCTCTCACTTTGATCATCACTCGGTGGCGCCAGTGTCAAATTCACTCCATTTCAGAAAACGAAACTTTGATTTCACTGCGGATTCAGAAGTGATTTCGCAAATAAACTTTTCAGAATAGCAATGCAGATCTGAGTATATGGTTTTAATTTCAACTCGCTACCTCCACGCGTTCCCGAGTTAAAGGGTCTTGACAGGCAGACAGACAGACGGACAACAAAGTGATCCTATAAGGGTTCCGCTATTTCCTTTTGAGGTACGGAACCCTGAACAGTGATGCTAAGTTGCAAGTTCCAAAGCGTAGATCTCTATGGAAAAGAACGTGCAAGAATGGATACACTTTTAGATCATGTTATGAGCTACAAAAATATTGGTGACACACCCTGGTGACAGACGGACAGACAGACGGACGGAGAGCAGAGTCTTAGTAATAGGGAATCGTTTTACCCTTTGGTTACGGAACTCTGAAAGACACACACACTCAAAAATATTTGCTTTTACATTATTAGTATGATTACATAATAGTAATAATTATACAATGCTATATTGTAATATAAATTAGAGTCCATCCTTTGAATGTACACTCTAAGATTAGGGAAAAAAAAATGTCCTGTCAAAGTCAAAATATCATCGATAAAATCCGTCCATCGACAGCGTCACATCCCTAACGTGTCAATATTGACACAAGTCACTGTCATGTCATTTGTAAACAGAGGAGACTGGTTCACTTGATCGCTATGTGTGTGCGTTTTATATTGCTTTTGATTCTGACGTTAACGTTCACACGAGTTTCCATTTGTAGGAATAGATTGATGGAGTAATAGGTACCTTGTTTGTGGTGAATGAGGTGTGAAATACACCACCATATATTCAAAGTACTTTGCTTTGAAACAATTTGTCTGCTGCTGTCTTCCTGTCCGATTATAATTTAGTTGTCTTCAAGGCTAGAGTGAATAGGCTCTTAATAAACTAGTGCGCCTCACCATCAATGATTGCATCACTGCTTACCATCAGGTGGGATCGCAGTCAAGCACTAGTTTATATTAAAACTACTAGTTTATTTATTATATATTATATCATACTTAACCTAGTTTTAAGACAATTTTACTCTAATAGTTAGTTTAAGTCTTTGGAAATCTTGTCTTCTTTTTAATTTAGCTTCTAATTTTATTGTTGTTTTCTTTTTAAGGTTTCGTACCTCAAAAGGAAAAAACGGAACCCTTATAAGATCACTTTGTTCTCCGTCTGTCTGTCTGTCTGTCAATACCCTTTATCATGAGAACGCGAAGAGGTATCGAGTTGAAATTAAAACCATATACTCAGGTCTGCGGTCCCTTGAAGCTGTGAAAAAATCATACTTCTAAGTTAACGAATAAAAAAATACGGCCGTTTATGTCGCAAAAAACGAATATTTCGATACTCTCAGACAGAGGAATCAAAATTCATAGGTACTTCCCGTTGATACAGAATCCTGAAATTAGGCATAAAGCAAGGTCTTATAGTACAGGTATAGGAATAAATCTGAAAACAGTAAAATTTGTTGTTACCTATGTCACAAAAAAATGATACTTTTTGCAATTCGGAAAAATCTTCGAGACTCCATTCGGAAATTGTAGTTTGGACGGACGTAAGTTTTCATTAACCTAGATCAGGCATCCATTCATCAATTCTAACTGTAATGTAGACCACATTACAGTTAGATTTTTTTCTCGATTGTAATTAATTTAAATCATATTTTCACTTTATATTTGAACTAGCTTCAGCCAACGGTTTTGCCTGCGTGATAGTAGGTTTCTCTGTACGAATAAACCCCTGTTTCATCCCCTTAAGGGGATGCAACTCGACATACATTTTCACTGTTTTTCATACAACCGCTCGATGCGATTATGACGTTATTACACATTTTTCACTAGATATTTTGGAAACACAGTATCTTGTGGATATTATCTAGGCTTCTATTGAAGTCAATTTATAAATTTGTGTAAAACTAATCCAGTAAAGACCTCTGAAAATCTGCTATTTCGCATGAACTTTGCTACTTCTTAATTTACTCAAAAATTTAAAAAGTAAAAAAAGTATAACAATAGAAGCCTTGCAAATTTAATCAAGATTCTAAATGACGATAATTTTTTTCAATAACTTTTAAGAGTGTAAGCTGTTGATGGCATTAACGCCGGCGTTAACGCGCCATTGTCTTTCTATTGTGTCTCTAATTACGCACTCAAAAGGTTAAAAAAAAAATACGTATTTCCTGGAACAAGTTTTGTAAAATATTCGAGTAAATCACGGAATTACCGAATGCTAAGAGTTTTCAAGCGTTATCTTTTTTTTTTCACGTTGCCTTTTCGTCAAACATCGCGTTGGATTGCGTTAAATGAAGTAACAAGCTTTTAAACCATGCTCGATGTTAAGGAGTGATTCATATTGAAAAATCCTCTCTTAGTGCTCGCCTACGTCATAAAAGGAAACCTTGTGCAAAATTTCACGTCCCTAGTCCCAGTAGTTTCGGCTGTACGTTGATATGTCAGTCAGTCAGTTTCTCCTTTTATTTATATAGATAAATTATTATTATATCAATTTAAAAGAAAAGTGGTTGAACTTGTATACGATTCCGTGGTGACGTAAGTAACAACCAGTCGACTTGAGCAGGTAACCGACGTAGTCTTCACGACCAGAACGATCGATTTCCTTTCGTCAAGTCAAGTGAATAGATTTTTTATTCATATGTGGATAATTAATTTGATTTGAGGCCACGGTTCGTGGTAAAAAGAGCCTTTATTTACGGTTCTTAGTATTCAAATATTTATAAGGATGGAAAAATCTATTTCCATGGTCAGAGAGTAGGCATTGCCATACAACGTGGCAATGCCGTCAGCCTTTTGGGCACACTTCCAGTCGACAGCGATGCGGAGGAGTTTTATGACGCCATATTTTAATTAGGAGTAGCCTTTAGTGTTTATATACACCACTAATTTTTAATTAGTACAAATACTTAAAGGGCTTATTAGAAAAGGTCTTGTTATTATTTAAGTAAAGTCTCAATAAATAATATTCATAAACAGCAAAGTTATTAGCGTTTGTTTATATCCCAAAATGTCACTCAATTTATGGAAATACTGTACAGGCTTATGAATAAAAAACAATCGAAAAACATTGCGGGTAGTGTTGTCTAGTAGCAATTGTTATGAATAATTGATTCAATTATGAATTTACCAATTATGACAAAATTTCGTGGACTTTTTTGGGATTTCGTTTTTTTCACGTTTGACTACACAAGTATGATCAGTAACGGGTACGGATAGAGCCCCATTTTTTTTTTGTACTAATTAAAAAATAGGGGTGTGTAGTTTTAATTAGTTAAGTGTTTTTGAAATAATCATATGAAACATATTGTACATTGAAAATAATTATCAGCTAGGTTATAACTTTGTAGGAAAGTCTATTTTTTTTTCCATGGCGTAATAATAGAGCTGTAGAAATGATCGATAGATTTACTGCGACCATGGAACGCAAAGGCAAAGTGTAACTTAAAGAACATGGGTGGATTTCAGTCAGTACCACTCTGACACTCTCTCTCGCCCCACCTAGAGAGGGAGAAGTTATCAACAATTTGCTCAAAAAAGTGTAACAAAAGAGTTCTATTTCTGGGCTAAGTAATAAGGCTAGGGCCTTATGTCGTTGATTCTTTTTTTCTTTCGCAAATAGTGGAAGTGGTGAAGAAGACCACATATGACCAACGGAATTTCACACTCACATAGATATTACAATGAAGATAGTTAAGCAACTATGACAATACAAATAAATAAATGATCTTAACAGTTATATTGACCGCCCGCAGGACACGGTGGAGCATACGGTAGAGGTGTGCCCCGCTTTGGCAGAGCACCGCCGTGTCCTCGTGGGGGCGATCGGCGGCAACGACCTCTCGCGCCGGGCCTTGGTACAGGCCATGGTCCGGAGCGAGGAGGAGTGGCAGGCGGCCGCAAGTGTAAGGTAACGGCCCTCACGCCCCAGCCGCCGCGCCGGGATCCCAATCCAGAGCGGACGGCGAGCAATGAGTAAGGACGCCGTCCGGTCGTCTGGACCGAGCCCAAGTCGTCGACGGCGCGTAGTGTTCCACGCGCACCTCAAGGAAATGTCAGCAAACCGTAGGGGCCCAGCAGCGTCGAAGCCTACTGGGGCCTTGGGTTAAGTGAAAATGAACCCCGGGGCCCTGGAACGCAAGGTAAAGAAGGAACAAACGACAGGGTTTTAGTCAGTAAAAGTCTGACACGTCCTCCCGCTCCGCCCAAGTGCGAGAGATGTCATTAGATGATTTCCAACCTAAAAAAAAATAGGTAGTTATATTGAAAAAAGTAATATCGAATCTGTTGTACACATATACTAATCGCAGAAAACTCTAATACTGCGAAACATGATTTCGAATTTTAGTTCCAATGTGCCGTTATAGATGGCGCTACTATATTACTATAAACAACACACAGTGGAAAAGTCTTCATCAGTTATTAGCTTTCTACACTTTGGGGCTCGAATTGTGATGTTCAACGCACTCGAGGAGGATCGATACGTCAATATTTGTAGTGGCTAGAGCTGGGACATTGATATCGATAAAAGAATTTTATCGACGTTTGCTGTTGACATAGAGTTGTCTATGACAGTTATTTTCGATAGTTAGAAGTTTGGATGTCTGACGTATTACGTTATTTAGTTTTTGTAATGGTCAAGTGGCCGTTGCTCTTTGTAAAATTATGTTTATATTTGTATTCTTCATTTCTGACGCGATCACGCAAGGTAACTCCGAGCATAGCCCTTTCCATTGCCCTTTGAGTGACTTTAAGCCTTCTGATAAGGCCCATTGTAAGCGACCACGTTTCGGAGCTATATGTCATCACTGGCAACACGCACAGGTCATAGACTTTCATCTTGAGACACTGTGGTAAGGCAACCAAGGTATAGGAGAATCAAGGTTACAGACATAGCCCGAAGAATCGCCAAACTTAAGTGGCAGTGGGCAGGGCACATTGCTCGCAGAACGGATGGTCGATGGGGACGAAAGGTTCTGGAATGGCGACCACGTATCGGAAGACGCAGCGTTAGAAGGCCTCCCACAAGGTGGACCGATGACCTGGTGAGGGTCGCGGGAATCCGATGGATGCGAGACGCACAGGACCGGTCATTGTGGCGGCATTTGGGGGAGGCCTATGTCCAACAGTGGACGTCTTTCAGCTGAAATGATGATGATGATGATGATGATTTGTATTCAGCTGTATGAGTTATCCACAATGCCATTAGGAATTTTAAGAAGGTTTTTTTGCGCGGAGCCATAATTCTTTTTATAAAATAAAAGTAGCCTAAGTTACTCCTTATAGAATCTGCTATATACCAGTAATAGTCCCGTCAAGATCGGTCCAGCAGTTTTGGAGATTAGCCTGAACAGACTGACCGACAGACTTTTCTTTCCTTCTTTATAGCAGTGAGCGTGGAGCAGTGGTGGCCTAGTGGAAATTGTCAACCTCTATGGTCCGGATTAAGCTTTTCGCCATGTCGTTTATACCGCGTACATCGAAGAACTGGAACAATTTGCCTGCTGCGGTCTTCCCGTTCGATTATAATTTAGGTGTCTTCAAGGCTAGAGTGAATAGGCTCTTAATAAACTAGTGCGCCTCACCATCAACGATTGCATCACTGCTTAACATCAGGTGGGATCGCAGTCAAACACTGGTTTATATCAATTAAAAACAAAAGCCTAAGTTACTCCTTATAAAATCTTAAGTATCTAAATGCTTTTTTTTGCACTGTGTGTATCTGTGTGTTAAATATTTTTTTCTTTCTTTATTCTTTATTGTACTCAATTTTATATATAAACAATAAAATGGGACAGTTGATGTACATAGGCGAGCTTAACCCACAACTGGGTTTTCTTACAGCAAACCATATGAGTGAGAAAGAAATTTTACATATTTTGAGGAACTTTAACTGTACTTACAACAAAAAATGAAACACATAAATTAAATCTAAACTTAAAACTAAAAATATACTAAACAGATATGTGTACAGCACACTATACATTTTATAAACATAATATATACAATAAATAAATACCTATAAACATACATATTTATGGGTCATGTTGATAAAAAATGTTCCTTAATACTTCCCCTGAAAACCTCCAACGAAGGGCTAGCTCTCAATGTATGTGGAAGAGAATTCCAGAGGCGCACAGCACGAACGGTAAAAGATCCACTGTAGCGACTTGAAGAGTGGGGTGGAAAACGAAGGAGAAGAGAGGATGATGAGCGACAAGGTTTTCCTCTCGGAACAAGATACTCAAAGCGTTCCCGAAGATACGAGGGGGAGTTGGGATTATGAAGAACAGAGAATAAAAAAGAAAGACAATCCCGACGTTGCCGAATAGGCAGCCACTTCAATTGCCTTCGAAATTCCGATACATGGTCATACTTCCGAAGGCCAAAAATGAAGCGGTTACACAAATTCTGCAGACGCTCTAGTTTGTCAAGAAGATCCTCAGTCGCATCAAGGAAGCAGACATCAGCGTAGTCAAGAAGAGGTAAAAGAAGAGACTGAGCAAGAGTAACTTTAGTTGAGAAAGGCAGTAACTTCTGAAGACGTTTCAGTGATTGAAATGAGCAAAACACCCTCCTGCTTACTTCTGCAATGTGGACATTCCAAGAAAAACTTAGGTGTTTTCCTAGACTGTAACCTGTACAGTCTAGGAAAACACCTAAGTTTTTAAGTTTTTTTGAATAGGCTATGGCGACTATTGGTCTTTATATCCAAGCCCAAAACAGCTATTCCTATTATTAATTCAAAAGTGTTGGTATGTAACCAATACCATCAAAATACAGTCTCATTCAATTTAGAAACACTTCCGTACTGGACAAGTATTTAATATCCTAGTTAACCCATCAATTTAGCTCAACATCCCGAGCTAGGACGAGATGAGATCAACTGTAAGTAATTAAAAACACTTAGCAGCCGACCACACACTGGGTAAGGAGACATGCTGGCTCACCACGGATATCTATGACCATCACGCGTCATGTTCATTGAGAATTTGAGAAGTAATGAATTAGAATCTGACACACTATTGAGGTCGCGTTTAGGGTTTTAATTTCTTAGAATAGTAAAAAAATAAAAAACTGGGCAAGTGCGAGTTGGACTCGCGCACTGAGGGTTCCGCACAAAATTACCTATGTTAAATTCCTGAATGGAGTCTCGAAGATTTTTCCGAATCGCAAGAAAAGTATTTTTTTTTTGTGACGTAACTACTAATTTACAGTTTTCATATACTTGTGCTATAAGACCTTGCTTCATACCAAATTTCACGATTCTATGTCAACGGAAAGTACCCTATGAATTTTGATTCCCTTGAGAGTGTCGAAATACACGTTGTTTTTGCAACATAAGCGACTGTATCTTTTTTGTTTCGTTAGATTTTTTCACAGCTTCAGGGGACCGCAATCTGAGTGTTGAGGAGCACAGCGATCTCCTAGTTTAACACTAGTAATTGTCAGCGGCCTCGCCCACTTGTAAATTTAAAGTAGCTTACGTAGGGATTGTTAATTAGCTTTATATAAAGTCACGCAACCTTAGACTTCATATTCGAGAGCAATAACAGTAGAGTTACTCTTATAAGAGAGTTTTGTATATATATATTCATCTGTTATTGCTCATTTGTATTGTTTACTAGATTTACATTAGATAACTAAGTTAGATAACTAAGAATTACTGTAATGGATAGTTGTTTACGTTGTATAGAGTAATCTTAGTTAGTGTGATGATTGTAAGTAGTTATAATGTGATTTTAGTTAATAAGTTTCAAATTGTAATTGAATTATAAATAGATACATTTTAATGCTCGAATGTGGTTGGAAGTAGGACAAGGATTTGAATGGTCGCACCTACCACTACCTCCGCCCACGTAGAAATGTCGGTCGAACGTAATTGGCCAATAGGAATTTTAATGGTCTTATAAGACCGCCACTACTTCCACCCACCTACGAGGGGTATATATATAGCCGCTTCACGGCAAAAAGATTGTCGTCGTTTGGTGTCATCGCTTGCTTGCTGTCTTCGCTTCCTGTAAACATCGGATAAGTCAAGAATAAATCCTGAAGTCTTCAGTTCCTGTGCGTTTTATTTTCTTCGGGAATCATCCACCCCTGCGCCTGAATACTCCACAAAATTGGTCCTTCGATTCGCCGGATCGTCCTGAAGACTGAAAAACGTCCTGAAAAAGCTGAAGATCGTCTTGAATATTGGCTTGAAGATTCGTCGAGATCGCCCTGTGAAGATCGCCCTGAAGACTTATCAAGATCGCCTGAAGACTTATCAAGATCGCCTGAAGACTTATCAGGAGCGCCTGAAGACTTGTCAACAACGTTCTGAAGACTCATCAAGATCGCCCTGTGAAGATCGCCTGAGAAGATGAGTGAACGCAGCGCCGTGACTACACGAAGCAAGCTACGCAAGTTGGAGGAGGCGATGAACAAGCGTTGTGCCATGGAGAGTGACTCGGGAGTGCCGACTGAATTAGCACCGGGATCACCATCGATAGCGCCTACCTCATCTTCTGTTCCTGTGCCTGCACCTGTGATTCCATTGGCGGGGCCCGGTCGTGTGATCGACTACAGTGATGCTGCAACACCAAGGGAATCAGGGATACGACGGAGTGCAAGGAAACAAGGATCAAGAGCCAGCCACGTCTCCACGAAGAGCGGACAACGAAGTGCCGACTATCTTCGGAGGAGGGTCGAATACGAGGCTGAAAGAGAGCTAGTGCGCCTGAAGGAAAACCTCGTGAGGAAGAAACTAGAAGCAGAGTTGGCTGAAATAGACGCCGCAGCTGACGAAGATGACTCGTCAGATGAAGAAGGAACGACTCGCCGAGTTGAAGAATGGATAACTCGTACCGCACCCAGTAATCAAGAACCATCAGTGTCGCAAGTGCCGTCGAACTCAGTGCCAGTGACAACGTCCGTGACCGCGACCTCGCGCGAAGTGCCCGTGTCCGCGCCCGCGACCTCACACGAAGTGCCCGCGTTCGCGCCCGCGACATCTCGCGGAGTACCTATGTCCGTGACGCCACAAGTATCTGCGCTCCCACAACAGTGTGCGCCCGCGACCGTTCAGTTCAGAGACTTAGTGCCCAACACGCCTATACCGAGTGGCAGTGTACCGCGAGTGCAACGTGAAGTGCCTGACTGGGATCAAACCTTCGCTGAAGACACGGACAGAAGCCGGTCGCGAAACAGGAAAATAGACCAGCTAGCAGAAGCCATTTCAAACCTAGCTCGTCCGCGACCAGTGCCCAGACAAGCTTATGAGTTGCCGTACTTTAGTGGAGACCCAGCTGATTGGCTATCATACAAGAACATGTACTGGGACACTACTGCAATGTACAACTTCAAGCCGCATGAGAACCTAGCGCGCCTGAAAACATCGCTGCAGGGAGAGGCCAAGATAGCAGTAGAAGATCTGCTCAGGACATCTACGAATCCGACGGAGATCATAAAGACACTGGACGAAGAGTTTGGACACCCGAACTTGATACTGGAATGTGCATTGAAGAAAGTGCGTGCGTTGCCTAAAGTGACGGAAAGTGGTCGTGAATTACGGAAATTCTCTTCGACTGTGCGTAATTGTGTGTCGCTGCTGAGGAATGTGCATGCAACCGGATATCTCAACAACCCACAACTGGTGAGTGAATTATTGAACAAGTTGACACCTGTACAGAGAGCTCAGTATGGGGACTATGCTATGGGCGTAGCTTCAACCCAAGGAATTGACGTGAGGGTGTCGCCTAGTTTGGAAATATTGTCAGACTTCCTAGGTCATCTAGCCCGAGCTACCTCTTATTATGTGCAAATGGAAGTGAGCGCTACCGGAGCACCGGTTTCTAAACCACAGAAAAGCGCACCAAAACAAGTTCCATACAGAAATATACAACGATTGCATGTACAAAGTGACAATTCACCACCACAAACAAGAGTATCTCAGTGCACAATGTGTGAGGGAGATCACAATCTCACGAAATGTGACAAGTTTGCTAAGCTGAGTGTAGATGACAGATGGCAACACGTGAAGGATAAACGTCTATGTTTTAAATGTATAGTGAAGCAACATGCAAAGAATTTCTGTCGAGCTAACAAGTGTCCGTCATGCAACTATGCACACCATATCCTATTGCACGCAGAGAAAAAGACCACTGAAAGTGTCACGAACGTGAGTGAATACCACGGCAAGTCGCTCCTGAAAATATTACCAGTGTGTGTGACGATAGAGAACAACACACACGAATGCTACGCCCTACTTGATGACGGGGCCACGATATCACTGGTGGATGACTCGTTGGCAGAGAACGCTGGGGGCCAGGAAGAACCCTTAGTGTTCAAGAGTGCGCGCGGACAAGAGGTGTCGGACAAGACCTCGCGTAGAGTGATAGTGTCAGTGCGTGGGCCAAACGGCAGAGTGCATACAGTGAAGTGTCGTACGTTTAAGAGACTGGACTTACCCGCACAAACAGTGCCGGCTGCGTTGCTTACGGAGCACGCCCACCTGCGCGACTTGGGCTGCGAGGGAATGATTGGGGCCAAGCCGCTGCTGTTGCTGGGACAGGACAATTGGGAGCTGCTGGTCGGCCAGGATATACGCCGAGGAAAATCTGGTAAGCCCGTTGCTTCCTTGACCAAGCTAGGTTGGGTCGTTCATGGACCCGTAGGCAAAGGACATAGGTCGGCTGAAGAGTCTGTGAATTGTGTCGTGGAACCACTCTTAGATTTGCATACGATAGTTAAAAATCAGTTTGAGCTAGAATCTATAGGTATAGCACAAATCCCTAGATCGCATAGGGAGAATGATAGAGCTCTAGAAATTCTAGATAATACTAGCCATCAAAATGGGGATGGCCAATGGGAAGTAGGGTTGTTGTGGAGGCATGATAGCCCGCAACTCCCCGATAATTATGCTTACGCTCGCCATCGCTTGGCGGGGATTGAGCGTAAGTTGAACCGGGATCCCGAGTATGCAGAGGCCTATAAGAAGCAGATAGATAGGTTGGTTGAACAGGGTTACGCCAATAGGTTGGAGAGCGGCGTCCAAGATCCGGTCTGGTATTTACCCCATTTTGGGGTGAAGAATCCAAACAAGCCGGGGAAGTTAAGATTAGTCTTTGACGCTGCCGCCACGTATCAAGGGACATCCCTAAATGACAACCTATTGACGGGCCCCGACCTACTGAATTCACTTCTAGGAGTGTTGTTTAAGTTTAGACTAGGGCCAGTAGGGTTCACGGGAGACATTGCTGATATGTTTTTAAGAATAAAAATTAGAGAGCAAGACCGCGGGGCACAGCTATTCTTGTGGCAGTCGGGAACCGAGAAGGAACCCCAAATATATGTAATGAGCTCTATGATATTCGGTGCAGTATCGTCTCCAACCTCGGCGATATACGTTCTAAATAAGAACGCATCGCGTCATGAGGAGGAGTACCCCGAAGCGGTAGCTGCCGCGAGACACAATCATTACATGGATGACTACCTTGATAGCACGTGGTCTGTTGCTCAGGCTAACAAGCTAATAAATGACGTGACCCACATCCACGCCGAGGGCGGTTTTCATATACGGGGGTGGGTCACGAACTCCCAAGAGCTAAGGAGCAAGTTACAGTTAGACATGCCAGACCGCATATCCCTGGAAAATGGGGACAACGCGTCCGAACGAACATTAGGAATGATATGGTCGCCAGGAACCGACCAATTAGCCTTTGACCTATCTTTTAAGAAGATACCCAAGGCTATCGTGGAGGGGGAAATAGTACCCACGAAGCGTGAATTCTTGAGATTCATAATGTCGGTGTTCGACCCACTGGGTTTCCTGTACCCATGCGTCATTCAGTCGCGCATATTGATGCAGAAAATATGGCGTACAGGCATTCAGTGGGACGAGAAACTGGGTGAGGCAGAGGCTAGGACTTGGTTCGAGTGGCTGCATAATTTGCAGCACCTCGAAAAGATAACCATCCCGAGATGGTATGGCTTAGTCCTAGAAGACATAGAACTCCACGTTTTCGGGGACGCAAGCGAATCCGCCTATGCCGCAGTCGCTTATATAGCGGGAAATGATGAACTCGGCAACAGGCGGGTGAGCTTCGTTCTAGGTAAAGCCAGGGTAGCCCCTCAAAAGGTCATTTCGATACCTCGCCTGGAATTGCAAGCGGCAGTACTGGCCTGCAGGATAGCGTCAACTGTAGAGATAGAGTTGGGGGTAGTAATCAAACGTAAATATTTTTGGACGGACAGTCAGACTGTCTTAAAATGGATAGGTTCCGACGCTACAGACTTTCAGCGGTTTGTGTCCCACCGACTAGCCGAAATTGACTCAAGGTCAAGGAAGTGTGACTGGCACTGGGTTCCCTCGGCGTTGAACCCGGCCGACAAGAGCACCCGCTTGGACTGGCCTAGAAACAGTAACGAGTGGCTTTCGGGCCCGTCGTTCCTCTGCCGTCCACAGGAGCAATGGCCGACGGCTTCCGGGAGTGACGCAGTGACGGAGGAGGACCTAGAACGTGTGCAACGAGTAAATGTCCTGACCATACAGGCCGAACCCACACTGACATACGAACGGCTGCCAACATGGACACGCGCCGTACGTGTCGTAGCGCGACTAATAATCTTCACTGAGCTTTGTCGCAAACGTCGCAACTCAGCTACCGTCACCATAACAGACCTGCGAGAGGCGGAGCTGCGCCTGCTGAAACTCATGCAGGCCGAGAGCTTTCAAGAGGAAATTAAAGCCCTCCGAGAGGCCCGACCACTGCCAAAGAACAGCAGAATAAGGACACTAGACCCTATATTGTACGAGGACGGGCTGGTGAGAGTACGCGGCAGACTGGGCGCCTGCAGCGAGCTTGTCTTCGGAGCGCGTCATCCTATAATATTGGATGGGAAACACGCCCTCACGCGCCGACTAATATTAAAATATCATGTGGCCTCCCTGCACGCTAATCAAGAGGCTGTGGTGAACAATGTGCGGGAAAAGTACTGGGTAACGAACCTGCGATCGACTGTAAAAGCAGTGACTGCAAGCTGTCAGCAATGTCGCATCAAGAGATCCGCACCTACCTCACCAAAGATGGGAGACCTGCCACCAGCGAGACTGGAAACGACTCGTCGAGCCTTCGTCCATTGCGGGGTGGACTATTTTGGCCCCATGGAAATAGTCATCGGGCGGCGCCGGGAGAAGAGGTGGGGCGTGTTGTTCACGTGCCTCACTACGCGCGCTGTCCATCTGGAGCTGGCTGCAACACTGAGCGCCGACTCCGCGATACTGGCACTTAGGCGCCTGATCGCGCGCCGCGGCTGTCCCGCGGATATGTACTCTGACCGCGGGACCAACTTCGTCGGGGCGCACTCCGAGCTTCGGGAGGCGCTGCGGGAGCTGAACCAAGACCGTCTCGAAAGCGAGGCGACAGGCCGGGGCATAGCCTGGCACTTCAACCCCCCGGCTGCCCCACACATGGGTGGCTGCTGGGAGCGCCTGGTGCGTTCTGTCAAAAACGCACTACGGGCGACCCTCAAGGAACGAGCCCCTCGCGAGGAGGTCCTCTATACCCTTCTCGCTGAGGCCGAGCTGGTCGTGAATAGCCGACCGCTCGCCTACGTGAGCTGCGATGCGGAGCAACCGGTGGTGCTGACGCCGAATCATCTCCTGCTGGGCACTGCCGCGGGAGATGCGCCGTGCACACGTCGACATGTGGTCGACCTCGACTCGCGCAGCATGTGGAAGCGGGTGAACGCGCTGGCCGACCTCTTTTGGAGGCGCTGGCTGCGCGAATACCTTCCAACGCTGCAGCAAAGAAGAAAGTGGAACAGTGATGTGCCAAATATTAAAGTCAGTGATGTGGTAGTGATTGTGGACGAGAACAAACCGCGAAATCAATGGACAAAAGGCATAATTGCGAAAGTGTACCCCGGCACCGATAACGTTATTAGGGTCGTAGACGTTAAAACCAATAACGGAATTTTACGACGTCCCGTTGTAAAGGTCGTTGTGCTCCCTACCGACGGGTCTGTAATCGGTTGAACCCTCTTACGGGGGGTGGGATTGTTGAGGAGCACAGCGATCTCCTAGTTTAACACTAGTAATTGTCAGCGGCCTCGCCCACTTGTAAATTTAAAGTAGCTTACGTAGGGATTGTTAATTAGCTTTATATAAAGTCACGCAACCTTAGACTTCATATTCGAGAGCAATAACAGTAGAGTTACTCTTATAAGAGAGTTTTGTATATATATATTCATCTGTTATTGCTCATTTGTATTGTTTACTAGATTTACATTAGATAACTAAGTTAGATAACTAAGAATTACTGTAATGGATAGTTGTTTACGTTGTATAGAGTAATCTTAGTTAGTGTGATGATTGTAAGTAGTTATAATGTGATTTTAGTTAATAAGTTTCAAATTGTAATTGAATTATAAATAGATACATTTTAATGCTCGAATGTGGTTGGAAGTAGGACAAGGATTTGAATGGTCGCACCTACCACTACCTCCGCCCACGTAGAAATGTCGGTCGAACGTAATTGGCCAATAGGAATTTTAATGGTCTTATAAGACCGCCACTACTTCCACCCACCTACGAGGGGTATATATATAGCCGCTTCACGGCAAAAAGATTGTCGTCGTTTGGTGTCATCGCTTGCTTGCTGTCTTCGCTTCCTGTAAACATCGGATAAGTCAAGAATAAATCCTGAAGTCTTCAGTTCCTGTGCGTTTTATTTTCTTCGGGAATCATCCACCCCTGCGCCTGAATACTCAACACTGAGTATATGGTCTTATTTTCAACTCGATACCTCCACGCGTTCTTGAGATAATGGGTCTTAATAGGCAGACGGACAGACAGAAAGACGGACAACAAAGTGATCCTACAAGGGTTCCGTTTTTTCCTTTTGAGGTACGGAACCCTAAAAACATACACAACTTTTTGCAGTCGGGTAAAAAAACATTTTGGATGCTTTTGTTTACAATAAATTCCAACACTGTACATTCATACTAGCTACACATCGACCTAACTTACCCTTCATCGAAAAAAAGGCGAGATTTTCTGTGATATTATACAGTCACTGCAAAAAGAAAAGTCGATAAAAATCTCTACAAAACTATTCATCGATACTCCACCTCCCCATCACTATTAACCAGAAGATCCAATAAGCGTTCGTGACACCCGCATTAACACGGCACGACAGTTCCATACTAAACTCCCATTTCTTTTTTTATTTTTATTTTGTAAACTGACAACACTGAACAGTAATGAGTCTACCACGACTGACATTTCGAGTTCGTTTTTACCAAAATGGTATACAAAGAAGATGAAAAAAAATAAAACTGGGCAAGTGCGAGTCGGACTCGCGCACTGAGGGTTCCGTACAAACTTACCTATGAAAACAGTTCCATTCCCGAATTGAGTTGTCCGAATTGCCAAAAAAGTTTTTTTTATGACATAACTACAAATTTACTGTGTTCAGATTTTTTCCTTTACTTGTGTTATGAGATCTTGCTTCATGCCAAATTTCAGGATTCTAGGTAAACAAGATGTACCCTTTGAATTTTAATTCTATTGAGAGTGTCGAAATACACGTTTTTTGCGACATAAACAGCCGTATCTTTCTTTCTGTTAACTCAGCTGTTTGATTTTTTTCACGGCTTCAAGGGACTGCAAACTTGGGTATATGGTTTTAATTTCAACTCGATACCTCCACGCGTTCCCGACATAAAGAGTCTTGACAAACAGACAGACGGACGGACAACTAAGTGATCCTATAAGGGTTCCGTTATTTCCTTTTGAGGTACGGAACCCTAAAAAGTGAAAACTCTTTTGTTGAGCTTACTTGTCTATCTGGATAAGTAGTTTTATGTTAACTACAGAAATCGTGTTGTGGAGAACAAAAAAACAGTCGCTCCGTGTAAAACACGGGTATTCAGCCGCATCCAGCTTGAGCTAGCTTTTTTAAGGTTCCGTACCTCAAAAGGATTTTTCCTTCGAGAATCAGTTTTGTATATTGTCTTTAGTATCGTAGATTTAATAGAGGGTTATTGGAAATATTCTGAAAAAGTTATTTTTCACACTAACATTATAAAAGTGACATGGAAATATGTACCGTAAGGTTTTTTTAGGGTTTCGTACCTTGAAAGGAATAACGGAACCCTTACAGGATCACTTTGTTATCCATCCATCTGTCTGTCTATTATATATTATCTAGGCTTCTATTGAAATCAATTTATAAATTTGTGTAAAACTAATCCACTAAAGACCCTGCTATTTTGCATGAAATTTAACACTTCATAATTTACTCAAAAATTTAAAAAGTCAAAAAAGTATAACAATAGAAGCCTTGCAAATTTAATCAAAATTCTGAATGACGACAATTTTTTTCAAAAACTTTTAAGGGTTTAAAAAAAACACGTATTTCCTAGAACAAGTTTTGTAAAATATAGATATTAGAAGTTATCTGCCCCCCTAGCCAAGTTTCAATCGTTTTCTTCGCGCCGAATGCATCGGGTAGGCCACGCCTCCGGTTCCTTTGTTCTGACGTCATCTCAACGCTCAATCACGTGGTCAGAACAAAGGAACCGGAGGCGTGGCCTACTCGAGGCGTTCGGCGCGAACGATACGATTGTAACTTGGCCAGGGGGGCAGGGGTTATCTCTTTTTTCGCGTTGCCTTTTCGTCAAACATCGCATTGGATTGGGTTAGATGAATTAACAAGCTTTTAAACCATGCTCGATGTTGACGATAGGCGAGGAAAAGAGACCCTCTTAAAAAAAAACAAATTAAAGAGATACTTACGGAAAATTCGAAATTAATACAGACAAAGTCAAGAACAAGGCACTAGTTTTTCATCAAAGAAAACAAATCTAGCTCAGTATTCATCACGGCCTGTATATTAAAAGACTGTGAACTAACATACAAATTGTTTGTTTAGAATAAAAACGCGATAAAAAAAGCGTTTCAACAGTCATTCTGATGCGTCACACCGAGTCTCATTTAAATATTTTAATTAAATCTGTGTTTTATGATATATCTTATTGGTTTTATAAAGTTCTACTCTGAATTTAAGGGATTGGGAGGGATTCGTGGGTGGATGGTATACCTAAAGGTACAATTTTGAAACGGACTGCAGACTGCAACCGCAGGTGACACTGCAGCTGCGGTTGACCGCAGTGCTGCCTGCGGTCGCAGTTACTGCTATTCCAAGCGCGGCGACATGTCACGGCTGCACAATGCACAGAACCATGCTTCTGTCACTCCAGTACCTTCGTGCGAGACAGAATATCCAACAATGCTATCGATACTTTATTTTAGAAGTTAGAAGAGGAAGATAATGGCGACTTGTGTGGATGACCAGATTTCTATTCATCATCTTCACAACATTTTTTACCCGACTACGGAGGGTTATGATTTTGACAGGCTATGTATGTATGTGAGTATGTTCATCTGTTCCCTCATAGCTCCTAATCTACCAATCGGAACTCGACATATGAGGTATCGTTAGAACCGTCTTCATTGTCCGCTGAACATAGGCTACTTGACGTGTCACAAAAGTCGATATGGCGCCCTCTAGCGGACAAAAAGTATGTGTTAAAAAATAAAAATGGAGATAAATACGCCGTGTTTGGTATCATTTGAAAGGGCTACATTTGTAAATTTCGAAAATATTACTCAAATTTACAATGACGCCCTCTAGCGGACAAAAAGTCATGTGTTAAGTTTAACACCAAAATTGTTTAAATAAAAATAAAGTAAAAAACTAAAACCCGACTACGACAAAAAAAAAAAAACGACGCTGAAAAAGTATGAAACAAGATTTTCATACTTCGAACAGAACAAAATGAAAAACCGTAGTCACACGTTATTAAAGTGTTTCGGTTGGTACCTATAACGTGTGACTGCGGCTTTTCTTTTTGTTCTGTTCGAAGTATGAAAATCTTGTTTCATACTTTTTCAGCGTCGTTTTTTTTTTTTTTGTCGTAGTCGGGTTTTAGTTTTTTACTTTATTTTTATGTACGTGTGAAGTCTGCGGTTCGTGACACCACTCGTGCTGCAGTCTGCAGTCGCTTCGTGTCGCGGCCGCAGGCTGCGCACCGCAGCTGCAGGCCGCAGTGTCGCCGCACTCGGAATAATTTTCAAGAGATTCAATAGAAACAAGTAGTGTCGCTTGCAGTTTGCGGTTTGCAGTCCATCTCAGAATAGTACCTTTATACTATATAGCGTCATCCCTTTAACAGTTCAGCTTAGATCGTCGAATGGATCCCGTTAAAAGCTCGTGGTAGTGGCTTGCCCAATCTTTATGATAACATGTGACACACGTCCACGGCTATCCTCGAAACCATGCCTAAAAATATTTCTTCATGTTTCATACCATTAATTCGTAGTCGGATTTTTTCTTTCTTTCTTAAAAGCCGTTAATAAAATTAAACAATTTCGTTAATTGAATGACGGGTGAAGTCCAATAAAGATAATATTTCTATTAGAAGTTCCGCCTAAACCATAAATGATAACAGTCCTGGTGATATTCATATAATACTAACAAGACATCATAAAATAAGATTCAATTAAAATATTTAAATTTAATGGCCGATTGTAGCTTGTAAAATGATTTGAAAACATTTTTTTTATTAATATCTTATACATACTTGACATGATCGTTATTAAGTTAGATAGGATTATTATAAGTCTCTGGTTTTCTCACTCCTGGTCTTAATCGTGAGGTTTAAAGGCCTCAGCTCTATAGCAGTGCCATAAAACAGTGGTTTTCTAAAGCGTTACTCTTCGGTAACGGCTAGGTCAATAGGTTTCGAGGCAATGGCCCCCGCTTCCCAGCCGCCGGGATTCCGATCCCGATTTCCGGCCACCGTAGGCGCGGGCTTGTGGACGGCGAGCAATGGGTAGCTCACCGTCCAACCGTCCGGTAACCGTCCGGACCGAGCCCAAGTCGTCGACGGCCTGTAGTGTTCCACGCGTGCCTCAAGGAGATATCAGCAACACAACAACACAACAAAATGTATTTTTTCGTTTGTTTTCCCTACCCCTTTCAAACGGCTTTGATCTTTAGAAATATGTTTACACAAAAAAAATTGCTGGCATATGTAAATCAATCTATATTTCGCAAAGAAAATGGTTGTAAAGGTCAGCGGGGCTCTATGCGGGCGGAGGCGGCAGTACTACGAGTATCATCATCATCATCATCATTTCAGCCGAAAGACGTCCACTGCTGGACATAGGCCTCCCAAGTGTCGCCACAACGACCGGTCATGTGCGTCTCGCATCCATCAGATTCCCGCGACCCTCACCAGGTCATCGGTCCACCTTGTAGGAGGCCTTCCAACGCTGCGTCTTCCGGTACGCGGTCGCCACTCCATAACCTTTCGGCCCCAACGGCCATCTGTTCTGCGAGAAATGTGTCCTGCCCACTGTCACTTAATTTTGGCAATTTTTCGAATTATGTCGGTAACCTTGGTTCTCCTACGGATATCTTCATTTCTGATGTGATCACGTAAGGGAACTCCAAGCATAGCTCTTTCCATTACCCTCTGGGTGACTTTAAGTCTTCTTATGAGGCTCATTGTAAGCGACCACGTTAGGAGCCATAATGTCATCACACGCACTGGTCATAGACATTCGTCTTGAGACACTGTGGTATATTGGATGAGATTGATATTGATATATTTGATTCCTACGAGTATGCTACGAGTATGTGTGCATTTAACTCTAGCCAGATGTTCTATGGACTATACTCCTTAAAAGAAAAAGTCAGCGCAGCCCTGGAACGCAACGCTTGGGCAGAGTACTGCCGTGTCCCCGTGGGGGTGATCGGCGGCTGTGATCTCCCGCGCCGGTCCATGGTACAGGCCATAGTCCGGAACAAGGAGGAATGGCAGGCGTTCGCCTCCTTCATCATCATCATCATCATTTCAGCCGATAGACGTCCACTGCTGGACATAGGTCTCCCCCAAATGTCGCCACAACGAACGGTCCTGTGCGTCTCGCATCCATCGGATTCCCGCAACCTTCACCAGGTCATCGGTCCACCTTGTAGGGGGCCTTCCAACACTGCGCCTCCTTCTGTGAAGCAGTAATGCTAGCGAGGGAGGCGCCCGACACGCGTGAGGGAACAGACTTCCTCACACCCCAGCCGTGATCGGTGTAGGCGTGGACGGACGATGGGCAATGGATAGCTCGTCACCCGATTGTCTGGTAATGGACATAAAATTTCATACATTGCCTAGAAAACAGACTGTATAATTTTGTAGATTTATTCATGAAACCATAGTAAACTAGTATTAGTTTTTATCACTAGATGGCGTTGTTAGATGAGCTCACTTTTCTACATCTCGCTATGGTTTCGTTACAGAGCTTTCATAGGGTCTCGACCGAATTATGATTAAAGTTAAACGTCTTAGGGCGGAATTCACCAATAAAACTAATTGCGTTTTAACGTTTGGCTCGCATAATCGCGATTAGCCGCTGTCACTAGTGTCACTTGTAAAAATACAACAAAAGAAAAATACAGACAAGTGACACTAGTGACAGCGGCTAAACGCGATTATGCGAGCCAAACGTTAAAACGCGATTAGTTTTATTGGTGAATTCCGCCCTTAGTAACATTGGTTTTATTCATAGACACTACACTACAGATTGTTGGTAAAATATTATCTTTTATTTTTATCAATAATCCAATCCCCTACCATTGTATATTACTTTCATTATCTGATTCCTTCTCTTCACTTCCTCTTTTGACATATAATACGAGTATTTTCATTAGATACTTTTCCTCATTCATTTAGTGACAGACATTTCAATCCGATACTGCAAGTGATTTATTTGAGCAAATTCATCTTCTAGAACAAACAGTGCGCTCTGTGTTAATAGATAGTGCCTAATTATACGGAGAGGAGCATAGGGACGGGATCATGTCAATAACATTAACTTGAAATACAAATTAATATCGATAGAACTTCTTAAAAAGCTGTTGTTATATTAAGCCTTCTTAGTTATCTGTGCGTTTTTATTTATTTATTTAATTTAAACAGAACGGTCGAAGTCACCACCATTAAAACATAGACAGAAGTACAAAGAAGACAGAACAATAAAACAAAAATTAAAAACAGACAAGTCACAAGTCACGCGGGATTTTAGGGGTAGGTACCTATTTAATAAATAAAGTGGGAAAATCATCCAATGACATCCTCCGCTAGTGGAGAGCGGGAGATAGTGTCAGACTTTTACTGACTAAAAACCTTGTCCTTTTTTGCCATCGTTCCAGATCCCCGGGCTTCTACCCTGCTGGGTCCCTACGGTTTTGCTGACATCTCCTTGAGGCGTGCGTGGAACACTACGCGCCGTCGTCGATAACTTGGACTCGGTCCGGACGGTTACCGGACGTTCGGACAGCGGCTACCCATTGCTCACCGTCCGCAAGCCAGCGCCTACGGTGGCTGGAAATCGGGATCGAGATCCCGGCGGCTGGGGCGAGAGGGCCGGTCTCTCGCGCGTGCGGCCGCCTCCTTTGCTAGTATTACTGCTTGGCAGAAAGAGGCGACCGCCTGCCGCTTCTCACTTCAGACCACGGCCATGGCGTGAGAGATCTCTGCCGCCTATCGCCCCCACGAGGACACGGCGGTGCTCTACCCAAGCGGGGCACACTTCTACCTTGTGCTCCACCGTGTCCTCTGGATCTGTGTTCTTGTTTAAGAGAGCGTTAAGCGGAGAGAGTGTCCAAGGTATGGGTGATCTAGAGTGCGCAACTATACGGCACATTGGAACTGCCAGGAGCCGATATTTACTGCCACGGCTGTAATAGTTTGGCATATATACCTACAAGTAACTTATAATTAATGTTTTACATGGGAAATCATTAGATGACTTCTGTTCTGGGTGGAACGAGAAGGAGTATAAGACTTTTACCAACCAAAACCTAGTGTTCCTTCAGATGCCTTGGAAGGCATCGGCCCTAACTAGCCCCGTTAGTCTTTCTTATTTTTAACTGAAATATTAAACAAAACGACAAACATTATTTTTACCACATTTCTAAAACTGAATATTTTTATCGATATTACAACCGTTCCCTCCGTGTCCCATCCCTACGATCGAGTAGCAACACTGCACGGAACCGATAGCGTGTTCAAATAGTGATGTGCATACAATCTGCATAATTACGACTAGCTAGACGCTGTGGGTACGTCTGTCTTGTTTTAAGTTCGAGGGCTGTGTCCATATTAATGTATGGAACGCCATGCCACGGATTGATAACTAATTTAAAAACTGGGCAAGTGCGAGTCGGACTCGCGCACTGAGGGTTCCGTACAAACTTACATATGAAAACAGTTCAATTCCCGAATTGAGTTACGAAGATTTTTCCGAATCGCAAAAAAAAGTTTTTTTTTTGTGACGTAACTACAAATTTACAGTTTTTAGGTTCTTTTTCCTATACTTGTGCTATGAGACCTTGCTTCATGCCAAATTTCAGGATTCTAGGGCAACGGGAAGTACCCGATGAATTTTGATTCCCTTGAGAGTGTCGAAATACACGTTTTTTGCGACATAAACGGCCGTATCATTTTATTCGTTAACTCAGATGTTTGATTTTTTACAGCTTGAAGGGATTGCAGACCTGAGTATATGGTTTAAAATCAACTCGATACATCCACGCGTTCCCGAGATAAAGGGTCTAGACAGACAGACAGACGGACGGATAACAAAGTGATCCTATAAGGGTTCCGTTTTTTCCTTTTGAGGTACGGAACCCTAAAAAGAGAAAAAAAAATGGTTAGGTACTAATTATTTGCTGGCCTATAACAATGACACTGTAGCAGTTACGGTCTCACATCGAGTAGATGGATGAACTGTTCATCAGATTTCATCATCATCATCATTTCAGCCGAAAGACGTCCACTGGTGGACATAGGTCTCCCCCAAATGTCGACAAAACGACTGGTTCTGTGTCTCGTATCGTATCCATCGGATTCTCGCGACTCTTACCAGGTCATCGGTCCACCTTGTGGGAGGCCTTCCAACGCTGCGTCTTCCGGTACGTCGGATCGTACCATGTTCCATTAAATATTTCTATCAGGCATCTGCGAGTTGGTTTCGGCTTCTCGTACGCCTTCTAAAGGTTTAGGACTCCAGGGTTCCGAGATATGCTAACCCATAAAAGTCTGCCGGGCCTTGGTACAGGTCATGGTCTGGACTCCGGAGCGAGGAGGAGTGGCAGGCGGTCGCCTCCTTCTGCGAAGCAGTATTGCTAGCAAAGGAGGCGGCCGATCGCCTGAGGCAACGGTCCTCACGCCCAAACCGCCGCCGCCGGGATTCCGATCCCAATTTCCGGCCACCGTAGGCGTGGGCTTGCGGACGGTGAGTAATGGGTGGCTCGCCGTCCGACCGTCCGGTAACCATCCGGACCGAGCCCAAGTCGTCGACGGCGCGTACTGATACACGCGCGCCTCAAGGAGATGTCAGCAACTGTAGGGGCCCAGCAGGGTCGAAGCCTACTGAGGCCAAGGGTCTGATTCCGAAAGGAAGACTCGGCCCCGGTACGAAAGGCAACGAAGGAACAGGAGTGGGTTTCTAGTCAGTAAAAGTCTGACACTATCTCCCGCTCCGCTCAAGAGCGAGATTTGTCAGAAGATGATATTCCCACTTAAAAAAAAACACCATAAAAGTCTATCTAGGGTTTTCATGGGAAATACCCGACACATCATGTGACAGACTGGCAATGCCCTTCACTGCTAGTCTTTTAAAAGTCAAGCGTGAGTATAAAATACTTTATAAGTCTTATTTTAAGCGCCAAACACTTTCGTCTAGACGGGAAAACTCGTCGGTGCTCGATCGAATGCAATTTCCTCGGAAAATCAGAGTTTTTGCTTTACAAATTGAACTGATGCGATATAGAATAAAATGTATATTATCTTTAGTATCGTAGAGGTAATAGAGGATTATTGGAAATATTCTAAAAAGGTTATTTTTCACACTAACGTTATAAAAGCGACATAGAAATATGTATCGTAAGGTTTTTTTAAGGTGGGAAATCGTTCCCGCGACTCTCACCAGGTCATCGGTCCACCTTGTGTGGTGTGTTTTAGAAAATAAGTAATATTAAATGTGTAGGTAGAACATTTAATATTATTTATTGAGACAAGAAATATGTAACCAAGATTTATGTAACTCATAATATGAATTAAAAGAGTGTCCATGGAGTTTCTTGCACGTTCTTCTCCATAGAGATCTACGCTTTGGAACGTGCAATTTAGCTTCACTTTTTTTTTGACTGACCGACATTTTGACAATTCAAAAGTGCCTGTAATTGGTCTATTTGAAATAAACGTTTCTGATCGCTGAATGTAACAATTACAAGGTAATGTCATATCAGTATGACCAAGTCAAATAAGTCACATTTGATTCGTGGGAAGATCAATATTTGTACATAAACTTCACTTGAAGCAATCAAATATTTGACGCTTATCTACGTTAAATATATGTCAAGATAATTTGATTAGAAGGTTAACGATAAATTGAGTTTAACTAGATTTTGGAGTAACTGATTTATCTGAGTCATTCATCGTGCGTTTTTTAGGGTTCCGTATCTCAAAAAAGAAAAAATGGAACCCTTATAGGATCACTTTGTTGTCCGTCCGTCTGTCTGTCAAGACCCTTTATCTCGGGAACGCGTGGAGGTACCGAATTGAAATTAAAACGATATACTCAGGTCTGCGGACTCTTGAAGCTGTAAAAAAATCAAACTTGTAAGTTAACGAGAAAAAAAGATACTTTTGTTTATGTGGCAAAAAACGTACATTTCGACACTCTCGAGGAAATCAAAATTCATAGGGTACTTCCCGTTGACCCAGAATCCTGAAATTTGGCATAAAGCAAGGTCTTATAGCACAAGTATAGGAATAAATCTGAAAACTGTAAATTTGTGGTCACGTCACAATTTTTTTTTTGCGATTCTGAAAAATCTTCCGAAACTACATTCCGGAATTGAACTATTTACATAGTTAAGTTTGTACGGAACCCTAAGGGCACGAGTCCGACTCGCACTGGCCCAGTTTTTTTTAGGTGGGGAATCATCCAATGACTTCTTCCGCTCTGGGACGGAGTGGGAAGGCGTGTCAGACTTTTACTGACTAAAACCAGACCTATCCAGTTGCCTTTTGCGTTTCTGGGCCACGGTAACTCATTCGAACTATTTTACAGCCCTAGCATGCACAGGCATTGGGTTTAGTTTGGGTTAAGGATACTCGACTACCTCCTTCTTATCTTATATCACACTTTTGGAGCCGCTGCACAGGACATGCGTCATTTGCTATGCTGTCCATCCTGCACAACCACCTGCAGTTTTCAGGATCTATACGAAGCCAATAACAGAACCGTAGAGGTTGCCAAATGCTGGTCAGATAAAATTTAGTTAGAGTACATCGACACGAAAAGAAGAAGAAGAATATCTATGTTCTTCCCATGCTAAGAATCTGCGTTCTTCTAACAATCTTCTACTGCTTTGTCCTTCTCATACTTCTGATTTTGTTCATTCTTCCTTTCATATACAGTTCATACTTCTGTGGAATGCGCTTCCTCTTGACATCAGGGTGGCCACCAGTCGGTATGCTTTTAAGCTAAAGTTGCGGCTTTATTTTCTACACAAATAGCGGAGTAGTCTCAAAAATCCTTTCATTTTTCCTTAAATAAATAATATATATTTAAATATATGTAAGTTTACATTATATTAAATACATATGTATGTTTATTATATATATATAAATATACATTTGTTCCCTTGTTTTCTTATTAATCTTTTATTTTGCACCTACCATGTTTTCTCTTCACTACCCTAGGATGACTGGTAGAGAATGCCTAAGGCATTAAGTTCGTCTTTGTACCTTTGTGTTGCATGATGTTTTAATAAATAAATAAACTCCATTTGTCCAGAGTCTCTTTTTGGAACACCATAATCTTCCTGCCCTTGTCCCGTATTACTTGGGGTCGTCGCAACACGTTATTTTCTTCCATTCATTCACTGGTCTGTTGGTCTAGTGGTTAGTGGCCCTGACTGTTATGCCGGAGGTCTTGGGTGTGATCGTGCTCACACAAATGTTTGTGTGATGAGCACGATCATTTGTTCTGTGTCTGGGTGTAATTTATCCATAATATGTATGTATTTAGAAATATATAAGTATGTTTATCAGTTGTCTAGTACTCATAGCACAAGCTCTGCTTAGCTTGAGACTAGACGGCGTTGTGTGATACTCAGCTCAACCATTTTGAAGGGAACCGAATGATCCAACACACGCGCGTCGGATATATCCTACGAAGTCGATTGAAAGGGTAACCTTGGCAGTTCTCTGCATAACTCTTCAAGGAATAATAGCTTGAATTTAAATAACAAGTAATTAAAAAATGTCGACGGAAATAATTAGTGAAATGATTGTGTAATCATTCTTAGTACTTTAATAAAATTAATAGGATGACGCATCCATTTAGCGTCCGAGTCCATTCAAAATATTTGTTTCATTTTTAGTGTTCCGCACCTTTTTTTAAGATGGGACACCATCCAATGACTTCTCGCGCTCTGGGTAGAGCGGGACGTCCGTCCGTACCATTTATCTATAAAAACGGCAAAAAAAAATCTGTTGTATGGACGGACACTATTGCGGCGCAGTTGGTCGCGCCGCCATGGTGTCCTGATGTCCTGATGTCCGCCCTTAGGGTTAAATAGAGATATATAATTCAACGTGGTTCTAGAAAAAACAGCGAATTATTTTAAATATTTTTCGCACGATATTTAGTTCGGATTTAAAAGCGGTGTGCAGTGTTAATAGGCTGCAATTGAACTGCGCTTGAACTCATAAAAACAAAATGAATATGACCCAAAAACGTATTTTGTAAACGCATACAGTTTATTAATTCCAGCATTGCGTTATTTGCTTTTTTGTTTGAAAAATTGCAGCATAATGCTGAGATGCCTTTTGGCCTCGCACAAGTCTTATAAGGGTTGTGTACACAAAGGGTAAAACGTATGTATGTCTGTCTGTCCGTTTGTCACCAGGTTATATCTCATGAACCGTCATATACATAGTTAGACAGTTGAAATTTTCACAGATGATGTATGTTACCGCTATAACAACAAATACAAAAAAAAAAACAGAATACAATAAATATTTACGGGAGCTCCCATACAAAAAACGTGATTTTTTTGCCATTTTTCACTACAGACGGTACGGAACCCTTTTTGCGCGTGTCCGACTCGCACTTGGCCGGTTTTTTTTCTCTCTTTAAACTGGAAAATCCTCGTAACATTCTAAAGTGTATGAGAACCTCCACAAAATGTTGACATAGACGCGAAAGTCCTGTTTTGTTGGCCGATGTCGAACGACAAACACCGCCGAACACATATTTGACTAGATTGTAAAATTTGCTATCTCACACCAGACTGTGAATTGGTAGAATAGATTTATCTTCAAACATCAATATTGATTTCTATTCTATGAATTTTATATTATGAGAATCCCTAAACGGGTTTATTTCATCCTCTTCCCTTGTCCCGTTTTATTTGGGGTCGGCACAAACGTTTTATTATTCCATTTTGTCCGGTCACCCGTCACGCTATCACTAACTCCCTTTTCTTTCATATCACTTCTCACACAGTCCATCCATCTTTTCGTAAGTAACATGCGTTTCATCCCTCCTCTTCACATGACCATACCAAGACAAACGATCCCCTTTCAACTTTTCAGTCACTGGCGCCACTTTCAAACTTTCTCTTGCACTATATACTCATTTCTCACTTTATTTATTCTCGTCACACCGCACAGTGCATCACGGTTTATTTATGAAAATTAAATAATAATAATATATGTCACCCAAAGGGCAATGGAAAGGGCTATGCTCGGAGTTTCCTTGCGTGATCGCATAAAGAATGAAGATATCCGCAGGAGAACCAAGGTCGCCGACATAGCCCGAAGAATCGCCAAACTAAAGTGGCAGTGGGCAGGGCACATTGCTCGTAGAACGGATGGTCGATGGGGCCGAAAGGTTCTAGAGTGGCGACCGCGCACTGGAAAATGCAGCGATGGAAAGCCTCCCACAAAGTGGACCGACGACCTGGTGAGAGTCGCGGGAATGCGGTGGATGCGAGACGCACAGGATCGGTCGTTGTGGCGATGCTTGGGGAAGGCCTATGTCCAACAGTGGACGTCTTTCGGCTGAAATGATGATGATGATGATGATATATCTAGATAGGGTTGCCAGGTCTTCAAACCGAAAAGCCGGACAGATCAGCCAATTAAGCCGGACATTTGAGTAAAATGGCCGACCTTTTTTTTAAAGTATTTTCGACTTTTTTATTATTTTTAATTCTAATGAAACAACTATAAAATTAGCTGCTATAATTGCTAGTCCGGTCCGCTTACGCTAGCGATACAAGATAAAGTAGAAAATATGACAAATCTAAAAAAAAAAGGCCGGACTCCACCTAATTTGGCCGGACACGCAACTAAAAAGCCTGACCCTGTCCGGCTTTATCCGGACGTCTGGCAACGCTATATCTAGACATGGTTCAGGGGAGTCGTGATGGCCCAGTGGTTAATACACCCGCCTCTCCTGCAAGAGGTTGCGGTTTCGAAACCGCGGTTTTTCAATTCATATGTAGATTTTCTAAGTTTATTTAGGACATTAACATTACTGTCACCTCATACCTCGGATAGCACGTAAAGGTGTTGGTCCCGGTTGTCATTCGTAGATCTTTGACAGTCGTGACAGATAGTCAGATGACAGAAAATGTGACCGTCAGTCTATCCAAGGATTATCGTGTTGCCCAGTATCTAAGTTGTGAAGATCTGGGGCCCCAGTCTACTATTTTTATAAATTCGTCATTCCAACACGATCCCATTGTCATTTTGCTAAAAGTTCGTAATCTGCTAATTCGTAATGATCGATCATTGATTGGTCAATGGTCTCGTAATAGAGTTGTGGTAGAATGACAATATCAAGCTTATTAAAAGCAATGACTGCACAATGACGTTCTAATGATAGATCGCCGATCAAAGGAACTGTCAAAATTTTAGCAGATTACCGTATACGCCAGACATTCATTTGTTAATATGTACTAGATTACCATTCTATGCCACTTCTTTCAATGAAGTGTCAGTGGTTGACTATTGGAAAGTCATATTGAACCCATTATATTAGTAGATTACCAAACTTGTCAAAATCAACAAATAAGAAATCAATGATAGACCATTCTGACACTATTGTAATAGCAGACTTGAGGCCCTTGATAGGCAGTCGTACAAGTTATTGTTTTTTTATGTGGGAAATCATCTAGTGACTTCTCTCGCCTCTCCACCCTAGAGGTGGAGCGAGAGGGCGTTTCACGACACAGACAGTATTCAGTCAACGTTCTAGGGCCACGAGTTTTCTTTTCAGAAGTTTTCCCATGGCCCTAGCAGGCATCGGCCCTGCTGGGCCCCTACTGTTTTGCTGGTATCTCTTTCAGGTGTGCGCGGGACACTATGCGCCGTCCACGACTCGAGCTCGGTACAGACGGGACTCTTCATTCACACTCCATCTTCCTGGTCATATCTATGACAACTGACTTAGTAATAGATCGATCTCGCGCCAAGAAGAGTGGCAGGCGGTCGCCTCCTTCTGCGAAGCAGTAATGCTAGCAAGGAGGAGGCGGCACGTGCACGTGCGAGGCAATGGCCCTCGCGCCCCAGCCGCCGGGATTTCGATCCCAATTTCCGGCCACCGTAGGCGCGGGCTTGCGGACGGCGAACAATGGGTAGCTCGCCGTCCGATCGTCCGGCAACCATCCGGACCGAGCCCAAGTCGTAGACGGCGCGTAGTGTTCCACGCGCGCCTTAAGGAAATGTTAGCAACCGTAGGGGCCCAGCAGGGTCGAAGCCTATTGGGACCCTGGGCGTTGCGAAAGAGATCCCCCCCCTGGAAAAATGGCAAAAAAGGAACAGGAGTGGGTTTTTAGTCAGTAAAAGTCTGACACTATCTGAGCCCCAAGAGCGGGGGATGTCATTAAATGATTTTCCCACCCGAAAAAAAAAAGTACTAGATCGATGAGAGTTGAATGACCTCTGTTATCTTATCTTTCTGAAAACAATCTGGTACAATATAAAAACAAAGGATTATCAGATTCTTATCTGCATACAACTTGTCACTCACAAATTACTGTAAAGATATTATGTTATCTTTTTAGTTAGTTAGTTACCTTCCGCATTGCTATATGCTTAAGAAATCAGAAACGTTTATTTCAAATAAACCAATTACAGGCACTTTTGAATTGTCAAAATGTCGGTCAGTCAAACTAAATTGCACGTTCCAAAGCGTAGATCTCTATGGAGAAGAACGTGCAAGCAACTCCATGGACACTCTTTTAAATCATATTATGAGTTACATAAATCTTGGTTACATATTTCTTGTCGCTTCTAATTTGTGAGCACAATGTAGATAAGTAATAATAATTAAAATAAAAAATAAAATAAAAAACTAATTAAAAAAAATAGAAATTGAAATAAGTCACTGGCAGCTAAGAAATGACCAGTCTCAACTGACGGCACCCGTTCACGAAGTTACGTTAAAAGAAGTTGTTCAGCTGGGTTACCATAACGTTTCTTTAAAGTAAGATTGTTTTATTCTTATTCCAGTGTGGGTAAGAGATGGCGCTAGACAACCTGTACAGCTCTGTCTCTTACCCACACTGAAATAAGAATGAAACAATCTTACTTTGAATGTCATGGTAACCCACCAGGACGATCTTGCGGGCTTGCGGATGGTGACCAATGGCTAGCTCGCCGTCTGCTCATCCTATAAAGACCGAGCTCGAGTCGTCAACGGGGCGTAGTGTTCAACGCGCACCTCAAATAGATGTCAGCAAACCGTAGGGGCCCAGCAGGGCCGAAGCCTACTGAAGCCATGGGACGACTTCTGAAAGGGAAACCCGTGATCCTAGAACGATAAGGGCAACTGAAGGAACATCTCACGCCCTCGCGCTCCACCCTACAGCGAGAGAAGTCATTCAATTAGCGCAATGGATGAGCGATAGGCTGCAACACTGCATTTCGCGGGTTCGATCCTCGTACGGAACAAATATTTGTATGGTCTCATCATCATCATCATCATCATCATTTCAGCCGATAGAGGTCCACTGCTGGACATAGGCTTCCCCAAATGTCTCCACACCGAACGGTCCTGTGCGTCTCGCATCCATCGGATTCCCGCAACCTTCACCAGGTCATCGGTCCAACTTGTAGGGGGCCTTCCAACACTGCGTCTTCCGGTACGCGGTCGCCACTCCAGAACCTTTCGGCCCCAAGCGTCATCCGTTCTGCGAGCAATGTGCCCTGCCCGCTGCCACTTAAGTTTGGCGATTCTTCGTGCTATGTCGGTGACCTTGCATGGTCTGCAGATGGTTTTTCCGGGTCTCCGTGTCATTTTTTTTTACCACAACTATCACACAACGCCGTCTAGTCCCAAGCTAAGCAGAGCTTGTGTTATGAGTACTGGACAACTGATAAACATATTTCTAAATACATACATATTATAGATAAATTACACCCAGACACAGAACAAATGATCGTGTTCATCACACAAACATTTGTCCTGGGTGGGAATCGAACCCACAACCTCCGGCATAGCAGTCAGGGCCACTAACCACTAGACCAACAGGCCAGTTAACATTGTTGTTGTTGACGAACTTTGCCAGATATGTACTAAGAATGATTCCTATTCATTCGTAATATCTGGCAAAGTTTAAAAAAAGATGCGAGTAGGACTCATGTTATAAGGGAGCCCCCTTCAATATTATTTCATTCTGTTTTTACCCGACTACGGCAAAGCCAAAGGAGGGTTATGATTTTGACAAGTTATGTATGTGTGTGAGTATGTTCATCTGTTCCCTCATAGCTCCTAATCTACTTATCGGAATCCGACATATGAGGTATCGTTAGAACCGTCTTGATTTTCCGCTGAACATAGGCTACGTGTCGTGTCACAAAACTCGATATGGCGCCCTCTAGCGGACAAAAAGTCATGTGTTAAATTTAACACCAAAATTGATTAAATAAAAAAAAGTAAAAAAAACTAAAACCCGACTACGACAAAAAAAAACTGACGCTGAAAAAGTATGAAACAAGATTTTCATACTTCGAACAGAACAAAAACAAAAAACCGTAGCCACACGTTATTAAAGTGTTTCGGTTGGTACATACGAGTATAACGTGTGACAGCGGCTTTTCTTTTTGTTCGGTTCGAAGTATGAAAATCTTATTTCATACTTTTTCAGCGTCAGTTTTTTTTTGTCCTAGTCGGGTTTTAATTTTTTACCTTTTAGTAATTGTTGTTATAGCGGCAACAGAAATACATCATTTGTGAAAATGTCAACTATCTATCTATCAAGGTTCATGAGATAAAGCCTGGTGACAGACAGACGGACAGTGGCGTCTTAGCAATAGGGTCCCGGTTTTACCCCTAGGGTTCTTCCGTACCACCGTCCCAAAAAGTACATTTCTGTATGTTACTTCTGCGTTTGGTAGCAAGTCTCGTGAAGTCAGGGGTCAACCACATTAAATTCATTAAGGCGTATAGTCCCGCTGGAACATTCGGCGGAGTTTACCCATATTTAGAACCCCGCTGGCCTTAAAAACCATTTTCTTTGCAAAATATTGATTGATTTATATATCGACAGCGAAGTGACAAGAACTCCTAACTGTCGAAGTCAAAATTTTTTGTCTTAAAAACGTTAGGAGGTAATACTAAAAATTTACATGTTGGTTTAGTTAGGAAGTATTTCCACAATTTGTGGTGTTTCCACAATTTAACTGTTGGTGCAGTTGCAACTAAATATTCGCTTCAGAGATTTCACAAAAACATGCGGAAACACACATTTGAATTAAAAGCGCTAAAAAGTAATTTTCTCAAAAAATGTTAGTAAGAAGGTATTTGGCACTTCACAGTCGATATCGCACCTTTAATCCACTATACGAAATTCTCTAAAAAAACTGTTTTTAACGCAATCTGTAAAGTTAGCGCTCAGCAAACAGATGGGGTTAAAAACAGTTTTTGAAAGAATTTCGTTTATTCTGTGATTTATTGACGGTATTGGATTAAAGGTGCGATATGCTATGTACATTCTGAAGAACACATAACCAGCTTTTTTTATGTAAACCTATTTCTAAAGATCAAAGCCATTTGAAAGGAGTAGGGAAAACAAGCGAAAAAAATCATATGTTGATAATGTTCCTTAATATGAATAAATAAATGATAATATGAGTAATATTTTTTTTTCAATCTCTGACAGGCCTGTTGGTCTAGTTGCCAGTGACCCTGACTGCTATGCCGGAGGTCGTGGGGTCGATTCTCACTCAGGACAAATGTTTGTGTGTTGAGCACAATCATTTGTTCTGTGTCTGGGTGTAATTTATCTATAATGTGTATTTATTTAGAAATATATTATGTTTATCAGTTGTCTAGTACTCATAGCACAAGCTCTGCTTAGTTTGGGACTAGATGGCGTTGTGTGAAAGTTGTGGAATATTATTATTATTTCGTTTATTCATCATTATAACATACAAATTATATTTTTAAATATTTCAATAAAAAAAATAAAAAAAAACATTTAAAAATATAAAAAATAGTGTCCCACCGGTATCGGGAACAGGGTCCAAGCTACCGGCGGTCAGGGCTCCAGAGAAAGGAACCTCCTAACAATACGAGCCGTGTCCAGGAGTACCGCTTTCTGAATCAAGCCCTTGATCCAGTCGCCTAACGCGAGCCTCCTAAGGTGTTGGTCGAGGCTCTTGGCTATTAAGCCATTGCCCGACATAATTATTATTATTATTAACCCACCCGTTACCGAGGACTAGGCTTTAGAAAGTAACTGTTTTATTGCACTAAATGGGTGCAAGGGCCTTAAAATTAGCATCGACACTAATATTGAGAATTAACCCCTTGACCTGTACGCGTTAGAATGTGGCGTTCACACCATCATATTTTATGTTTAATTACCGACACTGAATCCTAATGGAACATGCATTGAAATTGTATTTAGTATCTACTAGTTAAGAGCGCCCTTCCCGACGCATGTGTCGTCAATCTGAGCATGGTTTAATTTATTAATAAAAAACTTTTTGCAAAAAAAAAAAAATAACTGACTTCAATAAAGGATAGAAATAACTTTTATTTCAGAAGTCGGTGTCTCGGTATTATTTGTTTCTTATTTAACACCGACTTCCGAAATTTTTAGTGTTTTTTTAGTGAAGACGGTTATTTTTTTTTTTTGTAAAGTTTTTTATTTCACATTGTTTAGTAAACAGAGTGCCTATTTCTCATGACAATTCCAATCAACCCAAACACTGCTAGGTTACATTGTTTTATTATGAAGTTCCTGTGTCTACCTTCCATCTTCCGGATCCATCATCAGATCAGTTCGATCATTATCATCATCATCATCATTTCAACCGAAAAACGTCCACTGCTGGACATAGGCCTCCGCAAGTGTCGCCGCAATGAACGGTCCTGTGCGTCTCGCATCCATCGGACTCTCGCAACCGTTAAGGGCCTATTAGACTACGCGATATTCAGCACACGATATTCAGACTGTCTTATTTTTTGTTCTGAGTTAGACCGGTCTAACCCTTATTACACTACGCGACATCGACTAAGACTGTCTGAATATCGAGTAGTGTAATAGGCCCTTTACCAAGTCATCGGTCCACCTTGTAGGAGGCCTTCCAACGCTACGTCTTCCGGTACGTGGTCGCCATTCCAGAACCTTTCGGCCCCAACGGCCATCCGTTCTGCGAGCAATGTGCCCTGCCCATTGCCACTTAAGTTTGGCGATTCTTCGTGCTATGTCGGTGACCTAGGTTCTCCAACGCAATCTACACTTACATTTAAAGAGGTAAAGCTTGTTTTTTTGTTTGTAGGAGGTAATCTCTGAAAGTACTGGTCCGATTGCTAAAATTTTTTCACCGATAGAAAGCTGCTTTATTCCTGAGTGACATAGGCTATATTTTATGTACGCGGGCGATGCTGCGGGTAAAAGCTATTGTTTGAAAAAGAGGGATATTAGCAGAACATTTATTTTAGCATTATGAGCCTTTTTAATGTTCCCACTGCTGGGACTCAGGCCTCCTCTCTAGGAAAGGGCCGTAATCCACCACGCGGGCCCAGTGCGGGTTGGTGAATGTCACATGTCTTCGAATTTTTGGTTCTAGGACATGCCGGTTTCCTCACGATGTTTTCCTTCACCGTTTTGAGAGCAGTGGTGATGAAATAAATTACACAAAGTAATGCGCCTGGCTGGGTTTGAACCAGCGACCTACAACTCGTAAGTCGGGGCCGTTACCACTCGGCCACCACTGCTCAATTTCAATTTCAATTAGCAGAACACTCTGTCGTTATTCGGTAATTACGTCATTCACTCCAATATTACACAAAAGTTGTTCCAGGATATAAATGTTTAAAAAAAAGTTTCTAGAAAAATAATCATCGTGTATTTTCTTTTTAATTTATGATTAAGTCGTGGCCAGATCATAGAAATTTATCACTTCATGAAATGGCCAAGTAGAACTGACCAGCGGGGCTATTGCGTAACTCTGTTGACAGTTCAAGTGATGATCACTTGTTAACAATGTGCATCATTGAACTGTGAAACAGCTAGTTTTGTATTGCCTATCTTCAGTGACCAACTGCAGTGACGTCATTAGCCACTGGTGCCTTTGATAGCCACCGTAACACGTTTTGACAGATGTTATTGTATCGATACTTTTAAAATTGCGATTGTGTAAGCTTTTGAAGCTGTATAATAGTCGATTAAATTTTAGAGTGGTCACAATAGGCACCGTAAATTTTTATAATTCACCAAATTTCCACCGTAGTTTGTTAGTCACTTGTGTGATACGTAATACCAATTTTATGAAATTGTCAGTTGACAACTAAGTTTAGTGTGCAACGAATGCTAGTTGTCAACTGTTATTGAAAAAGTTAGCCAATAGCCCCCCTGATCATTTTAAACGTTAAAGTTTGAAGATATGTACTCGTAAATCCTCGTAAGGTCTACTTTCTTTAGACCTTTTATTATCATTGAAATCCTACATCAATGATATGGCCAAACGAGGATTGACATATCATCAAATGTTAAGGTTTCAACGATCTGGCTAGTTTTAGCTGGCCATATGAAGTGATCAATTCTATGATCGAAGACATTTACATTATGAAGGGCCAAAGTTCTTGCAAAATAGCAGATTTTCAGAGGTCTTCACTGGATTAGTTTTAAATAAATTTATGATTTGATTTCAATAGAAACATAGATAATATCTACAATTGTCTCCTTTTGCGAAGCAGTAATGCTAGCAAAGGAGGAGGGCACACGCGTAGGCAACCGTCCGGACCGAGCCCAAGTCGTCGACGGCGCGTTCTGTTCCACGCGCGCTTCAAGGAGATCTCAGCAAACCGTAGGAGCCGGTCGAAGCCTACTGGAGCCAAGGGTCTGCTTCTGAAAGGCAGACTCAGCCCTGATACGAAAGGCAACGAAGAAACAGGAGTGGGTTTTTAGTCAGTAAGAGTCTGACACTATCTCTTCTCCGCTCAAGAGCGGGGGATGTCGTTGGATGATTTTCCGACCGAAAAAAAAGATAATATACAAGATATCTGTGTTTCCAAAATATTTCTATCTTATGAGCAGTTTTATGAAAATGTGTCTCGGGTTGGTCGCTCTCAAGATACTTGGTTTGGGAGAATTTTTATAATATTAGCTTAAGACAAGCCAAACTTCGTAAAAATCGTGATGCCTTTAGGCGTTTCTGCGAAATTAATCAGTTTTATTAAACAAACAAAAACTTCGTAAAGTAGAGTCTAGATTTTGTGTGCGGATAATAAGCGACGAAATATGGGTGTGCCATACCCTTTAGGGGATTCCAGCCATGATATTGTGTTATGGTATGACAAAAAATCGATGTCTATGTCACGCGCGAGTTGTGTACAAAGAAAACGTGTGATATTCATCAATCCCCTTTTTTTGAGGTTGAAAATCATCTAATGCCTTCTCTTGCTCTATGGCGGAGCGAGACGATAGTCGTCTGACGATAAATTAACCGTTACGACATAGTGGGCACACGGCTTGACTCATTCAAGTCGTCTCCAATTATCCTTGAGGATTCATTGATCGTCAGCTGCCATTGAGAATTGATTCACTATCTAAATACATCTTTAGGTGAGGTACAATGACTGACAAATGCGTGCACTGACTGAACATAATATGTACAATACAGTCAAAATTATATTGGTCACTCTGAAGTAGGCGTTCCAAACTATGGTGCATACTCGAATTTTTTTTTTTTTTATTGGTAGTCTCGCGTTTGACCACTTTCACACCTGATTGTAAGTGATGATGTGGCCGACGATGGAGCACGCTTGCCTAGAAATAACCTATTCACTCTTGACTTAAAGACCCCTAGGTTGTAGCTATCAAGAAACACAGACTCCGGCAGGGAATTCCACTCCTTAGCTTAGCTTTGTACGTATGGGTGGGATGTCCACCATGTACCGATGGCGCAACACCGTACGTCTAGTGGTCCGATGATGGAATGGACTTGGTGGAATTAAATTGTGCAATTGACACTCCGCTAAATGTAATCGATAGAAAACCGACAGGCTAGCAACTCGGCGTCGATGCTCAAGGCTTTGGAGTTTTGACTCGACAAGTGCATCATCACCGATTTTGGAGTCAGACCAAATTTGGAAAGTGTGCGCGGGAATTGCATGACTTGATTCCGCCATCACCTTTCTACTATCGGACAACCCGACGTACGGCTAGTGTCCATCCCTTACGTTGTTGAAACCACTACGGTCCGGACTAAGCGTTTCGCCTCGGCGTTTATACCGCGTAAATCGAAGGACTGGAACAAATTTGCCTGCCGTCCGATTGTAATTTAGGTATCGTTGAGACTAGAGTGAATGGGCTCTTAATAAACTAGTGCGCCTCACCATCAACGATGGCATCACTGCTTACCATCAGGTGGGATCGCAGTCAGGCACTAGTTTATAAAATTAAAAAAGAAAGTTAAATGAAGATTTAATAATTGTGAAACAATTTTTAGTAAATAAATTAATAGGGTGATGCACACAGTTAGCGTCCGAGACTACTTTGAAATGGTTTTTTTTCTATTTTGTTTAGTTTAGCCATAGGGACAGTTTCTGCCTTTTGCTACATATTATTCTGTGGTTTTAAACATTTATTATTTTCAAAAGATTTACTATATCATTTACTGAGAAAATACCTACAATATTTATGCTTTAGGTAAGAATATAAATTAAGCCGATTGGCGTAGTGAGACAGTACAAAATTATGACAAATTAGTAGTATTTATATTATTTATTTATTTAAACTTCATGTACAGTAGTGGATTACGGCCCATTCCCTCTCCTAGAGAGGAGGCCTGAGTCCCAATAGTGGGAACATTATAAGGCCGACTATGCTATGCTATGCTACAGTAGTGGTACATAGGCGGACTTAATACAACAAGGCATTCTCTACCAGTCAACCTTTGGGTTAAAATAGACAACACTGGTAGGTGTGAACAAAAAATAAATAACAGATATATCAAGTAGAATGTTGAATCATTAAATTAAGTTACAATAAACTATTACTAGTATTCATTCTATAGGCATTCTATACTTATTATTTTAGATCTAATAATTAAACAATAATAATAAAATGCAAAAATGCAACGCAATGAACTGCCGATTATATGGTGGACATCTTACTTATACGCACAAAACGTTTTGGGATAGTTTTCTTCGCCCATAACCTGTGTTTCCTGATAGCTACAATCTATAGGTCTTTAAGTCAAGAATGAATAGGTTACTTCTAGGTAAGCGTACGAGGAGAGGGAATAGGCGCTAATAATCTACCACGCGGGCCCATTACGGGTTGGTGAATGTCAAATTTCTTCGAATTTTCAGTTCTAGGACATGCCGGTTTTCTCACGATGTTTTCCTTCACCGTTTTGAGAGCAGTGGTGATTAAATAATTAAACAAAGTAATGTGCTTGGCTGGGTTTGAACCCGCGACCTACAACTCGTAAGTCAGGGCCGTTACCACTTGAATTATGATTTTCTAATTGGAATATATAAGGGTATGCATGATTCCAGTTACCTACATGTTATATAACTAAAAGAAATGCTATGACTATCATCTAATCCCAATGACAGAAACTGGTTAGTATTATTGAATAACATGTGGTCTGTCAGCCTGTCACCACATATCACTGTTTATTGTTAATGTAATAAAGAAAAAAGATTTTATCATTTTTTGTTCCGAACTAGCGACCCGGAATACGATGCTCAAAGTTGAGCACAATAGAAGTTGTTGATAAAATGCTGTTAAATACATTTTTCATTACTATGAGGCTCGCGTTTGACTGTTTTAGGCCTAGAGCCTAGCTTAGGCAGACCAGCATTTTGATATTTTACAGGATGCATTTTGGAGAGTGTGCACGGAAATTGCATGACTTGATTTCGCTATCTCCTTTCTACCATCATACAACCCGACGTACGGCAGTGATCTACCCTTACGTTGTTGAAACCTCTACGGTCCGGACTAAGCGTTTCGCGTCGTCGTTTATTCCGCGTACATCGAAGGACTGGTACAACTTGCCTGCTGCGGTCTTCCCTTCCAATTATAATTTAGGTGTCTTTAAGGCTAGAGTGAATAGGCTCTTAATAAACTAGTGCGCCTCACCATCAACGATTGCATCACTGCTTACCATCAGGTGGGATCGCAGTCAAGCACAAGTTTATGTCAATTAAAAAAAAGTCTATAACATATTCTTACCTAAACTATGTGTATTTATCAAACTGTTTGTTGGAAACTGTATGCTAGATTGATGTAGCCGATGATGGAGCACGCTTGCCTAGCAGTAACCTATTCACTCTTGATGTAAACTTAAGTACCATGATCTCAAATAAAACATATATTCTGTAGATCTCTTCTGTATTCCGTAACCCCATTTTTGCTGCAGACAAGGACCAACCATTCACTTTGTCATTCCCAGATTTCACATAAAAAAATAGCGTCACACACAAAAACAAAAAGCAAACGCCCATTCGAATCAATTTAGGTGCCTTTGTTTTAAAAGCTAGACGAGGTCGCAGCTGTGCTTGAGTATTTTTTAGGATGTAGAAAAGAAATAGCATTTCAGCTGAGCTTTTAAAAGGTTTAAACAGTATTTTGAATTTCTTGTGTATTTTTTTAGGATTTTCTCTAGCCTTTGTTGATTCAGTCAAGCAGAAGATAATCTTTTACTTAAATGAATTTGCTTGGCTGGCTTTGGATTTAAGGCGTGGATACAATCTAGTTAAAATTTTCAATTAGTTTTATCTAGATGATTTAACGTCAATTTACTGTAAGCCATCTTCACTCAGGAGTTTGTTTACAATAATCCTTTTAAGTTTAATAGAAACTCAGGCACAGTCGCGATATTTTTTAGATTTCAATCACAAGTATTTCTTACTAAGGACCTTATTGATATTGATATAGATACAAAGTTCGAGATCATGATTTATAAATAATTTAATTAGCTTTTTCTAACAAAGCCATAATAATTGCGATTATTCCACCGATAGTCATGTCTACCGATGACTTTAAAGCCACAAGCCTCGACCAACAAATCAGGAGGCTCTCGTTAGGCGGCTAGATTTTGAGCTTCGTTCAGAGAGCGCTTCGTTAAGGAGTGCAATTCCTTGCCGTAGTCTGTATTTCCTGATAGCTGCTCCTGATAACCTGGGGGTTAAGTCAAGAGTGAATGGTCTACTCCTAGGCAGGTTTTTTTTTTTAAGGTGGGAAATCATCCAAATGACTTCTCGCGCTCTGGGTGGAGCGAGAGGGCGTGTCAGACTTTTACTGACTAAAACCACACCTGTATCCTTCAATTACCCTTTGCGTTCTAGGACTACGGGTTTCCCTTTCAGAAATTCTCCGCGGTCCTAGCTAGCGGGCATCGGCCCTGCTGGGCCCCTACGGTTTGCTGACATCTCTTGAGGAGCGCGAGGATCACTACGCGCTGTTGACGACTGGGCTCGGTCCAGTTAATTACCAAACAGCCGGACGGCGAGCTACCCAGTGCTCGACGTCCGCAAGCCCGCGTCTACCGTGGCTGGTAGTCGGGGTGGAATTACGGCGGCTAGGGCGTGAGGACCTTCGTTCCCTCACGCTTGCAGCCTCCTCCTTCGCTAGCATTACTGCTTCGCAAAAGGAGGCGACCGCCTGCCATTCCTCCTCGCTCCGGACCATAGCCTGAACCAGGGCCCGACGCGAAAGGTCACTGCCGCCAATTGCCTCCACGAGGACCCGGTGGTGCTCTGCCCAAGCGGGGCACACCGCCACCGTATGCTCTACCGTGTCCTCTGGGTGGTCCACACAATGATGACACCCGGACTCCTAGGCAGGTGTACTCCTTCGTCGACCACATCATCGCTTTTCATCAGGTGAGATAGTGATCAAATACGAACTTACTAATTTAAAAAAGGTCAACTACGAATAACTAACTATACTAATTAAAAAAAAATACGAATAAACGAAGATAATGATATTATTAAGAAGTAGTACAAGTTTTAGATCGCAAAGATGTAACTAAATTTTATATATAGACGACTATCTTCTGCCAGCTACTTCGCCCGCGTGTAAGTCGGTTTTTCCATACAAACTTTAGACCAAACACCCCCCGAACCGATTCATCCCCTTAGGGGCTGAATTTCGAAAAAATCCGTTCTTAGCGGATGTCTACACCCTTTAAGAAACCTACCTGCAAAATTTTAAGTTTGTAGTTATATTTTCTGAGATTTCGTGATTATTCAGTGAGAGGTATTTCGCTTTTATATATATAGATATCCTAGCATTTTTCTCAGTTTACCTCCAGACAGTTTCCTACAAATATTTAATAAGACAGGCGACAAAATTATTGTTCCCAGCGGAGACAATACGCAGGTTCCAGACATTTCGTTTAAGATAAATATGAATAATTTGGACTTCATCCAGATGCAGGACTGATATCTGGTATTAATAATGCAGTGTTTGGCAAGATAAGTGGTTTCAAGTTTATTATTTACTGGCAGAGTAAATTGTATTTTGTTTTGATTGTTCTTTTTTTTATACGGGTATGTGATGTAGAGAAATGTGAAAAAGGAAGAGGCATTTGATAGAGGCATTGAGAGGGATTGATAAGAGGCATTTTCCGTCCATCTACACTAAAAAAAGTTTCTGTTTTCGATCATTTTTAAATGCATATAATGATATTTTTTTTTTATTCAGTGACATTTACACAATAAATAACATATGAAATTTATATGATAAATAACCTTCATGATTCAGTTTTAAGTATATGATTATTATTGAAACTCGTTTCTGATAGATTGGTGAAGACCAGATACAGAGATAGCTGGAAAGAAATGGGTGATGCCTTTAATCAGATGTGGTACAAAAATTAGCAAAAGGAAAAAAAAGATAAAATAATAATGATGAGCAATATCAAAGTTATCTTTGACGATATGGTACATGAATGGTCTCTACTAGAGTCATTCTTTCTTTTTGTTTTAAAATTGTAAACCCATTTATTCAGACCCTAAATTTTAATTTTACTTCACATAGTTTAGTGGACTTTGAATATTATTTTGTGTTTTTTTGTTTTTTTTTTTTACCTATTTTATTTCAAGTTATTTGTGCATGCTGTGGTCTTCTGTAACTGAAGGAGCACATTTTAAAAAGAATTCTTGTACAATTTGCGATTTGATGTGTAAACCTTTGTGGAAGAACTAATTAAAAAATAAAGTAAAAGATCTTTTTTTCTAATTCGACTATGGTAATTGAAAGCATAGCAAATAAAATTGATAGAGACACTTAATCAAGTTATAGCTAATTGTAGTTTATTTACAAACGTATATACATATTTGTAATTAAACAACCGTCTACAAAAACCAATAACAACATTCCTGTGGTATGAACCACACAAAACAGTCTTTCTAACAACGAAAATGCATTAAAACACGAGTGAAACCGTGAATAAAGCTTATATTTCATGTTATTTGATAAATACGTGCTCATCGAATTAGTAAGAGTGGTTCCACAAGTACTGGAATTGCTTAAATAATTGAAAACACGAAGGAATTTGACATCGAACCTTCGACAGAGCAAACCAAAACATGTTTTTGATTATTATCAATTTTACTAAGAAAGTAATTGTTGTTCAACTTATTTATTCACGTAATATGGTTACCAAACTCATTTATAATGAAGTACACACAACAAATAAATAAATTTTATAACTACACATAAACGTAACACGAAAATCTCAAAAAAACAATTACGGGCACAGCCATCAACTGTAGCTTTCACCCTATAACAATAAAAAAATATTAAAATTAGAACTTACCTTTGTAAGAAAATGGCCAAAAACACACTAAAATGCACAATACACAGTATAGACACGGCAAATGAATACAGTACACAACAGTACACAGTTATTAATCACTGAACACACGTCGTTCGCGAGCGAAGGGAGAACGGAGACTAAGTAAGCGGCCGTGGTTGTCCAGTGTTGCTGCTTTTAAAATAAAAGCTCCCAAGAAAGCACTGGGTTTACCGTTTGTGGGGATGTGGGATAATGGTTTTGCTATATGGGAGTATAATTATGAATTAAGGATCGTGTGTTCGATTTCTGTACTTACAAAATAATAATGTTGATATAATTATTGTGGTAGGTTTGAGTAATTTTTTATTTTTTACTTTTTTTTCTAGTGCTTGACTGCGATCCCATATGATGGTAAGCAGTGATGCAATCGTTGATGGTGAGGCGCAATAGTTTATTAAGAGCCTATTCACTCTAGCCTTGAAGTTTATAATCAGATGGGAAGACCGCAGCAGGCGAATTGTTCCAGTCCTTCGATGTACGCGGTATAAACGACGAGGCGAAACGCTTAGTCCGGACCGTAGAGTTTCAACAAGGGTGGATACTCGCCTTACGTTGGGTTGTCAAATGAGATGGCGGAATCAAGTTAAGCAATACTGTTTTAGTTTATTTAAATTTTAGTGTTTAAATTAACTTAGTAGTTCGTTGATCTTGTGGTCGTAAGCGCTACTGTTCAGTAAAAGGTTCTGTGTTCGGTTCTTAGCTTAGGCAAATACCTAAGTTAAGAACCGAACCCAAAATCTGTACTACTGGGCTTGTGTTTATGTAGGTATCTACAGTTTAATAAAATGAGGTCTCACAGTTTAAATATTAATCAGTCTCACAGAAACTTGGTTTTCTTTAAAATAACATATGATTATTTTGGAATGTGATAATAAAAAAATAATGTGATTAATTTTTTTTTTAACTCTATCGGCATCATCCTGCCCTTGTCCCGTTTTATTTGGAGTCGGCGCAACACGTTTTTTTCTTCGATTCTGTCCTGTCACTCGTCACGCTATCACTAACTTCCTTTTCACTCATATCACTTCTCAAACAATCCATCCATCTTTTCTTTAGCCGCCCTCTTCCTCTCCATATTATGTAAACCCACAACTCTTTTAATAACATGCGTTTCACCCCTCCTCTTCACATGACCATACCGTTACCAAAAGATTCCCTTTCAACTTTTCAGTCACTGGCGCCACTTTCAAACTTCCCCTAATATACTCATTTCTCACTTTATCCATTCTCGTCACACCACACATCCATCTCAACATTCTCATCTCCGCTACGTGCAATCTTTTTTCATCCGTCTTTTTCACAGCCCCACTCTACCGCCTTCTAAATAATATTATCTAACAATTTATTTAGTTTATTTTATTATAAGACTAGCCTCTACCAGCAGAATCGCCCGCATGAAATCAGAAAATATATGCCTACGTCACTCAGTGATAAAGAGCTTTCCACTGGTGAAATTATCATCATTATTCATCGATAAAATTCATTATTATTAACATATTTTTATTTTTTTGACATAAATGTAATCACTCAAATAAATTGATAACATAATGATTCAATAATAATAATGTCTATTGTAAGTTAATTAGGATAAATTAAAATTGCAATGCTTGTAAAAGGCTGCTACGTTAAAAGTACTGACATGATTTAAAAAACAACATTGTAAACACTTAGTTCGCAATAAACATTTTGACTTTGACTTATAAAAATCGGTCCAGAAGTTTTTGAATTATTACTTAGATACAAACAAAAATCCAAATCTCTCCTTTTTATAATATTACTACTAGTTACAATAACCCTGTGGTATCCATGTTCCCTTCCCTTTCACACCCCAAAACTACACCACCACACCATCACATTTACCCATAAACTAGGGTAATTTTCCCTCCTCGCAACACAGCCCCAGCTACCTGTACTACTCACACGTACACAAAGCTTTCACACGCCTCATATACAGACAGAAGGGCGTCCCCCACACATACAAAGAAAGAGGGAGATAGTAAGACATATGTTCGTGATGTAAGAGAGAGATAGACGTACAGGATTTTAATGTATGGAGTTGAAGGGTGAGTAGAGTTCCTAGGTTTATGATATTTGACTGTTTTTGAAGTGAGAGTTGGTTGAGTAAGCAAATTGGCGAGGTAGAGTTTGGGATGGGTGACCGTATTTTACCATCGTCTTTAGTAAGAGGTACTGAATATGCATATGATATAGGTATACTAGTTTCCAGTGACTTCGTTCGAGTCAGACTAGAAAAACAGCTTAATGCCATTTGTTCAAAATATCAAGTTTTTTTTTTTTGTTTGGAACCCTGGTTTTTTATCTCAAATAAAAGTAACCTAAGTTATTCCCTGTAACACCAGCTATCCGTCAGTGAAAATCTCATCAAAATCGGTTCAGCCGTTTCGGAGATTAACCGGATCATACATTTTTTTTTCAAATTGCATTTTTGTTATAGGTTCGGGTTGGTGGATGTCACATTACATATCTTCGAATTTTTGGTTCTTGGCCATTCTGGTTCCCTCACGATGTTTTCCATCACCGTTTTTAAATATCTTGAACTTTGATTTCTGCACTTGTATCAAAATGAGATTTGAGAAAGTTTGTCATTGCGACCGAGGCGGAATTTGCAAGAGCCGTAGGCGAATGTGTTATGGAGCCGAGGGCTGCAATGTAGTGACAAATTTGCACGTGTCTATACGACATTTTTCAATACACTTACGAAATGAATAAACGGGGGTGACCGGCGACTGGTGGGGGTCGACACACGCCCAGCCTGATACGATAAATGCAATAACATTGTGGTGGGGGAGAGCACGCGCACTTTTCTGCACTAGTGCGGAAAACAGTCTATTGCGTGCCTAAAAGCGGTGGGATAGGAGCAGGTTTTCGAGCAAGTGTATTGAAAAACATCTTATATGAGGCTCGCAGTTGATCACTATCTCACCTGATGGCGGATGAAGTAATCGATGTACCTACTCGACGATGGAGCACGCTTGCCTAGAAGTAACCTATTCACCCTTTTTATTTTACGTGTGAAAATCATTTAATGACATCCCCCGCTCTTGGGCGGAGCGGGAGATAGTGTCGAGACTTTTACTGACTAAAAACCCACTCCTGTTCCTTCTTTGCCTTCGTCCCAGGACCCCGGGTTTCATTTTCACACTACCCGTGGCCCCAATAGGCTTCGACCTTGCTGGGCCCTACGATTTGCTGACATCTCCTTGAGGCGCACGTGGAACACTACGCGCCGTCGACGACTTGGGCTCGGTCCGGACGGTTACCGGACGGTCGGACGGTGAGCTACCCAGTGCTCGCCGTACGCGAGACCGCGCCCACGGTGGCCGGAAATCGGGATCGAAATCCCAGCGGCTGGGGCGCGAGGGATTCACCCTTGATTAGAAGACCTCCAGGTTGTAGTTATCAGATAAATCAAACAGTTCTGGCATTTATGCTGAACTGGACCTATTTTGGTGCAGCCGTGAGGCACACAACTATATTTTTTTTGCTTCTGTTTTTTTTTAATTTTTTTTTTGTTTCGTAATATGCCTAATGTTTGTGCCTTGTGTAATAAATTCTTTTTTCTTTCTTTTCTTTCTTTCTCTGACAAGGAATTCCACATTTTCGCTTTTCTCTCAGTTAGAGTTATGATGATGATTTTAATGAGTTTATTTGTGTAAATACATATATGATGTCGTTACTGCGAATATAGTTTCTGTTATCATATTATCCGTCAAGAGCAGTGGTGGCTGAGTGAAAGAGTAGTGGTTGCCGAGTGAAAGAGTAGTGGTTGCCGAGTGAAAGAGTAGTGGTTGCCGAGTGAAAGAGCAGTGGTGGCCGAGTGAAAGAGCAGTGGTGGCCGAGTGAAAGAGCAGTGGTGGCCGAGTGAAAGAGCAGTGGTGGCCGAGTGAAAGAGCAGTGGTGGCCGAGTGAAAGAGCAGTGGTGGCCGAGTGAAAGAGCAGTGGTGGCCGAGTGAAAGAGCAGTGGTGGCCGAGTGAAAGAGCAGTGGTGGCCGAGTGAAAGAGCAGTGGTGGCCGAGTGAAAGAGCAGTGGTGGCCGAGTGAAAGAGCAGTGGTGGCCGAGTGAAAGAGCAGTGGTGGCCGAGTGAAAGAGCAGTGGTGGCCGAGTGAAAGAGCAGTGGTGGCCGAGTGTTAAAGGCCCCGACTTACGAGTTGTACGTTGCAGGTTCAAACCCAGCCAGGCGCGTTACTTTGTGTAATTTATTTCATCACCACTGCACTCAAAATGGTGAAGGAAAACATCGTGAGGAAACCGGCACGTCCTAGAACCAAAAATTCGAAGACATGTGACATCCACCAACCTGCACTGGGCCCGCGTGGTGGATTACGGCCCATACCCTCTCCTAGAGAGGAGGCCTGAGTCCCAACAGTGGGAACATTATAAGGCCGAATATGCTATGCTATTATCCGTTTTTAAGCTACACATTGCCAAAAAACCGGGCAAGTGCGAGTCGGACTCGTGCAGTGAGGGTTCCGTACAAACTTGCCTGTGAAATCAGTTCAATTCCCAAATTGAGTTACGAAGCTTTTTCCTAGTTGAAATAAAAGTTTTTTTTTGTGACGTAACTGTAAATTTACAGTTTTCAGTTTTTTTTATGTACTTGTGCTATGAGACCTAGATTCATCCCAAATTTCAGGATTCTAGGTCAACGGGAAGTACCCTATGAATTTTGATTCCCTTGCGAGTGTCGAAATACACGTTTTTTGCGACATATAAGGCCGTATCTTTTTTTTTCGTCAACTTAGAACTTTTATTTTTTCACAGCTTCAAGGGACCGCAGACCTGAGTATAAAGATAAAGGGTCTTGACAGACAGACAGACAAACGGAGAACAAAGTGATCCTATAAGGGTTCCGTTTTTTCCTTTTGAGGTACGGAACCCTAAAAACTACTGAAAATCTGAATTTCGCGGGCTACCTTTTTATGATGGGAAATTATCTAATAACTGCTCGTGGGTGGGGTGGGGTGGGGCGGGGCATGAGAGCCTTTCAGACTTTTACTGACTAAAACCACCCCTATGTTCCTTTAGTTGCCCTTTGCGTCCCAGGACCACGAGTAACCCTTTTAGAAGTCGACCCATGGTCCGATGGACCCATGGATCATGTACTGCATCCGTGGTATTCGTTTGTACGTTGATCTCAAAGACAGCGTGTAAGTATATGAATCTATAATAAATATGTCGGTGAAGTCAATAGTACGGAAGCTTGAGAACGAATGAACGAGCTAAGTGAAAAGTGACACATGTCACTTTGACAGAATCCGCGCTGACGTTTGCACGAACCGAGCAGATAAAAGTGCCGACCGCAGAGGTCCGTGGCTCTTTCCTCTGTCGGCAGCCGTGCGTACAACGTCTAGTCTCGGGGACTGTCTCACTGCTCGTTGTGTAAAGTGAATACCTAAAGCTTGCATCATAATAAATCAGTTGTATGATCTGGAATAGTTTGTTTATTGCTCGATACCCAGCCATCGCCCACAAAACAGAGTACCTGGACAGAGCTTCAATGATGATCGGCATCCTGCGCCGACAAATATATATTCTTTTCAAATCTATTAACCCAGCCGTTACCGAGAAGAAGGCTTCAGAAAATCACTTCTTTATTGCACTGCTAGGGCTTTAATCAACATAACATGCAGGCGAAACCACGGGCCGAAGCTTGTTCTTACATGATGCATTCAGGTAACTTGTTTGCAAAACGTGGTTGTTTGATAAATTCACTCTGTTTATGACGTTGATATATTTTCGCTGTGAATTTTAAATTAGTGGAATGTAGAACAATTTATAACGACAGACTAGCTGTATTTTATGGTTTTGCTTGCAGGTAGGGGTGCTTTGATAGTATCATAATAATACATAGTTCATCATCATCATCATCATCATCTTCCTGCCCTTGTCCCGTGTTATTTGGGGTCGGCGTAACACGTTTTTTTCTTCCATTCTGCCCTGTCATTCGTCATACTATCACTAACTTCCTTTTCTTTCATATCACTCTTCACACAATCCATCCATCTTTTCTTTGGTCTCCCTCTCCCTCTCCATCCATCCACATGTAAACTCATAACTCTTTTAGTAACATGCGTTTCATCTCTCCTCTTCACATGACCATACCAAGACAAACGATTCCCTTTCAACTTTTCAGTCACTGGCGCCACTTTCAAACTTCCCCTAATATACTCATTTCTCACTTTATCCATTCTCGTCACACCACACATCCATCCATCATAATTATATAATAGTTATAACAATAATATTCCACAACTATCACATAACGCCGTCTAGTCCCAAATTACGCAGAGCTTGTGATATGAGTACTAGACAACTGATAAACATTCTTATATATTTCTAAATACATACATATTATAGATAAATTACAGACACAGAACAAATGATCGTGCTCATCACACAAACATTTGGGAAACGAACCCACGACCTCCGGCATAGCAGTCAGGGCCACTAACCACTAGACCAACAGGCCAGCCCATTTTCTTGGCTTTTCCTGGACGCTTTTAACGTGTAGGTATGTCTTTTTAAATCCTTCTTCATCATCGTCATCATTTTAGCCGAAAAACGGTTACTGTTGGACATAGGCCTCCCCCAAGTGTCGCCACAATAATGAACGGCCCTGTGCGTCTGCATCCATCGGACTCCCGCAACCCTTACCAGGCCATCGGTCCACCTTGTAAAAGGCCTTCCAACGCTGCGTCTTCCGGTACGCGGGTGCCACTACAGAACATTTCGGCCACAACGACCATCTGTTCTGCGAGCAATGTGCCCTGCCCACTGCACTTAAGTTGGGCTATTCTTCGTGCTATGTCGGCGACCTTGGTTCCCCTGCGGATATCTTCATTCCTAATTCGATCACGCAAGAAAAACTACGAACATAGCCCTTTCCATTGCCCTTTGGGTGACTTTAAGCCTTCTGATTGATGAGCGACCACGTTTCGGAACCATAATATGTCATCACTGGCAACACGCACTGGTCATAGACTTTCGTCTTGAGACACTGTGGTATATTGGACGAGAAGATACCGCGCAGCTTCCCGAACGCTGTCCAGCCGAGTTGGAATCGACGATTGACCTCTTGTAAATGATTTAATTAAAATAAATCGTTTAATTTTGAAGTTTGATATTATAGTTTTGTCGGTTTCCAATGCAAACAAAATCAGCTGAGCCAGTAATCCGTAGGGGCCCAGCAGGGTCGAAGCCCTCTCGCCCCGCCCAAGAGCGGGGGATGTCATTGGATGATTTTCCCACCTACAAAAAAAAAAAACAAAAAGGCCAGACCCGGAACAACTATCTGTACCTCACCTACAATATTTTCCACGCGCGCCTCAGGGAGATGTCAGCAAATCGTAGGGGCCCAGAAGTGTGAAAGCGAAGCCCGGGGCCCCGGGATGAAGGCAAAGAAGGAACAGGAGTGGGTTTTTAGTCAGTAAAAGTCTGACACTATCTATCGCTCCGTCCAAGAGCGGGATTTGTCATTAGATGATTTTCCCACACAAAAAAAAAAACCTACAATATTTATTCCGTACGGGAATCGAACTCTTAACACACCGAGCCGCGATTGGAGCTACAATTACTTTTAAGTTAGTCTTAAATTTATTATACACTAGCTTCTGTCAGTGGCTTCGCCCGCGAAAAAGTAGCTTTCTCCATACAAACTTCCAACCCCCGTTTTACCCCCATAAGGGTGGAGTTTCGTAAAATCCGTTCTTAGCGGATGTCTACACCCTATAAGGAACCTACCTGCCAAATTTTAAGTTTGTAGGAGTTATAGTTTCTGAGATTTCGTGATTAATCAGTGAGAGTATTTCGCTTTTATATTATATAGATTTATGGTGGCCGAGTGGTAACGGCTCCGACTTACGAGTTGTAGGTTCAAACCCAGCCAGGCGCATTACTTTGTGTAGGTAATTTATTTCATCACCACTGCTCTCAAAATGGTGAAGGAAAACATCGTGAGGAAACCGGCATGTCCTAGAACCAAAAATTCGAAGACATGTGACATCCACCAACCCGAACTGGGCCCGCGTGGTGGATTACGGCCCATTCCCTCTCCTAGAGAGGAGGCCTGAGTCCCAACAGTGGGAACATTATAAGGCTGACTATGCTACTATGCTATTATGCTTTCGTTCCTTTTATCATCAAAAATAACAGTCTACCCTTGCTTTTAATTTTCGCTGTGCATGCGAAAAATATCAGCTCTAAAGACATAAATTATTTCACGGCTATAAATTTAAGCAAAATGGCTGCCATCTGTCAAAAGTCGTTTGCACGCCAGCCATATTTGCCATGGGAAAATCTATACATATAATAAATCTGTAGAAGTTTTTAGTTGTGCGCGCATCACGTGAAATGTACGAAATCGTTGTAGATAACTTTTATACATTAAAATTGTGTGTAACTGGATGTATTACTTAGGCTTTGTTTCATCGCAATCGGTTGACTATATCGAAAGATATACTACATTCATTGAATGTTAGGCGGTACGAAGTTCGCTGGGTCAGTTAGTAGGGAATTTAGGTATGCATTTATTTTATTTTTTGAGGCGAGAAATTATTTAATGACTTCTCTCGCCCTAAGGTGGAACGAGAGGGCGTGTTTTTTTGTGCTGGGAAATTCATCTATTAATTAGTCATTGTCTTTCTATTGTGTCTCTAATTACGCTACTCAAAAGGTTAATGACAAATCAATGGCCCCCTTTTTTTTTAGGTGGGAAAATAGTCTTATGACAAATCCCGCTCTTGGGCGTAGCGAGAGATAGTGTCAGACTTTTACTGACTAAAAACCCACTCCTGTTCCTTCTTTGCCTTCGTCCCAGGGCCCCGGATTTCACTTTCACACTACCCGTGGGCGAGAAGGCGTGTCAGACTTACTGAGTAAAACCCACCTGTGTTCTTTTAGTTGCTCTTTACCTACGTTTCAGGACCACGTGTTTCCCTTATAACACTGATCGTACGCCGCTAGACTGTGACGTAGACAAAACAGCCCCCCTAGCCAAGTCACAAACGATAAACTCTCAGTAGTCTTTAATAGATTTTCAACTTTATGATATTGGATATAAAGTTGAAAATCTATTGAAGATTACATAGTGTTTTCGTTCGTTCCGGTCGCTAACGCGCAGTAGTCTTTAATAGATTTTCAACTTTATGATCTTACGTATAAAGTTGAAAATCTATTGGAGATTACTAAGCGTTCACGTTTATCGTTTGCAACTTGGCTAGGGGGGCAGACTTGTCGCAGATGTCGTAGACAAGTCTGCGACATCGTAGACAGTTCTGTCTAAGACAGTCTTGTCTCAAGTAGGCTTCAGCCCTGCTAGGCCCCTACGGTTTTACACTACGCGCCCTTGAGGAATCGGGCTCGGTCTGAACGGTTGCCGGACGGCTGGACTGCGAGCTACCCATTGCTCGTCGTCCGCAAGCCTACGCCTACGGTGGCTGGTAGTCGGGGTCGGGGTCCCGGGGGCTGGGCCGTGAGGATGTCCGTTCCTTCACTCTGCTGCACGAGTGAGGGAGCGGACATCCTCACGGCCCCCTACGCATTTTAAAGGTATGTACCTAAACATTTTTGTATTATAATTTCTTATAGGTAAACGCAATGTTACATCCCCCACTTGGGCGTAAATAACATATACCTACAGACCTGTTTCGTTTATCGCTCTTTCTCATTGCATCAAAATCTGTTGCATGGTTTAAGCGGACTTAGCGGTTAAACAAACAGACGCGCAGACGTACACAGAAAACAACTTTTTAAATCGGCTTAACATATATTTTTTATATCGATGACTTTATAGGACTAATAAGTGATGAACAGCGCCATCTCGTTTGACTTAGGGGAAACATTAGTGGCTGCGCATTGGTTGGTAACGGCTTGGCATTCGCCTTTCGAGAGTATGTAGTTCAGCTAGTTACCGATAGATGGCAGTGTTCGGAGTTCGGATATTTCGTTTGCGTAGTTTTTTCATCGTTTTGGTTCTCAAAAATCTCGGTATGTAATGTATGATTATTCATCTCATCTCAGCCTCAGCTGACCTCGAAAAACTTTTTAGAGGTATGCAGAAAAGTGTGTAAAGTCCCGCAAACCTCCATTTAAAAGGAAGGATCCTCCAACCAGACGGGTTTATCTGATTCCGGCCAAGAACGGATTTAAGGGGGCATAGCGGCACGTGCCCCTCCAGACGGTATTTTTGTACTGTACAGATTCCATCTAAGTTACCTATATACTTAAAAGAAAAATTATCAGGGTTGTGAAAATATGAATAAAAAGTTATATAAAAACTTGAAGTATGATACTTCAAGTTAGTGCTGTTTTTTTTGCCCGTCCTCAACTTTTGCCTCCCCCAGAAAAAATCCTGGATCGGCCCTTGATCTTAGCAACTGCCTAAATTTTAATTTAAAATAATTTGTTCTATCCTATTCCTGATCGCGCGAAGAATTCTAATACCGTGATTCCTGTGTGGGATCATAGATGTCGCTACATTACTTCCCTCTGGAGAGATCAAGTTTTTTTTTACTTTTTATGCGTCCCGGGCCAGTAGGTTGGTTTCAGTGCATTGGAACTGGAAGCTGCAAAGTTCTCGGTGAATCAAAACTGTCTGTGGTGATTAGTGTGGCCAACTATACTGTTAGGCCTAGAGCGCACTGCACTTGCGTTTTTGTAACGCATAATCTGTGAAATAAAGAGTGTCATAGAAGTGCGCGCATTGCGGTGAAATAAACGCGTGCGGCAAAGTCATCGTTGGCCTCTCGCTGCAAATTTGCGATGAATCTACCGTAAATATTTTTGTATCGCATAGAGATCTAGGAAACGTCGCGCACTGCGGTGAAAAAAACGCACTGAGCAGCGTTGCCAGATGTACGAGAAATCTCGTAACTTTACGAGATTTAGCAGTCTCTATACGAGAAACGAGAAAAAACAAATCTCGTACACTTTTTTACGAGATTTTAACAATGTTACCCGGAATCAGTAGAACGACATGAAAAACTATACAATAAAAACGAAGATGATTTTACCAATACCCCTAACATTACATATCACTAACAAATAAACCCATAATTAAAATTATATACTAATAGCAAGTACGAGAAAGTTTATTACCTAGTAATTTGTTTTATTTTTTGAAGATTTTGGTAAAATTATTTAAAAAAAATATATTATTAATATGAATCACCTAGAGTAATGATTTTTCATTTGGCGGTATTCCTGCCCCAGGCTAGCTAGTTATAGTAAATAGTGTACTTAAATTAAAGTCTAAGATTTTTAAAATACCTATATACTTTTACGAGATTTTGTGTTGAAAGTACGAGATATTTGACAGCCCAGATAAAAAATTCGGCATCTGGCAACCCTGGCACTGAGACACTCAGTTTCTGTTGGGACGCGACACAGATATGTCGCTCGCTGGTGTTTCTGCGCTGATTGCGGCGCGAGCGTCGATCGCTTTAGACATCGTTATAACTTAGGAAGAAGAAGCCCTTCACAGGCCTTAAGGTCGTCAAGGGATGTAACTACCTAATAACGTTTGGTTTGGATAAGTACTCTTTTTTATTTACGCTTTAATAAATATATACAAAGATAGTAACTCTTGACAACTAACTAACTTTATAACTATGACATGTGAGCACCACAGCCGCAGTTCGAATGACAAAAAACTTTTTACAAAAAAAAATATAGCCGACTTCACTAAAAAAAAACACTAAAAGGATCAAAATAACTTTAATTTCGGAAGTCGGTGTTTCTCGGTATTGTTTGTTTCTTATCTAACACAGACTTCCGATATTAACGTTATTTTGATCCTTTTAGTGTTTTTTTTAGTAAAGTCGCTTTTTTTGTACCTATTAGTTTTTAATTACGGAGTTCCAGTGTCTACCTTCCGGCTCCAACATCATCATCAGATCACTTCGATGATACCATTTTCAACGTAACTATTCAGAACCATTCATTTATTTGTATTGTCATAGTCGCTTAACTATCTTCATTGTAATATCTATGTGAGTATGAAGTTCCGTTGACCATTTCTGTCACGGGTCCCGAATGGTTACATTCATATTTTTTAACGAGTTTAACGGTTGTCAAAAATCTACGAATGACAACCAATTTTTATTTATTTTTATTATTACATCGGTAGGGAGTAGAAATGAAATACAAAACCATTTCATACAAAAACATCTTTATTTTTATCAGTTATTCTATTTTGTTAATTACAAATACAGGGTAAATTAAATTCAAAAAACTTTGTAGAGATCATTTGAACTTTTAAACACATCACACTATAATATAACGGCGAAAGTTTGTGAATGTGTGTGTCTATTTGTTACTTTTTTACGCTAGAACGGCTGAATGGATTGCGATAAAAACTTCGTACCAAGTGACCGTTCTTGGTCAGTGGTATTAGGTCAACGTGGTACCCTAAGTTGGCTAACCCACCTGTTTGATAAGCTATTTTAATCATTATCTTGCTATCATTAAAGATGAGAATACTTTGTGCCAGCATTTCGATAAATCTTGCTATCCTAGTGTGAGGGTAGATTAATAAAAAATATGGCACATCAGTGACACAAGTTAACTGTCAGTTTATTTCGTGATTTTTGGTCATTCTTGGTTGACCATTCTTTATTTATTTAATACTTTATGCACATAACGGTACAAAGGCGGACTTAATGCCTTAGGCAATTTCTACCAGTCAACCTTTGGGTGATATAGAGAAAAATATGGTAGGTGCAATAAAAGAGAGAAAAATAGAAAAGGTGAATTAAAAAAAAATATAGGTTGGCACCGACATCGACGCACTTGAACGAATACCATGGATCCAGGGTCTTAAGTCTGCTATTACAATAGTGTCAGAATGGTCTATCATTGATTTAATAATTGTTGATTTTGACAAGTTTGGTAATCTATATATATAAAAGAAAGTCGTGTTAGTTACACTATTTATAACTCAAGAACGGCTGAACCGATTTGGCTGAAAGTTGGTGGGGAGGTAGCTTAGAACCAGGAGACGGACATAGGATAGCTTTTTTTTTGAGTAGGGTATAGTAGGGTAGAGTAGGGTAGGTAGAGTAGGGTAGAGTAGGGTAGAGTAGGATATAGTAGTCAGTTGACGAGAGCGAAGCCGCGGGCAAAAGCTTGTGTACTAATAAAATGGCATCATTATGACTTTACAATGGTCAACCACGGACACTCCATTGAAAGAAGTGGTAATCTCGTACATACTGGCAAATGAATATCTGACGTTTGCGGTAATCTGCTAAAATTTTGACAGTTCCTTTGATCAGTGACCTACCATTAGAACGTCATTGCTTTTAATAAGCTCGATATTGTCATTCTACCACAACTTTATTACGAGACCATTGGCTGATTAATGATCGATTATTATGAATTATCGGATTACGAACTTTTAGCAAAATGACAATGTGATCGTGTTGGAATGACGAATTTATAAAAATAGCAGACTTGGGCCCCTGTACCTGGTTCTGGAGCCGAAGTGGTAGAATTTTTCGTAGGTTTTTTCCTAATTAAAAAAAGTAATTAATTCCTAATTAAGCTGTTGATCCCCGCATTAACGCCGGCGTTCACGCGCCATTGTCTTACTATTGTGTCTTTAATTACGCACTCAAAAATATACCAATTTATTGTACAGTTTTCTCGTACTACTTAACTTGTCAGAACAATGTAATTTTTTGACTTTTGACATCTCTTACTGACTAATTGTTTAGAAATAGTAGCCGGACAAGTTCTCGCAACTAGTCGGCCCAGACCCGTCTCCGACTAGTTCGGCCACACGATGCTCTCAATCCAGGACACATAGTTGAGCACCCTGGTGTAAATGCCAGGTTCTCCAACGAATCCGCAAGCTTTGCCGAAGGAGGTGACTCCGACGACGGTGTACATGCATGAGATCTTCTTGTTTTTAATCTGGATTGGACCACCGCTGTCGCCCTGGAAAAGAATTTCAATAAAATCAACTGGGACGTATATTTAGGGTTCCGTGCCTAAGTCGGCAAAAACGGAACCCTTATAGGATCACTTTGTTGTATAACTGTCTGTCTATCTGTCTTTCAAGACCCTTTATAAGAGCAAAAGCTGTCTTTATAATTGATTATATTAATAGATAAAACCAAAAATTCCTAGAACCAAAAATTCGAAGACATGTGACATCCACCAACCTGCACTAGGCCCGCGGGCTGGATTACGGCCCATTCCCTCTCTTAGAGAGGAGGCCTGAGTCCCAGCAGTGGGAACATTATAAGGCCGACTACGCTATGCTATGCTAATAGATAAAACATAGTCTTAATTTTATATAACGCTCACGCTTTTATGAAATACATATAATAGAGACTCTTCATCGACAGTAAGCACATTTTAAACTTTTTTCTTGTTAGTGGCCAGTTTGATTTTTGAATAAACTGGTTGATGAGGTTGATGCACGTACATTTTAATTCAATTAAAGTGTTTTTTACACCACCTGCTCGATAATGCCCTTTTATAATATATATGTCATACAACCAACACCTAAAGCAAGTCATTCTGTCCCTAGGCAATTTAATGTAGCATTGGTGTTCCCTAGGGAGTAATGAGATTTAAATTTGGAACGTCAAAGATCATTTAAAAAAAAAAAAAAAATAGTAGAGAGTAGTAGTATGTGACTAGGGAATAAAGCAGTGTCTTTGAATTCCTCACTTCACTCAGGTTTCCATGTTAATTCTCTCGCGATGCTCGGGAGTTAAAAAATCCCTCGCTGGTGTTCGGAATTGAAACTTAGCAACCTTCGTTTCGATAGATGATGGTATCGGAAAATCCCTAGTTGATAGTGTTGTAGCCCATACCTGGCAGGTATCCTTGGAAACCTCTTTGTCTCCATAGCAGGTCTGCGACTGGGCAGCGAAACCTTGCTTCATGAGACGAACTGGAGGGTATTTCTGCATGCACTCAGGTGTTGTAAACTTATGTAACACAACCTGTAAGAGAAAACAGAATTATAATAATTATCCACAACTTTCACAAACGCCATCTAGTCTCAAACTAATAAGAGCTTGTACTATGTACTAAACAACTGATAAACATAGTTAAGCATTTCTAAATACATACATATTAGTGATAAATTACACCCAGAACAAATGATGGTGCTCATCACGCAAACATTTGTCTTGGTTGGGAATCGAACCCACGACCTCCGGCATAGCAGTCAGGGCCACTAACCACTAGACCAACAGGCCAATATAGTTCGGGATAACTGTATCGAAATATTATTTTTCTACCCACCTTCTGCAAAACATTGGAAACGTCGCCACTGTATCTGGTGAGACCCCAGCCTGTGGCTTGGACCTTCTCTTCCGATCCTTCTGCAGGATCTCCAGTGGGAAGACACGCTGGCACGATGAACTGATCCAATGCAATCCTAAAATGTTAACAACCGTTAATGTGGTAATCATTTTTAAAGGAGTTTCTTATTAAGTTTTTTTTTTTTTTGAGTGATACCTATAAAATATACCCTATTCATCTGGGCTTGAGACAAAATGTAAATAAAGAAAACGATGTAGCTACCTTCGGCCAACTTCTTTCGACGTGTTTGAATACATTAATAACAGTGTCCTTTTCTGTTCAATGTATTGGCTCTTTCTTTGTACGATTTTACTTCGAAGGAAAAGTGCAAGCGTCGCTTGGTCCAGGTTCACTCATGTTTTTAAGCACCCCTTTTTATGGTTTGTTTACTTTTTGTCTCACGGCTCCCTGAATAGGGTATAGTGTTTAACTGCGATCCCACCTGATGGTAAGCAGTAATGCAATCGTTGATGGTGAGGTGCACTAGTTCATTAACCTTTTGAGTGCGTAATTAGAGACACAATAGTAAGACAATGGCGCGTGAACGCCGGCGTTAATGCGGGGATCAACAGCTTAAGAGCCTACTCACTCGAGCCTTGAAGATACTTAAATAAAAAATTGGACGGGTGACGGGAAGACCGCAGCGGGCAAATTGTTCCAGTCTTTCGATGTACGTGATACAAAACGACGAGGCGAACCGCTTAGTCTGTATCAATAATATAAGGGTGGACACTCGCCGTGTGTCGGGTTGTCCGATGGTAGAAAGGCGATGGCGGAATCAAGTCATGTAATTTCAGCACACACTCTCCAAAATGCATCCTGTAAAATACTGAAAGGCTAGCTACCCTACGCCTGTGCTTCAGGTTTTGTAGATTATTTTTAATCAAATCTAAATCACTAATTAGCTTCTTCAAACGCCTCTCAAGCGAATCTAAAGCCGCTAGATGGAATTTTGGAGCATATAGCATAATAGCATAATTAGCCTTTTAATGTTCCCACTGCTGGGACTCAGGCCTCCTCTCTCTAGGAGACGGTATGGGCCGTAATCCACCACGCGGGCCCAGTGCGGGTTGGTGAATGTCACATGTCATGGATTTTTTGGTTCTAGGACATGCCGGTTTCCTCACGATGTTTTCCTTCACCGTTTTGAGAGCAGTGGTGATGAAATAAATTACACAAAGTAATGCGCCTGGCTGGGTTTGAAACTCGTAAATCGGGGCCGTTACGACTCGGCCACCACTGCTCTAATTTCGAATTTTGCAGCACCAGCACATATGATATGACGTGGCGGCAGTACTCCACACACGATCGGACCTGTGTTTTTATAACATTAGAAGCTGTCCCGGTGTGAAGTACCGCGGGTTCTTTACAAGAACGCCTAGTTCCACCAACCCCAAGTAAAATGGGATAAGGGCAGGAAGACGACTTTTTTAAGGGTGGATATCATCCACTGGCTTTGGAGAAGTCATTAGGAGTGGGAGGGCGTGACAGACTTTTATGACTCCATGTTCCTTCTTTGCCTAGCGTTCCAGGACTCCAAGATTCCCTTTCGGAAGTCATCATCTTATGACAAATCCCGCACTTGGGCGGAGCGGGAGATAGTGTCAGACTTTTACTAACTAACAACCCAATCCTGTTCCTTCTTTGCCTTTGTCCCAGGGCCCCGGGTTTCACTTTCACACTACCCGTGGCCCCAGTAGGCTTCGACCCTGCTGGGCCCCAACGATTTGCTGATATGTCCCTGAGGCGCGCCGTCGATGACCTGGGCTCGGTCGGGTTACCGGACGGTCGGACGGCGAGCTACCCATTGCTCGCCGTCCGCAAGCCCGCGCCTACGGTGGCCGGAAATCGGGATCGGAACCCCGGCGGCGGTTGGGGCGTGAGGACCGTTACCTCACGCGATCGGCCGCCTCTTTTGCTAGCATTACTGTTTCGCAGAAGGAGGCGACCGCCTGCCACTCCTCCTCGCTCCGGACCATGGCCTGTACCAAGGCCCGGCAATCCATAGCCCCTACGGTTTTGCTGACTTCTCTTTGATGCGCGCATGGAACACTACATGCTGTCAACGACTCGTGCTTGGTCCGGTTGATTACCAGAAGGCCAGACGGCCAGCTACCCATTACTCGTCGTCCGCAAGCCCATGTCTACGGTGGCTGGAAATCGGGGTCGGGATCCAGACGGCTTGGGCATAAGGGCCGACGCTGCGTTAAGCAAGCGCCCGCGCGGTCCCATACAAAAGTGCTCCGTTGCGGCTCGCCACGCGGGCTCCCCGCGCCCTTTTGCTACGTAATAATACATTAAAGTTCTCCATCGACATGACTACATGTACACCGTTAAAGTTGAACTAGTGACACTGCGCACGTAATAATCCGGTTTCCGCTACAGGGACCGCCGCACACGACATACGCGCGACGTCACGCGACGAGCGTCCACGTGGGCACCCGCTTAACGCAGCGTTGGCCCTGAGGAAGTCCGTTCCCACACGCATGCGGCCTCCTCTTTCGCAAGCAGTTCTGCTTCACAGAAGGAGACGACCGCCTGCCATTCCTCTTCGCTCCGGACTAGGACAGCAAGATGATGCAGGGTTGCAGGTACTTACGGTATTTCAGTCTCCACTAAAGCAATGTCGTTATATTTGGCCGGCGGCCTGTACTCTGGGTGTTTGATGATGTTCTTCACTTTGTAGACCTTGGATCTATCTGTGGAATCGCTTCGTCTCAATGCTCCTACCACGATGTATGTTATTGGGCCCCTGAAAAAATAAATCGCCATACCATTATAGTTTAGCATATAGTTAGGAATAAGCGTATGAAAATATATAATTTTTTTTTGGGTCAGTTTTTCTGTTACCACGTCTTTTTCTTTTCCGGTTAGGCCGAAACTGGAACTGGAGACGAAAATTCGGTTACGGTTGCAAATCGTGTTTCGTCGGTCACTATCATCACCATTTCAGCCGAAAGACGTCCATTGTTGGATATAGGCCTCCCCTAAGCTTAGCCTTAACGACCGGTCCTGTGCGTCTCGCATCTATCTGATTCCCGCGACCCTCATCAGCTCATCTCATCGGTCCACCTAGTGGGAGGCAGCTCCAACGCTGCGTCTTCCAGTACGTGGTCGCTAATGCAGAACCATTCGGCCCCATCGACCATCTGTTCTGCGAGCAATGTGCCCTGACCACTATTCGGTCACTAACTTGAATATAAAGAAGGTATGCTCACAGATCTCTGCTCGCGATGCAGTGTCCAGCAGTTAGGATATATCGTTCGCTGATGATAGCTCCTCCACATTGGTACTGCACATCTTCTAGTCTTTGTCCATAACCGACCATGACCTGAAAATAATTAATAAGAATGGTTATATTTTTTTCTTATGTTACTTGGAAGGCCTCTCACAAAGTGGACGTGAGTGGCGATGATCTAGCGAGGGTCGCGGGAATCCGATGGCTGCAAGACGCACATAAACGTTCGTTATGGTGACACTTGGGGGAGGCCTAAGTCCAACAGTGGATGTCTTTCGGCTGATTTGATGATGACGAGGCTAGGAAACTATTTCAACCTTTTTAGGGTTATAAAGCCTTATAATGTTCCCACTGCTGGGACTCAGGCCTCCTCTCTAGGAGAGGGATTGGGCCGTAATCCACCACGAGGGCCCAGTGCGGATTGGTGGATGTCACATGTCTTCGAATTTTTGATTCTAGGACATGCCGGTTTCCTCACGATGTTTTCCTTCACGTTTTGCGAGCAGTGGTGATGAAAATAAATTACACAAAGTAATGTGACTGGCTGGGTTTGAACCCGCGACCTACAACTCATAAGTCGGGGCCGTTACCACTCGTACAAAACACCATCATAAATGAAACCTAAAAAGTCCTCATCGATCCGACAGTTGGAAAAAAAAATACTCGTTGTCAAAGGTCACAAAAACGAGTTTTACGCGATTTTTAGCAAAATGGTAAGTTTTATCATAAAATTAGTTCAGACAAGAATTGTAGATCAGATGTAGATAAGAGCCACCGTTTTTGAGATATAATGATTCAAAAAGTTGAAAGAGGTAATCGTCTATTTTTTCACGGCACCTCTGAGGTATTGTACTTAGCGCGTTTTTAGGGTTCCGAACCTCAAAAGTCAAAAACGGGTAAGGGTATAAGGGTATTTATAGGATCACCTTTTCGTCCGTCTGTCTGTCTGAGGTATCGAGTTGAAATTACAACCATATACTAAGGTCTGTGGTTCCTTAAAGCTGTGAAAAAATCAAACTTCTGAGTTAACGAAAAAAAAAGATACGGCCGTTTGAGTCGCAAAAAACTTATATTTCGACACTCTCAAGGGAATCAAAATTCATAGGGTACTTCCCGTTGACCTAGAATCCTGAAATTTGGCATGAAGCAAGGTCTCATAGCACAAGTATAGGAAAAATCTAACTAAAAGATAATTTAATTACCAATCTTTTGATTTACGGTTTTTATTCATATTGTGTTTAACAACTGAAGGACATATTATTATTCGAATAATCTTGATGCGGGGAGTGGACGCTAGCTCCTCTTTTGCTCGCTCAAGGTTAGTGTCGCCTTTTTTTATTTTATTTTTTTCGGTGGGAAAATCATCCAATGACATACAGCGCTCTTGCGCGGAGCGAGAGATAGTGTCAGACTTTTAAAAACCCACCCCTGTTCCTTCGTTGCCTTTCGTACCAGGGCCAAGTCTTCCTTTCAGGAGCAGACCCATGGCCCCAGTAGGCTTCGACCCTGCTGGGCCCCCACGGTTTGCTGACATCTCCTTGAGGCTCGCGTGGAGCAGTACGCACCGTCGACGACTTGGGCTCGGTCCGGACGGTTACCGAAAATCGGGATCGGAATCCCGGCGGCGGCTGGGGCGTGAGGACCGTTGTCTCACGCGTGAGTGTCGCCTTAAAGAAACTGTAATTTCTTACCATATGAGGAAACTCAAACTGCGCAGCATCAGTGCCTCCAATGATCAGGTCGTCAGCATTGTGGTGGCAGCGGTTACTTCTGCTTAAGTCTCCAGTTAATGCTACTCCCCTCTCGCAAGGATACACATACTTCTCCTGGTACTCAATACATTCTGAAAATAAAGAATAAACCTTTCATCATCATTCATCATTTCACCTGAAAGACGTCCACTGTAGGACATGGGCCTCCCCTAAGTGTCGCCACAATGACCGGTCCTGTGCGTCTCGCATCTGTCAGATTCTTGCGACTCTCACCAGAATCGGTTGTAAGTTGGCTAAGGAGCCAAGTTACAACCGATTCGTTTCGATTCTCTTTTCGTTGATCGCCTCGAGTCGGCCACGCCTCCTTTCATTCCTTTGTTCTGACCACGTGACTGAGCGTTGAGATGACGTCAGAACAAAAGAATCGGAGGCGTGGCCAACTCGAGGTCGATCGACGAAAAGAGAATCGAAATGAAACGATTGTAACTTGGCTAGGGGGGCTGGTGAAAAGTGGTCTAAATAGTTAAGCAGGATTTTGTTAAAAATTGATAAAGCTATTTTAATTCAAATTTTAAATTGTAAATTTTGAAAAAAATGTCCTTCTACTAGATTATGCTTTTATTTTAATGATAAAAGGAAGTTAAATTAGCTAATGATAATTTTATTTACTCATTTTAATTTTCTTAATTAGTAAACTAAATCAATGAATTTTTTTCTATAACTATTTTGTTAATTATTCTAGTTACTGGTTTGTATTTTTTGTTTATTAATTCTATTAGAACTGTAGAAATTGTCAAGCTCCGAAATTGACTCTGAAAGTAAAATTAAAAAAAAAACTCTATTTACATAATGTGAATATAGTTCACAAGCGTGCTATTAATTTAAATGAAATCCTGCTTAACTATTTAGACAAGAATATTTCCTAATGTTATTGGTAAATCACATATGTTTGTAAAATAAATCATTAATAGATATAACCGGGTTTGAGAATCATGGTTTTTGGGCCAAAAAGCGTGTAATTTGTAGTGAACGTTCTTAATGAGACCGAATCACATTTTTTTATTGTTTTCCAATTCCAGCTATTCTTAATCACATTGGTTTTTAATTTCGGGTTTCCCCAACTCGCTAAGTCTGACCTTGTCGCATTACTCATGGCTAGAAACACTTCTAGTTATATTTGTTACGTAAAACAACGCTAATTTGTTTAATATACAGGCGGAATTACCCGAAGCTAGCCTAAAGGCTCAGAAAAGTATACCTGAGTATAAACATAATATATATTATATAGCAAATGTTTAAATCTGTGTATCTATTATAATATAATATGTTTAACCTATTGAGTAGCGTAGAGACACAATAGAAAGACAATGACGTTCGAACGCCGGCGTTCGCTCGGGGTTTAATGATGCTGGTTTTGTCACACCAATGACAGCCCCATTTCTTGTCCAGACAATTACTGTCCATTCCAGGTTGCCTGGAAGAGATCTTGGAATACGATAAGGCCGCCCATTGTATGTACGTATGTGTTTTAGTTTTAGTTTCCTTTTATGTTTGTATTGGTGTACAATAAAGGATATAATAAATAAATAATAAACATATACCTACATACGTAGCATAATCAGCCTTTTTAATGTTCCCACTGCTGGGACTCAGGCCTCCTCTCTAGGAGAGGACCACCTTCTCCCTCTCCATCATAACGATACTCATACGGGTTTTTTTTTTAGGTGGGAAATCATCCAATGAAATCTCCCTTGGGCGAAGCGAGAGGGCGTGTCAGACTTTTACTGACGTATACACTCGTTTGTTCCTGCTTTGCCTTGCGTTACAGGGCCCCGGGGTTCATTTTCACTTAACCCATGGTCCCAGTAGTCTTCGACCCTGCTGGGCACAAAAAAAAGTACAGAGGCGGACTTAATGCTTTAGGCATTTTCTACCAGTCAACCTATGGGTGATGCAGAGAAAAATAGTCGTACTTATTGTCGGTGGTGTCAATTTGTGACCTTTTTTTAAATATTTTTGAGATAAAGCCGCCACAAATAACACTGGATAGGTCAGGAAAATGCTGATGAATATTTTCTTTTTACTACTATAGGCACCAGGGCTTCTTCCAGGCTGATGGGGTCTTCCCACACTCCTTGGTCTCTCCCACAAAAGACCAGGAGCCTTTTGAAGGGTCCCCCCAATATAACAAAGGTCTTACTTACTATCAAAGGCCTTCTGCCCCGTCTTCTTGGCCGTCAATGATTCCGGTATTGGTTCACACTGACCACCATTTGGATCGACACTTTCATAATCGTAGACTGGTGGTACGTATTCTGTGGTACTGGTCGTTGAAGGTCTGAAATGATAAAATAATAATTTAAAAAACTAAAAAACACGCTTTTAGCACGCACTAAAGAAAAAATCCTGACAGCAAACCCTTTCATTTGATACCCATATTATTATCATGGGGGTGCATTTCAAATAGCCTGTCCGCCATCTTGGACGTCCGCCATATTGGATTTAAGTCACGTGACTATTTTTTTCGTTTTCCTGACAGCAAACCCTTTCATTTGATACCCATATCATGGGGGTGGATTTCAAACAGCCAGTCCGCCATCTTGGGGAGGCCGCCATATTGGATTTGTAATGACGTTTCTTAGCTAGTCATGTATTGTCTTCAGAACTCAGAGCGTGTGCAAAATTTCATCCTAATCGAAGACCGGGAAGTGGGTCAAATTAAGATTCCAAGATTTTCTTACATACATAGTTACAAGTGAAGCTAATAAAAGCGTGTTAAAAATAATTTGTATTTGTTTTTAACGATATAAGCTAGAAACACAATACAATTGATAATTAAATTGTGAATCGCACTAGTTTGTTAAGAGCCTATTCACTTTAGCATTGAAGACACCTATAATCGGACAGAAAGACCGCAGCAGGCAAATTGTTCTAGTCCTTCGATGTACGCGGTATAAACAACGAGGCGAAACGCTTAGTCCGGATCGTAGAGATATTAACAATGTAATGGTGGACGTAAAATTGTCCGATGGTTTTTTTTTATTTTTATTTATTTTTTTTAGGTGGGAAAATCATGTAATAACAAATCCCGCTCTTGGATGGAGCAGGAGATAGTGTCAGACTTTTACTGACTAAAAACCCACTCCTGTTCCTTCGTTGCCTTCGTCCCAGGGCCCCGGGTTTCGTTTTCACACTACCCATGGCCCCAGTAGGCTTCGACCCTACTGGGCCCCTATGATGTCCGATGGTAGAAATGTGATGGCGTAATCTAGTCCTGTAAAATCTGGATCAGCAATTAGCCTCTTCGCACGCCTTTTTCACTGATTCCAAAGCTGCAAGATTACATTGGTCTTTTCAAGGGCTATCGTGTTACCCAGTTAAAATTGTCAAAAAATAAAAGGCCGTTTTGACATCTGTCAAAACGAATACTTAAATACGCAAAAAGAATACTCGCATCATATTATTTATCGTGCCAAAAAATTGTATGTATTTTTTTAAAACACTTTATGTATCTCTCATCTCTTCATTATTTTATTTCGACAGACTATTTAACGTCCCTAAGTGTGTTTGTAGCATCACAGAGGACCCTTTTTTTTTTGGGAAACCTTCGAATGGCGCCCGGACTTTGGGGATAAGTCCGGGGAGTGTGTGATTTAAAACCACCCCGGTGATCACCATCAGCTCATATAGAAGGGGCGCCGTTACCTCTTAAAAGACCATTCCGGAACCCCCTCTGTGCAACGCCTGTTAGGGCACATCCCTGAGGAGACTGTACAACGGTCTCCCCTGAGCCTCTTTGTACACGGCAGCACGTGATCACTGTGCCACCGTCTTCCTTGGAATCACTTGATGGGCAGGCAGAGTCCCCACTCTGCACACCCGTGGTTCCAAAGTCCCGTCTGCATTGGATGATGCAAGCGGGGTTTCGGCGTGTTAGGCATCGAGGCGGTTGCCTCCCCGACGCCTTCGTCTCCGAGCGGGATCAGCCCTCTCACGGTCGCGCTCAGCCGCCTCCTACTGGACCATTACGGTCTCACAGAAGGAAGCAACTTCCTTCCAGTTTTCTGGCTCCGTCAGCATAGCCCTCACTACTGCTCGTAGAGACAGGTCCTGCCCGATCCTGGCGACTAAACAGAATACCAGCGTTGCGTTATTTATCGTTTTAAATAACGCAGCATATGCTGAGTTAAGTGCCTTCTCCTCTTTTTTTTCATTGTATATTTTTAGTTTATATACGATTGTGTGGTGTGGGGGATTGGTGATAAACGTTTTTCCTTTCTTTCTTTATGTAATTAATTATTATTTTATTGTTTCTTTCAGTTTCGTTCCAAGTTACATTCTAGGGTATTACTCAAATGTCAAAACGGGTCTTTTATTTTTTAACGAGTTTGTATACAATGAAATAAAGAAGAAATGGGTATTTAATAACAATAATAATCTAATCTTAATGTCTCTGAAATTCGGCATGCCTAATGTCAATTATATAGTACCTAGATACAGTCCAATACAATAGTAAGTCAGATATTTTATCATGTTAAACAATGTCAGTTATATAATTACTAATCTGGATAAATACAGTCAAATGAAAATAATAAGTCATAAATTTTACCATAAAAAACAACGTCACTCTTTTACACACAAACTATATGTAATTTTTATGAAAATTATTCCTGAAGCCATTCATTTATAGAATAAATCATTTTTTTAAGAAGTAGCTCTTTAAGTACTTTCTTAAACTTTGGAAAAGGAAGATCTTGGATGGTTGTATGTAACCTATTATAAATTTTAACACACATAGCTGAACAATTTTTGTTAAACACTGCAGTCTTTGGTACAAATTCTAGCACCAGTCGCTGACCATGTCTTGAACTACGTGGATATATATTATCACGTGCATAAATGTCACAAGCTTTAACAAATAGGTTAGGATTAGACTTTACAAATATACAAATTTCGAATAAATTCATACTAGGTAGGGGTAATATATTGAGTTTTTTAAAGTAAGGTTTACAGGACTCATACGGGGGAGTTTACTGGATTGTTGAGGTTAGATATGCCGTCGCTCCATGTGAAATACTGCTGTTCAGTTGCATCAGGTCAGGCTGGAAGCCGACCCTGACATAAACGGTTTGGAAAAGACCCTGCAGATGATGATGAGTTTTTATGTAAGTACTTACCTTTTCGTGGTGGTAGCTACAGGGTTCTGAGGTGTCACGCCATCTAAGCAGCAGACTATGGGATCTGTGTTGGCGAATGAACATATCTGGTGAAAAAGAAAAAAATATATATATAGGGTGACTGGTAATTAGTGTACGATACTTAAACATGTGATGATTGTGCTCATGATAACCAACAACTTTTACTATGGAAACAAACCTGAAATCGAAAAAAAAAAATCAACTGTTCAGTACATTTATGTTTGCCTAATGTACTGCCCCCCTAGCCAAGTCACAAACGATAAACGTAAACTCTCAGTAGTCTTTAATAGATTTTCAACTTTATGTTATTGGATATAAAGTTGAAAATCTATTGAAGATTACATAGTGTTTTCGTTCGTTCCGGTCGCTAACGCTCAGTAGTCTTTAATAGATTTTCAACTTTATGCTCTTAGGTATAAAGTTGAAAATCTATTGGAGATTACTAAGCGTTCACGTTTATCGTTTGCAACTTGGCTAGGGGGGCTGAACAGCTGATAATTTTTTCGCGTTTTCGGCTTTGCTCCCATAATAAAAATTGTTTGTTATCATGAGCACAATCACGTGTTTAAGTATCGTACACTAATTACCAGTCACCCTAATACTAGTCGACAGACGTTAAAAGAAAAAATAATTAGGACCCGATTGCACCGCCATCTATCAATCGGGTTCAATTGTATTTCAAACCATCCAGGGACCCACTCTAATATATATACAAAATATCTTCCAATTCGGTCAAACCGTTTAGGAGGATTTAAGTGACAAATACACGTACAGAAAAATTATACATAATAGTACATTATGATATAAGACAGTGTGTAATGTTAGTGATTACCGTCGAGCCGGTATTTAGACCCGAGCCGTGGCGAGGGTCTTAAGAGAGCCAAGATCGGTAATCATTAATTACTCACGTGTGTCATACGATGGTTTTCAATACACTCGTGAAGAAAACAACAGTAAAACTAGTAACATTTTCTGTGACATGGCGGTAAAAATCTGTTTTTATAAGCGCGCGCATCATTTTTTTTTTATTTACCCCTAGAGGAAGGCTAAGGTATTTTGATCATATTGCCTAGTCTTATACGTTTATGTTTTTTTGCGTGAAAAGTTTTTACGATAATGTTTTTTTAGTGACAATAGAATACGGATGTAACATTTTCTAAATTTTTTGTAGTAGATATTTAATTTTATTTAATTAATACAGCCACTGAACTTCACTGGAATAAAAAAAAATCACGCCAAAAACCGCGCGCATCTTAAAATGGCGGCCATAGACCACAAACAAAAACAAATTTTATTTGAACGTTCGATTTATTTACTAAATGTTTTTTTATTAAATAAATCGTTTGTACAAGTTAAATTTGTCCATTTTAACTTGTAAATTGGATGAAATAAGTAAGTAAGACACTAATTTATATACTTACTATTGAACGCAATAACTTATTGGGAATTTTATTCGAATTCAAAATTTGTTTTGCGAACAAATAGGTTGAACAAAAAGGTCTTAACTATATTATAGCACTAGTGCGTAATGGTAATCAAAATGTCACAGTTTGGTAACGAGTGCCATTATATACCTAAGTGCAGTGCAATAAGAGTCACTTTTTGAGCAAGTGTGTTGAAAATATATTTTAAGCTTTGCTCCACATTAGGAATAACTCCTTTATCGTGGATACGTTTATAAACATGTAAAATTGAAGTCACATACAAGACACCCAGACCCGAAATATCTATCTGTAGTAATAATATTCCACAACTATCACACAACGCCGTCTAGTCCCAAGTTAAGCAGAGCTTGTGCTATGAGTACTAGACAACTGATAAACCTACTTACATATTTCTAAATACATACCTAAATATATAAATTACACCCAGACACAGAACAAATGATCGTGCTCATCAGCACTGTAGCGACATCTATGGCGTTACATAAGAACTAATCCTGCATCGCGCAATCGAAGTTCTCCGCTCGAAAATGGTAACCCCGATGTGATCCATTTTAGAGGTATGTGGAACAGTAAGTAAAGCCCCACATACCTCCGAAAAGGGAGGATCCTCCGACCAGACGGGTGTTATGTCTGGTAGGCAACTGCCCGATAGATGATTTCGGGCTGATATGTTCTAATCGTGCGGAGAACTTTAATTGCGCGATGCAAGATTAGTTCTTATGTGACGCTATAGATGTCGCTACAACACAAACATTTGTCCTGGGTGGGAATCAAACCCACGATCTAAGGGATAGCAGTCAGGGCATAACAGTCAGCGGCATACCACTAACGACTAGAACAACAGGCTAGTCGTAGGTCTTACAAATATTTGTTACCGCGACATGCAGTGCAGCGGTCAAAATTAGAGGCTTCAATATTAGAGACAACAGGAAATATGTAATCTACGCTTTGGAATGTGCAATCGGCATTTTTTTTCTGACTGATTGACTTCTTGACAATTCAAAAGTGCCTATAAATAGTTTTTGGATTCTTAATTCTTAGAATTGGAATATATCATTAAAAGAGTGCCTACAAAATTTAAAGAATTCCCTCGACTTCTCCAGGATACCATCATCATCAAGTCATACAGTAAATTAATGATAATGGCCAAACGTATTTTTTTTTTGTTTTTTTTTTCCGGTGGGAAAATCATCTTATGACATCCCGCGCTCTTGGGCGGAGCGGGAGATAGTGTCAGACTTTTACTGACTAAAAACCCACTCCCGTTCCTTCGTTGCCCCCAGTAGTTGGCCCCAGTAGGCTTCGACCCTGATGGGCCCCTACAGTTGCTGACATCTTCTTTAGGCGCGCGTGAAACAGTACGCACCGTCGACGACTTGGGCTCGGTCCGGACGGTTACCGGACGGTCGGAGGGCGAGCTACCCATTGCTCACCGTCCGCAAGCCCGCGATAATGGCCAAACGTGTATCGCCATATTATCAAACGTTAACGTTTAAACGATCTGACCAGTTTTAGTTGACCATATCATGAAATAATCAATTCTAAGATCTGCCCCCCTAGCCAAGTTACAACCGTTTCGTTTCGATTCTCTTTTCGTCGATTGCCTCGAGTAGGCCACGCCTCCGATTCCTTTATTCTAACATCATCTCAACGCTCAGTCACGTGGTCAGAACAAAGGAATAGGAGGCGTGGCCTACTCGAGGCGATCTAGGAAAAAAGAATCGAAACGAAACGGTTGTAACTTGGCTAGGGGGGCTGGCCACAAAATTATATATTCGACGAATTGAGAAACTCCTCCTTTTTTGAACTTGGTTAAAAATACAACGTTTTCAAATTAGACACTTGCTGCTATTATATATTTTATTATTAATGTTCTAAGTAATGGCTCGTCATCATAATTCAATTAAAAGAAAACCACAAATGACTCTAGCAATTTATTCGTATCTTAATTGATTTTTTGAAATGCTAGCAAAGGAGGCGGACGCATGCGCGGAGCAATGGCCCTCGCGCTCCAGCCACCGGGATTCCGATCCCGATTTCCGGCCACCGCGCGGCTACAACGCGGCTTGAGGCGCGGGCTTGCGGACGGCGAGCAATGGGTAGCTCACCGTTCTACCGTCCGGGAACCGTCCGGACCGAGCCCAAGCCGTCGACGGCGCATAGTGTTCCACGCGCGCCTCAAAGACATGTCAGCAACCATAGGGGCTCAGCAGGGTCGAAGTCTAGGGGCCATGGGTGATGCGAAAGAGATCCCCGGGGCCCTGGAACAATGGCAAAGAAGGAACAGGAAGGGTTTTTAGTCAGTAAAAGTCTGACACGCTCTCCCGCTTGTCATTAAATGATTTTACCACCTAAAAAAGAATTGATTTTTTGAAGACTTGTTAAAAATAAATAATTTACTTGATTTTCCTGTTAAAATGCAATAACTAATATAACCCCAAACCTGTTTTGCTTGAAAATGTAGTATCAACACAAGAACGATATGAAAGAAACAAGAATTTAGTTGTTGTTGGAACATCTGAACCGCATTCTACTACCTCGACAGTAAGGCATAACCATGACAAGAAATAACATATCAAGGTAATAAACAATATCACCTTAGATTGCCCAGAGTCAATTAAAATTCATCGCTTAGGCAAATACAACAGGAAAATATCGACCAAAAAAGATATACATGGTGTAAGGTACAGGTCTCCGCTAACTTTAAAGGCTTGGTCAGTAGACGAAACTGAACAACCTTCCACAAGATATTAACACGCTTTTATTAGCTTCACTTGTAACTAACTATGTATGTAAGAAAATCTTGGAATCTTAATTTGACCCACTTCCCGGTCTTCGATTAGGATGAAATTTTGCACACGCTCTGAGTTCTGATGACAATACATGACTAGCTAAGAAACGTCATTACAAATCCAATATGGCGGCCTCCCCAAGATGGCGGACTGGCTGTTTGAAATCCACCCCATGATATGGGTATCAAATGAAAGGGTTTGCTGTCAGGAAAACGAAAAAAAATAGTCACGTGACTTAAATCCAATATGGCGGACGTCCAAGATGGCGGACAGGCTATTTGAAATGCACCCCCATGTTAAGGGTATCAAATGAAATGGTTTGCTGTCAGGAATATGAAAAAATAGTCACGTGACTTAAATCCAACATGGCAGACATCCAAGATGGTGGATTTTGTAAATTTTTTTGCGTGCTAAAAGCGTGTTTTTTAGTTTTTTAAACTATTATTATTTATTTTTCAGGAAACCAAAAAAAAATCGGCCTCTACATTCGAAGTGTCCAATCAAGTTTATAATTTTTACCCTGTATAACTCAGCACAAGACATTGCTATACCCATATCACTGCATAGTATAAAACAAAGTCGCTTCCCGCTGTCTGTCCCTATGTATGCTTAGGTCTTTAAAACTACGCAATAGATTTTGATGCGGTTTTTTTTAATAAATAGAGTGATCCAAGAGGGAGGTTACTATAGGTACTTATAGATTTCTAATGTGATGTCGTAAATAAACACATTTTTTTTGCGCTTATTATTATTTATTTTTATTATTTTATTGCTTTTTTTTTGCAAACGCTGGCTGAACCCTACGAGATAGATGAAAATAATGTACTACAGTATTGTACACTTTAAAAAAGTCTACAAAACAGTCTGCGATGGTATACGTCTATCTCTTAGGGATAACCCACAATAACCATTTTTTATTCTTTACTTTTTATGAGAAATAATGGCTTATTTACGAAGCGATTTTAAGCAATACAGCATTAATCCTTATCCAATTAAGTACCTTAAACACATTGTGCATATAATATAGATCAATATGGCCCTGGCATGTAATTTAAATGACTATTTTCGAAGATATTACAGATTTAAAATGCAGGGACATAGCGGTGAGCATTGCACCCGTGCGAAGCCGGGGCGCGTTGCTAGTTACGCAATAAAGCTAAACTAAACGACACAACCATCAAAATGTATTCCAACAAAACAACTCAACAACAACACTACATAAGTATTAAATCTCCGAATAAAACTCCAGGAACGCACCGAATTGTGAGACAAAACTAATTATCAAATGACTTGTGCAATTAATTCGTTTCTTAATTGATTTTATGAAGACCTTCTATTAAAAATAAATAATTTAATTGATTTTCCTGTTAAAATGTATTTTGTATGACGCCATGTTGAGGTCGATGAATTTAATCTCCTCTATACTCTTCAAAAGTTCAGTGTATATATGATACAGCACTAAACAATTTGTACCTATATTTTATTTGAGTAAATCATCATCATCTTCCTGCCCTTGTCCCGTGTTATTTGGGATCGGCGCAACACGTTTTTTTTATTTTATTTGAGTAAATAATAAAATTAAAAAAAACTGGGCAAGTGCGAGTCGGACTCGCGCATTGAGGATTCCGTACAAACTTGTAAGGTAAATTGCGGTTTACGATTTATGATGTATTAAAAAAAACTAATTACTAGATCTCGTTCAAACCAATTTTCGGTGGAAGTTTGCATGGTAATGTACATCATATATTTTTTTTTAGTTTTATCATTCTCTTATTTTAGAAGTTACAGGGGAGAGGGGCACACATTTTACTACTTTGGAAGTGTCTCTCACGTAAACTATTCAATTCAGAAAAAAATTGTTATTAAAAACTACAATTTTTAAAGACCTTTATCCATAGATACCCCACACGTATGGGTTTGATGTAAAAACAATTTTTGAGTTTCAGTTCTAAGTATGGGGAACCCCCAAAATTTGTTGTTATTTTTCTATTTTTGTGTGAAAATCTTAATGCGGTTTACAGAATACATCTTCTTACCAAGTTTCAACAGTATAACTAGTTCTTATAGTTTCGGAAAAAAGTGGCTGTGACATACGGACGGATAGATAGACAGACATGATGAATCCATAAGGGTTCCGTTTTTTGCCACTTGGCTACGGAACCCTAAAAAGAGGTAAACATTAAAGGGGGATACAGAAAACGTTATTTTGTCGGCGTTTTTTTTTTTTGCTTTGATTTTTATATTGTAATATCAGCATTGCTATTCTGAAAAGTTTATTTGCGAAATCACTTCTGAATCCGCAGTGAAATCATTTAAAATAAAGTTTCGTATTCTGAAATGGAGTGAATTCGACACTGGCGCCACCGAGTGATGATCAAAGTGAGAGGAACTAAAACGGTTGAGTATTTTGACGTTTGTCTATAGGATTTGGTATTCTGAAATACAATTCGCTTGTCGTAACGTGAGTGTGACATTCGAGATGATTTGTGAAATGATTTTCGAAATGATTTACCATTTACAGAATAGCACGGCAGATACCATTCGTCTGCGAGTCCGACTCGTACTTCGCCATATTTTCTTTTTTAATGTTTATTCTATTAACAAAACGTATATTATTTTAATTTCTTATGAACTAGTGTTTAAGTTTTTCTAAATAATATTACTATTGTATTGAGAAAACAGTTATTTCTGAGCGTTTTTAATAGTTTTATGGTTTGTTTTGTATTTTTAGGGTTCCGTACCTCAAAAGGAAAAACGGAACCCTTTTATTTGTCTTATCTAGCTCTGAGGTTTTTATTATTATTAATTTGTAATATTGTTGGCCACAAGGGATTTTTCATTAGAAATCCTGGGAAGATCCATATTAATACCAATATTTCGATGCAAGTACATGAATACTACCTAATTCCGACCCCTGGTGATAATTAACACTAACTTGTAAATAATACCTATATTTCTCTAATATACAATTTGTTTCAGTATATTGTATTTTAATTATTTCGCAGAAGGTGTAAAAATAGAGTATCCAACACGGGGATAAAGCTATCTTTGTCTCGGGTGGCATGAATCCTCACTTCACTCCGATTTCTATATTACCTCCCTCGCAGTACTCGGGAGATTAATTATATAAATCCGTCACTGAGTTCGGGGTTAAAACTTAGCAAACTTCGTTTCGTTTAGAATTCGACATGCCGCCCGTGACTTTAAAACACTGCTTTATCCCCCAGTCACATAATTTACTACTATTTTTACCTGTGGGTTTTTCCTATTTCTTATATCATCAATGGCTGTCTGGCATCTATTTATGTTTCTGCACACACCTGGCTGGCCGCCTTTTGTGCATCCTTCACCTGTAAACAGGAAAATCGTATTTAATTATAACTTGGATGATTGGCCTGTTGGTCTAGTGGTGGCCCTGATTGCTATGCCGGAGGTCGAGGGATCGATTTCCACCCAAGACAAATGTTTGTGTGATGAGCACGATCATTTGTTCTGTGTCTGGGTGTAATTTATTTATATATGTATGTATTTAGAAATATATAAGTATGTTTATCAGTTGTCTAGTACTCATAACACAAGCTTTGCTTAGTTTGGGACTAGGTGGCGTTGTGTGAGTAAGTGTGATAAGTGTGTAAGATTATATTATTATTAAAACATGAGTTTTGTTTTTGTTTGAACACGCTAATCACAGGGAAAACAGATTCAAATTGAATGATTCATATATTTCAAAATAAAAATAAATCTATCAATAAATGAGATGTTTACAATAATAAATCACTTTGAAGTTGAGGTCTAAATAATATAAATAGCATTGCAAAAACAATGTAATAAAAAGATAAAACATATGTATATAATTAAATTAAGACAAAGTTGGAGCAATTAATTATACGATAATTAATTGCTCAATTAATTGCTGTCGGTTTTCTACCGGTTGCATTTCGGGGAGTGTGCGTCGGAATTGCATAACCTAATTCCGCCTAGCCCGTTCTATCATCAAACCACCAGGCATACAGCGATGCGCCATCGGTATATGGTGGACATCCCACCTTTGGAGGTATGCGGAACAGAGAGTTCCGCAAACCTCCGTTGAAAAGGCAGGATCCTCTGGCCAGACGGGTGTTATGTCTGGTGGGCAACTGCCTGATAGATGATTTCGGACTGTTCGATATGTTCAAATCGCGCGGAGAACTTTAATTACGTGATGCAGGATTAGTTCTTATGTGACGCCATAAATGTCGCTCCACACCTATACGCACAAAACATGTTGGGTACACATTCATTGTGCGCACTATGGAGTGTGTCGAAATATAAGTTTTTTTGCGACATAAACGGCCGTATCTTTTTTTTAGTTAACTCAGAAGTTTGATTTTTTCACAACTTCAAGGGACCGCACACTTGAGGGTTTTAATTTCAACTCGATACCTCCACGCGTTACCAAGATAAAGGGTCTTGACAGACAGACAGACAGACGGACAAAAAAGTGATCCTATAATGGTTTCTTTTTTTCCTTTTGAGGTACGGAACCCTTAAAATACTCAAAGTGACTTGTAAAACGAGATTAGCATCTTTGATTGGTTTTGAAACTCGCTCTAGCCAGACTCGGGTACTTAAAAACTGTAAATGTGATATACAAAAGTCAATGACATGAGCTTGATCTGGTATTGCAACAACATCATTTCTATTTTCCTGTCCTAGTACAGTGGTAATGACCCTGACTCAGGGGCGCCGACTCCGTGGGTGCTCGGGGGCTCGAGCACCCATGAGAAATAAACAGTGAGTGCCGAGCACCCCTGAGAATAGACATCAAGAAACAGATCAGTAATCGCCTTTTAGGTTAGGTACGTATAAATTAAAATATTTCTTGATGGTAAAAACTAGTTTAATTATTACGTATTGGTTTTATTTTATATTTTTATCAAACATAATTAGTAATTAAGTACGTAGTATGTAAGTAGGACATTTATTTATTTGTCGGTCGATCAGTGTGCATTTCTCTTCTCACACTTCGCCACTTTTTAGAATCATCAAATGAGCATGAGCACCCATGAGGTTTTTTCCCTGCCCTGACTTACGAGTTGCATGGAGTCGGTTCAAATTCAGGCAGGTTTACGGCCCATTCGTGCTTCTAGAGAAGAGGCCCGAGTCCCAGCAGTGGGAACATTATAAGGCTGATGTATTATCAGACTTTTCTAAGCTAACTTACTAAGCAAACCTATGTATGTTTTACCGTAATATTGTAACTAACAACAATGTAAAAACAAGAAATAAAAAGGCTTATTATTATTATTATAATCTGACTTATAATGTTCCCATGTTCCTCGTGCATTGCAAGGCATCAAAATACTTGAAAATGAACTTGTCTATACCCTATTCATCTGGGCTTGAGACAAAATGTAAACAAAGAAAACAAAGTGTGACCTTCGGTCAAGTTTCTTCGATGGGTTTTTTTAAGCACGAAAATGACAATATAAAAAAAAAACTAAAAAATCCACCAGTAACTTTAAACTTAACAAAACAAGAAACTTAATGACAATAACAAAAGTAACAACGAAATAACAAAAATTCAACGAAAATATCTAAAAGCAAGGAAAGAGCTAAAAGCTAGCTTCAAGGCTAGAGTGAATAGGCTCTTAATAAACTAGTGCGCCTCACCATCAATGATTGTATCTCAGCTTACCATCAGGTGGGATCGCAGTCAAGCACTGGCAATCAATAAAAAAAAAATGAGGCACTCTCGTATCTATAGTGAAAAAGATGGCGGATTATAACCCGCCCGATTACAAAACGTCACATTTTAATGTAAAATGTTTGCAGTTTCTGTGGTCTATAATTTAGTAGTATTATTATTAAGGTCCGACCGAACCTTGTTTTTTTGTCTCGGCCGAGACCGAGCCCGAGAACGAGAATAAAATAAATTCTCGGCCGAGACCGAGACCGAGACCGAGACATGGCGCTATAACATTTAGTATGTTAAATCTCGAAATAATACGAAATAGTGCTTGTTTCAGCAATTTTTTATTTTACGTATTCAAAACACTTAGAAATCAAAGTCGAACAGAACTATATTTTAACATAAAAAAAGTAATTTTTATTGTGAATATTAAAAACATTTGGTAACACTTAGTAATCAAAATCGAACTGAACTATATTTTAACATAAAAAAAGTATTTTTTCATTGTGAATATTAAAAACACTTCGTAATCAAAATCGAACAGAACAAGATTTTAACATAGAAAATATAATTGAGAATATTAAAAACACTTGGTAACACTTAGGCACCGAATAGGTACATAAGCATAGGTACATAGGTAAACACACGATCGACGCGCGACGTATTTAAAAAGTAAGTCTTTAAAAAAGCTGCGTATGTATTTCACATAATTATTAAATAATGCCGATCGACAGATGTAAATATGAAATAATGATACCATTCCGCTAATTACAACAACACAACAAGTAAAAAAGGAAGAAATGAAATAACACTAGATACCTACTTACCAATTTAAACTCACATAAACCAAACCAATTCAATTCGCACGCAACTTTTTCACTTATCTATTGACAATAATTCTTGTCAAATAACAATCCGTGAATTGTTTATTTAAATCACTATTCCAAATATTGACAATAAATTGACATACATGTAAAAAACAAATGATATACGAAAGGTATTTCCCCGACAAGTCAGCGCTTCTTGACGTTAAGCCATTAGCCAATCAATCAGCAATCGTAAACAGAAACGCGAGTAACGTCAAACCTGCACCTGATTCGCCCATCCGTCGGTAGATGGAGCGATAAGCTCTAAATCTAGGGAAAATAAATGATTTGTTGGACCTCAAGAAGTCTCGGCCATGGCCGAGATTCTCGGCGTAAATCAGGCCGAGAACGAGACCGAGAATCTCGGCCTGATTTTTAGCCGAGAATGACTGGAACCGAGACCGAGACCGAGATCTCGGTCGGACCTTAATTATTATACATGGTTTGTTTACCTTCTGTCTCACGGCTCCCTGGACAGGGCATAAATGTTATTACTGTATTTTTTGCAGGCAGTTTATTACTGTTTCATTATCTAGTACTATTTACTTTATGATGATTCGAACGTTGACCTTCTGATCTTATTGTGGTTATCAATGTACAGTCTTGTACATACTTATCAGACTGAGATGTGTATAGTATACAATCGTACATAAAAAAAAAACATACAAGTTACAAGAAAAAATTGAGATCGAATTGGAAATCCCAGTGACATTAGTACAGCATAGATCTAAATGGCTGGTGGCAAAACGGGACTCTATTATTAAAACTCCGCTACCCGTCCGATTGTCTGTCTGTCCGTCTGTCACCTCACCAGGCATGTATCTCATGACTTCATGAGCCGTGATAGTTAGATAGTTGAAATTTTTACAGATGTATTTCTGTTGCCGCTATAACAACAAATAAAATTAATATTTAAGTGGGGCTTTCATATAACAAACATGATTTTTTTGTCGTTTTTGGCTACGGACGGTACGGAACCCTTTGTGCACGAGTCCGACTCGCACTTGACGGGTTTTTTTTTCTTTAGTGTCAATTTGACTCGACGAAAGTCTATGACCAGTACGTGTTTTCAGTGATGATAATTTATTGCTTCGAAACGTGGTCGCTCACAATGGGCTTCATCAGAAGGCTTAAAGTCCCCCGAAGAGTCCTTCCTGCTCAGCACGCACAACCATTTGCACCTTCCACGACTTAAGTAAGATTAACGACGAGTTATTCAGGTGGGTAAATTTTCATCATCATCATTTCAGCCGAAAGACGTCCACTACTGGACATAGGCCTGTCCAAGTATCGTCATAACAAACGGTCCTGTGCGTCTCGCGTCCATCGGATTTCCGCGACCCTCACCAGGTCATCGGTCACTTTATGGGAGGCCTTCCAACAACAACGCTGCGTCATGCGGTAAGCTTTCGGCCCCATCGAAAATCTGTTCTGCGAGGAATGTGCCCTGCACCCCTAGCCATGTTGATAATCTACAATAGTTAACGCTAGTCGAAAACTAATCAAATGTATGGGAATGACATGATCTCAATGTTGTTGATGAAGTCACGTGGTCAGAACAAACGAATAGAAAATTCGTAGCCAAGTTCACATCATTCAAAATGATAGAATGAATTGTTATCGTTTCTACAATGTTCAACGCTACATCCTTTGTTATTGTAGAACGACATTGTAGAACGAGCGGCCGACTCAGGCGCGTCAACATGGCTACCAACTTATCGTTTTCTGCAATAGCTGACACCGAGGCGTTACCGATTGGAGAACTGAGTTCGACACGAAACGGTTGTAACTTGGCTAGGAGGGCTGCTCACTGTCCCTTAAGTTTGGCAATTCTTCGGGCTATGTCGGACTCGGTTACCTTGGTCTCCTGCGGATGTCTTTATTCCTTATACGATCACGCAAGGAAACGTGTTAATTTACGGAATTTTTATCATTAAAATCATCACACAACACTCTTAATTCGTCTTACACTATTGAATGACGTTTTCATGAAATACAAACTTATTTATTACAACTGACTAAGATGATTACACAAAATAGATAGGTTCAGAAGTCAATCTACATACAAAGCGCGCTCGAGCAACGCACACATAGACACCGCTCACGGACACGATATCTCGGCTCAATTCAGCTCAATGCGAGCTCGAGTGCTAACCGTTTGTGACACGCGTCTGTGAACTTTTTTGTGGAAAATTGGACCAACAAAAAAAACCTTATTCTAACTGTTCAGTGGACGGTTGTTTAACACTCTCATCGCCATACGGTCCGCCAGCGGGACGTATGTTTTCGAGTAAGGCACGCCACCTTTAAGTTACACTAACCGAGATCAGCAGGCCGTACGGGCCGCCGGCGTACCGTATCTTTCGCGCCAATATGTAACCAAATTTCCGTTATTATTTACGAAAAATATCGAGTCTGTCACGCCACTCATAATAATCAATCATTAGGCCGCCGGGCGCCCGCATGGCTTGCAACGGTTGCATTTTCGCGCGCTTTCAAAAGAGTTACTGAAAGAGAAACTGAAAAGGGCTTCCAAAAGAGTTACTGAAAGAGAAACTGAAGAAAGGCGAGACCTGTCCAATGGAAAATGAAGACGGGGTGTTAGTTCTACGCTGGAGAGACAAGCGTGATGTGTTGGCTCTGTCAACTCGACATACACCTGGTTTTGTCAGCGTGCGCAGCAAGAGAAACCGCAATAAAGTGACTCTGAAACCTACGCTGATAGCGGACTATAACCATCATAAATGTGCTATTGATTACTCAGATCAGAGGGTAGTTATTCTAATCCTGCGAGAAGAAACTTGCGATGGTTCCAAAAATTGGCTATAGCGCTTATATTTAGCACATCTTTGATCAATGCCTTTATTTTGTTCAAAAATACCAAAAACCTGACATCTAAAAAATATACAATAACTACATTCAAGGAAAATATTTGCCGTACATTGATGGGTTTGGACAAACCAGGTAGACGTGATCGAAATAACCAGGATTGCTCAGGTAGGCACCAATTTGGAAAGTCTCCGTTAGTCGACCACCGCAACAGAATAGTCAGAAGAAGATGCATTCACTGCTATGAAAAGAAAAGAGAAGAAGGTTTGACAAGTGTAGAAGCATGTAAAGTAACAAAAAAAGTCAATACGGTGTGTTTACTTTGCCCTTCAAATCCTAGTGTATGCTCTGAATGCTTTGCCAACTTCCATAGCGCCATTAAAAGGCAATAATGATGTTAATTCACTAATAAAACTAAGTTTATTTCATTGAAAACTGCTTTTTAATTCCTGTAATTAACCCTCTAGTTACCCTATAAATTTAAAGATAGAGCAACCATTTTTTTTTTAAATTGTGGGTATTTAAGTAAATTTTACACCTGATAGCTTCAATTTTCTGAAACAGCAGGCCATGCGCTATAAAATTAATATGAAATTGCGAGGTCGTAGCGGACCGCACGGCCTGCTAGTAAAAATACACAATGAGCCCGCCGGCAGACCGTATGGCCTGCTAAACCCGCTATAGATTTTTCGCCGCGGCCTGCACTGGTAGGCAAATCTGCGACCCGCCGGCAGACCGCACGGCTTGCTGCACTGAAAAATTTTATACATGGGTGGCGGTGAGAGTGTTATATTCAACATTATACAGTGCATTGACGTTTTTTAGGCTACCTGTTGTTTCAGAGAGGTAAGTAGATATTTGCTTGTATTTTGATGGTTTGTTTTAACATAACACAGAACAGCCCCCCTAGCCAAGTTACGACCGATTCGCTTCGATTCTCTTGCGTCGAACGCCTCGAGTAGGCCACGCCTCCGATTCCTTTGTGCTGCTGACGTCATCTCAATGCTCAGTCACGTGGTCAAAACAAATGAATCGGAGGCGTGGCCTACTCGAGGCTTTCGACGCAAGAGAATCGAAACGAAACGGTCGTAACTTGGCTAGAGGGGCAGACCCCGCGCCGAGAAAGAGAAGATGATTTTGTGGCCATGTAATATTTTTACAATTCAGATTAGGTAGGCATTTATCACCGCGCTCGGTCGCACTCGGACAGTTCGGCGCCACGCGTTGACCCTAGCGCCACGGTAATAATATTACCGTGCTAGCGCGATCGCCGAGCGTAGGTATGAAAAGTGAAGTACATACATTTATGATACCGAAATAAAAAAACCGGTCAAGCTCGAGTCGGATTCACGCACGAAGGGTTCCGTACCGTCCATAGCAAAAAAACGGCAAAAAAAAGTTTTAGTCTGTTTTTAGTATTTTTTGTTATATAGCGCCAATAGAAATACAGCATCTGTGAAAACTTTAACTGTCTATACTCCATTTGTTTAGCTAATTAACTAAACGTAAACAATCTATAAATATCTTTTTATTAAAAAAAAATCGTATAAAAGACATACAAAGATTATTTAAATTTTGTTAATTACCAAACATCGGTATAGGTAAATAACAAATTGTTAACATTTTCAGACAACTTTTAGATAAAAGACATGTCAAGACTATTTATATTTAGTTAATTACTTAAACAGATAGGTTTAAAGAATCTTTGTTTCTCATAAGAACATATTATAAACGTACACTTAGATGAGATTTAAAATTTTAGTTAAGTAATTCATTAAACTCCAACTGAACGCTTTTTTTTTTATTTTTTCTTTTCGCTGGCGTTCGCTCTCTCATTGACTTTCTATTGTGATTACGGTATTCGAAAGGTACGGTTGTCGTCTAATGACGAAGCATACAATACACCCTATCACCCTATAGTATAATTATAATAAAATACACAATAGGCTTACAACATCACGTTATACTACGATACACTAGACAAGCAGGAGTATAATTCTGATTAAACAATACAATACATAGGTACCTAAATGAAAAAAACCGGTCAAGTGCGAGTCTACTGAACTCACGCACGAAGGTCACGAGCAAGAAAATCACGTTTGTTGTGTGGGAGCCCCCTTAAAAATATTTATTTTATTTTAGTATTTGTTGTTATAGCGGCAACAGAAATACATCATCTGTCAAAATTTCAACTGTCTAGCTATCAGGGTTTATGAGATAAAGCTTGGTTACAGACCGACGGACAGAAGAGTGATATCAATAGGGTCCCGTTTATTTATTTATTTTATAATTTTTCTACACACATGATATTGGAAGAAGATACAGAAATAATAATAAAAAATTACAAAGGTACCCGTTTTTACCCTTTAGTTACGGAACCCTAAAATAGTAACAGATAGCACAATCAGCTTCTCAAAAAAAACACTTTCAACATTTGCCCCTGGAGTCTTCAAATGTATGTACCCTCTTTGTCTTTTTGTGAAATATTTTTATACGGCTTACAATTTTTTTTTTTATTTGTTATAGATAGGCTCACGATTTACCACTGTCACACCTGATGGTAAACGATGATGTGGCCGACGATGGCCATGAACCTATTCACTCTTGACTTAAAGACCCCTAGGTTATAGCTATCAGGAAACAGACTCAAGCAGGGATATTTTTTATGTTTACCGTTATCAAACCATGCCGGTACTTAAATCATTAGAATAAAGACGAAACAATTCTCAAATATATGCGAAAACTGTTTTTTTTTTTAATAACCATGTCACGGTCAATAACTTAACGAAAAAAAAACAAACAAAACATAAGATGACATTACCTTCGAATTGAGCTTCACTGACCAATATGTACACAAACAAGAAAAAAACTTTTAAAAACATGTTTTTTGACTGAAAAAACACATTTACACTGTAATAATTTTGGGAAAAACAAGTTGGAAGTTAAATTGTGGTTCAATTTATGTGAAATAAATAAAATACGTCTGTCTGCTAGCAAGTACAGACGGAGACTAAAGGAAAATAATATATAATGTATTATGTCGATGTTATTAAGGAACGCGAGTCTCGAAGGCGGTGTGCGATTCATCACAATAATGTCTTCTAATATATAAAAACTGGGCAATTGTGAGTCGGACTCGCGTCTTGAGGGTTCCGTACAAACTTTGCCTATGTAAATAGTTCAATTCCCGAAAGGAGTCTCAAAGATTTTTCTAAATCGCAAAAAGTGTTTTTTTCGTGACGTAACTACAAATTTACAGTTTTCGATTTTTTTCCTATACTTAGATAAGTAGATAGATAAAAAAATTACTCGTTCATTATTGTTCGTTTAGGGCCTGCGCACACTTGAGACAAGACTATCTTAGACAGACTTATCTACAACGTCGCAGACTTGTCTGCGACAAGACAGTCTTGTCTCAAGTGTGCGCAGGCCCTTATACTTGTGCTATAAGACCTCGCTTCATGCTAAATTTCAAGATTCTAGGTCAATGGGAAGTACCCTATGACTTTTGATTCCCTTGAGAGTGTCAAAATATAAGTTTTTTGCGACATAAACGATCGTATCTTTTTTTCGTTAACTCAGAAGTTAGATTTTTTTCTCAGTTTCAAAGGACCGCTGACCTGAGTATGTGGTTTTAATTTCAACTCGATATCTCCACGCGTTCCCGAGATAAAGGATCATGACAGACAGACAGACAGATAGACAGACAGATAGACAGACAGATAGACAGACAGACAGACAGACAGACAACAAAGTGATGCTAGAAAGGTTCCGTTTCTTCCTTTTGAGGTACGGAACTCTAAAAATGAGACAATTTTTTTAACCTCGTGTCACAGTGTGATAGAAAAGTACTCCGAATCAGCTTGACCGATTTTTATAACTTTTTTTTGTATATATTTGTTACGTCGTAGGCTCGTAGGCTCAATATGTATTTCTGCTATTAAATAATTATTTCATCATCATCATCATTTCAGCCGAAAGACGTCTACAGTTGGACATAGGCCTTCCCCAAGCGTCGCGTCAACGACGGATCCTGTGCGTCTCGCATCCACCGCATTCCCGCGACTCTCACCCGGTCATCGGTCCACCTTGTGGGAAGCCTTCCAACGCTGCGTCTTCCGGTACGTGGCCGCCACTCCAGAACTTTTTGTCTCCATCGAGCATCTGTTCTGCGAGCAATGTGCCCTGCCCACTATCACTTAAGTTGGCGATTCTTCGAGCTATGTCGGTAACCTTGGTTCTCCTGCGGATATCTTCATTTCTGTATTTATTAACAAGAGGAGGGATGAAACGCATGTTATTAAAGAGTTATGAGTTTACATGTGGATGGATCCCTCTCCATGAGGGAGAGGAAGATCAAAGAAAAGATGGATGGATTGTGTGAGAAGTGATATGAAAGAAAAGGGAGTTATTGAAAGTGTGACGAGTGACGGGACAGAATGGAAGAAAAAAACGTGTTGCGCCGACCCCAAATAAAACGGGACAAGGGCAGGAAGATGGACAAAATGTCCCCCAACTAGACGCGCAACGTTGTCAAATTGTCCGACCGAGTGGTAACGGCCCCGACTTGCAAGTTGTAGGTCCCAGTTTCAAACCCGGCGCATTACTTTGTGTAATAATATATAATAATAATATTAATTACACAAATTACTTTGTGTAATTTAATAAATTTCGGCCACCACTGCTCATCGATGCGTGACATGTTGTTGGACAATTTGACAACGTTGCGCGTCTAGTTGGGGGACATTTTGTCCCCTAGTGTAACTGAGGTTTAAATCAGATTCAACTTGGTTAAAATATTAACATTTTCTTGTTATGTACAACTGTATGTTTAAAACAATTACCGGAAAAAACTGTAAATGGTTGTTAATAAATACATACTTAATTATTTAAATACAGAAATGAAGATATCCGCAGGAGAACCAAGGTCGCCAACATAGCCCGAAGAATCGCCAAACTAAAGTGGCAGTGGGCAGGGCACATTGCTCGTAGAACGGATGGTCGATGGGGCCGAAAGATTTCTAGAGTGGCGACCGCGCATCGGAAAACGCAGCGTTGGAAGGCTTCCTAGAAGCTGTACTGACGACCTGGTGAGAGTCGCGGGAGTGCGGTGGATGCGAGACGCACAGGATCGATCGTTGTGGAGACGCTTGGGGGAGGCCTATATCCAGTAGTGGACGTCTTTCGGCTGAAATGATGATGATATACACTACAATATTATAGTTCGCAAGTATGCATACACCTTTACAAATGACCAACAAACAAGTTTTTCATGTCTTCGAGTCTTATCTGCGTAGCGTCACAGACTCACTTTAATAGCTAAATTATAACGCCAATTAACTCAGATGACATCATATATTAAATTAACATTTTTGTGTTTATGATAAATAATAATATTATTGCTACCAGGAAAACCCCACAGTTAGGGCTATATTTGACCGGGACACCATGGCGGCGCGACCAGTCGCCGCTACCAACAAAATGTATACAGCTCTATATAGAGTTACTCACCTGGTGTCCGTTTGGTTGCGCAACCAATTTGGCGGCGCGACCAACTCGGACGCGTGCACTTAAGGTCTATTTTGATACTGTCTCAGTGTGGTGTAGCGACTCTGGTGTCTGTATGGTGTCTAGTTTGGTAGCTTTCGGACACCATGGCGCCGCAACTGGTCGCGCCGCCATGGTGTCCTGGTGAAATATAGCCCTTAAGGTCTTGTTTACATAGCGTTTGTAGGATGACAGCTGGACGAAAATATGCATCTTTAAGATGAGAGAAAGGAATAGGTATACTTTTTTATTGATATAAACCAGTGCTTGACTGCGATCCCACCTGATGGTAAGCAGTGAAGCAATCATTGATGATGAGGCGCACTAGTTTATTAAGAGCCTATTCACTCTAGCCTTGAAGACACCTAAATTATATTTGGACGGGAAGGCCGCAGCAGGCAAATTGTTCCAGTTCTTCGATGTACGCGGTATAAACGACGAAACGAAACGCTTAGTCCGGACCGTTGAAATTTCAACAACATAAGGGTGGATACTCGCCGTACGTCGGGATGTCCGATGGTAGAAAGGAGATGGCGGAATCAAGTCATGCAATTCCCGCGCACACTCTGAATGAACCTGAAAAAATGCAACCTGTAAAATACCGATAGGCTGGCTACCCTGCGCCTGTGCTCGAGGCTTTGTAGATTGGACTTAACCAAATCTGGATACATTGTATTAATCCGACAGCTGTCACCCATACCATCCTATAGTAATTTTAGTGTAGTCGATACAACTAATTTCTTTACCTTATCTTGTAAGAGCTCAGTTTATGGTTAAACCAGTCCTGTGCCCGTAACTTTGCTAATTTTTTTGCGCCCGTTTTCATAAAAAAATTAACCCCGACGCTGTTGTGTCCTCGTGGTGGTGATCGGCGGCGGCGATCTCTCGCGCCGGGCCTTGGTACAGGCCATGGTCCGGAGCAAGGAGGAGTGGCAGGCGGTCGCCTCCTTCTACGAAGCAGTAATGCTAGCAAAGGAGGCGGCCGATCGCGTGAGGCAACGGTCATTACGCACCAACCACCGCCGGGATTCCGATCCCGAGTTCCGGCCATCGTAGGCGCGGGCTTGCGGATGGCGAGCAATGGGTGGCTCGTCTTCCGACCATCCGGTAACCGTCCGGACCGAGCGCAAGTCGTCGACGGCGCGTACTGTTCCACACGCGCCTCAAGGAGATGTCAGCAACTGTAGGGGCCCAGCAGGGTCGAAGCCTACTGGGGTCACGGGTAGTGTGAAAGTGAAGCCCGGGGCCCTGTGACGAAGGCAAAGAAGGAACAAGAGTGGGTTTTTAGTCAGTAAAAGTCTGACACTATCTCCCGCTCCGCCCAAGAGATTTGTCATAAGATGATTTTCCCACCTAAAAAAAAAACGCCTTTTTTAAGGTGGGATATCATCTAAAGACTTCTCCCGCTCTACAGGGCGTATCAGACTTTTACTGACTAAAACCACACCTGTGTCCTTCAGTAGCCCTTTGCGTTCTAAGACCAGGTTTCCTTTTCAGAAAATCCCCGCGGCCCTAGCAGGCATCGGCCTTACTGGGCTTCTACGATTTTGCTGACATCTTTTTGAGGCACACGTGAAACACTACGTGCCGTCGACGAGTCAGGCTCGGTCCGGACGGTTACCGGACGAACGGACGGCGAGCTACCCATTGCTCGTCGTCCACAAACCCACGCCTCATCATCATCATCATCATTTCAGCCGAAAAACGTCCTCTGTTGGACATAGGCCTCCCCCAAATGTCGCCACAATGACCGGTCCTCTGCGTCTCGCATCCATCGGATTCCCGCGACCCTCACCAGGTTATTGGTCCACCTTGTGGGAGGCCTTCCAACGCTGCAACCCACGCCTACAGTGGTCGAAAATGGGTCGGGGTCCTGGAGGGTGGAGCTTGAAGACATCCGTTCCTCTGCCTCCTTGGCTAGCCTCTCGCCCATTCTTCTTCGCTCCGGACAATGGTTTGTACCAGGCCCCGGCGCGAAATCGCTGCCGCCGTCTCGCAGCCCACCTAAGGCCTCATAATAACATGGTAAGTAATATAACAACAAAGAAAATTAGTATTCAATTATGTCCAGTGGTGACTAACTACATAGATAATATATTTCCAAGCAAGTTTTCCTTGATCATTTAATAAAGAATTAACTAACATAGTCATTTGAAAAATGGGCCTCATCAGAAGACTTAAAGTCACACAAAAGGCAATGGAAAGGGCTAAGCTCGGAGTTTCTTAGCGTGATAGCTTCGGGAATGAAGATATCGGCAAGAGAACCAAGGTTACTGACGCAGCCCAAAGAATTGCCAAACTTATGTGGCAGTGGGTGGTATATTGCTCGCAGAGCAGATGGTTGATGGGGCTGAAGGGCTTTGGAGTGGTGACTACGTACCGGAAGATGCAGCGTTTAAAGGTCGATGGTCTGGTGAGGGTCGCGGAGTCCGATGGATGCGAGACAAGCAGGTCCGGTAGTTGTGGCGTCATTTGGGGGAGGCCTATGTCCAGACAGTGGACGCCTTTCAGCAGAAATGATGATGATGATGACGGTTAAGGAGTGGAATTCTTTACCAAAGTCTGTGTTTCCTGATAGCTACAACCTGGGGGGTCTTTAAGTCAAGAGTGAATAGGTTACTTAAATTCTAGGCAAGCGTGCTCCGCTAACGACCACATCGTCGCTTACTATCAGGTGAGATAGTGGCCTCCTTAGAGCTTGTACATCAAGCAGCCGTGGACATGTTGGTGGCTGCCGTGGACATGTCGGCGGCAGCCGAGGACACATCGGTGGCAGCCGAGGACACGTCAGCGGCAGCCGAGGACACATCGGTGGCAGCCGAGGACACGTCAGCGGCAGCCGAGGACACATCGGTGGCAGCCGAGGACACATCGGTGGCAGCTGTTAACATTAACGCGTTAACTGTTAACACGTCGACTGCTGCCGCTAACGACGTGTCGAATGCTGCCGTCAATCTATGTCGACGGCTGCAGTTAACTCTGCCGTTGCCAACATGCCGCTCGTGTATATAATAACAACAATCATTTTATTTGCAAACAAGTGTCACTAATTACATAATGCTCTGCCTCCTGAACTAGGTAGTGAACCTGTATCTCAGGAGACAGTTCCCTCCTTAGGCCTAGCGCGCACTGCCTTGTGTTTTCTAACGCATAATCTGTGAAGTATGGAAGATAAGATAAGAAGATACATAGAAGTGCGCGCATTGCGGTGAAATAAACGCATGCCGTAAAATCACCGTTGGCCTCTCGCTGCAAATTTGCGGTGCTATCTACCGCACATATTTTTGTATCGCATAGAGATCTAGGATGCGCCGCGCACTGCGGTGAAAAAAACGCACGTTTTAACCGAAATCAAAAAAAAGGAGGAGGTTATCAATTCGGTTGTATTTTTTATCATAATTTTTTTTATATTTGTTACCTCAGAACTCCGTCGTTTATGGACCGATTTGCAATTTTTTCCCATATAAGATATAAAGAAGAAGAAGAATTTTTTAAGAAGATTCCATCATCAGAACTGGATTTTGAAAAAATTGGGACCAATCTGGAAGCATTACGAGACACACAATGTTAGTTATTTTATTTTCTAATTTATTTATCTTAAGTGTTTACATGTTGTTTCTACATTGTGTGTAGCTGTGTACGTGTGCCAAATAAAATATTTTTCTTCTTCTTCTTCTTTATATCTTATATAGGAAAAAAAATTGCAAATCGGTCCATAAACGACAAAGTTCTAAGGTAACAAACATAAAAAAAATGATGATAAAAAATACAACCGAATTGATAACCTCCTCCTTTTTTTTGAAGTCGGTTATAACGGGCGTTTTTTTCACCGCAGTGCGCGGCCCTGTGAATGCGCACCGCGTTCCACCGCAAGGCAGTGCGCGCAAGGCCTTAGACCTATTACAATTTGTTTACAAACAATGCCAATTGGTATATTAAGAATTAAAAAAAAAATGTAATAAAATAAGACACATAAATAAAAAAAAATTGATCATGTTATAGATTACAAAAAAAAAAAAATATATAAAAAATAATAGTATAAAAATAACAATAATAAAATGGTACATAAGCTCTTAGTTTTACTCACAATGAATGTGTTCTCAAAACGATAAAGAAGAATTTAGCATTTAAAAACCAAGAACTATATTATTTTCCTCATACGGAACTTCGGCTACAATACACAAGACGATACAACCAAGTTTCATGTTAAAATATACAAAAACTTTCCTGTATCATTTACATGACTCATGCGCCATTAAAAAAAAAAACTTAAGTGATTATACTTTATTTTTTGCTTGAAGACGTTCGAAGTAACAGTATCCACATTAGCTGTGGCATCTAACGGCCTGCCCCCCTAGCCAAGTTACAACCGTTTCGTGTCGAATTCCGTTCTCCAATCGGTAACGCATCGGTGTCAGCAATTGTAGTAAACGACAAGTTGGTAGCCATGTTGACGCGCCTGAGTCGGCGGCTCGTTCTACAATGTAACAAAGGATGTAGCGTTGAACATTGTAGAAACGATAACAATTCATTTTTTCATTTTGAACGATGTGAGCTTGGCTACGAATTTTCTATTCGTTTGTTCTGACCACGTGACTTAACGTTGAGATGATGTCATTCCCATACATTTGATTAGTTTTCGACTAGCGTTAACGATTGCGGATTATCAACTTGGCTAGGGGTGCTGGTCACGACTTCGGTCTTAGCGGCGAGCGGCGCGGCGAGCGGGGCGACATCGGTAAGCGGGCGCGCGGCACTATGAGCGGCGCGGCGGCGTCTCGTGACGTGCTTCAAATATTTTCATACTTTTGATCTTACCGCTCGCCGCCCTGCGCTTAGCCACCGCTCACAGCGGCAAGGTCATACACGAGCAGCATGTTGCCAATGGCAGAGGTAACTGCAGCTGTAGACACAGGGCGGCGATAGCCGTCAATGCATCGGCCGCAGCTGTCGACACGTCGACGGCTGCTGTTGACGCTCGTCAGCGGCCGTCGACATTCCAACAAATAAAGATCAGCCGCAGGCATCGTGTGAGTCAAGTGTTACTTAGGTCGACGGCTGCAAGTACTTCTGCCTTAACTCTTAACTAAAAAAACCGGGCAAGTGCGAGTCCGTACAAAATTACCTATGAAAACAATTTAATTCCCGGATTGAGTAACGAAGATTTTTCCGAATCGCAAAAAAGTTTTTTTTTTGTGACGCTACTACAAATTTACAGTTTTCAGATTTTTTCATTTACTTGTGCTATGAGATCTTGCTTCATGCCAAATTTCAGGATTCTAGGTCAACGGGAAAAACCCTATGCATTTTGATTCCCATGAAACTGTCGATATATACGTTTTTTGCGACATAAACGGCCGTATCTTTTTTTTCTTTCATTCAGAAGTTTGATTTTTTCACAGCTTGAAGGGATTGCAGATTTGAGTATATACTCAAATCTTAGTTTTAATTTCAACTCCATACTTCCACGCGTTCCCGAGATAAAATGTCTTGACAGACAGACAGACAAACTGAAAACAAAGTGATCCTATAAGGGTTCCGTTTTTTCCTTTTGAGGTACGAAACCCTAAAAATAACTAATAAGTGGTAGTATCAGCAGTTAGAGCAGTGGTGGCCGAGTGGTAACGGTCCCGACTTACGAGTTGTAGGTCGTCGGTTCAAACCCAGTCAGGTGCGTTACTTTGTGTAATTTATTTCATCACCACTGCTCTCAAAACGGTGAAGAAAAACATCGTGAGGAAACCGGCATGTCCTAGAACCAAAAATTCGAAGACATGCGACATCCACCAACCCGCACTGGGCCCGCGTGGTGGAATTACGGCCCATTCCTTCTCCTAGAGAGGAGGCCTGAGTCCCAACAGTGGGAACATTATAAGGCCGACTATGCTATCAGCAGTTACAACCGGTATAAGCTCCCTAACTGTTCCCTATTAGCTTAGGATCGGCTCCAGTCTAACCAGACGTGGCTGAATACCCGTGTTCTACATGGAGCGACGGCATCAGACCTATACAACCAAGTTACTAGGCAACAAGATACTTCTTGGATAGACTGATGGTCTGATCAGGGGCCCAAGTCTGCTATTTTTATAAATTCGTCATTCCAACACGATCCCATTGTCATTTTGCTAAAAGTTCGTAATCTGCTAATTCATAATGATCGATCATTGATCGATCATTGACTGACCTGTTAGTCTAGTGGTTAGTGGCCCTGACTGCTATGCCGGGGGTCGTGGGTTCGATTCCCACCCAGGACAAATGTTTGTGTGATGAACACAGTCATTTGTTCTGTGTCTGGGTGTAATTTATCTATACTAATCTATACTATAATATATAATATCTAATCTAATAATATTATAAAGCTGCAGAGTTTGTTTGTTTGTTTGTTTGTTTGTTTGTTTGAACGCGCTAATCTCTGGAACTACTGGTCCGATTTGAATGTTTCTTTCAGTGTTGGGTAGTCCATTTATTGAGGAAGGCTATAGGCTATAGGTTTTTTTTTTCAAAATTAGGGATCCGTAATAAAATTGCTATTTTGTAACACAAGGTGTAAAATCGAAAACCTATTTTTGCGTGCGCTGCAAAAACTATTGACAATAGAACAAAATGATGTACTACGGGTTTGTAGATCCCATTAAGACCTACAAAAAAGTCCGCGAGAACATATATCTAGCTATCATGGTTTAATCACAATAATCGATTTTGTATTCAAAATAATTATTAAATCGTCTGAAGAAAAAAAAAACTACGTTAAATATGTATCGTAATATTAATCTTTATCGAAATTAAGCATTATGTTATCAAGAGTATTTATGTAGAAGTAAAATACTTTTTGTTTCATCTCAATCGGATATTTCGTTTAAAAGTTATCACGTGTGTAAGATGTTAAGAGTTGGTACTTATTAATGAGTTATGGGCCATAGAGTTTTTTATCAACATAAAATCCTGTAATAATCTTTTTCGAAATATATTTGTTGATGATATCAAGAAGATGCAGTCCATTATCCACAGGAATTTCTTAATTCTTTAAACCCGAGTGGCCTCCCCCCACATTCTCTCAAGTTAAAAATTGGTGCCCCAATTATTTTACTTAGAAATCTTAAGCCACCAAATTTATGTAACGGGACTCGACTTCAGGTTAAATTTCTTCGCAATAACGTGATCGTTGCAACAGTTTTGACTGGTCCAGCGGTTGGTCAAACAGTACTTATACCTCGGATCCCAATGATTCCAAATGATTTGCCTTTTCATTTTAAAAGAGTCCAATTCCCAATTAAATTATCTTTTGCCGTAACGATAAATAAATCACAGGGGCAAACATTTAAATATGTAGGATTAGATTTACGGCAAGACTGTTCTTCGCACGGCCAACTATATGTCGCGTTGTCAAGATCAGGTTGCGGAAACAATCAATATATTCTTCTGCCACAAGAAAATAAAACGAAAAATATAATTTACTCAGAAGTACTTTAAAATAATATTTTAACCCGGTTTAAAGTGGACGGACACTCCCGCCTATAGTCGTAATTCTTATGTGTCTGGCTGAATGTCGAACAGATAGACAGCTATTGCCTGCGACTTATACAATTTAACTTAATCTATATTTTTCTTAATATTATAAAGCTGAAAAGTTTGATTGTTTGTTATGAACGCGGTAATCTCGGGAAATACTGATCTGATATGAAAACTGTTTAAATATTCAATAGTCCATTTATTGAGGGAGGCTATATTTATCTCGGTATTTCCACGGAAACGAGAAAAACGCGGGTGAAACCGCGGGGCACAGCTAGTCTATAATATGTATGTATTTAGAAATATATTTAAGTAGGTTTATCAGTTGTCTAGTACTCAAAACACAAGCTCTGCTTAGCTTGAGACTAGACGGCGTTGTGTGATAGCTGTGGAAAAAAAAAAACTTCCATTACTGTTTATAAAAAAAAAAAATGACGGGTTGCACTCTGGGAGTGCCGGCAGAAGTGAAAACTTAAGTATTAACGTTGTGCGTTTTGGATATTTTGGAATGGTTATGGAATAATTTTGCACGAATTGCTTTTTTTTTGCACACAATTTTTTTGCACACAATTTTGCACGACATCCGTCTTACGAATTTTCGATCAGGTCACGTGTCCTGACGCGAGTTTAACATTTTTTACCCATTACAAAATTTTTTGCACACAATTTTGCACGACATCCGTCTTACGAATTTTCGATCAGGGTCACGTGACCCTGACGGTCACGTGACCCTGACGGTCACGTGACCCTGACGCGAGTTTAACATTTTTTACCCATTACAAAAAAAGTGTACAACGCCGCTAAAGAAGTTTTCACTTCAAAAAAAAAAATTGATCGGTCAGTGGTCTCGTACTAGAGTTGTGGCAGAATGACAATATTGACCTTATTAAAAGCAATGACTGCACAATGACGTTCTGTTGGTAGGTCACTGATCAAATAATAATAATAATAACCCCATCGCCGTATCTCTACGTTGACGTCGTGGTGGGGCTTGCGTGCTCCAATATACCCTAGGTCTGTATCGGTGAAGTTTGCTTTGCCGTAATATGCCTAAGGTGAGGGGCCAGACTAAGAGAGATACAATCCGCAGTGCAGTTTTGTGGCGAACTGTTGGGCATTAGCGACCCCACGGACCCGATCTCCCGGGAGAATTCTTGTTCTTCATCTCCGGCTTGCCTTTATTGGCCGGCCGTAGTGAACACTGACGAGGAACTGAGCTCCCACCTCTCTCTTGCCTTTATTGGCTGGCTTGAGTGGAGATTCGCAAGAGCAAACGTGCTCGGGAGAAGGATGTATAATCCAGTAAGGTGCTGGTAGGGATCTTGACCGTACTTCCGGGATTGTCCTGATAGCCGTGGTATACCTCTCCACTCCTCAAGCACCACAGAATATGTTGCCCTCTTGTTGCTACGTCACTTCGTGCTAGCGGCCGTTTTTTTGGGGGCCCATTTATTGAGTGTGCAAGTCACCCCCTGCCTTTTTTCGATGGATATTAATAACGTTGTTCAGGCAGGGGCCATAGTCTTAACATAGTTCCATGTTACCAGTCTACTTAAGACTCCAAAAACCATAGCCCTATTATCTTTGTTCTCTATATGTCGCAATAGTTTTTCAACAACCGGGGGTTGTCCTTGGGTGATGATAATCGTCGGTTGGTATCATGTTCCATTATAATTATCTAAAGGGCCTCTGCGAGTTGGCTTCGGCTCCTCGTACGCCTTCCAAAGGTCCAGGACCTCAGGGTCCTGAGATAAATATTGAAAATACATATAATAATAATAATAAAATTCATTTATTTCGGAAACCAGTCCATATTGATTACATTTGAAATTAAAATATTGAATTTAAAAAAATAAATAAAAATTATATGCATTACAAAAATTCAATAATGTCATTAATAAATAAACAATAATAATAAAACACAATCAATTACAATAAGTCAATCAGAATTAAATTAAATAAAATACACAAAATAATAAAATAAAATAGGTATGTTTTATCTTAGCCTAAATTTGGGTTTGGCGCCGGAGTGCTCAACGTGCAGCCTGGTCCAGTACCGCATTATCGGGCAATCCAGATCCAAATCCATCCTCCAGGCGAACAACTGAAGGAAGCTGTTGGAACTGCCTCGTATGCAGCGCATTAGAGACACAACTCTCTTGCGAATTATCGCCGCAAAACCATCTATGTTTGCGTCCGCAAACATGCCCGACGCACTACAAAAGCGAGGCAGCTTCATCAGCGCCCTGAAGGCATTATTATAGAGGATACGCAGGGTGTCATATGATTTTTTCGTATGCTTGACCCATAAGCTGCACGTGTAAAACGATTGGCAGAAGGCCCTAAACAACGTAGCTTTTACTTCCGCAGTACAACGTGCGAACCTACGAGCCAGCATGTTAGCTCTAACTGACAAAGCCCTGCGTTCCCTATCTATATCCATATCATCTACAAGCGATTCGGTGACCCAGTGGCCCAGATACTTGAACTGCGATACTCTTTTAAGGACACTGCCATTCAGCATGACCTGTGGGACAGTGTCATAAGTTTTAGAGCCCGCCTTAAACACCATGAACTCGCTTTTAGTGGCGTTATATCTGAGCCCGTGGGCCACCGCATTCCGCTCGCAGATAGAGATCAGTTTTCGAAGGGCACTGATCGAAGGACTCAGTAGCACCATGTCGTCCGCATAACTGATGTTGTTGACAACAACACCATCAATCGAACATCCGACACTGGCACTACTGAGCTCACAGATCAGGCGGTCCATATACAGGTTGAAAGGAGTCGGTGAGGTTAACCCACCTTGCCTCACCCCACATTCCAACCGGTACTCAACAGATAGTGACCCCGACCATCGCACATAATTGCTCTGATTGCCATACCAATACTCAAGGAGACGTATGTAACCAGATGGAAGATCCGTATCATCCGACAACTTTTGCCACAACCTGTCATATGCCACAAGATCAAATGCTTTGGATAAATCTCAGAAGCAGGCATAGACAGGTGTGCTTCTATTAGTGTAGTATTGGACGGTATGTTTGAGATTCAGTATAGCCATTTCTGTTGACAAACCAGGACGAAAGCCAAACTGCGCATCATGAAATTGTAGGTGTTGTCTTAACTGAATATCAATTACACCGTCCAACACTTTAGCAATGACTGTCGCAAGTGATATAGGCCTGTAGTTACATAATTTGGAGGCGTCTCCAGTCTTACTCTTTATTATTGGGACAACTATAGTTCTCATCATTGCCTCAGGGAGGTATGAATGCCTTATGCAGAATGTAAATCAAAGGAGCTGTCAAAATTTTAGCAGATCACCGCATACGTCAGATATTCATTTGTCAATATGTACGAGATTACCATTCTATGTCACTTCTATCAATGGAGTGTCAGTGGTTGACCATTGGAAAGTCATAATGACACCATTATATTAGTAGATTACCAAACATGTCAAAATCAACAATTATAAAATCAATGATAGACCATTCTGACACTATTGTAATAGCAGACTTGAGGCCCTGACGACTGTCAAAGATCTACAAATGACAACCGGGACCAACAGTTTCACGTGCTTTCCGAGATAAGGGGTGTCAGTGACGTCCTAGATAAACTTAAAAAAGTACACGTGAATTGAAATAATTCACATTGGTAGGTACTTGCCAGGGTTCGATACCGCAAGCTCATGCATGTGAGGCGGGAGTCTAACCTTTGGGCCATCACTAACGATTATAGCATAGCATAGCTATTTGTGTGATGAGCACGATCATTTGTTCTGTGTCTGGGTGTAATGTATCTATTTATGTATGTATTTAGAAATATATAAGTATGTTTATCAGTTGTCTAGTACCCATAACACAAGCTCTGCTTAGCTTGGGACTAGACGGCGTTGTGTGATAGTTGTGGAATATTATAGCATAGTCGGCCTTTTATTGTTCCTACTGTTGGGACTCAGGCCTCCTCTCTAGGACAGGGAATGGGCCGTAAATCACCACGCGGGTCCAGTGTGGGTTGGTGGATGTCACATGTCTTCGAATTTTTGGTTCTAGGACATGCCGGTTTCCTCACGATGTTTTCCTTTTATTTTATTCTTGATAGCTGATGGAAAGCGACGATGCGGTCGACGATGGAGCGCGCTTACCTAGAAGTAATTCTATTCACTACTTCATCGTTTTGAGAGCAGTGGTCATGAAATGAATTACACATTTACACAAAGTAATGCGCCTGGCTGGATATGAACCCACAACCTTTAACTCGTAAGTCGGGGCCGTTACCACTCGGCCACCAATGCTCTTTTCACTAACGATCAATACCTATTTATTATTTAATTTTGGTTTTTAATTTATTTTTATTGATTGAATTTAAATAGTTACAATATTATTTTATTACCTAATTGTGTATAAATAATAATTATCAATTTAATTAAATTTTATGATTTGCACTTTATATGATTTAGATTAATTAATTTTAATTTTACAAACTGTGATTTTAATTGTGACTGTTTTGATTATTATTTTTTATATTTGTTTATGAGTCAAAGTTACTTGGAATAAATAAAATTATTATTATATAATAATTAGGATTTATGAATTTACGTAATTCGGGAAACTACCAGAACAAAGTTATATCATTAGGGTTTTTCCCCCGACTTACACTCACCAGACGATTACAAACTCTTTACTTTCGGGGAATTCCCGTGCATTGATTTAGTGACATGTTTCTTCAAGCGTTGCTGTAATAAGAAAATCATATTCCATTTTTAGGGTTCCTTACCCAAGGAACCCTAAAAATGGAAGGATGGTGGCCGAGTAAGAGCAGTGGTGGCCGAGTGGTAACGGCCCCTACTTACGAGTTGTAGGTCGCGGGTTCAAACCCAGATAGGCGCATTACTTTGTGTAATTTATTTCATCACCACTGCTCTCAAAACGGTGAAGGAAAACATCGTGAGGAAACCGACATGTCCTAGAACCAAAAATTCGAAGACATGTGACATCCACCAAACCGCACTGGGCCCGCGTGGTGGATTACGGCCCATTCCCTCTCCTAGAGAGGAGGCCTGAGTCCCAACAGTGGGAACATTATAAGGCCGACTATGCTATTACCCAAAGGGTAAAATGAGACCCTATTACTAAGATACCGCTATCCGTCTGTCTGTCCGTCTGTCACCAGGCTGTATCTCTTGAACAGTGATAGCTAGACAGTTGAAATTTTCACAAATGATATATTTCTGTTACCGCTATAACAAAAAATACTACAGACAGAATAAAATATACAAATATTTAAGTAAAAAAAATAATTCATTTGATGTTTTCTTGCAAAGGTCCGACGGTACTCCACACCGGGACAGCTTCTAATGTTATACAAAGCACAGGTCCGGTCGTGTGTGGAGTACTGCAGTCACATATGGGCTGGTGCTGCAAAATGCCATCTAGCAGCTTTGGACTCAGTGGAAAGGCGTGCGAAGAGGCTAATTGGGGATCCAGATTTGGTTAAGTCACAGGCGCAGGGTAGCCAGCCTATCGGTATTCTACAGGTTGCATTTTGGAGAATGTGCGCGGGAAGTGCATGACTTGATTCCGCCATCTTCTTTCTACCATCGGACAACCCAACGTACGGCGAGTATCCACCCTTACGTTGTTGAAACTTCAACGGTTCGGACTAAGCGTTTCGCTTCGTCGTTTATACCGCGTACATCGAAGGACTGGAACAATTTGCTTGCTGCGGTCTTCCCGTCCAACTATAATTTAGGTGGCTTCAAGGCTAGAGTGAATAGGCTCTTAATAAACTAGTGCGCCTCTCCATCAATGATTGCATCACTGCTTACCATCAGGTGGGATCGCAGTCAAGCACTGGTTTATATCAATTAAAAAAAAAAATTGTATGGGAACCCACCCCGGGTTCCCATACAGCAAATGTATTTTTTTTTTTTTTGCCATTTTTTGCTATGGACGCTACGGAACCCTACGTGCGCGAGTCCATCTCGCACTTGAGTCGGTTTTCTTTTGTTTGTGTTTCTTATTCTGTCCATTCTTCAACTTCAACTAATAATAAAAATCTTTTTACAATAAAAAAATCGACTACACCACAAAAAAAAAAACACTAAAACGATCAAAATAACTTTAATTTGGGAAATCGGTGTTTTTGGGATTGTTTGTTTGTGAACAGCGTCTCGAGATTGTATCTCACAACTATCTTCATTGTGATATCTATGTGAGTGTGAAGTTCCGTTTCACCAGTCCGTCTGTCGACCGTCTTCTTCACCAGTTCCACTTCAACAAATGTTACTTTTTGACTGTAAATGCTCGAGTTCTCGATCAAAATACCAAAATCACTATATGGTTTTTTTTTTTTTTTTTCGGGTGGGAAAATCTACTGTACTGTATGGTGTCGGACGTAAAGAATAGCACCATCCCATTTCTTCCCGTGGGTGTCGTAAGAGGCGACTAAGGGACATTTTTGAGACTGTTAAGCACCCCAGGTCACCGCGTGGTGGCGGGTAAACCACCAGCAACAGCATTCCCAAGGAGGGTTAGTGTCAGGCAGGCGGCCGACTGTAAAACAGTAGCCATATCTCTTACAACATGATGAGTATAAATGGAATGCGCGATAGGGTTAGGGCGTACCCCACAGGCGACGCGCAGGGGCAGCACCCGGCTCCTGTGGGAAATGGACTAGGGTTGTTGCACCATCCCGGGCGGGGGCAACGTAAGAAGCTAGCTCGGGAAATGAGATTGAGGTATGCAAGTTGGAATGTAGGAACAATGACTGGAAGGGCCAGAGAGTTAGCGGATGTATTAAAAAGAAGACGAATAAACGTGGCGTGTTTACAAGAAACTAAATGGAGAGGAACAAAAGCGAGAGAAATTGGTGAGGGATATAAGTTTTATTACAGTGGAAGTGATGGTAAAAGAAATGGTGTAGGAATAGTGTTAGACAGCAAATTGAAAGAAAGCGTGATGGAAGTACAAAGGATTAATGATAGGCTCATAGTTGTGAAGATTATGTTAGAGAATGTAATGTTGAATGTAGTTAGTGTGTATGCACCACAAGTAGGATGCGATGAAACTGTGAAAGAGAAGTTTTGGGAGGATTTTGATAGAGCTTTAATGGCCATCTCGGTACATGAGGAATTGATTGTTGGAGGTGACTTTAATGGACATGTAGGAAGAATGAGAGGTGTTTATGAAAGAGTACATGGTGGATGGGGTTTTGGAAGTCCGAACAGTGAAGGGGAGACGCTGCTGCAATCCGCTACTGCATTTGACCTGGCAGTAGCCAATACTTGGTTCCAGAAAGGAGACGAACACCTGGTCACGTACAAAAGCGGTAACCACAAGACGCAAATAGATTATTTCCTGGTTAGGCGTAACCAACTAAAGCACGTCAAAGACTGCAAAGTGCTGCCAGGAGAAGACCTAGTCTCACAGCACAGGCTCCTGGTTATGGTGTCAGTAGTCAAGACACATAAAAAAAAAGCAAAGAGCGTCCTCCTCCTAAAATAAAATGGCATATGCTAGAGAAGAGTGACTGTGCGAAGAAATTGAGAGAGCGAGTGGTGGACAAAATGATAGAAATGGGAGACATGAATGATCGAAGTATAAATAAAAGCTGGAATGAGATTGCTGAGTGTATTAGACATGCAGCGAAAGATATTTTGGGAGAGACGAGAGGAAAGGGTACAATAGATAGGGATACATGGTGGTGGTCGATAGATATACAGAATGTTTTGAAAGAAAAAAAGAGGAAATTTAAGGAATGGCAGCGTATAGATCCGGAAACCACTAGCTTAAAGTCTGCGAAAAAAAGTGAATATGATGCTTTAAAGAAAAAAGCCAAGAAAGCCGTGGCAATAGCGAGAGCAAAAGCACAGGACAAACTATACGACACACTAGATAGTCCGGCAGGCCAGAAAGATCTATACCGGCTTGCTAGAGCAAGAGAGAGAAATGCGAGAGATGTTTGTCAGATAAGATGTATAAGGGATGAAACTGGAATGATTCTATCAGAAGATAGTAAAATCAAAGAGAGGTGGAAGGACTATTTTGAAAGACTGATGAATGAGGAAAACAACTGGAATGGGATTTTAGAGAGCAAACCAGTGAACGTGGGTTTAGTGAGAATGATTAGTATGGATGAAGTCAGAATAGCTATAAATGGAATGTAGAATGGTAAGGCAATTGGTCCAGACGGAATACCAGTTGAAGTGTGGAAGTTGCTGCGAGTGGATGGATGGATGTGGTTAGCTTTGTTCTTCAATAAGTTGTTGCAGGAAGAAGCCATACCTGATGAGTGGTGCAACAGTTCCCTGGTGCCCATCTTTAAAAACAAGGGTGATGTGCTTGAATGCAACAATTATAGAGGAATAAAGCTAATGTCACATACTATGAAAGCCTGGGAGAAAGTTATTGAAAGGAGGCTAAGAGAAGAGAGTGAAATTTCACAGAACCAATTCGGTTTTATGCCTGGTCGGGGTACAACGGATGCCATTTTTGCTATACGCCAGCTGTGCGAGAAATACAGAGGTGCGCATAAAAACTTGCACATGGTATTCGTTGACCTCGAAAAGGCATATGACCGGGTACCTCGTGAGGTTCTGTGGTGGGCCCTTAAGGAGAAAGGTGTGCCTGGGAAGTATGTGCAGTTGATCCGAGCGATGTACAGCCAATGCAGTACCCAAGTCCGGTCTGCAGTGGGCAACACTGGCAGCTTCAGTGTGGCTGTCGGCTTACATCAAGGGTCGGCCGTCAGCCCTTACCTCTTCCTGATGATAATGGACGCTCTGACGTCGGGCATCCAGGAAGAGGCTCCCTGGTGTATGCTGTTTGCCGATGACATTGTGCTGGTTGCCGAGAGTGGCCTAGAGGTCCAGAGCAAATTGGAGGTGTGGTGGCACAGACTGGAGAGTGTTGGCTTAAAATTGAGCAGAACGAAAACCGAGTACTTGTTCTGTGATTTCGGTGGTCTCTCCGGTCCTATGCCCTTAGCTCTCGCTGGAACGCCCATACCAATCTGCTCCGACTTTCGGTACCTCGGGTCGCTTATCCAAGGAGATGGCGAGGTAGACCGAGACGTATCAAATCGGATCAATTCAGGATGGATGAAATGGCGACAGGTCACTGGAACAATTTGTGACCCACGGATGCCCCCCAAGTTGAAGGGTAAAATCTACAAGTCCGTAATAAGACCTGTCATACTGTATGGATCAGAATGTTGGGCTGTGAAAAAGACGGATGAAAAAAGATTGCATGTAGCGGAGATGAGAATGTTGAGATGGATGTGTGGTGTGACGAGAATGGATAAAGTGAGAAATGAGTATATTAGAGGAAGTTTGAAAGTGGCGCCAGTGACTGAAAAGTTGAAAGGGAATCGTTTGTCTTGGTATGGTCATGTAAAGAGGAGAGATGAAACGCATGTTACTAAAAGAGTTATGAGTATACATGTGGATGGGTGGAGAGGGAGAGGGAGGCCAAAGAAAAGATGGATGGATTGTGTGAACAGTGATATGAAAGAAAAGGAAGTTAGTGATAGCATGACGGTTGACAGGATAGAATGGAAGAAAAAAACATGTTGTGCCGACCCCAAATAAGATGGGACAAGGGCAGGAAGATGATGGGTGGGAAAATCATCTAATGACATCCCCCGCTCTTGGGCGGAGCGTGAGATAGTGTCAGACTTTTACTGACTAAAAACCCACTCCTGTTCCTTCTTTGCCATTTTTTTCCAGGGCCCCGGGGGTCACTTTCGCATCACCCATGGCCCCAGTAGGCTTCGACCCTGCTGGGCCCCTACGGTTGCTGACATCTCCTTGAGACGCGCGTGAACACTACGCGCCGTCGACGACTTGGGCTCGGTCCGGACGGTTACCGGACGATCGGACGGCGAGCCACCCATTGCTCACCGTCCACAAGCCCGCGCCTACGGTGGCCGGAAATCGGGATCGGAATCCCGGCGGCGGTTGGGGCGTGAGGACCGTTGCCTCACGCGATCGGCCGCCTCCTTTGCTAGCATTACTGCTTCGCAGAAGGAGGCAACTGCCTGCCACTCCTCCTCGCTCCGGACCATGGCCTGTACCAAGGCCCGGCGCGAGAGATCGCTGCCACCGATCGCCCCCACGAGGACACGGCGGTGCTCTGCCCAAGCTGGGCACACCTCTACCGTATGCTCCACCGTGTCCTCCGGGCGGTCCACACAATGTTGGCACCCGGGTGTCTCTTCTGCACGAATCCGATGCAGGAACCTCCCGAACTTACCATGTCCGGTGAGGACCTGCGTCATGCGGTAGGTAAGGACGCCGTGAGGTCTTTCCAGCCACTCCTCAAAGAGGGGACTTATCGCCATAATTATGGCGTGCCCAGCACTGGGTTGCGACAGTCGTTGTCGCCATTCTACCATGAGATCACGCCGGGAGTCTTTCCGCCATGCCGCGACTTGGCGCGGCACCGGAGTTTCGCCCCGGCGTTGCATCTCCATGCGCAGATCGTGCATGCGTGCGAGATCTTTTGCCTCCAAATCCCACGGTAGTTGGCAAGCAAGGAGGCTCGCTGCTTCGCGGGAAATCGTGCGGTATCCCCGCACCATCCGGATCGCCATGACCCTCTGGCTTGCGTTCAGCTTGGCCGCCGGTCGCTTTCGAAGCGACGGCGCCCATACCGGCGCCCCATAAAGGGCCATGGATCGAACGATTCCTGCATAGAGCCTCCGGCAGGAGGCGTCTGGACCCCCTAGGTTGGGCAGGAGCCGCTTGAGAGCAGCCCCTGTACGATCCAGTTTGGGAGCCAGACGTCGGAAATGCTCCTCGAAATTCCATCGGCTGTCGAGGACAAGTCCAAGATACTTCATCGTCGACTCGACGCCAATGTGAACTCCTCCTACCGTTAGTTGGGAACCCGATGGTGGCGCGTTCCGAGGGCCGTGGAAGCACATGGCCTCGGACTTGTGCAATGCCACCTCGAGTCCCAACTCTTGGATCCTCTCCACGACTGTCGCAACCCCGCGTGTCACTAGTTCGACCGCCGCCTGGTACGACTCTCCCCGCGCCAGGACCAGCGTATCATCTGCGTAGCAGACCACGCTGACCCCGTCAGGCAGATCGCCGCGCAGCACGTAATCGTACCCGATGTTCCACAAGGGTGGTCCTAGTACCGATCCCTGCGGAACACCGCACGACATCTCTCGCCGTTTCCACTCTCCTAAGTGACCAGGGTAGATAATGTACCTGTCCGACAGGTAGGCCTCGACAACGTGACAGAGGTAGTCAGGCACCCGGTGATACCGGAGTGCCCTCCTAATGCTACCCCAGGGCAAGGAATTGAAGGCGTTAGCGATGTCCAAAGACACCACCAAGACACACCTGCCCTGGGACACCGCATCCCCCGTCGTGAGGGCTCGCACGCGCATGATGGCGTCCACCGTAGAGCGCGCCCTGCGAAAGCCGAATTGGCCGTCTGAAAGATCCGGCCCCACCCGTGTTAGGTGCGCGACGAGGCGGTCTGCAATTACTCTTTCAAAGAGCTTGCCCACCTCGTCGAGCAACACGATGGGCCGGTACGCGGACGGTGAGTCCGCAGGGCGCCCCGGCTTCGCAATGAGGACCAGTTTCCCCGTCTTCCAGCGAAGTGGGAACTGGCCCCTCTCCATACATGCGCTAAAGAGCCCTCTTAGTCGAGGCCCGAGTTCCTCCATGGCCAGGACCCAGGCCTTTCCAGGCAGACCATCGGGTCCTGGGGCGGTATTTTTGGCACTAAGCCTACGTACCGCCACTCGCATCTCTACCTCGGTCACCTCTGGAGCAATGTCGTCATCGTCGCCGTCGTGGTCCACGTTGGACACCGCAGGTGGCGGAGCCATAGGCGGGGGAGAGTGTTCCCCTCGCGTGGGGAACAGAGCGCTAACCACACCCTCCACAAGCTGGGGCCGGAGACTCTGCGTCAGCGGGGGAGCCCAGGGGCGGAGCTTTTCTCGCACCACCTTGTAGGGGCGCCCCCATGGGTCTCCGCGTTCAGAGTTTCCAGCCACACCTTGCGGGCCTCTACCTTCGCCCGCTTTATCTCCGCTCGGAGGGTGCGTCTCTCCTCTCTGTATCCCTCGTACAGCTCCGCCTCTCTGGCCTCCGCATCCGGCGGACGGATGCGGCGCCTGCGGTGCCTGGCGTACTGGCGCCGCGCGGCATTGCACGCGCTACGCAGTGTCGCGATCTCTGGCGACCACCAGTACACCTGGCGCCGGGCACGTCCTGGCCGGACTCGGGGCATTGCCACGTCGCAGATTTGCGACATGGCCTCCCGGAACCACTCTGCCTCGACGTCGATGTCGACAGGCCTGTCCGGTGCTTGCACCCAGGCCTGTACCATCGCGGCTTCCAGGAGGAGCTCCCGGTCCAGCTGTTTCAGCGCCCAACGCGGACCACAAGGGGTCTGTTGGACCGGCGTGATTGAGGACTGGGCGGAGACGTCAAACCGGATGTATCGATGGTCTGAGTACGTCTCCACCCCCTCCATGACGCGCCAGTCGACGACACGCGGTGTCAGAGCGGGACTAGCGAACGAAATGTCCACCACCGACTCGCCCCGCATCTGCACACACGTGGGGACAGAACCCCGGTTTAGGACAACCAGGCCTGTCTCCAGAGCCCAGTCCTCCACCATCCGACCCCGCTGGTCTGTGTACCGGGAACCCCAAGCCAAGTTCTTGGCATTGAAGTCCCCGCAAACAACCACGGGGAGGGAACCAAACCCAGCGACGACGGCATTCAGCTCCATAAGGGAGATGTGGAGATCGGCGAGAGTTCTGTTCGGGGACAGGTAGACGCCTACCACTGCAATTTCCCCGAACCGTGCTGCTACGCAACCCTGCCCCCTCGTGACGGCCTCGAGGGACGGGGTACCGGCGGCGGTCGATGAAATTATGGTCACCGAGCCGTTCAGGTCCTGCACTTAGTCGGCCCTGGACAGGACGTAGTACGGCTCGGAGACTACGGCGATGTTTATCGACCACTGCGCCATGCTCTGGAGCAACAGATCCTGAGCGGGGGCGCAGTGGTTGATATTCGCCTGGAGGAGACGTAATGGAGCCATTAATGACAATCCATTATAGTCTCCTCCCGAGCCCCTTGTGAGGGCCCTGCCGCGGTGGTTGCGGCGGTGGCGGCGGCGTCTGCGGAAGCGACGGCGGCGGCGGCCAACTTGGCGGCCGCAGCGGCGAGCACATTCGCGGGGATGGGCCTCGGGACCTTGCCCTTGGCCTTGGCGGGGGGATCGCAGGACATGCCCCCAGCCTGGTGTTCGGCTGGCTTGCCTGCCGCCGCACATGCGTAGCAGTGCGGCGCTGCACTGCAAGTGACGGCCTTGTGACCGGGCTGACCGCACTGAAAGCAGCGGTCACTGCGATCCACCTCCGCTGCACAACAGGCCCCCACGTGGTGCCCCACGTGGCAGCGATAGCAACGCAGAGGTCTGGGCTCCAGCAGTTTTACCCGTGCGGAGACCCAGCCCACCAAAAGCCGGCGGCCCTCCCCGGTGATGTTCCTCGCCGCTGACACGGGGCAACTCACCGTCACCGCCCCCATGCCCGTACCATCAGCACGGATGACGCCTGCCCGGACCTGGTTGGTAAGGCACCCCCCCATCCTGACGACGGCGGCCACAACCTCATCTACCGTCACGGAGTCGTCCAGGCCCATAATGCGCATGTCAACGCACTTTGTGGGCCTGGATACTCGGGCTTCCTCCGCATCCAAGGATGCCCTGATTTTCTCGGCCAGGGCGTCTGCAGTGGGGCCGCTGTTCGCCCCGGGGACCTCCAGCATAAGGGCACCGGTCGCGGTATGCCGCATCCGGAAGCCCCCAGTGACTCCGAGCTCGGCGAGGTTCACCGCCCGCCTCGCCTTTCGGATGACCTCGCCGTAGGTCGCACCCTTTTTCTCCGCAGCCGGCTGCAGTGTAATCACTACAGCCGTAGAATCCGGGGCGCGACACCTGGCTTCGATGGCCCTCCTTTTCCGCTGCCGCCGCCGCTCTCGTTTCTTGGCGGCCCGAGCCGCCCTACCCGCCTTTTCCTTGGCTCCAGCCACCTGCCATTCGACTTCGGCCGGAGATTCCGTAGGCGGGGGAGGCGGCATAGGCCGCCTGCTTGCCGCTACGGCAGGGGCTCCCACCGCCTTGGTGGCCGGCGCCGTTTTGCCCTTCTTGGGGGGGGGCAGCAGCAGCGGCTGGCTTCCCCTGTTGCTGTCTTCTGGCCAAAGGAGCTGACCCCGTGGACTCCGGTACCACGGTCCCGCGCCTGGCCTGCCCGGATGAGCTCGGTTTGGGCGCAGCAACCGTGGCCGCAGTGGCGGCAGCATACGACGCCGCCTTTCGCTGGCCGGAGGCCGCAAGTGGGGGGCGCAGCACAATGCCCTCCAGTAGGGACAGCTGCTGCTGGATCCGCAGCTGGAACTGCTGCTGCTGCTGTTGCAGCTGCTGCTGAAAGGCAGCCAGCTCCCGCTGCACCAGCGTCAGCAGCTGGCTCTCCGGCTCGGGCTGGGGCTTGGGCTGGCTCTGCCCCTGCTCCCGCTCACGCCCCCCTGCTAGTCTGCAAGAGTCGCCCTTTGGCTGCTCTTGCTGGCCCGAGGCCTTTCGGAGCCGAGCGTTGTCTGCCCGAAGCTTGGCAAGCCCCCTACGGATGGGGTCCACCACTTCCTGGAGAGAGGTCCTGGCCTGGGAGATAGCACTCCTCTTGGAGGACTTCTCCCTTTTTTTGGCTACGCTATTCAGGCCAGATGCCAGGACTAACTCTAGCCTCTCGAGCGCCTCATCGATGGCCGAGTCGCCTCCGGTGTCTGGCTCACTGCATCACTATATGGTTGCCTATAATATTTGAGGAGTTCCCTCGATTACTCATAGATTTCATCATCAGAAATGAATTATTGAAAAAAAATGGGACCAATCTTAGAAAAAAAAAACAGGGCAAGTTCGAGTCGGTTCCGAAAAAAAAAAACATACCTATGAAAACAGTTAAACAGTTCGATTCCCGAATTGAGTTACGAAGATTTTTAATTACAAATTTATCTTTTTCAGATTTTTCCCCATACTTGTGCTATGAGACCTTGCTTCATGCCAAATTTCAGGAATCTAGGTCAACGGGAAGTACCCTATGAATTTTGATTCTCTTGAGAGTGTCGAAATACGCGTTTTTGCGTATGAATGATACGTAAAAACATACACACACATAAATGGCCATCTTTTTTTTTTTCGTGAACTCAGAAGTCTGATTTTTTTACAGCTTCATGGGATTTAATTTCAACTCGATACCTCCACGCGTTCTCGAGATAAAGGGTCTTGATAGACAGACAGACAGACAGAGACGGACAACAAAGTGATCCTTTAAGGGTTCCGTTTTTAACTTTTGAGGTACGGAACTCAAAAAAATTACAAATCGGTCCATAAACGACGGAGTTCTGAGGTAACAAACGCAAAAAAATCAACCGAATTTAGAAGCTTTTTTTGAAGTCGTTAGCGTTTTATTGAAAAATATTATCTTTTTCTTGAAGCTGCCGAAGGAAAATAAAATCGAAAAAATTAAAAGACGTTTCGTAAAACGGAGATTCCAAATTCAGGTAAAAAGAATTACACAAGACTCTAATTTATGGATATTGATTTATAATCTTCCTGCTATCGAACTGAACCTGCTTCTATCTATCTAGAAAAAACTTTTTAGGAAAAAAAAAAACCGACTTAATAATAAAATCAAAAATCTTAATAATAAATAACTTTAATTTCGGAAGTCGGTGTTAAATAAGAAACAAACAATACCAAGAAACACCGACTTTCGAAATTAAAGTTATTTTGAATTTTTTAGTGTCTTTTTTTAGTGAAGTCGGTTATTTTTTTTTTTTTTGTAAAAAGTTTTTATTTAACACTTTTTAGTTGCGATATACTTATAAACAGAGTGCTTATTTCTCATGACAATTCCAATCAAGTAATCCAAACTTTTTTTTTTTTTTCGGTAGGAAAATCATCTTATGACATTTCCCGCCCTTGGGCGGGGCAGGAGATAGTGTCAGACTTTTACTGACTAAGAACCCACTCCTGTTCCTTCGTTGCCTTTCGCACCAGGGCCGAGTCTTCCTTTCAGAATCAGACCCTTGGCCCCAGTAGGATTCAACCCTGCTAGGCAGGGGCCTTTGCTTTGGGGGGACAGTTGCTGACATCTCCTTGAGGCGCGCGTGGAACAGCACGCGCCGTCGACGACTTGGGCTCGGTCCAGACGGTTACTGGACGGTCGGACTGCGAGCCACCCATTGCTCGCCGTCCGCAAGCCTGCAACTACGATGGCCGGAAATCGGGATCGGAATTCCGGCGGCGATTGGGGCGTGAGGACCGTTGCCTCACGCGATCGGCCGCCTCCTTTGCTAGCATTACTGCTTCGCAGAAGGAGGCGACCGCCTGCCACTCCTCCTCGCTCCGGACCATGGCCTGTACCAAGGCCTGGCGCGAGAGATCGCTGCTACCGATCGCCCCCACGAGGACACGGCGTTGCTCTGCCCAAGCGGGACACACCTCCACCGTGTGCTCCACCGTGTCCTCCGGGCGGTCCACACAATGGTGACACCCAGGCGTTTCTTCCGCACGAATCCGGTGCAGGAACCTCCCGAACTTACCATGTCCTGTGAGGACCTGCGTCACGCGGAAGGTAAGGACGCCGTGTTGCCTTTCCAGCCACTCCTCAAAGAGGGGACTTACCGAAACACTGCTAGGTTACATTGTTTTATTATGAAGTTCCTGTGTCTACCTTCCACCTTCCGGCTCCTTCATCAGATCAGTTCGATATTACCTTATAGCCAAAGTGCATCTCATGACGATCCTATTATGCCCAAACACGGCTAGGATACATTGATTAATTACGGAGTTTCTGTGGCGACTTTCCGGCTCCATCATCAGATCAGTTCGATAGTACCTTATAGCCAAAGTGCATCTCATGACAATTCTAATAAGTCCAAACACGGCTAGGTTACATTGATTAATTACGGAGTTCCAGTGCCTACCTTCCGGCTCCATCATCATCATCAGATCACTTCGATGATACCATTTGCAACGTAACTATTCAGAACCATTTATTTATTTATATTGTCATAGTCGCTTAACTATCTTCATTGTGATATCTATGTGAGTATGAAGTTCCGTTGACCATTTCTGGTCTTTTTCATCAGTTCCACTTCATCAAATATTACTTTTTGACAGTAAGTGCTTAAGTTCTCGATGAAAGTATATATATATTTGAAGATTTCCCTCGATTCCTCATGGATCCCATCATCAGAAATGGTTTTTGAAAAAAATGGGACCAATCTGGAAGCATATCATAAGGGGAAAAAAATTTTGCAAATCGGTCCATAAACGACAGAGTTCTAAGGTCACAAAAAAAAGAAAAAACAAAATAAGTATGATTAAAAAAATACAACCGAATTGATACCTTCTCCTTTTTTTTTGAAATCGGTTAAAAAAAGTTATATACTGCTGACGTAATCACCATTTAGACCCCCCATCCCCCGTGTCATCAAAAATAAGCAATCCAAAGACCCCTCACCCCCCTGTAGTGCTTACGTCGTATAATACTTGAATGGCCCCTAACTGGTGGGCAGAAAACGCAAACAAGGCAGACCACAAAAGAGCTGGAATGACGACAGCTTATAAACATCAAGAAAAACAATATGGAGCAGTGTGCCCCGAGAAAGATCAAAGTGAAAACGACTGGAGGTAGCTTTTACCGCTATCTAGCGGTCCTTGTACAGACTAAATATATCATCATCATCATTCAGCCGATAAACGTCCACTGCTTGACATAGGCCTCCCCCAAATATCGCACAATGAAAGCTCCTGTGCGTCTCGCATCCATCGGACTCCCGCAACCGTCATCAGGTCCTCGGTCCACCTTGTAGGAGGCCTTCCAACGCTACGTCTTCCGGTACGTGGTCGCCATTTTAGAACCTTTCGGCCCCAACGGCCATCTGTTCTGCGAGCAATGTGCCCTGCCCATTGCCACTGAAGTTTGGCGATTCTTCGTGCTATGTCGGCAACCTTGGTTCTCCTGTGGATATCTTCATTCCTGATTCGATCACGCAAGGAAACTCCGAGCATAGCCCTTTCCATTGCCCTTTGGGTGACTTTAAGCCTTCTGATGAGGCTTATTCTGAGCGACCACGCTTCGGAACCATAATATGTCATCACTGGCTTTCATCTTGAGACACACAGAAAGACTAAGTATATAATTATCTATTAAAAATCAAGTTATAAAACGACACTAAAGTTAATTAAAATATACTCAATAGTCAAGTAAAGAACAAAAATGTAGAAGGAAAATAAAGCTATTTTAATTTATTATTTTATTTATTTAACATTGGACACGACCGAGAGCTATATTTGGAAGGCCATAAAAATTGTCAAAGTCATTTAAACAACTTCAAAAAAAAAAAAAACGAAAAGAAATAAAAACGAATCTTCTTTAAAATAAATTAAGGATGCGTTTCCATTGACACGGAGCTGGCCGGCGGCGGAGTGGAGAAGAGCAGACCGAAAATTGTCCAATCACAGTGCTTGATAGCTCCACTCTCCATCCGTGGAAACAATGTAAGAGCAGAGTGGAACTGAGCGGACTTTCGAATAAAACAACTGAACACGCGGCTGGCGCACAGAACGGAGTGGGTGCCGAGAGCACGAAGCGGAAAGTTGCTCAAATCCACTCCATTCCATCATCATTTCAGCCCAAAGACGTCCACTGTTGTGTGTCACAACTTCAGATTCAGTTAAAAACCAGCGTCAGGCACAAGTTGTCTGACATTCATGCTGAACTGGACCTATTTTGGTGCAGCCGTGAGGCACACGACTACATTTTTGCTTCTTTTTTATTTTTGTTTCTTGTTTACCCTATTTAATGTTTGTGCCTTGTGCTGTACCAAATAAATTCTTTTTCTTTCTTTCTTTCTGTTAGACATAGGGCTCAATCAAGTGTCGTCACAACAAACAGTTCTGTGTGTCCCGCATCCATCGGATATCTGCAACCCTCACCAGGTCATCGGTCCACCTTTTGGGAGGCCATCCAACACTGCGTCTTCCGGTTCTTCAAACCTTTCGGCCCCATCGACCAGCTGTTCTGCGAGCGATGTGCCTTGCCCACTACCACTTCATTTTATTTGGGCTATGTCGGCATGGTTATATGGCTATGGTTCTCTTGAGGATATCTTCATTTCTGATGCGGTCACGCAAGGAAACTCCGAGCATAGCCCTTCCCGGATTCCGTCCCGCTGCGCTTCATTGGAAACACTTGCCACTTTACACTGCTCATCTCCACTCCACTCCGCTCCACTCCGTTGTATTGGAAACGTATCCTTGGAACTCGATTTCAATATGTACATATTAAAACTGGTACTGAGATATATATCGCTGCACAAAATAAAAACAAGATACATTATGTCATATCTAGTTCTCTTTATCGTCAGATCTGAATATTTATCTTCTTAGTAAGCGTTCATCCTTTGCTACGTAAGGACGTGTCGAAAAAAAAACTATTTTTAAAATAAAAAAGTTTACTCGGAATAAACGGAAAGTCCAACGGTTCGGAAAGTCGGTGTTTCCAAATATTATTACTTGTGAAGTTCGTGTTTTTAAACAAGAAAAAATATGATTTTAAAAGTGTTTCTTTTATTTACGAGTGCCGTATATTGCCAGTTCCAGTTTGAAGGTCGGTTTTTTTGACTTTATTGTTGTTTTTTTTTTGCAAAAAGTATTCGAACATATATTATATCTCTGATTAATTCGGTTTTAATACCACTCAATGACTCAACTAATACCACTGGTATTTGTTTGAACCCAAAGACATTAAATATATACTACCAATTTGCCCCCGTGTTTATGACCTATTCCGAATGGTGTCGAGCGTCGCCCTTTTTGTACCTCCTGGTAAAGGCGCAAGTAGTGAAATGCAAATGGGTAAATTTGGGAATTGGGTGTAATACCACTCAAAGACTCAACTAATACCACTGGTATTTGTTTGAACCCAAAGATATTAAATATATACTACCAATTTCCACCCGTGTTTATGATATATTCCGAATGCCGTCGCGCGTCGCCCTTTTTTTACCTCCGGGTAAAGGTGCAAGTAGTGAAATGCAAATGGGTAAATTTGGGGAATTGGGTGTAATACCACTCAAAGACTCAACTAATACCACTGGTATTTGTTTGAACCCAAAGACATTAAATATATACTACCAATTTGAACCCGTGTTTATGATCTATTCCGAATGGATACCATTATTTATTGCATCGTTTGTTGTGTGTTCCATTGCTAAACGTAAGATTCTGAGTTTGATTACCAGGTTACTGTGTTGTTCTAAATAGTTACAGCGGCCCTGGGGTCTTACCACCATCATCATCATCATCATCTTCCTGCCCTTGTCCCGTGTTATTTGGGGTCGGCGCAACACGTTTTTTTCTTACATTCTGCCCTGTCACTCGTCATGCTATCACTAACTTCCTTTTCTTTCATATCACTCTTCACACAATCCATCCATCTTTTCTTTGGTCTCCCTCTCCCTCTCCATCCATCCACATGTAAACTCATAACTCTTTTAGTAACATGCGTTTCATCCCTTCTCTTCACATGACCATACCAATACAAACGATTCCCTTCAACTTTTCAGTCACTGGCGCCACTTTCAAACTTCCCCTAATATACTCATTTCTCACTTTATCCATTCTCGTCACAGCACACATCCATCTTAACATTCTCATCTCCACTACATGCAATCTTTTTTCATCCGTCTTTTTCACAGCTCGACATTCTGATCCATACAGTGTGACAGGCCTGGCCTGGGGTCTTACCATGGCATGTTAATACGTCAAGCGAGCGAGCGAGAAATAGGGATGGAGCTATAATCCTTATATAGCTCCATCGCTTCAACAGTTCAGTTTAGGTTATCAAATGGAAGTTAAGAGCTGGTGGTAGGGCCACAGCTCTATTATGTTAAATTGCTAGATCTTTTTTTAGGGTTTAGTACCCCAAAAGGAATAAACGGTACCGTTATAGGATCACTTTGTTGTCCGTCTGTCTGTCTGTCTGTCAAGACCCTTTATCTCGGGAACGCGTAAAGGTATCGAGTTGAAATTAAAACCATATACTCAAGTCAATAGTCCCTTGAAGCTGTGAAAAAATCAGACCTGAATTAACGAAAAAAAAAGATACGGCCTTTTATGTAGCAAAAAACGTATATTTCGTCACTCTCAAGGGAATCAAAATTCATAGGGTACTTTCCGTTGAGATAGAATCCTGAAATTTGGCATGAAGCAAGGTCTCATAGCACAAGTATAGGAAAAAATCTGAAAACTGTAAATTTGTACTTACGTCACAAAAAAAAAAAATTCATTTCGGAAAAATCTTCGTAACTTAATTCGAGAATTGAACTGTTTTTCTAGGTAAGTTTGTACGAAACCCTCAGTGCGCGAGTCCGACTCGCGCTTGCCCAATTTTTCATACTACATCATGCATAAATAATACTCTTTTCAATTTGGCCACAGGTGATCTCTGCTACAAAGATGGCGCCGAAGGCGTTTGTATTAGCTTAAAACAATGCAGGAGCGCTCAAGAAGATACTAAACACGGGAGAAATCCTCAGGTATTCTTTTTTATTATTGATAGGCTCGCGTTTGACCACTATCACACCTGATGGTAAGCTGATGTCGCAGTATAAATATAACCAGTAACGGGCTACTGACAGCACCGCGAGAAACGCTTAGGAGTCTCATCGATGCTTATGTTTGTGCGAGTGTGCCGTTTCGAACATTTGTACGTAGTTTCCGTACTGTTCCATATCTATACTGTGCTGATGTGGTCGACGATGGAGCAAGCTTGCTTATAAGTAACCCATTATCTCTTGACGACAGACGGGTGGGGGAGGGCCCTCTTAAGATTAGTAAAGAGCTCAGTAGTATATAGGGTGACTGGTAATTAGTGTACGATACTTAAACACGTGATTGTGCTCATAATAACCAACAACTTTTACTATGGGAACAAATCTGAAATCGCGAAAAAAAATCAGCTGTTCACTACATTTATGTTTGCCTAATGTACTGAACAGCTGATATTTTTTTCGCGATTTCGGCTTTGCTCCCATAATAAAAATTGTTTGTTATCATGAGCACAATCACGTGTTTAAGTATCGTATACTAATTGCCAGTCACCCTATAGATGGGCCCAATTTTCCGCAATGAGCAGTATTATGATCACCAACATGTAGCATTATTTAGCAAATTCCCATTACATTTAAATAATATTATGTCGCTTTTCCTGTTGACGGCGATGTGGGCACTAAACAAGGGATTTATTGTAGTTCTGAGTTACTTTTCTGAGTTGATATAAATTCAGAAAAGTCAAGCCAGAGGAAAATGTCCGACAACAATACCTACTCGTATCATTAAACTATGTGGGACACTTCTGACGATGGTGGAAAATTTTAAGTATCTAGGACATATCTATACATAATTATATACATATTATATGAAAGTCTATGACCAGTGCGTGTTGCCAGTGACGACATATGGTTCCGAAACGTGATCGCTCACAATAGGCCTCATCAGAAAGCTTAAAGTCACCCAAAGGGCAATGGAAAGGGCTATGCTCGGAGTTTCCTTGCGTGATCGAATCAGAAATGAAGATATCCGCAGGAGTACCAAGGTTGCCGACATAGCACGAAGAATCGCCAAACTTAAGTGGCAATATTGGCACATTGCTCGCAGAACAGATGGCCGTTGGGGCCGAAAGGTTCTGGAGTGGTGACCACGTACCGGAAGACGCAGTGTTGGAAGGCCCCCTACAAGGTGGATCGATGACCTGGTAATGGTTGCGGGAATCCGATGGATGCGAGATGCACAGGACCGTTCATTGTGGTGACATTTGGGGGAGGCCTATGTCCAGCAGTGGACGTCTATCGGCTGAAATGATAAGCACATATGCTGCCTCCTGATCTGAGAGACGATGCAGATATAGAGTGAGAACGCAGGGCGTTGTCTGTAAAGGCGAATATGATTGCTCGCAGGTTTGCTCGTTGTACCACCGAAGTGAAAACAACTTTGTTCAAGGCATTCTGTACATCTTTCTACACGAGCAGCCTGTGGGTCTCATACACGCGCGGACAGTACAGCGCCCTGCGCGTACAATACAATAATGCATTCAGGGTGCTGATGGGGCTGCCCCGATTCTGTAGCGCATCAGGGATGTTCGCCGAGTCGCGAGTAGACTGTTTCTATTCTATTATGTGAAATCTATATATAATATCCCATCTTCCTAGCTTGTCGCGCTGTGCTGGTGCTGCCGCTGCGGCTGCGGAGAACCTCAGACGGCGAAAATATAACAACCTCGTCGGTAGTTATATTTTTGAGCCGTTTGGGGTTGAGACTCTTGGGCCATGAGGTCAGAGTGCTCATGGAATTATCCAAACGGCTAGTTGACACATCGCGTGACCCAAGGGCTGGCTTACCTCGGTCAGAGATTTTAAGCATTGCCATACAACGTGGCAATGCCGTCAGTCTTTTGGGCACACTTCCAGTCGACAGCGATGTGGAGAAATTTTTTGACGCCATATTTTAGGTAGGAGTTATTGTTTATATAGGGTGACTGGCAATTAGTGTACGATACTTAAACACGTGATCGTGCTCATGATAACAAACAATTTTTATTATGGGAGCAAAGCCGAAATCGCGAAAAAAATATCAGCTGTTCAGTACATTAGGCAAACATAAATGTACTGAACAGCTGATTTTTTTTTTGCGATTTCAGGTTTGTTCCCTTAGTAAAAGTTGTAAGTTATCATGAACACAATCACGTGTTTAAGTATCGTACACTAATTACCAGTCACCCTATATATTAGGTAATTTTAATTAGTTAAGTGTTTTTATTTTTCTTGTTATATCGTATGTTCAAAATATAAAAAAACTAAATCTATGTGAAAACGGTGCACATCCCTGGTGCGCAGGGTTCGGGCTAGCTCCAATGGCATCCTGAGGGCATTCGCGCAGAGGTTCGATTGTCAGTACCTGAATTATTGCTGTATGGTTCACTTACTGAACAATCGGAATCTGTATATACATAATTATTACTTGTCTGATTATTTTGTAGTGGTCTTTGTAATTGTGTATGTTTTTGTTGTTATTTTATTGTGTGTGTGTGCGCTATGATCCTGTGATGGTTGTTTTAATTCCGTAATATCTTCGAAAATATTCACTTAAATTACATGCTGTACAGGGCCATATTGATCTATATTAAATACACAATGTATTTAAGGTAATTGATTGGATAAGGATTAAAGCTGTATTGCTTAAAATCGTTTCATAAATAAGCCATTATTTCTCGTAAAAAGTAAAGGATAAAAAATGGTTATTGTGGGTTTTTCCTAAGAGATAGACTGTAAATACTATTGCAATTGTTTTTGTAGACTTTTTTAAGGTGTACAATACTGTAGTACATTATTTTGAGCTGTCTCGTAGGGTTCAGCCAGCGCAGCGTTTGCAATGTAAGCGCAAAAAATGGTGTTTATTTACGACATCATATTAGAAATCTCTAAAATTATCAGTCTTTCTCTACTATATTATGCATGTATTATACATATAAACCTTCCTCTTGAATCACTCTATCCATTAAATTAAACCGCATAAAAATCAGTGGCGTAGTTTTAAATATCTAAGCATACATAGGGACAGACAGCAGGAAGCGACTTTGTTTTATGCTATGTAGTGATTATAAATTGGCAATTTAAAATAATTACAGTGTATTCGATTCCACGCACGTAATTGTTTAGGGAAAAAGGTACGGTAATTTAGTATTTAGTTGAATAATCATTCGACGTAAATAAAACTCGACAATTTCTTGGCATTTACTCATTGTAAGTATTAGGTTATTTAATTTCGATTTGTATGAATCACAGCCATATTACAAGTTGACGCGCCGGATTGAACAACGCCGCCGTTATGTAGTGTGGCTACCTCACGTCCGTAGTGGCGGTACGTTCCAACGTTTTCGTGCGTTTCGGCGAGTTCGTGCAAATATAATTATCAAACCAACTGATCGTGTCCACTTCGCTTCACTCGTCGCCGCAGCGCACCCACGTGGTTTTGGTCACGTAGGCCATCGCAACAAAGTATTAATTTAATAATATAATCGACAACTTTCGCACAACGCCATCTAGTCCCAAACTAAGCAGAGCGTGTGCTTTGAGTACTAGACGACTGATAAACATACTTATACATTTCTAACATATTTTTTACATATTTCTAAATACATACATATTATCTTACATGATAAGAGCTAGCAAAGCATACAACGCAATGTGTGTAAGTGTTGATGATCTAGACCTATTCTCTACCAGCATCACTAAACTTAAGAACATTATGTGTACTAGATTTTTCGAAAGTAAATAATATTGTATCTACCGAGCGTCTTTACTATTATACGTCTTTACTATTAGTCTTTACTATTATATATTGGGGGCCGAGTCACCCGCGTCCGTAGGAGAACACCTGAGGCAAGTCCCTACACGTGGTCCCCGGGTGGTGCTAATCAGGTGACACTAACTGGTGGTAGGTTTCGACCGTTGGCTTGCGACCACCCACTGAGCAAAGACGTGCCGCCAAACGGCCTGGCCGTGTTCCGGTATGATGCTCAGTGTAGCCAGTCTAGAGGAGTTGGGTCGAAATAGCTGTTCCAGCGCAAGCAGACCATCCTGGTTCGTGCTGATATGGAGGAATCGGGAGGCTAGTCGCGGAGGGTAGCGGGATCCGAGGCACGGTTGCCGCTGGCCGACCGCAGGTAGCTGGGGGCCCAAGTAATGTGCTAGCCACACATGAAAGGCTGCCCCGCCAACTGTCGAAAAATCCCGGAATGCGCCATCGTGCTGGTTGGCGACCAGACGAGAGGGCCCGATGGACATTCTCAGGGGGGCTCGGGCGTCCCCGCAGTCTCCAGACTGGTCCCCCAATGATGTCGTCCTTTCAGTGCGTGCCTGAAGGTTAGCTGCGTGGAACCTCATTTCACTTCCTTCTCCTCTCCTCCCTTCACTCAAATAAAAATGAAAAGGAAAAGAAAGAGTCAAGATAAACAGCGGCTGCACTCCCTCTCTCACAAAGTGCACCTCACTAACATACGAGGTCTGCACTCCAATCTCGTCGCAGTCCACCACCACCTCGAGACTGAAAAACCAGCTCTCTTCTTCCTTTCGGAGACGCAGATCAGAGGTCCGTCCGACGTGTCGTACCTTTCTTACCCAGGTTTTACCTTGGAGCACAATTTCAAACCACGTGCGGGTGTATGTATGTACGCCCGTGACGACATCTGCTATCGGCGTCTCCGTAACCTTGAGGACTCCAGGTTCTCGACGCTTTGGACTTTGGTGGACACAGGCCTAGATAAAATAATCTACGCTTGTGTCTACCGCTCGCACAGCGGAGATCAGGAGACATCTGGGCTCACACAGCATCTGAGTGAGGCGGCGGATGCGGCTCAGCAGCGGTACCCTTCTGCCCAATTGGTGTTACTGGGGGATTTTAATGCCCACCACCAAGAGTGGCTTTTCCCGTACCAGTCCACAGACCACGCTGGGCGAGAGATGCGAAAGCTAGCGCTAGCATTAAATCTTACCCAGCTGGTCCAGGGGGCAACGAGGGTGCCGGATGTGGATTCGCACACAGCCAATTGCCTGGACCTTCTGCTGACAACAGATCCAGACCGCTACTCTGTGTCGATATGTTCGCCTTTAGGCGGTTCCGACCACTGTCTGGTTAAGTCTGTGTCTGTCTACTCCCCGCCCGATCCCAGCCCTAGGGGCACCCGGCGGGTTTGGCGATACAGGTCAGCAGATTGGGATGGCTTGCGGTCTTTCTTCGCATGCTATCCTTGGCAGCCCACTTGCTTTTCTTCAGATGATGCTTCGTCGTGCGTAGATGCCGTGACGGATGTGTTGCGACAGGGGATGGAGTACTTCATCCCATTCTCTGACGTAACAATGTCTGGCCAAGCTCGTCCATGGTTTGGCGCCGAATGTGATCGCGCAGACGCGCTTAAGCACGCGGCATATCGAGCTTGGGCCGACGCTCGTGCGCGCAAGGCAAGCGACGTGGCTCAAAAGAAGAAGGCCTTTAACAGGGCTGCCAAGTCCTGCAAGAAGGTGTTGCGGAGGTCTCGGTTTGACCACATAAGCCGAATTGGGAGCAAACTTGCTTCATACCCCGCAGGTAGTAAAGCGTTTTGGTCCCTGGCTAAGTCGGTTGAATCGAACTTCTGCCGTCCGTCACTTCCGCCACTGCTGAAACCCGATGGGTCGCTGGCTCACACCGCTGAGGAGAAAGCAAACTTGTTTGCCTCTCTTTTTGCGGAATATTCTCGTCTGAATTCTGGTGACGCACGGCCACCTGTTTCTCCTGATGGATGCGCGACGAGGATGTCAGACGTTCGTATCCATCAAAAGGACGTTCGTAGGGTCCTGCGTAACCTCGACGTGAACAAAGCTAGTGGCCCCGACGGGATACCAGCAATTGTACTTAAAACTTGTGCGCCTGAATTGTCTCCGATCTTGACACGCCTATTTCGCATCTCATATGAGACTGGAAAAGTGCCGATTGCTTGGAAGCAAGCTAACGTGCAGCCTGTGCCCAAGAAGGGCAGTCGAGCTGACCCAGCAAACTACAGACCCATCTCTGTTACGTCCATCCTCTGTAAGAGTATGGAACGGGTGCTTAACAAGAAACTTCTGGCATACCTAGAAGCTAACGACATCCTCAGTGACCGGCAATACGGTTTTCGCCAAAATCGGTCCACTGGGGACCTTCTAGCGTATGCCATTCACATCTGGAGCGAGGCCATCGAGAAGCATGGGGAAGCGCTTGCCGTCTCGAAGGCTTTCGATAGGGTCTGGCACGAAAGCCTTATTGCTAAGCTTCCTTCCTTCGGCCTACCCACTGGTCTGTGTGATTGGATCGCAGACTTCTTGAGGGATCGATCCATCCGAGTGGTTGTTGATGGCTACTCCTCCGGTCAAATGGATATTAATGCCGGGGTCCCTCAGGGGTCGGTACTCTCGGCAACACTGTTTTTGCTGCACATAAATGACTTACTTAAACCCGGTATCTTTGGGTATGCAGACGACAGCACTGTTGCCGAGAGATATGTGTCTGACGCACGTGCTAGTGGGTCACAGATCCAGTCATCCCGAGAGGCTATGGTTGAACGCTTGAACTCGTCCTTGAAGGCGGTTTCCGATTGGGGCGATGCCAATCTGGTCAAGTTCAATGCAACTAAAACCCAAGCGTGTCTTTTTTCCGCTAAACGGAGTCAATTCCAACCGGCTCCATCTTTCCGAGGTGTGACCGTGCCAATAACCGACCACCTTGAGCTTCTTGGGGTAACGCTGTCGTCTACTCTAAATTTCGGCTCATACATTGAGGCAAAGGCTCAACTGGCTGCCAAAAAATTGGGGATCTTAGCAAAGGTGAGACGGTACTTCACGCCGGAACAGCTGCTCAACCTTTATCAAGCGCAAGTACGATCGTGTATGGAGTACTGCTCTCATCTTTGGGACGGGTCTGCCAAATACCAGCTTGATGCGCTAGAGTCGATTGAGAGGCGAGCCAAGAGGATCATCGGCAATGATGCACTTGTTGAGTCGAAGCTACAAAGCCTTGGGCATCGCCGCCGAGTTGCTAGCCTGTCGGTTTTCTATCGTTTACATTTCGGGGAGTGTGCACTGGAATTGCACAATCTAATTCCGCCAAGTCCGTTCCATCATCGGACCACTAGACGTACGGCGTTGCGCCACCGGTACATGGTAGACATCCCACCCATACGCACAAAACGTTTTAAGAACACATTTATTATGCGTACAGCCAAGGAGTGGAATTCCTTGCCGGAGTCTGTGTTTCCAGATAGCTACAACTTAGGGGTCTTTAAGTCAAGAGTGAATAGGCTACTTCTAGGCAAGCGTGCTCCATCGTCGACCACATCATCGCTTACCATCAGGTGAGATGGTGGTCAAACGCGAGCCTATCATTAATAAAAAAAAAAAAAAAAACTTCTTTCTTTTTTCTTATCTGTCTACTGTCTTTTGTCTTGCTCTAATACTATTTGTGAAAACTTGTAATTTGCCTTCTTTCAATATTTTTCAACTATCTATATCCTAGCTGTAAGTTTTCCGAAAATAATAAAATAAAATAAAATAAATAAAATATTATAGATAAATTACATTCAGACACAGAACAAATGATCGTGCGCATCACACAAACAGACCACTAGACCTACAGGCCAGTCAATAGTATCAATTGTTTGTTCAAATCGCGCCGCATCGCTTCGCATTCGCGTCGTAACGCTTATGTAAGTGTAGTGAAAAAGTAGATAGTAGCTAACCATTCTTTCTTTCTTTTTCAACAGCTATGTGCAAATGAAAATAACAATCCAATTGTCTGCTGTGTGGACAGGAAGCCTGATGACCCTGAGAGACCTACAAATACTACAAAGTAAGCTAACAACTTACTAAGATGTTTAAGGAATACTAACATCAGAACGCCCGGGTGTCGCCACTGTGTGGACCGCCCGGAGGACACGGTGGAGCACACGGTTGAGGTGTGCCCCGCTTGGGCAGAGCAACGCCGTGTCCTTGTGCGGGCGATCGGCGGCGGCGATCTCTCGCGCCGGGCCTTGGTACAGGCCATGGTCCGTGGCAGGCGGTCGCCTCCTTCTGTGAAGCAGTAATGCTAGCAAAGGAGGCGGCCGATCGCGTGAGGCAACGGTCCTCACGCTCTTACCGCCGCCGGGATTCCGATCCCGATTTCCGGCCACCGTAGGCGCGGGCTTGCGGACGGCGAGCAATGGGTGGCTCGCCGTCGGACCGTCCGGTAACCGTCCGGACCGAGCCAAGTCGTCGACGGTGCGTATTGTTCCACGCGCGCCTCAGGGAGATGTCAGCAAATCGTAGGGGCCCAGCAGGGTCGAAGCCTACTGGGGCCATGGGTAGTGTGAAAACGAAACCCGGGGCCCTGGGACGAAGGCAACGAAGGAACAGGAGTGGGTTTTTAATTAGTAAAAGTCTGACACTATCTCTCGCTCCGCCCAAGAGCGCGATTTGTCATTAGATGATATTCCCACCGAAAAAAAAAAATAAAAAAAAAAACATCTAGAAATCCAAACTTGAGGTTTGGCAACGAGCAATGGAGCGCAGTATACTAGCTCACCTAGCCAAGTTACGACCGTTTCGTTTGCGTTGAACGCCTCGAGTAGGCCACGCCTCCGATTGCTTTGTTCTGACATCATCTCAACGCTCAGTCACGTGGTCTAAACGAAGAACAAAGGAATCGGAGGCGTGGCCTACTCGAGGCGTTCGACGCAAACGAAACGGTTGTAACTTGGCTACGGGTAGGTGTTAAATTAATGGATCGAGTTCGAAACACTACATTGCGCTGCAAAACCCAGAAACCTGCTTGGGTACCAGCATGCATACTTTCAGTAAAGACATCAAAATATTTCCTGATTTCAGACCACCGGTTCAAGAGAATTTGGAGGACCAATGTGAAGAGCTGCCTGAAGAATACACTCCGGCGAAGACGGGACAGAAGGCTTTTGACAGTATGTTCAATAAAATGTTATCTAAATACACTTACTCGAAAACCAGCAAAGATTCAAAAGCATTTATTTCAAATAAACCATTTACAGGCACTTTTGAAATGTCAAGAAGTCAGTCAGTCAGAAAAAATGATGCTAATTGCACATTCCAAAGCGTAGATCTCTATGGAGAAGAATGCGCAAGAAACTCCATGGACACTCTTTTCAATCATGTTTTGCAATTACAAATATATCTGTTACATGTTTCTTGTCGCTATCATGTGAGAACAATGTCAATAAAGTAAAAATAAAAACTAAATATAGATATTAAAATAGCAACTGGCAGCTAAGAGGTTTAATGATTTTCGCACTAGTGCGGAAAAGTGCGAGTGCTCGCCCCGCCACGATTTTATTACTGTGGAGGTATGCGGAACAGAGAGTAAAGTCCCGCAAACCTCCTTTGAAAAGGGAGGATCCTCCAACCAGACGGGTGTTATGTCTGGTGGGCTATTGCCCGATAGATGATTTCGGGCTGTTCTATATGTTCTAATCGCGCGGAGAACTTTGATTGCGCGATGCAGGATTAGTTCTTATGTGACGCCATAGATGTCGCTACATCACTCCCCTCCGAAGATCGGAGATCGATGGTTTTTGATGCTTCTTGATGCGTGCCAGGCCAGTGGTAGGTTGGTTCCAGTGGGTCGGAACCGAATGCCGCATAGTTCTCGGTGAGTCGGAACTGTCTGCGGTGATGCCCCAGTGAGTCGGGGTTGTGCTATCCCAGTGAGTCGGGATGATGCCCCAGTGAGTCGGGGTGATGATGTCCCAGTGAGTCGGGATGATGCTGCAGGCTCCAGTGAGTCGGAGCGGTGCTGTGCGACGTAGGGCTTGATTGCAGGCGTCGACCAGGAGAGGTTCTTCATTGCTCTTCATGTGACTGGCCGAATGTGCAGTGTGCTTCGCCAAGGTCGCTGATGAGGCTGAGGGTGATGACCAGGTATGACCAGGTAGGCATGCTGGTGGTCAGGATACCCTTTAAAGCCGTGGGTGCTGGCTGTATGGCTCGCTGCTCGAAAGCTTGAGGAAGTGATGATGACGTCACGAAGTAGTAGCTGCACGAAGGCTGCGCTGACGTTCTTTGTCGAGGGTCACCAGTGTGGAGGTATGCGGAACAGAGAGTAAAGTCCCGCAAACCTCCTTTGAAAAGGGAGGATCCTCCAACCAGACGGGTGTTATGTCTGGTGGGCTATTGCCCGATAGATGATTTCGGGCTGTTCTATATGTTCCAATCGCGCGGAGAACTTTGATTGCGCGATGCAGGATTAGTTCTTATGTGACGCCATAGATGTCGCTACATTACATTTATCGTATCAGGCTGGGCGCTAAGCGTCTCGTGGGGGTCCACGAGACGTTAAGCCCCGTTTATTTATGTCTTCGTAAGTATATTGATTAACGATTTTACACAGTTTAAATTTTAAAAACTACAGATTATTTTTTGAAAAAAAATTTTTTTTTTTTCGTTCAATGATAAAACGATAATTTATTTATGTATATACATAATCTGTGCATAATTATCAGTTAAAAATAATAACTATAATTACAATAAAATAAAATAAATAATAATAAAAACCCTAATCTAATTACAACTAACTAAAACTAAAATATGGCGTCAAAAAACTCTTCCACATCGCTGTCGACTGGTAATGTGCCCAAAAGACTGGCGGCATTGCCACGCTGTATGGCAATGCTTATCCTCTGTCCGAGGTAAAAGCCAGCCCTTGGGTCACGCGAAGTGTCAACTAGACGTTTTGACAGATCTTTATACAACTTGTGAGCACTGTTGAAAGATAGAAAAAATATCAGCTGTTCAGTACATTAGGCAAACATAAATGTACTGAACAGCTGATTTTTTTTTCGCGATTTCAGGTTTGTTCCCATAGTAAAAGTTGTTGGTTATCATGAGCACAATCACGTGTTTAAGTATCGTACACTAATTACGAGTACCAGTCACCCTATATATTTAATGTAATATAAATACATATATATATAGGTATATATAATATAAAATAACGAAAGAAGTTTTGAGACGATGTTGATGCATGTGCACAAGGACTGTTGCCTCTCAATCTCACAGTAACAGTCCGGCAAAAAGGTTAATCCCTTTGCGGGAGACCGTGCAGTAATCCCAACATTAGAGGGCTGCACTCCAATCTCGTTGCGGTCCACCACCATCTTGAGACTGACAAGCCACACTTGCTTTTCTTGACGGAGACCCAAATTAGATGTCCGTCAGATACGGCGTACCTCAACTACCCGGGATACTCACTGGAGCATCATTTCCTGCAGCGTGCCGGGGTCTGTGTGTACGTCCGTAATGACATCTGCTGCCAGCGTCTCCGTCACCTTGAAGACCCTAATTTATCTACGCTGTGGCTGTTGGTGGACACTGGTACGGACAAAATTGTTTATGCCTGTGTCTACCGTTCGCACAGCGGTGATCAGGAGACGACTCGGTTGTTCGACCTCCTCAGTGATGCTGCCGATAAGGCTCTGCAACGGCACCCTGATGCGCAGCTCGTCGCTTTGGGGGACTTTAACGCCTGCCACCAAGACTGGCTGTTCCCTTACCAGAGGACCGACCACGCTGGGAGAGAAGCGCGAAACTTTGCAATATCGATGGGCCTTTCCCAGCTGGTCAAGCAAGCGACTAGGGTGCCTGATGTAGATGGTCATACTGCCAATTGTCTGGACCTTCTGCTGACCACCGATCCGGACAGATGTATCGTAACAGTTTCCTCACCACTTGGAACTTCAGATCACTGTCTGGTGAAGTCTGTTTCGTCCTTCTCCCCACCTGACTGCGACTCACGCGGTAAACGGCGAATGTGGCGTTACAAGTCAGCAGATTGGGATGAGATGCGGCATTTCTTTGCATCTTATCCTTGGCAGCAGGTCTGCTTCTCTTCTGAGAGTCCGTCGAGCTGTGCGGATGCTATATCCGATGTGATACGTCAAGCTATGGAGTTTTTCATCCCTTATAGAGACGTACCCGTTGGAGGCTCAGCTCACCCATGGTTCAACGCCGATTGCGTTCAAGCTGAAGAGCGTAAGCATTCGGCGTTTCTCGCCTGGGTTGACGCTCGTGACCGCAAAGCTCCGGATCTGAGCTCAAAGAAGAGAGCTTTCAACCATGCTGCCAAGTCCTACAAAAAGGCACTAAAGAAGGCTCGGTTCGACCGCATTACTCATATTGGCACAAAGCTCTCTGCACAGCCGTCCGAATGTCTCACTTCAGGCAGTCTCCAAGTGGGGCGAAACCAATCTAGTAGAATTCAACGCCGCCAAAACACAAGCGTGTCTGTTCACCGCCAAAAGGAGCCCGTTCACCTTGGCTCCTGCTTTTCGGAATGTATCCCTGGAGTGCACCGACCGCCTTCAGCTCTTGGGAGTTGAAATTTCCTCAGACCTCAATTTTGGGCGGTTCATTGAGTCCAAAGCCAAGGTAGCTGCTAGAAAACTAGGCGTTCTTGCAAAGGTCCGACGGTACTTCACACCGGGACAGCTTCTAATGTTATACAAAGCACAGGTCCGATCGTGTGTGGAGTACTGCAGTCACATATGGGCTGGTGCTGCAAAATGCCATCTAGCAGCTCTGGACTCAGTGGAAAGGCGTGCGAAGAGGCTAATTGGGGATCCAGATTTGGTTAAGTCCAATCTACAAAGCCTCGAGCACAGGCGCAGGGTAGCCAGCCTATCGGTATTTTACAGGTTGCATTTTGGAGAGTGTGCGCGGGAATTGCATGACCTGATTCCGCCATCTCCTTTCTACCATCGGACAACCCGACGTACGGCGAGTATCCACCCTTATGTTGTTGAAACTTCAACGGTCCGGACTAAGCGTTTCGCTTCCTCGTTTATACCGCGTACATCGAAGGACTGGAACAATTTGCCTGCTACGATCTTCCCGTCCAACTATAATTTAGGTGTCTTCAAGGCTAGAGTGAATAGGCTCTTGATAAACTAGTGCGCCTCACCATCAATGATTGCATCACTGCTTACCATCAGGTGGGATCGCAGTCAAGCGCTGGTTTATATAAATTAAAAAAAAAAAAAAAAAAAAAAAAACATTATGCAAATGGCGATGACCCTCTGGATCATGGTCAGCTTACGGGCTGGTCGTTTTCGTAGTACCCACGCCCACACCGGCGACCTTTACAGAGCCACGATTGCACGATTTCTGCGTAGGGCGTCCGGCAAGAAGCATCTGGCCCCCTAGATTGGGTAGGAACCGCTTGAGGGTAGCCTCGGCCGATTCCTGTGTGAGAGCCAGATGTCTGAAGTGCGTACTGTACATCTCTGTTTCTTCAATAAGATTGATTATGTCCTTCAAGCGTGAAATTCGGAACTACTACGGCCCCCCTAGCCAAGTAACGATCGTTTCGTTTGCGTCGAACGCCTCGAGTAGGCCACGCCTCCGATTCCTTTGTTCTGACGTCATCTTAACGCTCAGTTGCGTGGTCAGAACAAAGGAATCGGAGGCGTGGCCTACTCGAGGTGTTCGACACAAACGAAACGATCATAACTTGGCTAGGGGGGCTGAAGTCCTTTCACCGTTAGTCATAATTGTTGCATTTTAAGTTCTCCTAATTATAATGATTAAAGTATGATATTTATCAAAATATCTATTAGTTTATAATATTAGCATATGTATATATTTTTATTATTAAAAGTAACTTAATTTAATGATACTACATTCTACTTGAAATATCTGTTAATTATTTATTATGCACACCTACCACAGTGTTGTCTTTTTAACCCAAAGGTTGACTGGTAGAGAATGCCTTGTGGCATTAAGTCCGCCTATGTACCACTACTGTACATAAATAATAAATGATATTTATTTACCAAATAGGTTTTCAATTTTTTTTTTCCGTCTGCTTAAACTAGATGAAACCGGTTTTTCCTAGCTGACTACCCTGAGAAGAAACACCGAAACAAACTCAGGGGTCAAAGTCTCTTTTAAAGTCCATACAGTAAATATGTAATGGTCAAATCGTATGAGAACCATGCAGATTAGTGTCTGAGATGGTCTTTTGAAGAAAGAACTACACAGATTTGAGTGGACCAGTCCAGTCAGTGCAAGCATTTGTCAGTATTCGTGTAGCTCAAACTTAGGACTAATAAGGGCCCTCACCCACGGCGACTTTTTGTAGCGATGCTGTCGCGTGTTTGCATCGATACAGTCGCGATGCTGTAGCGCGTTAGTAGCGGGTTAGCATCTTTTTTGTAGCGCTTGCAATTGTGACTGACGCGCGTTAGTAGCGATGCTGTCGCGTGCTTACGAAACGCGTGACAGCATCGCTACAAAAAGTCGCCGTTTAGGAGCTCAACATGAAGTTTAAATATAGCATAGCATAGTTGGCCTTACAATGTTTCCACTGTTGGGGCTCAGGCCTCCTCTCTAAGAGAGGGAAAGGGCCGTAATCCACCACGCGGGCCCAGTGCGGGTTGGTGGATGTGTCTTCGAATTTTTGGTTCTAGGACATGCCGGTTTCCTCACGATGTTTTCCTTCACCGTTTTGAGAGCAGTAGTGATGAAATAACTTACAAAGTAATGGGTCTGGCTGGGTTTGAGCCTGCGACCTTCAACTCGTAAGTCGGGGCCGTTACCACTCGGCCACCAGTGCTCCAAAGTTTAAATAAATAAATGTAATATGTATGATATTATCCTCCACAAAGATTGTATATCTTTTCAGAATGTATAGAGTATCAGCAGAAGTATGTATACCCCTGTGGGAGAGGAGTGGACATCCTGAGATCCGTGAGCAGACAGAGCCATTGTCATCACATAACTGATGTGCTGATCATCGGAGGAACTGATGCTGAGCCGTTTGAGTTCCCTCACATGGTAAGACCAAGGATAACGCATCATCTACCTAGTTATTTTATCTAGTCATCATAATTTCAGCCAAAAGACGTCCGCTGTTAGACATACTCGTAGGCCTTCCCCAGTGTCGCTATAACGAACGGTTCTCTGCGTCTTGCATCCATAGGATTCCCAGGGCCCTCACTAGGTCATCGGTCTACCTTGTGGGAGGTCTTCCAACGCTGTGTCTTCTGGTACGCGGTCGCCACATCAGAACCTTTCGGCTCCATCGACCATCTGTTCTGCAAGCAATGTGCCGTGCATACAGCCACTTAAGTTTGGCGATTCTTTGGGCTACGTCAGCAACCTTGGTTCTCCTGCGGATATCTTCATTTCTGATATAATCACGCAAGGAAACTCCGAGCATAGCCCTTTGCATTGCTCTTTGTGTGACTTTAAGTATTCTGACGAGGCCCATGGTAAGCGATCACGTTTTGAAGCCCTATATCATCACTGGCAACAAGCACTGGTCATAGACTTTCGTCTTGAGACTCACAGGGAGACGTCATTTCTCCAAAACTGTTCACGGCCGCAATGGAGGATGTCTTTAAGGTTCTGAAATGGAGAGGACTAGGCATTAATATCAATAGCGAGTACATCACTCACCTTCTGTTTGCCGACGACATGGTAATCATGGCTGTGACTACGGAGGAGCTCAGTACAATGCTCGGTGAACTCAGTAGAGCTTCCCAAAGAGTGCGACTTAAAATGAACATGGACAAAACCAAAGTCATAGTAAACATCCATGTAGCACCTACTCCTATCAAGATCGGAGACTCTACACTTGAAGTTGTGGACAACTACGATTACCTGGGGTCCAGTTGGGTAGGTCTAACTTCGAGAAAGAGGTCGATCGTCGAATCCGACTCGGTTAGTTATCATTATTTTCTTTTAACTATAATATTTTTTTTCAGGTTATGCTTGGCTATGGGCAATTAGGGTCAATTCAATGGCTCTGTGGCGGAGCTATCATCAGTGAGAGGTTTGTCCTGACTGCGGGGCATTGCATATCTTTGAGAAAAAAGTGAGTGGTCTAGAGATTATTATCATTGAAACAACTTTTCAATACACTTACTCGACAATCCGCTCCTATCCCTAACGCTAGTGCGGAAAAGTGCGCGAGCTCACCCCGCCACAATTTATTTTATTTATTGTAACTATCATCGCCAAGCTTAAGTGGCAATGGGCAGGGCACATTGCTCGCAGAACGGATGACCGTTGGGGCCGAAAGGTTCTGGAATGGCGACCACGTACCGGAAGACGTCCTACAAGGTGGACCGATGATTTGGTAACGGTTGCGGGAGTCCGATGGATGCGAGACGCACAGGACCGTTCATTGTGGCGACACTTGGGGGAGGCCTATGTCCAGCAGTGGACGTCTTTCGGCTGAAATGATGATGATGATGATGATGATGATGATTGTAACTATCAGGCTGGACGCTAAGCGACGCTAAGCTAAGTATTATTATTGAAAAACGTCGTTAGATAAACGTGGAAATTTGTCACTGCAGAACCCGGCTCCATAACACCCTCGCTTACGGCTCGGGCTAAAATCTTTGCATTTTTTTTAATTTAATTTTTTATGCTTTTAGTGACCCCGTTACTTACATTGCAATCGGAGTATTGAAGCGCAGCGATGCCAATGATCAGTCCAAGCTCTACAAAGTGAAGAACATAACCGCTCACCCGCAGTACAAGTCACCGAATCGATACAATGACATTGCCTTATTAGAGACGGAAAGAGTGTAAGTATCAAAAATTCAAAGCATTTTATCTATATATACAGAGAAAACAAAACGATAAAAAACTGAGCAAGTGCGAGTCGGACTCGCGCACTGAGGGTTCCGTACAAACTTGAAAGGTAAATTGCGGTTTACGATTTATGACGTATTAAAAAAAAAACTATTACTAGATCTCGTTCAAACCAATTTTCGGTGGAAGTTTGCATGGTAATGTACATCATATATTTTTTTTTAGTTTTATCTTTCTCTTATTTTAGAAGTTACGGAGGGGGGGGAACACATTTTACCACTTTGGAAGTGTCTCTCGCGCGAACTATTCAGTTTAGAAAAAAATTATATTAGAAACCTCAATATCATTTTTGAAGACCTATTCATAGATACCCCCCCCCACACGTAAGGGTTTGATGAGAAAAAAATTTTTGAGTTTTTAGTTCTAATTATGGGGAACCCCCAAAATTAATTGGTTTTTTTTTTCTATTTTTATGTGAAAATCTTAATGCGGTTCACAGAATACATTTACTTACCAAGTTTCAACAGTATAGTTCTTATAGTTTCGAAAAAAAGTGGCTGTGACATACGGACGGACAGACAGACAGACATGACGAATCTATAAGGATTCCGTTTTTTGCCATTTGGCTACGGAACCCTAAAAATCGGCCTCTTCATAGAAAATTATAAACTTGATTGGACAGTTTGTATGGAGAGGCCGATTTTTGATTGGTTCCTGAAAAAAAATCTTGTGGAATGTTGTTCAGTTTCGTCAACTGAGCAAGCCTTTAAAGTTTGCGGAGACCTGTCCCTTACACCCTGTATACAACATTAGCTTCAGTATATGCGAAACCCGAAACACGTGTCTAGTATTTTTATGTAAAGAATCTATGTATAAAATTTCATAACTGTATCATGATAAATCACAAAGTTATAAGCTTTTTATGTGATCTGGTTGTCCGCACAAATACATGGTCACCGGGCCATCTGGGTGACTGAGAGGATGTTTTGCTCCCACACCCAGCTGTGCGCTGGTGCTAATGCCTGCTATGACCCGACGTGATCTGTGGTGTCCAACTTGTAATATTTTTGGTAAAAAAATATAACATGGTGTAAAAATGATTGGAATCTATTCAGTTACTAAAAATAATCTATATGTATAAAAGGAGAAACTGACTGACTGACATATCAACGCACAGCTGAAACTACTGGGATTAGGAACGTGAAATTTTGCATAAGATTTCCTTTTATGACGTAGTAGCACTAAGAGAGGACTTTCCAAAATTTACCCCATAATTAGATTTTTTTTTTTAGGTGGGAAAATCATCTAATGACAAATCTCGCTCTTGGGCGAAGCGAGAGATAGTGTCAGACTTTTACTGACTAAACAAAAACCCACTCCTGTTCCTTCTTTGCCTTCATCCCGGAGCCCCGGGCTTCGCTTTCACACTACCCGTGGCCCCAGTAGGCTTCGACCCTGCTGGGCCACTACGATTTGCTGACATCCCCCTGAGGTGCGCGTGGAACAATACGCGCCGTCGACGACTTGGGCTCGATCCGGACGGTTACCGGACGGTCGGACGGCGAGCCACCAATTACTCGCCGTCCGCAAGCCCGCGCCTACGGTGGACGGAAATCGGGATCGGAATCCCGGCGGCGGTTAGGGCTTGAGGACCGTTGCCTCATGCGATGGGCTGCCTCCTTTGCTAGCATTACTGCTTCGCAGAAGGAGGCGACCGCCTGCCACTCCTCCCCACTCCGGACCATGGCCTGTACTATTGCCCGGCGCGAGAGATCACTGCCGCCGATCGCCCCCACGAGGACACGGCGGTGCTCTGCCCAGGCGGGGCACACCTCTACCGTATGCTCCACCGTGTCCTCACCCAGGCGCCCAGGCGTTTCTTCCGAACGAATTCGGTGCAGGAACCTCCCGAACTTACTATGTCTGGTGAGGACTTGCGTCATGCGGTAGGTAAGGACGCCATGTGGTCTTTCCAGCCACCCCCATAAGGGGATGAAATAGGGTTTCAAAGTTTGTATGGAAAAACCTACTTTCACAAGGGAAAAGCCGCTGACGCAAGCTAGTAGGTATTTATATAAAAGAAGAAACTGACTGATTGACATATCAACGCACAGCCAAAATTATTGAGACAAGCCACGCAAAATTTTTCACAAACCTTCCTTTTAAGACGTAAGCAAGCCCTAAGAAAGGGGTTTTAGAAATTCAACCTGCGAAAAAAAGATATTTTTTTTTAATTGATATTAAAAAATTTAAATTAAAAAATAAGATATAAACTAGTGCTTGATTGCGATCCCACCTGATGGTAAGCAGCGGTGCAATCGTTGATGGTGAAGCGCACTTGTTTATTGTGAGCCTATTCACTGTAGCCTCGAAGACACCTAAATTATAATCGGATGGGATGACCGCAGCAGGCAAATTGTTCCAGTCCTTCGATGTACGCGGTATAAACGACGAGGCGAAAGGCTTAGTCAGAACCGTAGAGGTGACAACAATGTAAGGGTGCACTCGACGTATGTCGGGTTGTCCAATGGTAGAAAGGCCATGGCAGAATCAAGTCATGTAATTGCCGTAGATCTCCCGCCGTCTGTCAATTTGTATGTCGATGGGGACGAAAGGTTCAGCCCCCCTAGCCAAGTTACAACCGTTTCGTTTCGATTCTCTTTTCGTCGATCGCCTTGAGTAGGCCACGCCTCAGATTCCCTTATTCTGACGTCATCTCAACGCTCAGTCACGTGGTCAGAACAATGGAATAGGAATCGTGGCCGACTCGAGGCGATCAACGAAAAGAGAATCGAAACGAAACGGTTGTAACTTGGCTGTAGGGCGGCTATAGTGGCGACCACGTACCGGAAGACGCTACGTTGGAAGGCCTCCCACAAGGTGAACCGATGACCTGGTGAGAGTCGCGGAATGCGGTGGATGCGAGACGCACAGGATCGGTCGTTAGCGGCATTTGGAGGAAGCCTATGTCCAACAGTGGACATCTTTTGGCTGATATGATGATTGCGACGAACTTGTTTATTTTTCAGTATGGAGCTGGATCAATTCACAGTCCCAGCGTGTCTCCATGTCGGAGATGTCAACGACTCCAAGGTCCTGGCAGCAGGGTGGGGGCTTACTCACGACAAGGGTGCGCCGAGTGACACTTTGAAGAAGGTTTGTAGCATTTTACAATTATTATTTTTCTTATTATGGATAGGCTCGCGTTTGACCACTATCTCACCTGATGGTAAGCGATGATGTGGCCGACGATGGAGCACGCTTGCCTAGAAGTACCTAACCTATTCACTCTTGACTTAAAGACCCCTAGGTTGTAGCTATCAGGAAACATGGAATACGGCAGGCAATTTCACTCTTTAGTTGTGCGCACAATGAAGCTAGAACTACATTAGACTGACGCACACGTGGACCACGCCTGATTTGTACGTAGAACGACGTCGCGTGGCGTGGATCAAGTGTAGCTCTGCAGGTCTAGTTTCCATATAAAATGTATGGAGGCCGACGCGCCCAGCCCCCCTAGCCAAGTCACAAACGATAAACGTAAACTCTCAGTAGTCTTTAATAGATTTCCAACTTTATGTTATTGGATATAAAGTTGAAAATCTATTGAAGATTACATAGTGTTTTCGTTCGTTCCGGTCGCTAACGCTCAGTAGTCTTTAATAGATTTTCAACTTTATGCTCTTAGGTATAAAGTTGAAAATCTATTGGAGATTACTAAGCGTTCACGTTTATCGTTTGCAACTTGGCTAGGGGGGCAGATCGGCGTGTGTGGCACACGTGTGCGCAGTGTAGTTTGATTGTATTCCCAAAACTCTATATACGCTATGGTTGATCTTTCGTAAAATTATATTATATTTACTTTTCGAGTTGCAAACGTATATTTAAAAATCTTTTCATTCCGCAGGTCGTCTTGACAAAAATCGAGGAGTGGGAGTGTTCTCAAAAGTACCAACCCTTCCGTCTTATGACGAGAGGTTTCGAAGATCTGACGCAGACCTGCTACGGAGACCGGGATCCTCCTAAGACATACCAGGGCCGGGAAGAGTACAAGGACACTTGCCAGGTAAGAACTGACGAATTACCATGACGTATTATTAACGACGGTGCAAAGGAGGAAGCGTCAAACGCAAACCAACAAGAATCGCTGTGGCATAGGACCTGCAATTCCTAGCGTAGGTCTGCGTGCTGCTCAGCCGAACACTCCCGTGTACATCTCTCGCCTGCATCACACCACAAGGGTGGAAGACATCGTGGAGTACGTACGCCATAAGACGAAGTTCGCACTGAGGGTACAGCTGCTGGAGTCGCACCGTAACGTCCATTTCAAGGCGTTCGTGGTGCGAGTCCCGAACACTTTCCTGCCCCTCATGTTGAAGGAAGACTTTTGGCCGCAGGGCGTGGTGTTCCGTCGCTTCCGCGGACATGTGCCACAGAACAGCACAAAGTGAACAAGTGCAGTGTGAAGTGTTACTAACATAGTCATAAGTCTTATTTACTAACAATAAACTGTATTTCAGTCTCGTATTCTCACCATTTTTGGTCACGTATGCCGCAGAGGGGAAGTCGCTATTGAGCGACTTGTAGTCCAGGGAAAGGTTGAGGGTACCAGGCCACGAGATAGATCGCCTATGAGGTGGACTGACCAGATTAAAGCGGCAGTAAATGGCTCATCATCACTGCACGAATGCACGAGGAAGGCGGCCATCAGAGAGGAGTGGCGGCGTGTTGTCAAGCTTGCCACCAACACCTAAAGTGATGACCACGACCACTCTGTCAAGAGTGATATCGACAAGGAAGAAGAGAAACTGTATTCAATTTACTTTATATATGTTAGTCTGACTCTGTAACGTATTTATCTATACACGCCTGAAAGTAAATGATTTATTATTATTTATTTTTACATTTATTTATCTCAGCACCCTAAGGTCCTGGACCTTTGGAAGCCGTACAAGGAGCCGAAACCAACTCGCAGAGGCCCTTTTAGACGCTTTTAATGGAAAGTGGTACGAAGCGGTGATTATCCCTGTACGCACTATGCTAGTGCATCCAAGGACAACCCCCAGTTGGTGGGAAACTATTGCGACATATGGAAAATTAAGATATAAGGCTATGGTTTTTGGAGTCTTAAGTGGACTGGTTACCAGGAACTATGTTAAGACTATGGCCCCTGCCTAAACAATGTTATTAATATCCATCGACAAAAGGCAGGGGGTGACTTGCACACTCAATAAATGGGCCCCCATAAACGGCGCTAGCACGAAGTGACGTAGCAACAAGAGGGCAACATATCCTGCGGTGCTTAAGGAGTGGAGGGGTATACCACGGCTATCAGGACAATCCCGGAAGTACGGTCAAGATCCCTACCAGCACCTTACTGGATTATACATCCTTCTCCCGAGCACGTTTGCTCTTGCGAATCTCCACTCAAGCCAGCCAATAAAGGCAAGAGAGAGGTGGGAGCTCAGTTCCTCGTCAGTGTTCACTACGGCCGGCCAATAAAGGCAAGCCGGAGATGAAGAACAAGAATTCTCCCGGGAGATCGGGTCCGTGGGGTCGCTAATGCCCAACAGTTCGCCACAAAACAGCCCTGCGGATTTTATTTATTTATTAGATTTTTTATGGATCGCGTTATAGCTTGTCGTAGCATTACTGTATGATGCCACATTAGAACTAAAAGACAAAATCCTTACAAACAGTATTAGAGTTCTCCGCGATAAGGCGTACAGTCCCTTGAACATCTCATCATCATCATCATTTCAGCCGAAAGACGTCCACTGTTGGAAATACGTCTCCCCCAAATGTCGCCACAATGACCGGTCCTGTGTGTCTCGCATCCATCGGATTCCCGCGACCCTCACCAGGTCATCGGTTCACCTTGTGGGAGAACCTTGAACATCTGGCTGAAGTTAAATGCACACATACTCCTACTGCCCCCTGCGCCCGCATAGAGCCCCGCTGACCTTTAAAACCATTTTCTTTGCGAAATATTGATTGATTTACAATATGCTATGTACATTCTGAAGAACATGGCAGAAGAGATATGACGATTCTCCGCATCTATCCAGCAAAAACGGCTCTAATGCGCAAAAGTATCGTCTGCATGACTCCTACTATATTATTTTAACGTATTGCCTAAACGATGGAAAGAGTTACAATAGTAGTGCATTCAAGCGTCAATTAAAAACGTTCCTTTTGCAAAAAGCATACTATAGTGTCTCCGAATTTCTAGCCGAAAAAAGTTTTTTATAATTAATATTTTTCTTGACACTACTTAATGCTTGTGGTTGTGATTTTGACATGGCTCTTGTATTTTTGACATTGTCTTATAATTTTGAAATTTATATTGTAAGTAAATTGGAAATTTATATTGTAATTTTGACATTTATATGATAATGTTGACATTTATATTGTAATTTTGACATTCAAATATGATCATTTTGACATTTATATTATAATTTTGACATTTTTAATCCTATATTTTGACATCTTGTTATTGACATTAATGTTGTAAATATTGACATAAATCTTCTAATTTTGACATATATTTTGTATCTTTGACATCTGTTCTTGTATTTGTGTGACATTACTGTTTTTAATTAATTTTGAATGTTGACATGATAAGATATAAATAACTTAGAATTAAACGGTCTCTAAGTTTTATAGTAAGTGAAATCCTAGGTATTTTTATGTGTGAAGATCTATTATTTTTAGTTTTCAATGTTATAAATATTTGTACGCCGACACTTACGGCTAAACATGACTGGACTCAAAACAACAAATCTCAATCTTGCATGCTACTTATCTTATCTTATCTCATGTAGCGACATTTAGGGCGTCACATAAGAACTAATCATGCATCGCGCAATCAAAGTTCTCCGCGCGATTAGAATATACATATACGACAGCCCGAAATTATCTATCGGGCAGTTGCCCACCAGATATAACATACACAGGTACATATATTAAGTGTTAGTTATAACATCGCCTTGGACTTGTCTGTAAAGGTGTTATAATGTAATAAATAAATAAATAAATAACACCCGTCTGGTGGGCAACTGCCCGATAGATGATAAGGGGTCACCAGTTTGGAGGTAGGCGGAACAGAGAGTAAAGTCCCACATACCTCCATTGAAAAGGGAGGATCCTCCGACCAGACGGGTGTTATATCTGGTGGGCAACTGCCCGATAGATGATTTCGGGCTGTCGTATATATTCTAATTGCGCGGAGAACTTTGATTGCGCGATGCAGGATTAGTTCTTATGTGACGCCATAGATGTCGCTACAAACACTTAACCAGCAATTTTTTGTGTAAACCTTTATTTCTAAAGATCAAAGCCGTCTGAAAGGAATAGGGAAAACAAGTGAAAAAATATCATTTTGTTAAAAGTTTATTTTTGGTAAAAGTATTAGTTATACGAAAAAATCATTTGTTGATAATGTTATACATGAATCTATAAATTTTTTTTGAAGTGAAAACTTCTTTAGCGGCGTTGTACACTTTTTTTGTAAAGGGTAAAAAATGTTAAACTCGCGTCAGGGTCACGTGACCGTCAGGGTCACGTGACCTGATCGAAAATTCGTAAGACGGATGTCGTGCAAAATTGTGTGCAAAAAATTTTGTAATGGGTAAAAAATGTTAAACTCGCGTCAGGACACGTGACCTGATCGAAAATTCGTAAGACGGATGTCGTGCAAAATTGTGTGCAAAAAAAAGCAATTCGTGCAAAATTATTCCATAACCATTCCAAAATATCCAAAACGCACAACGTTAATACTTAAGTTTTCACTTCTGCCGGCTGCCAGAGTGCAACCCGTCATTTTTTTTTTTATTCATAGCTATTGACCTAGCCGTTACCGAGGAAAATCACTGTTTTATGACACTGCTCGGGAGCTAGGGCTATAACAGAACATATTATACAACAGCCCGAAATGGTCTATCAGGCTGTTCCCGGAACCAGATACAACACCCTTCTGGGGGGTCTTCCCTTTTCAACGGAGCTTTGCGGAACTTTACACTCTGTTCCGCACACATCTTACTCAGAAATCAGAAACTCTCTTGACGGCGCCCGTTCACGAGTATAACGCGTGCATCAGCCCCACTCAGCTCAACCATCTTGAAGGCTACTTCGACTTAAACCTTCTGAACTTGATCTGATATTCTTTTTTTCCAGGGTGATAGCGGTGGTCCAATTCAGATCAAGGACAAGAAGATTCACTGCATGTACACGATTGTAGGAGTGACGTCAGTTGGGAAGGCCAGTTGTGGGAATGGCCACAAGCCAGCGGTCTACACCAGAGTGGCCCAGTATCTACCATGGATTGAGAGTATTGTTTGGCCTAATTAAGAAAAGTTAATAAGTTATGAACTTAGATTTAAATTAACATAGGTGCAATCAAAAAATAATAATAAATCATAAGAGTTTTTTTTATTTTTATATCCAATGTCCTTCATTTGAAAGTGGCGCCAGTGACTGAAAAGTTGAAAGGGAATCGTTTGTCTTGGTATGGTCATGTGAAGAGGAGGGATGAAACGCTTGTTACTAAAAGAGTTATGAGTTTACATGTGGATGGATGGAGAGGGAGAGGGAGACCAAAGAAAAGATGGATGGATTGTGTGAAGAGTGATATGAAAGAAAAGGAAGTTAGTGATAGCGTGACTAGTGATAGGGCAGAATGGAAGAAAAAAACGTGTTGCGCCGACCCCAAATAACACGGGACAAGGGCAGGAAGATGATGATGATGATGTCCTTCATTTGAATAGCACCGCATGGCAAGCGGTCGCCTCCTTCTGCGAAGCATTTATGCTAGCGAAGGAACGGATATCCTCACGTCTCAGCCGCTGGAACCCCGACCCTGGTTTTCAGCCACCGTAGGCGTGGGCTTGCGGATGACGAGCATTGGGTAGTTCGCCGTCCCGTAACCGGCCGGACCGAGTTCGAGTCGTCGACGGCGCGTAGTGTTCCACGCGCGCCTCAATGAGTTGTCAGTAAAATTCCAGCAGCAGCAGGGCCGACCTAGTAGGCACTAGGTCATTGGTTAAACCTCCTGATGATTTTGTCGAGCCGTCGGAGAGCCTCTCTCCTGGACACGATTTGCCATGGCCCACCTTGAAAACTCTAAACAGACTCCGCACCCAAGTTGGGCGCAGCAAAGACAATCTCCACAGATGGGGGTTCTTGGACGGTTCCGATCTTCAGTGTTTGTGCGGCGTCTCTCCGCAGACCATGTCCCACCTTCGATCCTGCATTACGTGTCCTGTTACCTGTTCACGTAGGGACCTAATGACAGCATCAGCGGATGGCATTGCCGTGGCCGAATACTGGGCCAGGCAAGGAATTTAACTAGTTTTGCCATCGATACGCTAGGGAGAAGATGGGTTGACTTCCAAAAAGAAAACCCGGGGTCTTGGAATGCAAGGCAAAGAAGGAACATAGGTATAAGCATAAGCATAATCAGCCTTTGAATGTTCCTACTGCTGGGACTCAGGCCTCCTCTCTAGGAGAGGGAATGGGCCGTAATGCACCACGCGTGCCCAGCGCGGGTTGGTGAATGTCACATGTCTTCGCCTAACCATGAAAACAAAAAGAAATTCACTACTTATTCTAGACTATATAATAAAATAATTAACTTAACACAAAAAGCTCAAAATAACCACAAAATACAGCAATCCAAAAATAAATCAAAGACTACATGGCAGGTAATTAATCAGACAAAGTACAATATACCTAAACAACGAATCGAGAAACTTAAAATTGGTAAACAAATTTTATACAAACCTTTTGATATCGTTAGTGCTTTTAATGACTTTTTCGTTGATAAAGTACGTCCGAAAATAGGCGTTGACTGTAAGCCAAAAACATGCATGTCCTCCATGAAACATAATTCAATGTTTATGGCACCTAGCACACCACACGATTTAAATAAAATAATAAAGTCGCTAAAAAATACTAGCAGTGTTGGTTTTGATGGAATCGCCACGAAGGTATTGAAGTCTGTCTCAACAGAGATATGCGAACATTTGAGCCACATACTTAACCTAATTATTTGTACGGGTATAATTATATCCAAAAGCTTTAAAAACATCTATAATAAAACCTTTATTTAAGAAAGAAGATAGGGAGTTGATGGAATATTATAGACCTATTTCACTTATACCGGTTATTTCAAAGATATTCGAGAAATACATTTGCAAGGAGTTATATAATTATATGGAAAAATATAATATACTTTGCGAAGAACAAAAAGGATTCAGACAGCACAGAACCATCAATATGGCAATTTTTGACTTTTTGAATACTATTATGAGAAGCATGGATAAACGATACCCCATATGCGCTATTTATTGCGATATGACACAGGCGTTCGATTATGTACATTATAATACATTACTTAATAAATTAGAAATCTATGGCATTAGAGGTAACGTGCTCGAACTTATAAAATCTTATCTGGAAAACAGAACACAAATACCTGAAGTTAGCCGCATTAACATAGTTAACATACACGAAGAGATAATAAGATCTCGAGAACGTAAAATCTCATATGGTGTACTACAAGGAACCGTGATGGGCCCTTTTTTATTTATAACTTATGTTAATGATATGCCCAAGTCCCTTGAACATCCTATAACTATGTTTGAAGACGATAGCACAGTAACAATCCCTTGTATAAATGCTTGACGCACTAATTAAATGGCTAGACGAAAATAATTTAAATATTAATTTAGGTAAGACAAAGATAATGCACTTTAGACAACGTACTCCCGGCGGAACTAATCTTAACATCCATTACAAAAATGACAAAATTGACGAAGCAGGGGATACCAAATTTTTAGGGTTACAAATAGATTGCAATTTAAATTGGAAAGCACATATATATATTTTGTGTAAAAAATTGAGTTCATCTGCATATGTGTTAAATAGGTTATCCTCCATAGTAGATATCAAAACCCTCCTTACGGCTTACTACGGATTAGTTGAATCTCACTTGCGCTACGGCATCATTTTCTGGGGAAACTCAACTGATCGAGATATAGCATTTAAGGCCCAAAAAAGATGTCTCCGATCAGTGTTCAAACTTAAATCGATAGACAGTTGCGCGCCCTATTTTAAGCTACATAAAATCTTGACACTTCCCTGTATTTATATTTTGGAAGTAGCTAAGTTTGTTAAGCAAAATCCATCTCGTTTTGAACGCCTGGCTGATGTATTCCCAAGGAATAGGCGTGATAACAGCAAATTATGCCAAGTACCATGTCAAACCGCTTTAATGCGTAAGAGCATTTATTGCATGGCCCCAATTATTTACAATAAATTGCCGAGTGGTTGGAAAGCTTTAAATACAGCACAGTTTAAAAGTAAATTACGGAATTTTGTGTTAGATAAAACATACTACAGTGTGACTGAGTTCCTATTGGAGAAAAATATTTGTTGATTAGTGACATTTTTGACATCTTGATTTTGTGACATTTTGATTTTTGACTTTTTGATTTTGGACATTTTGATTTTTGACATTTTGATTTTTGACATTTTGATTTTAGATATTTTGGTTTTAGATATTTTGCTTTTTTGACATTTTGATTTTGGTATTGACATTTGAATTGTAATAGTAATGACATTTTATATAATCTAATGATAATGGTATAATATTTGTAATTGTAATGACATAATATATAATCTAATGATAATAATTTATATTTTTCCTTTAATACATACATATTAATTTAATTAAATTGATAATTTAACATTTAATAATAGTGATTTATAAATTGATCAAAAACATTTCTAAGTGTAATAACAATAATATAAATAATTTTAAATGTTTGCATGCCGAATGGTAAAATGTGGCTGAGCTGTAATGTAATCTTAAGAACTATGTATTACCCATATTTGCAAAATAAAATTCTATTCTATTCTATTCTATTCGAATTTTTGGTTCTAGGACATGCCGGTTTCCTCACGGTGTTTTCCTTCACCGTTTTGAGAGCAGTGGTGATGAAATAAATTACTCAAAGTAATGCGCCTGGCTGGGTTTGAACCCGCCGTTACCACTCGGCCACCACTCGGACTCAGTGGAGAGGCGTGCGAAGAGGTTAATTGGTGATCCAGATTTGGTTTAGTCCAATCTACAAAGCCTTGAGCACAGGCGCAGGGTAGCCAGCCTTTCGGTGTTTTACAGGATGCATTTTGGAGAGTGTGCGCGGGAATTGCATGACTCGATTCCACCATCGGACAACTCGTCGTACGGCGAGTATCCACCCTTACATTATTGAAACCTCTACGGTCCGAGCTAAGCGTTTCGCCTCGTCGTTTATACCGCGTACATCGAAGGACTGGAACAATTTGCCTGCTGCGGTCTTCCCGTCCGATTATAATTTAGGTGTCTTAAAGGCTAGAGTGAATAGGCTCTTAATTTATTAAGAGCCTATTCACTCTAGCCTTTAGGCGCACTAGTTTACTAGTGCGCCTCACCATCAACGATTGCATCACTGCTTACCATCAGGTGGGATCGCCGTCATGTACTAGTTTATATCAATTTTAAAAAAAAAAACTAGTAGGCGGTTACTAAGGTAAGATCAACAATGATTATTTTATATTTAAATAAAATGTAGAAAACTCGCGAAAAAGATAATAGTGAAGAACTCAAAGATACATTGATAATACTGTGTTTAAGAAAAAACTGTTATCCTCATTCCAATCAGGTTTTCGTCCTGGCCACAGTACAGTCACAGCCTTGCTTAAAGTTACAGAAGACGTCAGGAATGGCCTGGAGAACTCGAGGTTAACGGTGTTAGTTTTATTAGTTTTCTCCAATGCTTTTAATACCGTTGATCACGACATCCTTCTGGCTATCTTGTCTCAAATTGGGGTTTTTTCGTTGGCACGGGATTGGTTCTCATTATATCTTCGTGGACGTCAGCAAGCTATACGTGCTAATCAGAAGATTTCAGAATGGTGCGACCTGCAAACCGGCGTTCCACAAGGCAGTATACTCTCTCCACTCTTATTTTCTTTGTTTATTAATTCCATCACTGTTATCCGCAAATGCTCTTTTCATCTGTATGTTGATGACCTACGTGCAAACTGACCTTGACAATCTCGATGACTGCATCTCATTAATAAATGCTGATCTTCTGGCAATTAGTGATTGGTCAAGCAGACTTAGAGTTAATGCCAGGCAATTCTTATTGGTAGTTCATACTGTTTACGTAGCTTGGACACTACCCGACTACTGCCGCTTCTTTTTGGCAATACAGTTATCCCTCTCTCGCCAAACGTTAAATACCTTGGCTTATATATTGACGATAAGTTAAGCTGGAATAAGCATATTGCTCAGGTTAGCCAGAGAGCCTTCACGCTGCGATCTCTCTATAGATTCAAGAATTCCCTTCCATCAAGCACTAAAACCACTTTGGTCCAATCGCTTTTTTCACCTATAATTGATCATGCTGATGTTTGTTACTCTGATCTATCCCAAGAACTTCTAAACAAATTGGATCGTCTTCTCAACAACTGTATTCGTTTTATATTTGGCTTTCGTAAATATGATCATATTTCTTCCTTCCGGTCTCAGCTTAAATGGCTGCCTATCCACCACAGGAGATCCCTAATATCCCTCAGTATGCTCTTCACTATAATGAACGATCCTTGTGCTCCTGATTACTTGAAAAAATATTTTAAAGTATTGAGCAGTTCATAATCTAAACCTTCAAGCATCCAAAAACATACTTCTTCATATTCCTTCTCACCGTACGTTTATGGCTAATTCTTACGCTGTCTCTACCAAAAAATTCTGGAATGTGCTTCCCCTTGACATCTTAAAATTTAATCTTCAAGCGTAAAATTCGGAACTACTACTTGAAGTTCTCTCAACCTTAGTTGGGTCTTCGTCATAATTGTTATATTTTAAGTTCTCCTAATTACAATGATTTCATATTTATCATAGTATTTATTAGTTTATTATATTAGCATATACTATATAAAATCAAATCCAAATCTATTTGAATTTTGCACTAGGGCTAGACACAAAGACAAGCTGCGCACGGTAGCCAGCAAAACAAAGCTTTTGCACCAAAGCATCTTTTGTATGGACCCCCGTATCTTCAATAACCTTCCACCTTCATTCAGAAATATGAGCGACATGAATATCTTAAAAAAAACACTACTCGAATTATTGACAAGTAAATGTTATTACACGATAAAATAATTTTTAAATGACAAAACACTGAATCAGCCGGTTTATTAATACAAACCAAAAGCATTATAAATAAAGCACTATGTTATTGTTTTATAAAGTAATAAATTGTAATATGACTAATTTATAATTGGACCTAAATATTTTGCTAATTTAATTATATATATGTATTCAATGACAAGTTGATTTAATTGTTTTATTTATTAACTATGTACCAAATTAATAATAAGAATTTGGTATGCCTCATTGGCGAAAATAGCATAGCAGAACCTGTAACTAAAACAACATCTTATGAACCTATGATCCACAATAAATGATTCTCGTTCTTGGTTCAATGGATGGCCATCGCTATTCAGCGAAGTAATGCTGCGAGTGTTATGGGCACCTTTGCACCGGGAACGATCAGGCGCGGATTATTTATTGACGATTGACATTTAATTTAATTGTAAATAGTTCATTCTTTTATATTAGATATTTCAATAAATGATTTAAATTGAATTGAATTGGTACAGAACAACTTTGGTACAGAACGACCAAACCCGTCATAAAACGCTCGAGCTTTTAAAAAGGAGGTAACCAATTTGATGACGCTGTGTGTAGAGATGGGATGTAAATACCCAATTTGGGTATAAACAGGATATTTACCAGGTAAATACCCAAAAGCGTTGGTAAAAACAATAACCGCTACTTGCCTTTCTTTACACCGAATAACGGTTAAGGGCGGAATTCACCAATAAAACTAATCGCGTTTAGCCGCTGTCACTAGTGTCACTTGTCTGTATTTTTCTTTTGTTGTATTTTTACAAGTGACACTAGTGACAGCGGCTAAACGCGATTAGTTTTATTAGTGATCCGCCCTTAGTTAAATAACCACCATTTAGGTATTTATCCAGTTAAATACTCCTGCAATCGGGTACCTACTTTGGGTATTTATCGGGCAGAAACCTATCTTTAGCTTTAGCTGTGTGTACCAACTCAGTTCTTAAAATAACTCGTTAGTTGTTGTTGTCTATCTACAGTGAGATAACGTGCTCAGTTTGTTACAAAACCCGTTCTTCTGAAGTAGTGTGTTGTTTTATTTATTCGTAAACATTTTATAAACAAATACTTGTGATAATAAAGTTACAAGGTGTGTGTGATTACGTCTTTTTTTAACCGACTTCAAAAGAAAAGGATCTCAATTCGGTTGTATTTATTTTTTATTTTTTATGTTTGTTACCTCAGAACTCCGTCGTTTATGGACCGATTTACAAATTTTTTTTTCTCTTAAAGGATATGCTTTCAGATTGGTAGAACTTAAGCATTTACAGTCAAAAAGTAACATTTGATGAAGTGGAACTGATGAAAAAGACCAGAAATGGCCAACGGAACTTCATACTCGCATACATATTATGTATGTGAGTATGAAGTTCCGTTGGCCATTTCTGGTCTAATATCACAATGAAGATAGTTAAATTATATATATATTTATATATAATAGATTGATTAATTATATTGATTAATTACCTTCTTGTTTGGACTTATTAGAATTGTTATGAGATGGCTATAAGGTACTATCGAAATAATCTGATGATGGAGTCGGGAGGTAGGCACAGGAACTCCGTAATTAATCAATGTATCCTTGACGTGTTTGGGCTTATTAAAATTGTCATGAGATGCACTTTGGCTATAAGGTACTATCGAACTGATCTGATGATGGAGCCAGAAGGTGGAAGGTAGAAACAGGACTTCATAATAAAACAATGTAACCTAGCAGTGTTTGGTTTAATTGGAATTGTCATGAGAAATAGGCACTCTGGTTATAAGTGTATCGCAACTAAAAAGTGGGAAATAAAAAACTTTTTACAACAAAAAAAAAAATACTTCACTGAAAAAACATTAAAAGGATCAAAATAACTTTAATTTCGGAAGTCGGTATTAAATAAGAAACAAAGAGAAACACCGACTTCCGAAATTAAAGTTATTTTGATCCTTTTAGTGTTTTTTTTTTAGTAAAGTCGGTTTTTTTTGTAAAAAGTTTTTTATTATCTAAAAATATTAGTCTACAACCAAAATGCTACAGAGTGGCTATTGAGGTTATGGCCAGATCTTAGAAATTGATCACTTCATTTTATGGCCAAGTAAACCTGGAAATATTGCTCTAATCTTTGGGATGGGTCTGTCAAATGCCAGCTTGATGCCCTGGAGTCGCTTGAGAAGCGAGCCAAGAGGATCATCGGTGATGATGTAGCACTTGTTTTAATTTAGAATTAAAACTCCAAAGCCTTGAGCATCAACACCGAGTTGCAAGCCTTTTTAGGGTTCCGTAGCCCAATGGCAAAAAACGGAACCCTTATAGAATCGTCATGTGTCTGTCTGCCCGTCCGTATGTCACAGCCACTTTTTTTCCGAAACTATAAGAGCTATACTGTTGAAACTTGGTAAGTAGATGTATTCTGTGAACCGCATTAAGATTTTCACAAAAAAATAGAAAAATAACAATATATTTTGGGGGTTCCCCATACTTAGAACTGAAACTCAAAATTTTTTTTTTTCATCAAACCCATACGTAGGTCGGTCATCAAACCAATCATCAAACCCATACGTAGATAGGTCTTCAAAAATGATATTGAGGTTTCTAATATCATTTTTTTTACATACTGAATAGTTTGCGCGAGAGACACTTCTAAAGTGGTAAAATGTGCCCCCCCCCCCCCCCGTAACTTCTAAAATAAGAGAATGATAAAACTAAAAAAAATATATGATGTACATTACCTTATAAACTTCCACCGAAAATTGGTTTGAATGAGATCTCGTAAGTAGTTTTTTTTAATACGTCATAAACTGCAATTTACCTTTCAAGTTTGTACGGAACCCTTAGTGCGCGAGTCCGACTCGCACTTGCCCAGTTTTTATTTATTTATTTTTATTTGATATAAACCAGTGCTTGACTGCGATCCCACCTGATGGTAAGCAGTGATGCAATCATTGATGGTGAGGCGCACTAGTTTATTAAGAGCCTATTCACTCTAGCCTTGAAGGCACCTAAATTATAGTTGGACGGGAAGACCGCAGCAGGTAAATTGTTCCAGTCCTTCGATGTACGCGGTATAAACGACGAAGCGAAACGCTTAGTCCGGACCGATGAAGTTTCAACAACGTAAGGGTGGATACTCGCCGTACGTCGGGTTGTCCGATGGTAGAAAGGAGATGGCGGAATCAAGTCATGCAATTCCCGCGCACACTCTCCAAAATGCAACCTGTAAAATACCGATAGGCTGGCTAACCTGCGCCTGTGCTCGAGGCTTTGTAGATTGGACTTAACCAAATCTGGATACCCAATTAGCCTCTTCGCACGCCTTTCCACTGAGTCCAAAGCTGCTAGATGGCATTTTGCAGCACCAGCCCATATGTGACTGCAGTACTCCACACACGATCGGACCTGTGCTTTGTATAACATTTAGCCTGTCGGTTTTCTATCGATTAAACTTCGGTGAGTGTGTGTTGGAATTGCACAATTTAATTTCACCAAGTCCGTTCCATCATCGGACCACTAGACGTACGGCGTTGCGCCATCGGTACATGGTGGATATCCCACCCATACGTACAAAGCGTTCTGGGAACACATTCATAATGCGTACAGCTAAGGAGTGGAATTCCCTGCCGGAGTCTGTGTTTCCTGATTATCATTGAAATCCTACATCAATGATATGATAAGTGTTATTGAGAAATTTATCTTAAGATTTAGTTAGATAAATTCCTGAATGACGATGAAGATATAATCTACTTTAAATTTATATATTATTTATATATGTTTTTTATCTTAGCAGCTTTGTGTAATTTATTTCATCACCACTGCTCTCAAAACGGTGAAGGAAAACATCGTGAGGAAACCGGCATGTCCTAGAACCAAAAATTCGAAGACATGCGACATTCACCAACCTGCACTGGGCCCGCGTGGTGGATTACGGCCCATTCCTTCTCCTAGAGAGGAGGCCTTAGTCCCAACAGTGGGAACATTATAAGGCCGACTATGCTATGCTATTTATCTTAGCTGATATTTTTCTATTATTAGTTGCTGTTAGACTTTACCCGCGTGATAGTAAAAAAACCGGGCAAGTGCGAGTCGGACTCACGCCCTGAGGGTTCCGTACAAACTTACCTATGAAAACACTTCGATTCCCGAATTGAGTTACGAAGATTTTTCCGAATCGCAATTTTTTTTTGTGACGTGATTACAAATTTACAGTTTTTAGAGTTTTTTCCTATACTTGTGCTATAAGACCCTGCTTTATGCCAAAGGAGACAATTTTTTTTGTTTGGGGAATAGGCCCACCACAAATTGTGGCGTATAGCAATGAAATGCACGTTAGTTTATTCCTTATAATCTCTAGATTACATTGGTAAAATTAGCAAAACTTTATGTAACTGGAGTACCGTGAAATACGACAGTCAAAACATGACTCTCTTATTAACCTAAAATCTCACAAGAGCGATTGTCTAATGAGTGGACAGGTCTCCTTGGTATTTTAAGTTAAAATAGTGCACTGTTCAATAATATCCATACATATAATAAAACAGTAAAATGGTGGAGCGTTGGTATTAATTGGCGAAAAAACTACTGAACCAATCCTGTTCAAATTTTGCATACATAATCCTTATAGGCCGGGTCAACTGTTAGGCTACATATTATCACGCTATTTGCTATGGGGGGTGAGCAATAATCCAAAATGTCGATATTGAACGACATTTGCCAGTTCGATCCCCAGCTACAGTTAAAAATTTTGTCATTATTTTATCTTCTTTTTTGTAATAAAATAACTTTTACCATTTTTTCAAAATTAAATTGACATTTCTATTCGATATCTTCTAAATATTTTGTAAAAACTAATCAAAAGACATAATAAAATCAAAACGGCGAGTAAAATCACGTACTAAAATGTTGTAAATATTCCACACGCAATTTAGATACTCGCAACGCCATCTAAAGACTGAAAGTAGAAATAATGATGACAATGATAGTTGAACGTCATATTTGATAGATGGCATTGTGTATTTTACGTAATTTTCTGAGTGGCGGAAGAATGACCATCGCCCAAGTTTGCAGACAGTTTTATTGTTTAAAATTGGACGAAAACCGTTATGGTTAAACTGGAGTTAGACGGAGGCATTTTTAATCCTACTGCTTTTTTTCCCCATGGTTGTAACAAGCTAATTGACCGTGATTATTCAAGGGATACCAACCAAAGGCGATAAAAGTAAATACTTATATTGAATAAATATAAGTATTTACTTTTTATTGACTTTAAAATAACACGGCCAAATTTTCGGAAGGGGTAGCATGGCACCTTGCGTTGGAAGGCCCCCAGGTGGACCGATGACCTGGTGAGGATCGCGGGAATCCGATGGATGCGAGACGCACAGGACCGGTAATTATGGTAACACTTGGGGAGGCCTATGTCCAACAGTGGACGTCTTTCGGCTGAAATGATAATGATAATGATGGCACCTTTATTTTTCTTTTTTTAAGGGTGGAAGTCATCCAATGACTTCTCCCACTCTGGTCGGAGCGGGAAGGCGTATCAAACTTTTACTGACTAAAACCACACCTGTGTCCTTCAGTTGCCCTTTGCAACATCTCTTTGAGGAGCGCGTGGATCACTACGCGCTGTAGGCGACTGGGCTCGGTCCGGTCAATTACCGGACGGCCGGACGGCTGTGGATGACCCATTGCTGGATGTCCGCGAGCCCGCGTCTACCGTGGCTGGTCGTCGGGGTCAGAATCTTGGCTCGGCGTGAGGACGTTCGTTTCCTCACGCGTGCGGCCTCCTCCTTCACTAGCATAACGGCTTTGCAGAAGGAGGCAATCACCTGCCATTCCTCCTGCCATTCCTCCTCGCTCTAGACCATAGCCCAAAGTCACAAGGCCCGGCGCGAGAGGTGACTGACGCCGATTGCCTCCACGAGGACAACACATACCTCTGTGTGCTCCACTGTATCCTCCGGGATGATGGCACCTTGCGGCCTAATAATGGTGTGTTTTATTATTAGCAGTTACTGCTTCATATAAAACGGGGTCGAAAGGTTTGCGTTCCTGATCACAGTTCGACAACGTATGATGTATCTCAGATTCCTTGCAGCCTTACGTCGACATCCGTACGTTAACTCCTTTCAGTGAGAGGTGACCAACACTGGAACCACCCTCTGAGGGAGGCCAGTCTCAGGGATAACACTAATCGGCTGCTACATTTGTTTACCGGAATTTCATTATTTTATGAATACACAAGCTCAGGACTGTTGAGGGTGTTTCACGCGCTTTCTGTGTCGGATTCGGTTGGAAGTACCCTGATATTACCATTTTGCAAATCGCCCGGAGGACCCGTTGTAGCATGCGGTGGAGGACTATCCTGCTTGGATGAACCGCCGTGTCTTCATAAAGGCAATAGGCGTCAGTGACCTCTCGGTTTGGCCTTCAATATGCGAGTTCGATTTGACAGGAACACACGCGTTCAAGATTTCACCGAAATTCATTCAAAAGTTGGAGACTCTTCATAGGGTAGTTCCCACTATGGAATAACATTTGTCTGATATACGAGGACGTCAGTCAAATACACACCAAAAAATCCTAGGTAAATGAACAAGTAATTTTTACACCCCAAATGATCAAGCTGCAACAATCAATTCAAGCATGCTCTCGCAAATTCTTTATAAGTACTGTTGTGGAGGAAGATAGTTGATGATGATGGTAATTTTTGGATTCACTGGCTTTTTGGATTTGCACCATCAGTGCAAACGTTATCCAGCTGAAGGTCGGTGTCCCGATTATGTTCCTTCGTTTACCTCTACCAAAGCTGTCTGACGGCTTAAACACTTCAGTGAAAAATTATTGAGGCGAATATTTTACAGGAGGTAACTCTTTCGAACAATCTCGCAGCCTTAGCAGACATTGGCCCTAGAGGGCCCTATCCATTTGCTGACATCTCTATGAGTCGCGCGTAGATTACTACGCGCCGTCGATTCAGAATTGCTTTGACCAGATGATCGGACGGCTCCACCGCAATCGCCCTGCGGCTTTCAACACCTGGAGCATCGCTTCCCTCATCATCCCTCATAGTTTCAGCCACCTTCTTCGATCGTAGTGCTTCACTGAAGGAGGATACTGGTTGGCATTTTTTCCACTAATCGCCTCCATGAGGACACGGCGGCGCCGGCGCTCCTACCAAGCGGGACTGACTTCCACCGTAAGCTCCATCGTATTCTCGGGGCGATCCGCACAATGGTGAGACTCGAGTGTTTCTTTTCGCTGAATTCGATGCAGATACCTCCCGAAACACCCACATCCAGTGAGTCCTGCACAAAGAGAGGATGCCGTGACGCCTCTGTAGCCACTCCTCAAAGACAGGCATTACCGCTGCGATTGTGACGTGCTCACGGTGACAATGTTGTTTTGCCAGAACATAAACCAGAAACATACAAAAACTAGTGCCTTTTCCCTTGGGGTAGGCAGAAATGCCAACTGCTACGACCCTTACATACTCTTTCTATTCATTGACGTTCATACATCTGGATCTGGACGAGTACATAACATGTATTCTGAAGGTAATTTGCGTTTTTACCTTTAACAGTTTTATGTGAAAGTACAATAAATAATTACGATGCTTTCAGAATGAATTGCAAGTACAGAATGATTGTACAGTTTTACGAACTTAACGCAGACGAAGTCGCGGGCAACAGCTAGTACAGTATAAAACAAAGTCACGTCTGTACTACGTGACAGACTTTGATGTGATTTACACGATTTGATAGACTTATTCATGAAATGCGTAGATGTATTCATTTCGAAATAGCGCGGCTTTTGCCGGCCATTGACTGTAGATATAAAATAATGTGATGTGTTTTATGCTGGTTGTGTAAGGAGAAAAAAAAAACACATTATAGGTACATCACAAGTATTTATTACTGTTCATCATCATCATTTTCAAAGTCATCTCTTAAAAGCAGTATTTCATCTAAAAAAAGATGCAGGTGGCTCAACCTCACCTTGATGCCGCGCCCAAGATAAAAACCACACTATACACATCACATATGCACAGCAGCCAACAGTGCGTCTGCCCACTAAACAATTACAACAGTATCCAGCAAGAGCAGTATTCAACATTCCGTTGAAGTCGTGCTGCACAATTGATACAATGGCTTTGTGGATTATGCACTGTATCTACAGATGCCATTTTCATAAAATCTTTCGAATAAAAATACGAAAAGAACAGAAGAAACATGCAGCTATCTAGTAATCGGAAACAATAATAATGTTGTCTGTAGCGGTGGGCGTTTCAACGACGAACAGTTTTCGAAGACCGTTTTTTTGTTCTGCAACGTAACAACCGTTTTCCATCCTGCGACCAAACAGTCTTCGAATTACTGTATGCGAATTGTTATCTTACTGTTAAGACAATACGGTCGAAAATCCATTGCTTCAAGTATCACACTCGTCGCGTCGTCGTTTTTAAAACCAGTTATTGCAATGCAAAAGAATTTTATGTTTATAGTCATAAAGTTCATTTTTCATTGTAATAACTGGTTTTGAAACGACGACGCGACGAGTACAGAATTTATTACCGTCCTCAAACTAGTTGCGACAACGAACGTTTTCTGCAACTACTTCACTCAACGATAGTTTCGTCTTCAAACCAGTTGCGACGACGAACGTTTTCTGCAACCGTTTTTGTCGTCGCCAAAACGGTTACGTCTCGTCCATCTAAAATTCGACAAAGACCCACCACTAGTTGACTGTCAGTGTCAAACTGATTGAAACTGGACCACAGAGCATCTGCAACGGGCTATTAATTAATTACGTTTTGTTCCACGGTGATTTTTAAAGTAGGTACGTTACTTGATATTTGTGTTAACCGTTGATAACAGCATTAAAAACAAGTTTGCTGTACCAATTAATTATTATCTCTTGAAACGCATTTAAATCCGATGGCACCGCTGCGCACTGTAGTAACATTTTTTTTTTTCACGCTAAAATAAACTTGAAAACGCTCATAAACAAGCATTTTTTGCCGTAACACTTTTTTACTATTATTTCATTATTCCGGTTAGATTTCTATATAATTTTTGGTCTGTTAATTATAATAAGATGATCGCTTTTTCCATGTGTAATATGATTAATAAACGTAACCGTTTAATAGTGGGCCCAAAAAAAATTGTCTCCTTTCAGGATTCTAGGTCAACGGAAAGTACCCTATGAATTTTGATTTCCTTGAGAATGTCAAACACGTTTTTTGCGACATAAACGGCCGTATCTTTTTTTCTCGTTAACTCAAAAATTTGTTTTTTTCACAACTTCAAGGGACCGTAGACCTGAGTATATGGTTTTAATTTTTTAATATCAACTCGATACCTCTGCGCGTTCCCGAGGTAAAGGGTCTTGACAGACATACAGACACACGGAAAACAAAGTGATCCTATAACTCAATTCGGGAATTGAACTGTGTGTCATAGGTATGTTTTTTTTTTTTTATTCTTGATAGGTTCGCGCTTGACCGCTAACTCACCTGATGGAAAGCGACGATGCGGTCGACGATGGAGCGCGCTCACCTAGTAGTAATCCCTCAGTGCGCGATTCCGACTCGCTCTTGCCCGATTTTTTTTAAGGTGGGAAATCATCCAATGACAATTCTCCCGCTCTAAAACCACACTCATGGTCCTTCTTTGCCTTGCGTCCCAGGACCCTGGCTTGCCCTTTCGGAAGCTAACCCATGGTCCCGCTTGGCTTCGGCTCTGCTGGGCCTCTCCGGTTTTGCTAACATCTCTTTGTGGCACGCGTGGTACACTACGCGCCTCAAAGCGCCCATTGCTCGTCGTCAAGCTCATGCCTACGGTGACTGGAAGTCGAGGTCGGGATCCCGGTGGCTGGGGCGTGAAGAAGTCCGTTTCCTCATGCGTGCGACCGCCTCCTTTGTTAGCATTACTGTTTCGCAGAAGGAGGCGACCTGCCAGTCCTCCTCGCCCCTGACCATGACCTGTACCAAGGCCCGGCGCGAGAAGTCGTTGCCGCCGATCGCCCCACGAGGACCTAGCGGTTTCGCAGTTTCACCCCGGCGTTGCATTTCCATGCGCACATCATGCATGCGTGCAAGGACTGTGTGTGGTGTTGCCTCCAGGGGCCAGTCTGCTATTTTTATAAATTCGTCATTCCAACACGATCCCATTGTCATTTTGCTAAAAGTTCGTAATCTGCTAATTCATAACGATCGACCATTGATCGGTCAATGGTCTCGTACTAGAGTTGTGGTAGAATGACAATATCGAGCTTATTAAAAGCAATGACTGCACAATGACGTTCTAATGGTAGGTCACTAAACAAAGGAACTGTCAAAATTTTGGTAGATTACTGCATACGTCAGACATTCTTTTGTCAATATATGTTCGAGATTACCATTCTATGCCACTTCTTTCAATGGAGTGTCAGTTCCAGGTTGACCACTGGAAAGTCATTAAGACGCCATTATATGTATTAGTAGATTACGAAACTTGTCAAAATCAACAATAAAATTGTGAAATCAATAATAATAATAACCCCATCGCCGTATCTCTACGTTGACGTCGTGGTGGGGCTTGCGTGCTCCAATATACCCTAGGTCTGTATCGGTAAAGTTTGCTTTGCCGTAATATGCCTAGGGTGAGGGGCCAGACTAAGAGAGATACAATCCGCAGCGCAGTTTTGTGGCGAACTGTTGGGCATTAGCGACCCCACGGACCCGATTTCCCGGGAGAATTCTTGTTCTTCATCTCCGGCTTGCCTTTATTGGCCGGCCTTAGTGAAAACTGACGAGGAACTGAGCTCCCACCTCTCTCTTGCCTTTATTGGCTGGCTTGAGTGGAGATTCGCAAGAGCAAACGTGCTCGGGAGAAGGATGTATAATCCAGTAAGGTGCTGGTAGGGATCTTGACCGTACTTCCGGGATTGTCCTGATAGCCGTGGTATACCTCTCCACTCCTCAAGCACCTCAGGATATGTTGCCCTCTTGTTGCTACGTCACTTCGTGCTAGCGGCCGTTTTTGGGGGCCCATTTATTGAGTGTGCAAGTCACCCCCTGCCTTTTTTCGATGCATATTAATAACGTTGTTCAGGCAGGGGCCATAGTGTTGACATAGTTCCATGTTACCAGTCCACTTAAGACTCCAAAAACCATAGCCCTATTATCTTTGTTCTCCATATGTCGCAACAGTTTTTCAATAACCGGGGGTTGTCCTTGGGTGCACTAGCATAGCGCGTACAGGGATAATCGTCGGTTGGTATCATGTTCCATTATAATTATCTAAAGGGCCTCTGTGAGTTGGCTTCGGCTCCTCGTACACCTCCCAAAGGTCCAGGACCTCAGGGTCCTGAGATAAATAAAATAATAATAATAATATTCACACAACTATCACACAACGCCGTCTAGTCCCAAGCTAAGAAGAGCTTGTGTTATGAGTACTAGACAACTGATAAACATACTTATATATTTCTAAATACATACTTATTATAGATAAATTACACCCAGACACAGAACAAATGATCGTGCTCATCACACAAACATTTGCCCTGGGTGGGAATCGAACCCACGACCTCTGGCATAGCAGTTAGGGCCACTAACAACTAGACCAACAGGCCAGTCAATGATAGACCATTCTGACACTATTGTAATAGCAGACTTAAGGCCCAGCCCTCCTAGCCAAGTTACAATCGTATAGTTCGCGCTGATCGCCTCGAGTAGGCCACGCCTCCGAATCCTTTGTTCTGACCACGTGACTGAGCGTTGGGATGACGTCAGAACAAAGGAATCGGAGGCGTGGCCTACTCGAGGCGTTCGGCGCGAACGATACGATTGTAACTTGGCTAGGGGGGCAGATCTCATGGTGGCAGGCCAGCTAGGAGGCTTGCCGCTTCGCGGGAGACCGTGCGTGCGTTTTAGGTCCTCGGTGACTCTTTGAAACAATCTTGCTACCCACATTTGCGTTGCTTGAACTAGAGTTTCCTCCTTCAAGGCTGATAAGAACTTGTCTATCTATTCACAGATTGAGGTAAGCAACTTGGATGCAAAGAGTCGTATCGCCAAGAACAAGATGCTCAGAAACCCTCTCTATAGATACGGGAATGAAGACGGGAGAGTTCCAGCTCATCTCAATTTTGCTAAAGAAGTCTATGATAGCATGGTTAAAAATAAGGATATTGTAGCAATGGTGAATATACGTATTTTCTTTTCGAGGTTGATATCATCATAGATAGGTAAGTGTTAATATGGCCCAGTGGTTAAGACACCTGCCCTTTAAGCAATAAGGTTGCATCACAAAATAGATACGTAAGTACAGAAGTCAATCTACATACCAAGCACGCTCGAGCAACGCACACATAGACACCGCTCACGGACACGATATCTCGGCTCAATTCAGCTCAATGCGAGCTCGAGTGCTATCCGTTTGAGACACGCGTCTGTGAACTTTTTTTGTGGAAAAATGGGCTATCAAAAAAAAAAAATCTTATTCTAACTGTTCAGTGGACGGTTGTTTAAATTCAACATTAAACAGTGAATTGACGTTAAGTAGATATTTGCTTGTATTTTGATGGTTTTTTTTAACGTAACACAGAACAGGCCCCGCGCCCAGAAAGAGAAGATGATTTTGTGGCCATGTAATATTTTTACAATTCAGATTTGGTAGGCATTCACCGCGCCCGGTCGCACTCAGCGCTTCGATTCGGCGCGGCGTTCGGCGCCACACACTGACCTCCTTAGCGCGATCGCCGAGCGTAGGTATGAAAAGTGAAGTACATACATGAGATTTACTTCTGTACATAAGTATTTTGTTTTTGTGGCCTGTCATTATTTTATGGTTACCGCCATATTTTTTTTTTTAAATGCACACAAGTCTTTATCACAGACTGGTCAAAAGTACTGATCTCTGTAATCGGTGTATTTTTATTCTTTTTTTTCCCCGGCGTCCACCTTCCTTGACTATACGTCTAACTGTCCTTTCTGATGTTTTGGTGGCTTCTGCAGTTAGATTTACTGTCTAACCGCCATATATATTCCTCAATTAAAAGTTATCTGACTATTGACCATGCGGCCCTTAGTTTATCTAGGACATTACTGATAAACCGTGCCTTGGAAAGCACTTATGTCTTAATCTTTAACAGTCGTTACAAGTAGTTAGATGCCAGAACCACTACATATCTTCTTTAAGCTGTTGATCCCCGCATTAACGCCGGCGTTCACGCGCCTTTGTCTTACTATTGTGTCTCTAATTACGCACTCAAAAGGTTAAAATTAATAATATATACTCAAAAACCTGTTAGGTTAAAGGTTTTGTGACCTAGTCAAAATCATTTTTTGCAATGATTCTAGTTATAGCGTGGCCATTTAAAACTAGTCTTGATTAATCTACACTAATCTACACTAATCCAGACTAATGTACACTAATCTTCACTAATTTACACTATCTACACTAATAATATAAAGAGGTAAAGTTTTTTTGTTTGTTTGTAGGATTATATCTCTGAAAGTACTGGTCTGATTGCGAAATTTTTTTCACCGATTGAAAGCTGCTTTATTCCTAACATAGGCTATGTTTTATGTATGCGGGCGAAGCCGCGCGCAAAAGCTAGTAGGTAATATTCGTGAAAAAAAATCTTAACTAACTAGTTTATGGAAGAGCAGTGGTGGTCCAGTGGACTTACGATTTGTAGGTCATGGGTTCAAACCCAGCAGGGAGCATTACTTTGTTTAATTTATTTTATCACCACTGCTCTCAAAAAGGTGAAGGAAAACATCGTGAGGAAACCGGCATGTCCAAGAACAAAAAATTTGAAGACATGTGACATCCACCAACAGGCACTGGGCCCCTAACTAGAAAAAACGGAACCCAAAATATTATAAGATCTGGATTATTTAGCAGAGTGAGCAGATTAACAAACAGCACAGCCAGTGGCGGATTAGCCATGTAGCAAGAGTAGCAAATGCTACAGCCCCCCCGAAATTTGTGATGTGATAGTCACTTTACTTCAGACTTTCCTCCAAGTAAACTACATAACAGAAGATCTCTTAGATTTGCCACATCATCGTACTTTTGCGGAAGGCGGGCAATGGGTGGCCCGCCGTCCGACCGCCCGGTAACCATCCGGACCGAGCCCAAGTCGTCAACGGCGCGTATTGTTCCGCGCGCGCCTCAGGGAGATGTCAGCAAATCGTAGGGGCCCAGCAAGGTCGAAGCCTACTGGGGCCATGGGTAGTGTCAAAACGAAACCGGGGCCCTGGGACGAAGGCAACGAAGGAACAGGAGTGGGTTTTTAGTCAGTAAAAGTCTGACACTATCTCGCGCTCCGCCCAAGAGCGAGATTTGTCATAAGATGATTTTCCCATCTATATAAAAAAATTAAAAAAATAAAAACATCATCGTACGTTTTACGCAACTGATCTTAAAATCCACGGGGTTATTGGTGTCTAAAAGCCTTGTTCAAGCTAATTCTTACAAGGCACGAAGCCTTATTCCAATTAAAGAATGACTGAATCTAACCTCTCCAAAGGAAACTATTTCTAGTAAATCTTAACTGTTCAGCTTTTCTCTATAAATTCGTAAAGGCTTCGTCATCATCATCGAAAAGACAGGGAGTCTTTTCGATGATGATGACGAATTTCTGTATTATTTATCAGAAGAAAACCTAAAATATCCTAAGTATAATTTTCGAGATCACTTTGGTTTTTTTAGAATTTCGCCATTAAATCTCTAATCGTTCGGGGTATGCAAAAAACGATCATCATCTAGGTTTTTCCAAAAGTACTAAATTAATTAGTAGGATACTACTAATAAATTAATTAGTAGTAGGGGCCCCTTGGTCGAATTTGCTACAGGCCCCGTGCCTGATTAATCCGGTACTGAGCACAGCTTGTGTCACAGGCGTATAGTCATAGTCATAGTAATTTATTGGTAAGGGATTCTTACAAGTCATTTAAAGAATGTTACATAAAGTATGAAAACAAATGATTATGTACATAACAATGTCAAATAATAAAAAATGTCAAACAAATAAAAGAAAATACAAGAAATAAAAATAAAAATAAAATAATAATAATCGAAGTCAAAAAACAAATTAAAATAAAAGTCAAAATAATTTTCATTCAAATACTCGTACACGTCTCTCTATTTTTTCGTTCTTATACTTTAAGGGCCTGCGCACACTTGAGACAAGACTGTCTTAGACAGACTTGTCTACGAAAAGACTGTTTTGAGACGTCCAGTGTTGCTAACAGTTACACTAACTTACCACTAGAGTCAACTTTTAAAACAACCACCAGAAAACCACTAACAAAAAATTATCCCACACAAAATCGCAAAATTTCCCACTAAAAAAATGTGTGTTGTACGAAATAAAATAAGTAGGCATATAGGTTATTAGGTTCCTTTAATAATAAGTGATAAAAATTAACAATCAGTTGATCAAAATACCATTTGTGGGTAAATTAACATTAGTAGGTAATTCAACATACAAATTATACAATAACAGCTATGTATTCATTCGTCTTCAGGCGAATCGTTTTTGTTTGCACCATCATCGTCGGTATCAGATTGATAATTATGGATTCTATGGTGTTGATTTACACCCGAGTGATGGTATTTTAGTAAGAAATTGAATTTTGAAAATCCACTAGCTACTAACCAATATTTCGCAATTAAATGGGGGGTTAAAACCACCAGTTTTAGTGGAAAATCCACTAAGTTGGCAACACTGGCCGTACGCCGCTAGATTGTTTTGTCTTGATATCGTGCGCCGTGACGTAGACAAAACAGTCTTGTCGCAGAATTGTCTACGACGATGTCGTAGACAATTCTGTACAATTCTGTCTAAGACAGTCTTGTCTCAAGTGTGCGCAGGCCCTTACTGACAGTTACACAAACAAAAAGTACTTTTTCAATACACTTACTCGAAAACCCGCTCTTATTCCACCGCTTTTAGGCACGCAATAGACTGTTTTCCGCTCTAGTGCAGAAATAGCTTGTGCTGTCCCCCGCCACAATGTTATTACATGTATCGCATCAGGCTGGGCGCGCGGCGACCCCCACCAGGCGCCGGTCAACCCCCTTTATTCATTTCTTCGTAAGTGTATTGAAAAAAGTCGTTTGACACACGTGCAAATTTGTCACTGCAGCCCTCGGCTCCATAACACACTCGCCTACGGCTCGTGCGAATTCCACCTCGGTCGCAATGACAAACTTTCTGAACTTGTATCAAAATGTACTATAGCAACGCCTATCTCATCAACATGATGTTGCATTGCTACAAAGAGATCCTATCTCCATCAGTTTGGTTACCTACATCAACACTAACATTATAAATAAAGAGATAAATTTGTTTTTTTTTGTTTACAAGGCACCGTCTCTTATGCGCCTCATGGAGATGTCAGCAAATCGTAGGGGCCCAGCAGGGTCGAAGCCTACTGGGACCATGGGTAGTATGAAAACGAAACCCGGGGCCCTGGGACGAAGGCAACGAAGGAACAGGAGTGGGTTTTTAGTCAGTAAAAGTCTGACACTATCTCCCGCTCCGCCCAAGAGCGAGATTTGTCATTAGATGATTTTCCCACCTAAAAAAAAAAAACCATAAACAACAGAACACTGTATGAGTTTTGCTCGAATTAAAGATTTATTGTAATAGTGTTCCTCTCGTTCCAGCAATAGAAATAATATGAAAATAATTTTTCACAGATAAACGCGGACACAGAAGAACAAATATCATATGGAGAGTTAGCACAAATGACCGCTGATATCGCTCTCTCACTCACTCGTATAGGCGTTAAAAAGGGAGAGGTGGTGTGCATATGCTGTGAGAAGAACTTCGAGTATCTACCTACTGTTGTGGGGATCATGTGCGCAGGAGCAACTTTTGCTCCAATGGATCCAACTTATGGCAGCTGTAAGTGGTTTTTAGGGTTCCGTAGCCAAATGGCAAAAAACGGAACCCTTATTGATTTGTCATGTCTGTTTGTCCGTCCGTATGTCACAGTCACTTTTTCCGAAACTATAAGAACTATACTGTTGAAACTTGGTACGTAGATGTATTCTGTGAACCGCATTAAGATTTTCACACGAAAATAGAAAAAAAAGAATAAATTTTGGGGGGTACCCTAACTTAAAACTGAAACTCAAATTTTTTTTTTAATATAAAATCCATACGTGTGGGGTATCTGATCTATGGATAGGTCTTTAAAAATGATATTGAAATTTCTAATATCACTTTTTTCTAAACTGAATAGTTTGCGCGAGAGACACTTCCAAAGTAGTCAAATGAGTGTCCCCCCCCCCCCTGTAACTTCTAAAATAAGAGAATGATAAAACTAAAAAAAATATATGATGTAAATTACCATGCAAACTTTCACCGAAAATTGGTTTGAACGAGATCTAGTAAGTAGTTTTTTTTTAATACGTCATAAATCGTAAACCGCAATTTACTTTTCAAGTTTGTACGGAACCCTCAGTGCGCGAGTGCGACTCGCACTTGCCCTGTTTTTTAACCAATCATCAGATAATGTATATTCCTATCAGCTAATTATCTCGTTAGCCTCGCCAGTCACACATGTACATGGCAGTTGAGAGTTTGCCATGCTCACTCAAATACTCACTCTGATGGTAGCGCGTTGGATCATTCGGTTCCCTTCAAAATGGTTGAATTGAGTGGTGCTAATATACGCGTCATGTCCGTGAACGGGTGCTGTCAGTTGAGACTGGTCATCTTTTAGCTGCCAGTGGCTTATTTTAATTTCTATATTTAGAATTTGTTTTTTTTTCACTATTTTAGGGTTCCGTACCTCAAAAGGAAAAAACGGAACCCTCATAGGATCACATGGTTGTCCGTCTGTCTGTCTGTCTGTCAAGACCCTTTATCTAAGGAACGCGTGGAGGTATCGAGTTGAAATTAGATAATTAGAAACCTTAAATTAAGGTCTGCGGTCCCTTGAAGCTGTGAAAAAATACTCTCAAAGGAATCAAAATTCATAGGATATTTCCCGTTGACCTAGAATCCTGAAATTTGGCATAAAGCAAGGTCTTATAGTACAGGTATAGGAATAAACCTGAAAACAGTAAATTTGTGTTGTTACCTACGTCACAAAAAAAAATCTTTTTTGGAATTCGGAAAAATCTTCTCCAAAGACTCCATTCGGCAATTGTAGTTTGTACGGAACCCTAAGTGCGCGAGTTCAACTCGCACTTGCCCAGTTTTTTTTAGATTTTTCTCACATATTGGTAGCGACAAGAAACATGTAACCGAGATATTTATAATACACATAATTAAAAACAGTGTACATGGAGTTTCTTGCACACACTTCTCCATCTATAGAGATCTACGCTTTGGAATATACTGTATCGACATCTATTGCGTCACATAAGAACTAATCCTGCATCGCGCAAACAAAGTTCTCCGCGCGATTAGAACATATAAAAGAGCCCGAAATCATCTATCGGGCAGTAGCCCACCAGACATAACATCCCGTCTGGTTGGAGGATCCTCCCTTTTCAATTAGCATAATTTTTCTAACTGTCTGACTTCTTGACAATTCAAAAGTGCCTGTAAATGGTTTATTTGAAATAATTGCTTTGATTCTTGATTCAAGCGCTACTGTTAAGCTTGAGGTCCCGGGTACAGTTCTCAGGTTTTTTTCTATTGAAGCTTACTCTATAGCTGCCCGGAATTTGGAAACTGATGGTGTGATACCCCCGTACCTCGTAAAACGCTTAAAGCCGTCCTGCGCCTGATATCTTTCCGGTCGCGTCGGAATACCATCACAACACAAAGCGAATAACGGTGGCTTCTTTCGCTCCCTTTGCTCGCTCACTCTAGCCACCATAATACCCTTCCAACGTAACCGAATAGGTAACGTTGGAAGGGAAAAAAGAAAAATATTAAGTGTACGTGCTTCAAACGAATTTTTCAAAAATCAAACTGGCCGGTAACTAACCAAAACAAAGAATAAATGGGGTTACTGTTACTTTATCATAAAAAATTAAAGCTAAACTCCCTCGCAATGCTCGGGAGTCAATTATATAAATCCCTCACTGTGTTCGGAATTGAAACTTAGTAACTTTCGTTTCGTTCGGAATTCAACACGCCCGCAAATTTAAGACACCACTTTATCCCTTAGTCACATAATCTAGTATTATAATATTATCATGAAAGTATACATAATATTATTTTCCCTTAGAATAGTTCTCCACTCTCACTTGATCGAAGCCATGAATCTCGCCAGGAAGCTATATGAACTAGTTCAGGGCTCTAATCAAGTACTTCTTCATCCACAGTTCCTCTCCTCCATCGCGTCAAGATAGCACATCCAAAAGTCATGTTCTGTTCCCTCTCCGCATACAAAACTCACAAAGCAACTTTTGAGGAAGTCGGCAGCATCGAGAACTATGTTATATACGGGGACGAGGGAGCTGATGGTGCTGTACTCTTCAAGGTAATTTTTTTTAGGTTGTAAAATCATCCAATGACATCGCCCGCGCACTTGGGCGGAGCGCGAGGGCGTTCTTCGCCTTGGTCCCAGGGCCCCAGGTTTCACTTTCACACTAGTACTTAATGACACATTTCGCAGTTATCCCTACCGCTTTTAGGCACGCAATTTACTGTTTTTCGCAATAGTGCGGAAAAGTTCTGGAAAAAAGACTTCCAGTTTAAAATGGGAGTGGGTAGCTCAGATCAGTCACATGCACCCTGAACGTTGGGCAAGACTCTCCACAAAATGGGTGCCCGAGGATGGACGACACCGCCGTGGTTGAACTGGGAAGAGGTGGCGAGATGACCTGGATGCCCACTGCAAGGGCTGGTTTAAGGTGGCTCGAGGTAAGAATACCTGGAAGAAGTTTGGGGAGGCCTTTGGCCAGCATTGGGAAAGTATAGGCTAATTAAAAAAACACGTACTTTTCTAAGTTTATCTTGGATATTACTGACACCCCTTGCCTCGTTTGACATTCACCAATCCGCACTGGGCCCGCGTGGTGGATTACGGCCCATTCACTGTCCTAGAGAGAGGAGGCCTGAGTCCCAGCAGTGGGAACATTAAAAGGCTGATTATTTATTTATTTATTTAAAACTTTATGCACTAATGAAACATTGTACAAAGGCGGACTTAATGCCTTAGGCATTTTCTACCAGTCGACCTTAGGGAGAGAGCAGTGGTGGCCGAGTGAGAGCAGTGGTGGCCGAGTGGTAACGGCCCCGACTTACGAGTTGTAGGTCGCCGGTCCAAACCCAGCCAGGCGCATTACTTTGTGTAATTTATTTCATCACCACGGCTCTCAAAACGGTGAAGGAAAACATCGTGAGGAAACCGGCATGTCCTAGAACCAAAAAATTCGAAGACATGTGACATTCACCAATCCGCACTGGGCCCGCGTGGTGGATTACTGCCCATTCCCTCTCCTAGAGTGGAGGCCTGAGTCCCAGCAGTGGGAACATTAAAAGGCTGATTATGCTATGCTATGCTATGCGACCTTAGGGTGGTGCAGAGACATAACATGGCAGGTGCAACTAAATAGAAGACTGACAGAGAGGAAATAAGAACAATAATAAATATATACTTAGATATAAGATACATACAAATAAAAAAATATATTGAGAGAAAAACGAATACAACAAATCAAGAGTGTGATGAATCTACCAACTTCTTGCGAAAGTGTTCTCGTGCTTTCACTTTAAAGGACAACCGACTGGTTGCCGTCCTGATGTTCAGAGGGAGCGCATTCCAAAGGAAGATCGCCTGGACAAAGAAAGAGGAATGGACAAACCCAGACCGGTGTGTCGCGCATCGTAGAAAACGATTATTTGTAGATTATGCTTATGCTTTTGGAGGTAAGCGGAACAGAGAGTAAAGTCCTGCAAACCTTTGGGGGATGAACTGCTTGCGTCCGTAGGATTTACTTAGTTCTGACCACCCTACACGTGTCCCCTGGGTAGTGCTAAACGAGCAGTAAATACGGTGGTAGGCCATAGCATCGGCTGCCGGCTTAAAAGTTACCACCCACCAGACAAAGCCATGCCGCCAAGCGATTCGTCGTGTTCCGGCGTGATGTCTGGTGAAGCCGTATGGTGGAAGATGGGTCTGAGCAGTTGTGTTGTGATGTATACCGGGTATGATGCACCAGCTATTGTTGTGTCGGACGTTTGATCGTGGAGGGTAGCGGGATCCGAAGCACGGTGCTCCGCTGGCCGACCGTAGGTAGTTGGGGGCCCAAGTAGTGTGCCAGCCACACACGAAAGGCTGCCCCGCCAACTGCGAAAAATCCCAGGGTGGCCCCATCGTGCCGGTTGGCGACCGGGCGAGAGGACCCGATGGCGATCCCTGGGGGGGTTCGGGCGTCCCCGCAGTCTCCAGATCAACCCTCCATTGGCACAGCAACTCTGGTTGTGTTGTTGGGTTTAACATTGCATCACCTCGCTCAACTGCCATCTTCCATCTCTCCTATTCACTCCACACACAAAACATGAAAGGTAAAAAGAAAGGCAAGTGTCAACAGCGGATGCACGTCCTCTCATTTCAAGTGCACCTTTCTAATATTAGAGGGCTGCACTCCAATATCGATGCGGTCCACCACCATCTTGAGACTGACAAGCCACACTTGCTTTTCTTGACGGAGACCCAAATTAGATGTCCGTTAGATACGGCGTACCTCAACTACCCGGGATACTCACTGGAGCATCATTTCCTGCAGCGTGCCGGGGTCTGTGTGTACGTCCGTAATGACATCTGCTGCCAGCGTCTCCGTCACCTTGAAGACCCAAGTTTCTCTACGTTATGGCTGTTGGTGGACACTGGTATGGACAAAATTGTTTATGCCTGTGTCTACCGATCGCACAGCGGTGATCAGGAGACGACTCGGCTGTTCGACCACCTCAGTGAGGCCGCCGATAAGGCTCTGCATCGACACCCTGATGCGCAGCTCGTCGCTCTGGGGGACTTTAACGCCTGCCACCAAGACTGGCTTTTCCCATACCAGAAGACCGACCACGCTGGGAGAGAAGCGCGAAACTTTGCAGTATCGATGGGCCTTTCCCAGCTGGTTAAGCAAGCGACTAGGGTGCCTGATGTAGTTGGTCATACTGCCAATTGTTTAGACCTTCTGATGACCACCGATCCGGACAGTTTCCTCACCACTTGGAACTTCAGATCACTGTCTGGTGATGTCTGTTTTGTGCTTCTCCCCACCTGACTGCGACACACGCGGTGAACGGAGAATATGGCGTTACAGGTCAGCAGAATGGGATGAGATGCGGCACTTCTTTGCGTCTTATCCTTGGCAGCAGGTCTGCTTCTCTTCTAAAAGTCCGTCGAGCTGTGCGGATGCTATATCCGATGTGATACGTCAAGCTATGGAGTTTTTCATCCCTTATAGAGACGTACCCATCGGAGGCTCAGCTCGCCCATGGTTCAACGCCGATTGCGTTCAAGCTGAAGAGCGTAAGCATTCGGCGTTTCTCGCCTGGGTTGACGCTCGTGACCGCAAAGCTCCGGATCTGAGCTCAAAGAAGAGAGCTTTCAACCATGCTGCCAAGTCTTACAAAAAGGCACTAAAGAAGGCTCGGTTCGACCGCATTACCCATATTGGCACAAAGCTCTCTGCACAGCCGTCCGGTAGCAGAGCGTTCTGGTCCCTTGCCAAATCGATCGAAGAGAACTTCTGTAGGCCCACATTGCCTCCACTGGTTAAGCCTGATGGAACACTGGCTCACACGGCGAGAGAGAAAGCAGGTCTCTTTGCATCTCTTTTCGCCCATAACTCTCGTCTTGACACTAGCAGTGCTACTCCACCAACTCTACCTCACTGCAACACCTCAATGCCCGAGGTTCGCATAAGAAACAAAGAAGTTTTGAGAGCACTGTGTCGTCTAGACGTGAATAAAGCTAGTGGACCAGATGGTATACCAGCAATAGTTCTCAAGGCATGTGTGCCCGAGTTGTCTCCTGTATTGACGCGCTTGTATCGCCTCTCATTTAGGACTGGTATAGTGCCCAAGTCCTGGAAGCTTGCCAACGTGCAACCCGTGCCCAAAAAGGGCAGTCGTGCCGATCCTGCCAACTATCGGCCGATTTCAATAACCTCCATACTCTGCAAGATTATGGAGCGTGTATTGAACTCGCGCCTCATGGCATACCTGGAAGGTAACGATCTCCTCAGTGACCGACAGTACGGGTTTCGCCACAATCGGTCTACTGGGGACCTACTAGTGTATACCACTCACATGTGGGGCGAGGCCCTTGAGAAGAATGGAGAAGCGATTGCTGTCTCCTTAGACGTCTCGAAGGCCTTCGACAGGGTATGGCATGCCAGCCTTTTGAGTAAGCTTCCAGCGTACGGCATTTCCCCTGGTCTGATTAACTGGGTAAAAGACTTCCTAAGTGAACGGTCTCTCCGAGTTGTTGTCGATGGATGCTCATCAGAGCCCATGACGACCAATGCCGGAGTTCCTCAGGGGTCAGTTCTCTCTGCAACTCTTTTCCTGCTGCATATTAACGATCTGCTGATGCCCGGTATCTATGGGTATGCAGATGATAGCATAGTTGTAGAGAGATACCTGCCAGGTGCTCGGGCTAGTAAGGAGCTAATCCGGTCCGAACGAGAGGCTATGGTAGAGCGTACGAATGTCTCACTTCAGGCAGTCTCCATGTGGGGCGAAACCAATCTGGTAGGATTCAACGCCGCCAAAACACAAGCGTGTCTGTTCACCGCCAAAAGGAGTCCGTTCGCCTTGGCTCCTGCTTTTCGGAATGTATCTCTGGAGTGCACCGACCGCCTTCAGCTCTTGGGAGTTGAAATTTCTTCAGACCTCAATTTTGGGCGGTTCATTGAGTCCAAAGCCAAGGTAGCTGTTAGAAAACTAGGCGTTCTTGCAAAGGTCCGACGGTACTTCACACCGGGACAGCTTCTGATGTTATACAAAGCACAAGTCCGATCGTGTGTGGAGTACTGCAGTCACATATGGGCTGGTGCTGCAAAATGCCATCTAGCAGCTTTGGACTCAGTGGAAAGGCGTGCGAAGAGGCTAATTGGGGATCCAGATTTGGTTAAGTCCAATCTACAAAGCCTCGAGCACAGGCGCAGGGTAGCCAGCCTATCGGTATTTTACAGGTTGCATTTCGGAGAGTGTGCGCGGGAATTGCATGACTTGATTCCGCCATCTCCTTTCTACCATCGGTCAACCCGACGTACGTCGAGTACCCTTACGTTGTTGAAACTTCAACGGTCCGGACTAAGCGTTTCACTTCGTCGTTTATACCGCGTACATCGAAGGTCTGGAACAATTTGCCTGATGCGGTCTTCCCGTCCAACTATAATTTAGGTGTCTTCAAGGCTAGAGTGAATAGGCTCTTAATAAACTAGTGCGCCTCACCATCAATAATTGCATCGCTGCTTACCATCAGGTGGGATCGCAGTCAAGCACTGGTTTATATGAATTAAAAAAAAAAAAAAAAAAAAAACCTTGGTTGAAAAGGGAGGATCCTCCAATCAGACGGGTGTTATGTCTGGTGATAGATGATTTCGGGCTGTTCTATATATTCTAATCGCGCGTAGAACTTTAATTACGCGATGCACGATTAGTTCTTATGTGACGCCATAGATGTCGCTATTTGCTTATGCTTGCCTCGGAAACAAAGGGAATGCTCGTAAAACCGTTGGTTTCGATTGTCATTCGTAGATCTTTGATAGTCGTTAAAGATAGTCAAACGCCAGAAAGTCTGACCATCAGTTTATCCAAGGAGTATAAGTATTACCCAGTGACTGGATCGTGTAGATCTGATAGGCAGTTGCTCCATATAAAACACAGGTATTCTATATAGACCAAGACCAGGCCAAGGATGCCGACATAGCACGAAGAATCGCCAAACTTAAGCGGCAATGGGCAGGCCATATTGCTCGCAGAACAGATGGCCGTTAAGGCCGAAAGCTTCTGGAGTGGCGACCGCGTACCGGAAGACGCAGTGTTGGAAGGCCTCCTACAAGGTGGACCGATGACCTGGTAAGGGTTGCGGGAAACCGATGGATGCGAAAAACACGGGATCGTTCATTGTGGCGAGACTTGGGGAGGTCTATGTCTAACAGTGGACGTCTTTCGGCTGATATGATGATGATGATGATTCTATACAGCTGCATCCGGTAAGACGGGAAGTTGGGAAGACCAGGCTAGTTGGGAAATGACTAGGAAGATGATTGATAGTTTTCCGTTTGACTATTATCCCATCAGAAGAACGCTTAACATAACATAAACATAATGAGCCATAAAAAGTTCCCACTGCATGGACTTAGGCCTCCCCTATAGGAGAGGGAATGGGCCGTAATCCACCACGCGGGCTCAGTGCGGGTTGGTGTGGTGTGGTGGTGAAGCACGCTTGCTTATCATCATCAGGAAGATGTCCCGTTTTATTTGGAGTCGGCGCAGCACGTTTTTTTAACCGACTTCAAAAAAAAGGAGGAGGTTATCAATTCGGTTGTATTTTTTTTTTTTTTATCATCATTTTTTTTTTTTTATGTTTGTTACCTCAGAACTCCGTCGTTTATGGACCGATTTGCAAAATTTTTTTTTCTCTTTATAGGATATGCTTCCAGATTGGTCCTATTTTTTTCAAAATCCAGTTCTGATGATGGATTCCATGAGGAATCGAGGGAACTCCTCAAAAATTATAGGCAACTCTATGGTAATTTTAGTATTTTCATCAAGAACTTAAGCACTTACAGTCAAAAAGTAACATTTGATGAAGTAGAACTGATGAAGAAGACCAGAAATGGTCAACGGAACTTCATACTCAAATAGATATCACAATGAAGATATAGTTAAGCGACTATGACAATACAAATAAATGAATGATTCTGAATAGTTACGTTGAAAATGGTATCATCGAAGTGATCTGATGATGATGATGGAGCCGGAAGGTAGGCACTGGAACTCCGTAATTAATCAATGTAACCTAGCCGTGTTTGGACTTATTAGAATTGTCATGAGATGCACTTTGGCTATAAGGTACTATCGAACTGATCTGATGATGGAGCCGGAAGGTAGGCACAGGAACTCCGTAATTAATCAATGTATCCTAGCCGTGTTTGGGCTTATTAGAATTGTCGTGAGATGCTCTTTGGCTATAAGGTACTATCGAACTGATCTGATGATGGAGCCGGAAGGAGGAAGGTAGACACAGGAACTTTATAATAAAACAATGTAACCTAGCAGTATTTGGGTTAATTGGAATTGTCATGAGAAATAGGCACTCTGTTTATAAGTGTATCGTAACTAAAAAGTGTGAAATAAAAACTTTTTAGAAAAAAAAAATAACCGACTTCACTAAAACAAAAACACTAAAAGGATCAAAATAACTTTAATTTCGGAAGTCGGTGTTAAATAAGAAACAAACAATACCGAGAAACACCGACATCCGAAATTAAAGTTATTTTGATCCTTTTAGTGTTTTTGTTTTAGTGAAGTCGGTTATTTTTTTTTTCTAAAAAGTTTTTTTCTTCCATTCTGTCCTGTCATTCGTCACGCTATCACTCCCTTTTCTTTCATATCACTTCTCACACAATCCATGCATCTTTTCTTTGGTCTCCCTCTCCTCTCCATCCATCCACATGTAAACTCATAACTGTTTTAGTAACATGCGTTTCATCCCTCCTCTTCACATGACCATACCAAGACAAACGATTCCCTTTCAACTCTTCAGTCACTGGCGCCACTTTCAAACTTCCCCTAATATACTCATTTCTCACTTTTTCCATTCTCGTCACACCACACATCCAACTTAACATTCTCATCTCCGCTACGCACAATCTTTTTTCATCCGTCTTTTTCACAGCCTAACATTCTGATCCATACAGTAGTGAAGCATGCTTGCTTTTAAGTAAGTAACCTATTTACTCTTGACTTTGTTTTTCTTTCTTTCAAGGATTTTCTGAAGGAGACCGTGAAGCTTGAAGACTTCCAGCCAGTGCCTGTGAACGGATGGGAAGACGTGGCCTTCATAGTATTCTCTTCAGGGACTACTGGTCTACCAAAAGGCGCTCCTGTAAGGCATTTGGGTTTCTTGTTGAATTCGCAGGCTATAGTGCCGGATGAGTGAGTATTATAGCATTTATTTCATTATTACACAATTATTAACAAAACAAAAACATGTAGGATAGTAGGGTAGAGTAGGGTAGAGTAGGGTAGAGTAGGGTAGAGTAGGGTAGAGTAGGGTAGGGTATTTTTATTTTTAGTGATATAAACTTGTGCTTGACTGCGCTCCCACCTGATGGTAAGTATTGGTGCAATCGTTGATGATGAGTAGCATTAGTTTATTAAGAGCCTATTCACTCTAGCCTTGAAGACACCTAAATTATAATTAGACGAGAAGATCGCTACAGGCAAATTGTTCCGATCCGTCGATTTGCGCGGTATAAACGACAAGGCGAAACGATTAGTCCGCACCGTAGAGGCGTTAACAACGTAAGGGTGGCACTCACCGTACGTCAGGTTGTCTTGCCTCACGAAAGGCCATGGCGGCATCTAGTCAAGTAATTCCTGCTCACAATCTCTAAAATGCATCCTGTAAAATACCGAAAGGCTGGCTACCCAACGCCTGCGCTCCAGGGTTTGTAGATTGGTGTTAACCAAATCTGGATCACCAATCAGCCTCTTCACACGCCTTTCTACTGAGTCCAAAACTGCCAGATGGCATTTTGCAGCACCAGCCCATATGTGACTGCAGTACAACACCCACGATCGGAACTGTGCTTAGCATTATTGGTATTATTCGGTTCTCCGCAGTCAGAAGCAGCAGCTTATCCCTCGTGAACGACAGAAAGTATCATAAGTACTTGAACATGGTTCAGCCCATTATCATCTCTTTTCAGCCTAAAGACGTCCACTGTTGTACAAAGGCCTCCCCCAAGTCTAGCCACAACGACCGTTCTTGTGCGTCTTGCACCCATATGATTTCTGCGACCCTCACCAGGTCATCGGTCCACCTTGTGCGAAGCTTTCCAACGGAACAGAACCTTTCGGCCCCATCCTCCATCTTATCTGCGAGCAGTGCTCTGCCTACTCCCACTTAAGTTTGGCGATTCTTCGAGCTATGTTGGTAACCTTGGTTCTCCTGCGGAACTCCTAATATCTGATGCGATCATACACAAGAAAACTTTAGGCCTTCTGATGTGGCCCATTGTGAGCGACCACGTTTCAGAGCAATATGTCTTCACTGGCAATACGTACCAGTCGTAGGCTTTCATTGTCTGTGATATGTTGGACGAGAAGATACCGCGCAGCTTTCTGGTTTCCACGATTTTTAGTATAGGTACATATATAAAGGTTTTTTTTTTAGATGGGAATTAATCATACAATGACTTCTCTTGTTCTTGGGTGGAGCGAGAGGGCGTGTAAGACTTTTACTGACTAAAACCCACTCCTGTGCCTTCTTTGCTTTGCATTCCAGGGCCCCGGCGTTCACTTTCGCATATGGCCCCATTAGGCTTCGACCCCACAATTTACTGACATCTCGTTGAGGCGCACGTGGAACACTACGCACTATCGACGACTAGTGCTAGGTCCGGACGGTTACTGGACGGCGTGGCCCGCATAGGCGGGCTGGCACTAGCCGGGGATCATGGATGGCGTATCAGCTCCCACGATCCCCGGTCCAAGTGTGGGAGGGAACACCGAGGTGGTTTTTAGTCAGTAAGAGTCTGACAGACCCCTTCGCCTGCCCCAGGTGAAGGACATCCATGAGGATTTTCCACCCCGGCAACAAAAAAAAAAAAGGTCCGGACGGTTACTGGACGGCGTGCTACCCATTGCTCAACGTCCGCAAGCCTACGCCAACGGTGGCTGGAAATCGGGATCGGGATCCTGACGGCTGGGGCGTGAGCGCCGTTCCTTCACGCGTGCGGCCGCGTTCTTCGCTAGCTAGATACTTATTTGTTGGATTATCCTTGATGCAGAGTACTATTCTCTATCCATCCAGGTTCACAGGTGCAGGTGTCTATAATTCAAGAGAATTCTTCTACACATACGGTCTGATGTATGGACTTGCCTGTCTAAGAGTGGCTGCTACACTGGTGTACAATCCTAGCGGTGGAGAAAAAGTAATGCTGGAGGCTATCCAGAAGTATAAGGTAAATCGTTGTAATTTAACAACAATTTTCACACATGGACATCTAGTCCCAAACTAAGCAGAGCTTGTGCTATGAGCACTAGACAACTGATAAACATATATTTCTAAATACATACATGATATTATAGATAAATTATTACACCCAGACACAGAACAATGATCGTGCTCATCACACAAACATTTGTCTTGGGTGGGAATCGAACCCATGACCTCCGGCTTAGCAGTCAGGGCCACTAACCACCAAACTTACAGGCCAGTCATTCATTTAACTGTGTTGGGCTGGCCGACTATTGCTTTACAAAACATATGAAGACATGCAAACTTAAGACAAGACGTCTCTTATACAAGTCTGTGTAACGACAGTCGGATTCCATTTATCGATTTCTAAAAAAAAAGGAGGTTATCAATTCGGTTGCATTTTTTTTTTCTATTTTTTTATGTGTTACCTCAGAACTCCGGAAAAATATTTGCAAATCGGTCCATAAACGACGGAGTTCTGAGGTAACAAACAAAAGTATGATCGAAAAAAAATACAAGCGAATTTAGAAACTCCTACTTTTTTTTAAATCGATTAATTAAACAAGTGACCGCACCGCAAGAGTTCGCGCAAAAATATCAAACCAACTGGATGAGTCCGCTTCGCTTTGCTCGTCGCCGCATCGCACTCACGTGCACTTGGTCCCTTAGGCCAGCGCAATAGAATATCAATAGTGTGTTTCTTTCGCACCGCTTTGCTTTTAGATCGCTTTCCCGCTGAATCGTGTACATATATAACATTATTTTTAGTATATATGCGAAACCTGAATTTAGTTTTTTTAGAATCAATAACTGAATCGATTCCAATAATTTAAGACCAAAAATATTAAAAAATAGTCACAAGTAGGATACCACCGACACTAAGTACAACACAGGTCACGGCAGGTCATAGCGGGCATTAGGCGCAAGCGCAGCGCAGCGCTGGATGCGAGAGCCAAACAACCCCTGTTGCCCAATTGCCTGGAAGAAATCGCCGAGCTCGATAAGGCCACCAATTCAATTTGCAAATTTGTATTTTTATATAAATAAATAAATAAACCCCTCAGTCGCCCGGATGGCCCAGTGACCATGTATTTGTGCGGACAACTAGATAACATAACAAGTATAACTTTGTGATCTTTCATAATACAGTTATGAAGTTTTGTACATAGATTCTTTACATAAAAATACTAGACAGATGTATCGGGTTTCGCTTATATAGGACATAGCGTTATGTTGTTATGCTCGGAGTTTCCTTGCGTGATCGCGTCAGAAATGAAGATATCCGCAGGAGAACCAAGGTTACAGACATAACCCGAAGAATCGCCAAACTTAAGTGGCAGTGGGCAGGGCACATTGCTCGTAGAACAGATGGTCGATGGGGACGAAAAGTTCTGGAATGGCGACCACGTATCGGAAGACGCAACGTTGGAAGGCCTCCCACAAGGTGGACCGATGACCTGGTGAGGGTCGCGGGAATCCGATGGATGTGAGACGCACAGGACCGGTCATTGTGGCGACATTTGGGGGAGGCCTATGTCCAACAGTGGACGTTTTTCGGCTGAAATGATGATGATGATGATGTTATGTTAATATGACTTATTTAAATTTCCAGATAAAAATCTTGCAGCTAACACCAATGATCATTACAGAGATGATCAAGTCGGACATATTGGACAGCTATGACGTCAACTCTGTGGAGTACATCGTGTCATCAAGTACTTACATTCGAGAGGAGGCTGTTAACGCTATTAAACAGAGGTAAGATTTTTTATCAGACAGGGGTCTTACCATGAAATAAAGAAAGAAAGAAAGAAAGAAAGAAAGACAGACAGAAAGAAAGAAAGAAACGTTTATTCGTGCCTCACACAATCGTATAAACTAAAATTACACTTATCTTCTCGTCCAATATACCACAGTGTCTCAAGACGAAAGTCTATGACCAGTGAGCGGTGTCTATATGTGCGTGCTCGAGCTATTTTGTGGTTGGGTTGTCCCATGGCAGAAAGGTAATGGCGGAATCAAGTAATTTAAATATTTATTCATTATTATCTTTCAGGATACCAAATCTGGTGTCTGTTCTTCAGTTATACGGAATGTCTGAAGCTGGCAGTGTTTGCAACAACATGAACTGTCCCAAAGGTTCCAAGCCTGGCAGCTCTGGTATGCCCTGCTACGGATTTGTGATAAAGGTAAGAATTTTTCTCAATACACCCGCGTTGGCTATCTATCACGGCCTCAAGTCTGCTATTACAATAGTGTCATAATGGTCTATCATTGATTTCATAATTGTTGATTTTGACAGTTTTGTAATCTACTAATATATATTAATAATATGGCGTCATTATGACTTTCCAATGGTCAACTACTGACACTCCATTGAAAGAAGTGGCATAGAATCGTAATCTCGTACATATTGACAAATGAATATCTTATTTTGCACTTTAATGTATGAAGATATATATTTATTTTACTGTTAATTCACTCTAAATACTCATCATCACTCGTTTGATGGTCTATTAACAGTTCGCACGTGTTACTGGCAAAATTGTGGTGTCTCTTCCACAAAAGCCATTAATGAAGAATTGACGTTGAAGTCAAATATAACATCACCCTGGACATGATTGTCATGACTTTGCCACACACATTAAAGGCTATTACAGATATAGTAAACTGCTCAATAGCGACTTCAACTTTCCCCGAAGAATGGAAGATTGCCTCTGTTAGGCCCTTACCTAAAATTCCTAATCCAGTTGATTTTAAAGACTTACGACCTGTCAGCATCTTGCCATGTCTGTCTAAGGTGCTGGAAAAGGTCGTCGCCAGCCAATTAACTGTTTTTTTGGAACAGAACAACATATTACCAGACTTACAATCAGGTTTCAGAAAGCAGCGAAGTACCTATTATTATTATATTATTATTATTATTATTATTATTATTATTATTATTAATGTTCCCACTGCTGGGACTCAGGCCTCCTCTCTAGGAGAGGGAATGGGCCGTAATCCACCACGCGGGCCCATTGCGGGTTGGTGAATGTCACATGTCTTCGAATTTTTGGTTCTAGGACATGCCGGTTTCCTCACGATGTTTTCCTTCACCGTTTTGAGAGCAGTGGTGATGAAATAAATTACACAAAGTAATGCGCCTGGCTGGGTTTGAACCCGCGACCTACAACTCGTAAGTCGGGGCCATTACCACTCGGCCACCACTGCTCCCATCATTAATATGATATGCAGGCTAATGATTCGTCTTCGGTTTTGTGTGTATCGATGGGAAATGTTGCACAATAATACAAGGGATGATACATAGCTACAGTATGTGGGTGTTTGAGATTCCTTGGGCACGGTGTCCCGTACAGCTGCCTCGTTTCCTCGTGTCCGAGGCTCGGAGGTGCAGACGTGTCATGCGCGACACCGACGTTAACTCGAAGACCTGTGGGAAACGAAGGATGCGTTACGAGGTTTTGTATGTAACAGATGTCTTATTGTTGCGGTATTTATTTATTTGGTCAATTGTATTTGTGGTTACTTACCCCATGTGTCTGGCCCTCGCAATCCGGTAGATACATAAGCGTTCGGTGTCTGCCTCGCCATTCATCCTCCTTTTGTTGCAATGAATATTCATTATTTTTTTTATTTTTTTTTTTGTTGGCATCATGTACCCGCAACTGCAAGAACAAAAATATACATATTTTAACTTAATTCTAAAATAAACATACGTACTTGATTCTTGCTAGGAATAAGCGACACTTACCTTTTGCCATTTATATCTTCATAAATTTCACGATTTTAGGTTCACTTTACTGATAACGTTAAACAACACATAATAATCCGATCGAGAATTATATGTATATATTTATTTTTATTTTTTTAATCAAATACCCGACGTCGAATCACTTTCTGTTTTTATATAATATTTTTCGCTGGTTTGCTACTCGTCTGCCGCGCTCAGGCGCCAAATGCATAGTAAATGTAACTGGCACTGTATTGACGGCGCGGCAGTGGCTCGAGACCGGTTAACTTTTATCGTAATATACAATTATACCTACTAAAAGCTTTATTGAAGTTGGCGATATTTACTCTTATACATACCTACCTACACATCTAACACTAAACATCTATTTATGATTTATTACTTTGTATACAGTAATATATGCATAATTATATACTTATATATTTATTTATTTATTTAATTCCCTCATAAAAAACTGATTTTCATCCGTAACTACACTCTAAGGTTCAGTTGAAAACCATATACTCAGATCTGCAAACTCTTGAAGCTGTAAAAAAAACAAACTTGTAAGTTAACTACAAAAAAAGATACTTTCGCAAAAAAGATATATGACAAAAAACGTACATTTTGACACTCTCGAGGAAACCAAAATTGATAGGGTACTTCCCGTTGACCCAGAATCCTGAAATTTGGCATAAAGCAAGGTCTTATAGCCAAGTATAGGAATAAATCTGAAAACTGTAAATTTATTGTTACTTCACAATTTTTTTTTTGGGATTCGGAAATATCTTCCGAGACTCCATTTACAAAATCGTAATGAAGTATTTCATTATATGAGCCTAGTGTTTATTTTATTCAAAAATGATTATTTATATATGAAAAAGAAAATCACTTAACTAATTAAAATTACATAATATATACCTACACAATAACTCCTATCTAAAATATGGCGTCAAAAAATTCCTCCGCATCGCTGTCGACTGGAAGTGTGCCCAAAAGACTGGCGGCATTGCCACGTTGTATGGCAATGCTTAATCTCTGACCGAGGTAAAAGCCAGCCCTTTGGTCACGCGAAGTGTCAACTAGCCGTTTAGATAATTCTTTAAAAAGGGCATGAGCACTCGGACCCCACGGCCCAAGAGTCTCAACCCCAAACTGCTCAAAAATTTAGCTACCGACGAGGTTGTTATATTTCCGCCGCTTGAGGTTCTCCGCAGCCGCAGCGGCAGCACCAGCACAGCGCAACGAGCTAGGAAGATGGGATGGCGCAAGAGTGTCGACACAGGTAGCGTCCCATACTAAAGGCCTAACCTCTATCTTCCATGGAAATAAAGACATACCGTCCGGTCTCTTACCATCGTCGCGTGCCAGGCCAGACTCCATTTCGGAATTGAACTATTTATATAGGTAAGCTTGTACGGAACCCTCTTGGCGCGAGTCCGACTCGCACTTGCCCATTTTTTTACTTTGTGTTAGTAACCGTTGTGCTGTGTCTGCCCCGAATAAAAGTATTTTTATACATTCTTCTATTCTATTCAAATACTCAAATACTCAATTCTTTATTGCATTCCACAATGTAGACTTATGTGGTAAATATTTGTCAAAAGAAACAATCATGGACCCTGTCGGGCACAGCAAAAGAAGGATGTAATAATAAGCGGAGAAGAGGACTTATTTTCGGCATCTTAAAATCTAACTTAATCTAAATACATTTTTGTGAAATAATTAATCAATAATAATAATAATTTGTAATAATAATAATAAATAATGTCAATATTTAAAATGTAATTTGTAATAATAATAGTTAATAATGTCAATATTTAAAATGTAATTTTATACTCATTATTTATTCAGATCATGTCAGCCATTGGTGACTGACAACAAATCATCAAAATCAAATGACAACAGTGTGCCTTCTGGCATTTCGCGAAAACTGGAGCCCGTGTCTCACTGGGACGCCATGGCGGTGTAGCCAGTTCGCGCAGCCAAGAAAATGCACGCATTTCTATGGTGTCCTCATCTGGCCACTATTATTGCGTGGACCGCCCGGAGGACACGGTGGAGCACACGGTGGAGGTGTGCCCCGCTTGGGAAGAGCAACGCCGTGTCCTCGTGGAGGCGATCGGTGGCAGTGATCTCTCGCGCCGGGCCTTGGTACAGGCCATGGTCCGGAGCGAGGAGGAGTGGCAGGCGGTCGCCTCCTTCTGCGAAGCTGTAATGCTAGCAAAGGAGGCGGCCGATCGCGTGAGGCAACGGTCCTCACGCCCCAACCGCCGCCGGGATTCTGATCCCGATTTCCGACCACCGTAGGCGCGGGCTTGCGGACGGCGAGCAATGGGTGGGTCGCCGTCCGACCGTCCGGTAACCGTCCGGACCGAGCCCAAGTCGTCGATAACGCGTACTGTTTCACGCGCGCCTCAAGGAGATGTCAGCAACTGTAGGGGTCATCAGGGTCGAAGCCTACTGGGGCCAAGGGTCTGATTTTGAAAGGAAGACTCGGCCCTGGTACGAAAGGCAACGAAGGAACAGGAGTGGGTTTTTAGTCAGTAAAAGTCTGACACTATCTCCCGCTCCGCCCAAGCGCGAGGGATGTCATAAGATGACTATCCCACAAAAAAAAAAACGGCCACTATTGGTCATGGCAACATGACCAATAGTGGCCATATATTTTTTTGACATCATGATCAGGCTATGCCGCTTTGGCATCCGAGTGAGGCATGGCATACAGTAAAATGATTGTCGTCAGACATGATAGTGGCTGAACATTTTTCTAACTATATCTAAAGACACACACACACACACTTTACACTTTTCTAACTGCATTCGTATTTTTTCTTATCAGGTTGTTGACTTGAAGACCAGAGCACCTTTGGGTCCTAACCAGCTAGGGGAGATTTGTATCAAGGGACCAAGTGTAATGAAAGGTACGTATGTAGTTGTCATCATTTCAGCCAAAAAACGTCCACTGTTGGACATATAGGCAGTGACGGATTAATCCTTAATCAAATTAAGCAATTGCCTAGGGCATCACGTCTGGGGGGGCACCAGAAGAAGCACAAAAAAATCCGTCCTTAGGTCATCACGTCTCACTCTCATGTCACCAAAAACCACACCAAAAAAAGTTTCTAGGACTAACGGGTTTTAAGTTGACGGCACCGCGGCACCCCGCAAATCTGTTTCAATCAAATGTTATGTTTTTTGAGTAATTGTGCCGGCCGGCTTCTATGCATACGTAATAATTGGGGTTAAAGTATGAAATTGCCGTTTTATTGTAATAGGTACTTCGAATTGACATAAAACCTTCATGGTTTGAGATTTTTGAGTGAAAGTTTTTTCACATAGTAGGTACCTATGAAGTTCTTCTTTAAAAAAAAACATTTTACAAAAAATAAAATAACTGACAACACTAAAAAAAAAACACTAAAAGAATCAAAATATAATATAATATTTTTTGTTTCTTATTAAACACCAACTTCCAAAACTATTTTTTTTTTAAGTTTTTTTATTTTACACTTTTTAGTTGCGATACACTTATAACCAGATTGCCGATTCTCATGACAATTCCAATTAACCCAAACGTTGCTAGGGTACATTGTTTTATTATAAAGTTCCTGTGTCTACCTTCTACCTTCCGGCTCCGTCACCAGATCAGTTCGATAGTACCTTATAGCCAAAGTGCATCTCATGACAATTCTAATAAGCCCAAACACAGCTAGGATACATTGATTAATTACGGGGTTCCTGTGCCTACCTTCCAGCTCCATCATCAGATCAGTTCGATAGTACCTTATAGCCAAAGTGCATCTCATGACAATTCCAATAAGCCCAAACACGGCGAGATTACATTGATTAATTACGGAGTTCTTGTACCTACCTTCCGGCTCCATCATCATCACTAGTTCACTTTGATGATACCATTTTCAACATAACTAATGAGAACCATTTATTTGTTTGTATTGTCGTAGTCGCTTAACTATCTACTTGTGATATCTACGTGAGTATGAAGTTCCGTTGGTCTTTTCCGGTCTTCTTCATCAGTTTCACTTCATCAAATGTTACTTTTTGACTGCAAATGCTTAAGTCCTCGATGAAAATACCAAAATAACTATATGGTTGCCTATAATATTTGAGGAGTTCCCTCGATTCCTCATGGATTCATCATGAAAACTGGATTTAAAAAAAAAATAGAACCAATCTGGAAGCATAACCTCTAAGGGGGAAAAAAATTGCCAATCGGTCCGTAAACGACGCAGTTCTGAGGTAAGAAACATAATTTAAAAAAAAAATCAAACGAATTGATAACCTCCTTCTTTTTTGGTAGTCGGTTAAAAAATGTGCAACATTCGATTATCGACATTCAGTTGTTTTTTATTCAGCTTAGACAAGAAAGATGGATACTTCGAAAATTCGAGTGATTTTTGAATACGAGTTCCGACGCGGAACTAACGCGGCAGAAACAGCTCGCAATATCAATGATGCGTTTGGAAAGGGGACTGCTAATGAACGCACCGTGCGATTTTGGTTTAAACGCTTTCGTGATGGATTTTATTTGAAGAACGAACCACGTGGAAGACCGCTCACACAGGTGAATAACAATGAATTGAAAGAGATGGTGGAAGCCCATCCGAGCCAAACTACCCAGGAATTAGCGGCATGGTTTAACGTTACCTTACCAACAATAAAAAAAAATTGAAAAATGGCTGCCTCATGATTTGACTGATCTACAGAAAGAAACGCGTGTTGAAACTTATGTTGCCTTGTTGAATCGATACAGAAATGAAGGAATATTGGATCGAATTGTGACATGTGATGAAAAGTGGATTCTTTACGATAACCGTAAGCGAAAAATGCAATGGCTGACCCCAGGTCAAACGCCGCAACAGTGTCCTAAAGCAAAGCTTACCAATAAAAAGGAAATGATAACTGTTTGGTGGTCTCAGCATGGTGATATTCACTATAGCTTTCTCCGATCTGGTCAAGCAATAACGGCAGATGTCTACTGTGCCGAACTCCGAACAATGATAGCAAAACTAGCAGTGAAACAGCCCCGACTCATGAATCAATCTTCACCATTATTGCTCCATGATAACGCGAGACCTCATACAGCACGAGAAACCATTTTTAACTCTACAGGAACTGTAATTAGAAACCATTCGTCACCCTCCGTATTCGCCAGACCTTGCTCTAACGGACTACCATTTTTTTCGTGATTTGGACAATTTTCTACTTGATAAAAAGTTTTCTTCTCAGGAGGCAGTACAAATTGCTTTCACACAGTTTGTCGAATCTAGATCACCTGAGTTCTATCTCAAAGGCATAAATGACCTTCCTATTAGATGGCAGCAATGTATAGATAATAATGGTAATTATTTTGATTAAATATGTTAAATGAAAAAAAAAACGAATTTCAATTTTTCAGTACAAATCGGCAATTTCATACTTTAAACCCTAATAAATAAATTATGCTTTGATTTTTATTGTTGTCGCACCTACTCCACTTCTAAGGTACGTTACACTTACATCTCATCACCTTATTTTACAAAAAACTAATGTTTTAGGCGGTAAAGGTTTAAAGACCGACTCTAGTTGACATACGGATAGGGGGGCCCACAGGCGTAGATTGCTTAGGGCATCAAGTAGTCTTAATCCGTCACTGCATATAGGCCTTCCCAAGTGTAGCTGAAACGATCGATGCTGTGCGTCTCGCATCCATCGGATTCCCATGACCCTCACTAGGTCATCGGTCAACCTTTTTTCAGGCCTTCCAATGATGCGTCTTCCAGTAGGTACGCGGTCGTCACTACAGAACCTTTCGTCCCCATCGACCATCTGTTTTGCGAGCGAGGCGTTGATGGGACAAAGTCAGGACTTTGCTTTTTATACACAGACTAGCTGTTCCGGTGAACTTCGTACCGCCTAATAGTAAGGATAACGCCATCTGCTGGGATTACCAGAACAGCATAATTCATTTTATAATGACATTTTAATTAAAGATAGCGTTGTATTCGGATTTTTTTATTCGTGATTTTTTTCCATTTTTCTCACCGATTAAACCTTCCCTGGACTATCAAAAATATTTCAAGACCAAAATTAGCCAAATCGTTCCAGCCGTTCTCGAGTTTCAGCGAGACTAACGAACAGCTATTAATTTTAGATTAGTTTAGTAAATAGGTACTAAAATTTAATCTGATTTTCGAACGCAATAGGCTCTTAAGCATAATCAGCCTTTTAATGTTCCCACTGCTGGGACTCAGGCCTCCTCTCTAGGAGAGGGAATGGGCCGTAATCCACCAAACGAGCCCAGCGCGGGTTGTGAATGTCACATGTCTTCGAATTTTTGGTTCTAGGACATGCCGGTTTCCTCACGATGTTTTCCTTCACCGTTTTGAGAGCAGTGGTGATGAAATAAATTACACAAAGTAATGCGCCTGGCTGGGTTTGAACCCGCGACCTGCAACTCGTAAGTCGTGGCCGTTACTACTCGGCCGCGACTACTATTCATATAACAATAGCCTCATAAGGCCCAACCTAAATTTAGGTCGATATGTTGACCCAATGTGCTAAAAATAGACTTTGCAAATAGTTGCGGCCCAGGCCTTTTTCTTTCTTTATTCTTTAATGCTTTTGGTTAAATTCTTTTAGGCGGTATTTCTTATACCCAAAGTTAACTATTTGATGTAATACATATGATGTAAATGTATTGAAATAATTTGTTCGCTGTGAAGGAAAACATCGTGAGGAAACCGGCATGTCCTAGAACCAAAAAATTCGAAGACATATGACATTCACCAACCCGCACTGGGCCCACGTGGTGGATTACGGCCCATTCCTTCTAATAGAGAGGAGGCCTGAGTCCCAGCAGTGGGAACATTAAAAAGGCTGATTATGCTATTATGTTTTAACAGTCCAGTTTAGATGATCAAATAAATCACGTTAACAGTTCGTGGTAGGGGCCTCTGGTCGGAGGATCTTCTCTTTTCAATAGAGATTTACGGCACTTTACATGCTGTACCACATACCTCAATAGTTTGTCGATACTGATAATAAGTTCGAGTTTTTCTGGGGCGGCTGCTGCTGCAGGTGCAGAAAGAGGTGCGTTTCAAACGGCGTAAATACAATAACCCCATCGGAGGTTATATATATTTGAGCCGTTTGGGGTTGGACCCCATGGTGTTGGTCGGGATATCAGCAAACAGCTGGTAGACTCTTCGCGTGACCACAGGGCTGGGTTTTTCTTCGGTCAACGAATCAGCATTGACATCCAGCGTGGCAATGCTGCCAGCGTTCTAGGCACTTTTCCCATTGACATCGATGTGGACAAATTTTTTGATGCCCTATGAGTTTTTTTTCTACCCGTTTGTACATATTATTATTTTCAGTTTGTATAAATACTTATTAAGTTATAATATTTAATAGTTAAGATGTATATATAAATATTAATAAAGTAGTTTTTTCAGCATATCTAAACAATGTGAACCTGGACTGCAAGGACGGGGAAGGGTTCCTGAAGACAGGAGACGTTGGCTACTATGATGATGATGGATATTTCTACATCATCAACAGAATTAAGGAGCTCATCAAGTTTAACGATATCAATGTGAGTTTACAACCTTTATGCTTGGTGAAAAATCATTCTATGACTACTCCTGCCCCCCTAGCCAAGTTACAATCGTATCGTTCGCGCCGAACGCCTCGAGTAGGCCACGCCTCCGATTCCTTTGTTCTGACCACGTGACTGAGCGTTGAGATGACGTCAGAACAAAGGAATCGGAGGCGTGGCCTACTCGAGGCGTTCGGCGCGAACGATACGATTGTAACTTGGCTAGGGGGGCTGATCTAGGGTGAATCGAGAGGGCGGACTTTTACTGACTATAATCCACCTGAATCATTCAGTTGCCCTTTGCGTTTTGAGACCACAGTTTCCCTCCCAGAAATACCCCGTGGTCCTAGCGGGCATCGGTCCTGTTGGGCCAGTACGCGCCGTCAACGACTCAGGTTCGGTTCGACGGGCGGACCGCGTGCTATCCATTACTTTACTCGCAGTCCACAAACCCTCGCCTAAGGTGGCCTGGGAGCGCCCTGCGACTTCTGAAACTTTTACCCTTGTTTTAATAACTCCAGAGTCTTCATTATCTGGTTATGGCAGTCCAACACTGAAGCCTCTCCATTTGCGACCAGCAACTTACCAGCCATCCTGCGAAGATAGACGCTGGGAATTTATCACTTTACGTTTGTCAATTTGTGGTTCCCACTTAAGGAGTCGTCCAGCTCAACAGCTATTGTGGTTAGCCCATTGCTCCTTCAACTTTTGACAGAACTTTTTCTTTACACTTCTGCCACAATCCTTTGAAGAATCTTTTTCTTAGGGTTCCGTACCTCAAAAGGAAAAAAACGGAACACTTTGTTGTCCGTCTGTCTGTCTGTCTGTCTGTCTGTCTGTTTGTCTAGACCCTTTATCACGGGAATGCGTGGAGGAATCAAGTAGAAATTAAAACCATATACTCAGGTTTACAATCCGCAAAAAAAATCGGTCGTGTTGCAAAAAACGTGTATTTCGACACTCTCAATGGAATCAAAATTCATAGGGTACTTCCCGTTGACCTAGAATCCTGAAATTTGGCATGAAACAAGGTCTCATAGCACAAGTATAGGAAAAAATCTGAAAACTGTTTTGTAGTTACATCACAAAAAAATACTTTTCTGCGATTTGGAAAAATGTTCGAGTCTCGATTCGGGAATCGAACTGTTGTCCTCGACCACTATCTCACCTGATGGAAAGCGACGATGTGGTCGAAGATAGAGTGAGCTTGCCTAGAAGTAACATATTCACTCATGACTCAAAGACCGCCAGGTTGTAGCTATCAGGAAACATAGACTCGGACAATCTTTAATTGATTTTACTCCGTTTCCTTTTTGTCAGGTTGTACCAGCAGAATTTGAAGCGTTGCTTCTGCAGCATCCTTCTGTCCGCGAAGTAGGAGTAGTGGGTAAGCCAAATCCGAAGCACGGAGAAGTTCCTGTGGCTTTCATTGTACTGCAGCCAGGATGTACTGCTACTGAAGAGGAACTGATAAAGCATTTGGATAGCAGGGTAAGCGGAATATACGTCTGTCTCCGATCAAGATCGGAGACTCTACACTCGAAGTTGTAGACGATTACGTTTACCTGGGACAGACAATCCAGTTGGGTAGGTCTAACTTTGAGAAAGAGGTCAATCGTCGAATCCGACTCGGCTGGACAGCGTTCGGGAAGCTTCTCGGTATCTTCTCGTCCAATATACCACAGTATCTCAAGACGAAAGCCTATGTGTGTCTACCAGTGCGTGTTGCCAGTGATGACATATGGCACTGAAAAATGGTCGCTTACAATAGGCCTCATCAGAAGGCTTACGGTCACCCAAAGGGCAATGGTCGGAGTTTCCTTGCGTGATCGCATCAGGAATGAAGATATCCGCCGGAGTACCAAGGTCGCCGACATAGCCCGAAGAATCGCCAAACTTAAGTGGCAGTGGGCAGGGCACATTGCTCGTAGAACGGATGGTCGATGGGGCCGAAAGGTTCTAGAGTAGCGACCGCGCACCGGAAAACGCAGCGTTGGAAGGCCTCCCACAAGGTGGACTGATGACCTGGTGAAAGTCCCAACGGCCATCTGTTCTGCGAACAATGTGCCACTGCCACTTAAGTTTGGCGTTTCTTTGGGCTATGTCGGTAACCTTGGTTCTCCTGCGGATTTCTGGGAGGTCTTCCAACGCATGCAGCGTTCCTCCTTCCGGTACGCGGTCTCCACTCTGAACCTTTTATCCTTCCGGGCCTTTCAGATAAGTAAATCCTAAAAATAAATTGGATGAATAAACAAATCTTCTGTTCCCAGGTAACCTTCAGGATGCGTCTAGCCGGTGGAGTCCGCTTCATCGACCGTCTACCACGAGGCGCTGGTGAAAAACTTGACAGAAAAGACTTGGTGCAGAGATTGATAGATGAAGATGCCAATTGAGACGATTAATTTTTATAATGTTGTAATTAGCTTTTAAGAAGAAATGTAAAAACATTAATAATATGCGTTGTCAGTTAGTTAATTTTATTGATGAAGTAAAGCACCATGGCAACGTCAGAATTTAGATTAAAAATAAAACACTTTATAAATATTTCACTTATTGCAATATTAATGTATGAGAAATATAGTGTTATGTTATATGGGCTTTTCGACAAGTTGGAATAGACTGTATGTTACTTTTTTAACCGACTTCAAAAAGGAGGAAGTTATATGTTCGGCTGTATGTATTTTTTTATATAGGTATGTTTTGTTAAGATCTGATCATGAACTGTGAATATATGGAACGGAACTCCTCATAGGATCACAGCAGAACTGTCGTAACAAGTAAAATTACTTTGTTTATACGATTAATCGATGACTGACTGAAGGATGAGGGGGAGGGGATACATCGAACCTAGCAGGGATCCCGATTTGTTTTACCATCTGTACCGATTTTTATCCAATCTGACCTGGGAACACTACTCAAGACCCATACATAGGACCCATGAAATCTCCAGTAGTTATTCATCATAATAACTTTGTTCATAATTGTACAGACAAGATCTTCAGTTTCCCAAAGAGGTCTCCGAAACGCAGCCAGGCTACAAACGCTAATTAGTCTACAACGGGCCCTTGAAGAAAAACCGAAACTACGTAAAGCAGACGCCCGCGCGGTCTCATACAAAAGTGCCCCGTTGCGGTGACCATGCATCGCGGGGAGCCGGGCCCCGCGCCTCTTTTGTTACGTAATAATAATATATTAAGTTCTTCATTGACACGACTACATGCACACCGTTAAAGTTGAATTAGCGACATTGCGTAGGTAATAATCCGGTTTCCACGACGGGGAACGTCTGCGTGAACACACGCGCTATATCACCGCTTTGCACAGTTTCAGCCCCTACTCTGCCATACCTCCTTGCGATCGTTAGTGTCAAGCATTACAGGTTTGCGCCAGTTCTCGTTAGCCAGGGAGAGCAGGGTGAGTATCTTATCCACTGCCTCTAAATCCCGATGCATATAGTAGGTCTTTAACTATGAAATTGCTTGAGACACATTGTTTCCACGATAGAACTCATATTACAAAATAATGCGAGTTTTCTTAGATTTCATACAAAAATGGTTATAAATACAGCAATATTACAGAAAATATAAAACACAAAGAAACCATAAATACATAATTTCGAAAAAAGAATAACGTACCTTTAATATAAAGTTTATTTGAACTTATAATTTCAAGTCAATCCAAAGATATAACACTTCAAAGCAACCCGTTTTAAAAAACGGCAATTTCATACGTTAACCCCTATTACTTCGTCGGCAACTAAGAAATATTTCCTGAGACTGTATATCTTGCGATTGTGGAGGATCTTAGCAATAAAGCATTTTAATTTGTATATTCATTACAATTTGACTAAGATATTGAACAGCTTCTTCTCAATAGCCTTTAGGGTGCTGTTGGAGCTCCCGCGATTCTGTAACACATGGCTTGTTTGCTGAAGCAGATATAGATAGCTTTCAAGCTATTATGCGAAAGAGAACAGCATCCCTGATGCGAAGGATTCGGGGGAGCACCAACAGCATTTTGCGGGTGATAGCTGATAAGCCAGATTGCCCCTTCCTAGGACACTGGACTCGTATGCTCAGCTGCAGGTCTGGTGCAGCGGGAAGTGGGCACAGTTATAAAGGGTGACTGGTAATTAGTGACCGATACTTAAACACGTGATTGTACTCATGATTACAAACAATTTTCCCAAAGAAACTTTTTTTATACTAATTAGTTTAATCACAATAACAAAACAGCTGTTTGAAACTTTGAATTTCGCGCGCGCGCCACCCGATCAGCTGTGGCGCGGCGCCCGCGCCCGCGTTATCGATGGCGTAAGCAATGTACCTACATGTTTCGGTAAAATAATATCCAAAGACTGTTGCTGCTGCTGTTTTGTTATTGTGATTAAATTAATTAGTATAAAAAAAAGTTTCTTTGGGAAAGTTGTTTGTAATCATGAGTACAATCACGTGTTTAAGTAGCATAGCATAGCATAGTCGGCCTTGTAATGTTCCCACTGCTGGGACTCAGGCCTCCTCTCTAGGAGAGGGAATGGGCCGTTATCCACCACGCGGGCCCAGTGCGGGTTGGTGGATGTCACATATCTTCGAATTTTTGGTTCTAGGACATGCCGGTTTCCTCACGATGTTTTCCTTCACCGTTTTGAGAGCAGTGGTGATGAAATAAAATACACAAAGTAATGCGCCTGGCTGGGTTTGAACCCGCGACCTACAACTCGGTAAGTCGGGGCCGTTACCACTCGGCCACCACTGCTCTACGTGTTTAAGTATCGGTCACTAATTCAGTCTAAACCAGTCACCCTATTTTTTTTTTTTCGGGTGGGAAAATCATCTAATGACATCCCCCGCTCTTGGGCGGGAGATAGTGTCAGACTTTTACTGACTAAAAACCCACTCCTGTTCCTTCTTTGCCATTTTTTTTTCCAGGGCCCCGGGGATCTCTTTCGCATCACCCATGGCCCCAGTAGGCTTCGACCCTGCTGGAACCCTACGGTTGCTGACATCTCCTTGAGGCACGCGTGGAACACTACGCGCCGTCGACGACTTGGGCTCGGTCCGGACGGTTACCGGACGATCGGACGGCGAGCCACCCATTGCTCACCGTCCAAACCAGTCACCCTATATGTATAGAGTTATGAATTAGTTTTATTTTATTTTAATGAGTACCTAATGTTGCTAATGTACTTTTGTAAGCACTACTAACCTAATACGGATGTATCTGTTATAAATAATAATCTACACTAATATTATAAAGAGGTAAGGTTTGTTTTTAGGGTTCCGTAGCCAAATGACAAAAAACGGAACCCTAATAGATTCGTCATCTGTCTGTCTGTCCGTCCGTATATCACATCCACTTTTTTCCGAAACTATAAGAACTATACTGTTGAAACTTGGTAAGTAAATGTATTCTGTGAACCGCATTAAGATTTTTACACAAAAATAGAAAAAAAAACAATAAAATTTGGGTGTTTGTGCCATACTTAGAACTGAAACTCATAATTTTTTTTTTCATCATACACATACTTGTGGGGTATTTATGGATAGGTCTTCAAAAATGATATTGAGGTTTCTAATAATTTTTTTTTCTAAACTGAATAGTTTGCGCGAGAGACACTTCCAAAGTGGTAAAATGTGTGTCCCCCTCCCCCTGTAACTTCTAAAATAAATGATGTACATTACCATGCAAACTTCCACCGAAAATTGGTTTGAACGAGATCTAGTAAGTAGTTTTTCTTTTAATACGTCATAAATCGTAAACCGCAATTTACCTTTCAAGTTTGTACGGAACCCTCAGTGCGCGAGTCCGACTCGCACTTGCCCAGTTTTTTTTTTTTTGTTTGTAGGAGGTAATCTCGGAAAAAACTGGTCCAATTGCTAATTTGACCGATAGAAAGCTGCTTTATTCCTGAGTGACATAGGCTATATTTTATGTATGCGGGCGAAGCTGCGAGCAAAAGCTAGTAATAAGATATTCAGTAAACAATAAAATTTGGATGGTTTGTTTTGTCTTTTAATTTATTTATTGGAAACAAAAAACTTACATACAATAAGAAAATACAAAAGCTTATACATATAATAATTCCTTAAAACTAAAATCACAAACAAGATGTCATTTTAACAATAGACAAAAGTGTAGAACTGTCAGAGCTCACAGAACACAGAGCTGTCTATGATAACTTTGTTTCGTTTAATTCAATTTAATTCAGTTATTTTTTTATAGCTTTATCTTTTTCTTTATTCATTTTTAAACATAATTATATCTATAGCTTTTTTTAATCAATTGGTTAGATAAATAAATGATCTGTCTGCTATTACAAAATATATTAATACAAATAAATAAAAACAGTTTAAAAAAGACCGTGTCTTAGGGCGGAATTCACCAATATAAAAACTAATCGCGTTTTAACGTTGGGCTCGCATAAGCGCGTTTAGCCGCTGTCACTTGTCTGTATTTTTCTTTTGTTGTATTTTTATAAGTGACACTAGTAACAGCGGCTAAACGCGATTATGCGAGCCAAACGTTAAAACGCGATTAGTTTTATTGGTCAATTCCGCCCTTAGACATAGACGCGCCAAAAGTGTACCATGGTGCGTCGATGTCTGAATGTGGGTCCATGGAGCCATCATAAATATGATTCTAGACCCCAGTGGTGGATTTTTTTGTCGGCGTAAGCCTAATTTTTCAAATAAAAATCTGTAAATTTTTATTCTTGTTATTGGATGGATGTTAATTTAGTTCAAAATAAAAAAGTTAAGAATTAAAAAAAAATAGAAAAACGCTGACGAAAAATTCTACCACTGAGGGGTCCAGAGTCATGTACTGGACCCATGATACACGTTCCAACGTCGATGTCAGAGACACGGTGTATGCTACAAACTTGGGTGTTTGCAACGATTTAATGACACCAACAACGGCATCAAAATACCTATTCCATTTCCCACCTGGCATTAGCACCCAGCAACCGTTTGAAAAGGCAGTAACACTATGTACTGGACCAGACTGCAAACGAACACGGGAAGGGCGCGGTTCGACAAACCCAAATATGAACATGTTGACAGAGGCACTCATTTTTGTATTATTTCCATTCCTGTGGTACGGGGTGTTTAAGACCTCGTTTGAAATCTATCATTATGGCAGCTAGGGGCTTATTAGACCGTGCGATAAAGCGTTTAAGAAACTAAGTTTGTTTTTTGCCTATATACGGTACGAGGTCAAAGTGACCCCGTATTAAAGTAGATACACCATTGCATTCTGTTTTAATACGGCATCTTTGATATATATGCATCTCTTTCCTAAACAAAACCAAATTGTAGTTACGGCCTCCGCACGGTAGAGAAGGCTATCTTTTTGACATTAGACATTATACGAGGCTTATTCGACCTCGTTCTGCACTGAACATGTCAAAAACCTCATTTGGGTGTACATAGCGGGCAAACGAGTGCGGGACGCACGCTGGCAACTTGCGCCATAGCTCGTTCGTACGAATAGCTGCAGTGCAACCCGCGCGGAAGTGGCTATCTCAAACTAAACGCGTTGTTATGATGGATCAAAGGACACAGCGATTCCCGAGGCAACGATGCAGTGTACGAACTCGCCTGAAGGGATTCGAGATGGCGGCGATGGGGCCTGAGCCCATTTTTCCGCTCCCCTTCAGATACCTACGCAATCTGGTAAAGAAACGCTCCAGAGATCTACACCGCAAACTATGGGTAGACTATAGTAAGTGCAGGCAGGTCAAAGAGGCGCTTCCCTTCAATCATGGCCGCTTAACAAAACAGGCTCTACGATTGACTAAACCTCAGCTGCGCAAGGCTCACTGGCCACTAAAACTAACCACGAGACCTTTAATAAGCACCTGTCTATCAAAGGAGTTACAGACAGCCCACTCTGCAGAGCCTGCATTGAGGAGTACGAGACAGCATCTCATCTGTTTCTAAGCTGCCCAGTGGTCGCTGGATACAGGGCAAAGTACTTCGAAAACCCTGACTTCTCGAAATGGTCAGTAACACTAAAGCGCTTCTGGCCTTTCTTGAGGAACTGTGGTGAATTGAATGACACATTTGTCCCATCCGTGCGCTTTAAACGTGGAGTTGCGGACACCAGCCCAAAATACAAAAGGTACAAATAAATACAATATGATGACTCAACTGCAGACAGACACAAATTCCGACGTTCTCCCACGCCGCTCCCCGCAACGCGCTGCCAGGCTGGCCTAACACTATTTCTCATAAATCTCAATTGGCATCTTCATCTATCACTCTCTGCAGCAATTCTTTTCTGTCAATTTTATCAGCACCGTTTCGCGGTAGACGGTCGATAAATCGGACTCCACCGGCTAGACGCATTCTGAAGGTTACCTGGGAACAGAAGATTTGTTTATTTATCTTAAAACGTTTCTTTAATAACACTACGACTGTCTAACTGCAGAGCTTTTTTCCCACTCCTGTTCCTTCGTTGCCTTTCATACCAGGGCCGAGTCTTCCTTTCAGAATCAGACCCTTGGCCCCAGTAGGCTTCCACCCTGCTGGGCCCCTACAGTTACTGACATCTCCTTGAGGCGCGCGTGGAATAGTACGCGCCGTCGACGACTTGGGCTCAGTCCGGACGGTTACCGGAAGGTCGGACGGTGAGCTACCCATTGCTCGCCGTCCACAAGCCCGCGCCTACGGTAGCCGGAAATCGGGATCGGCGTGAGGACCGTTGCCTCAAGCGATCTGCCGCCTCCTTTGCTAGCATTACTGCTTCGCAGAAGGAGGCGACCGCCTGCCACTCCTCCTCGCTCCCGGCCATGGCCTGTACCAAGACCCGATTGCCCCCACAAGGACTCGGCGTTGCTCTGCCCAAGCGGAGCACACCTCCACCATGTGCTCCACCGTGTCACAGTATACATATATGGAACAGTACGGAAACTACCTACAAATGTTCGAAACGACTCACTCACACAAACATACGCATCGACGAGACTCCTAAGCGTTTCTCGCGGTCCTGTCAGTAGCGAATGCTGCTTAGGAGTCTCGTTGATGCGTATGTTTGTGTGAGTGAGTCGTTTCGAACATTTGTAGGTAGTTTCCGTACTGTTTCATATATCTATACTGTGACCGTGTCCTCCGGGCGGTCAGGACTACAGATTTCTTCAAAAGATTCACTGCGACTCTGGCACGCAAAGGATAACTGAAGGATTACAGAACTTTTAGTCAGTATAAACTTAATTACTTGCGCCCAGACCACACAAAACACGGGCCACGGGCCTGGTCAAAAGATCCTTCCTTTTCAACGGAAGTTTGCGTGAGTTTACACCCTGTAACTGCACCCACATATTTCTAAACCATCTGTTGAACACAATTTTCGCTACAATGAGACAGTAATAAACACCATAATTTTCCTGCCCTATTTTACTTGCGGTCGGTGCATTCTGTCCTATCAACCGTCACTAACTTCCTTTTTTTCATACAACACACACCTTTATCACTCCTCACACAATCCATCCATCTTTTCTTTAGCCTCCCTCTTCCTCTACATATACTCATAACTCTTTTAGTAACACGAGTTTCATCCCTCCTCTTCACATGACCATACCAAGACAAACGATTCCCTTTTAACTTTTCATTTCTCACTTTATCCATTCTCCTCACAACACACATCCATCTGCGCTACATGCAATCTTTTTTCATCCATATTTTCTTTTGAGACAGTACAGCTTCTACCAGCGACTTTCCCCGCAAGAAAGTAAGTTTCTCCACACAAACTTTGGACCCCCGTTTCATCCCCTTAGAGGGTTAATTTTGGAAAATCCTCTCTTAGTGCTCGCTTAGTCATAAAAGAAAGAAAGAAAGAAAGAAAGAAAAACATTTTATTTGGCGGAACAAGGCGCAAATTTAAAACTAACAAAATATAAGTACATTATGTTGAAGAAATATGCGCCACATCCGCGCAAAACGGCCGAACGCTCAGCATAATGCCGTGACCACACGCAAAATGCGATGAGTCTACGGCGCTGGTTTTCAGCGTGGGCCGGTAACGGTATCGACATAAAGACGTCGGCACGGTATTGTGTGCTAATAGATTTGAATAAAGGAAACCTTGTGCAAAATTTCACGTTTCTAGTCTGTAGTTTCGGCTCTGCGTTGATGTGTCAGTCAGTCAGTTTCTCCTTATATATATATAGACTAGGTTTTAGTAATTTTGTAGGTTGTAGGAATTTTGGAAAATCCTCTCTTAGTGCTCGCCTACGTCATAAAAGGAAACCTTGTGCAAAATTTCACGCTCCTAGTCCCAGTAGTTTCGGCTCTGCGTTGATATGTCAGTCAGTCAGTTTTTCCTTTTATATATATGTAGATAAAACACTCGTATTGTATATATACAGCTTACCCTGCTATCCACATGGTTCACGAGTTCCTCTTCAGTAGCAGTACATCCTGGCTGCAGCACAATAAAAGCCACAGGAACTTCTCCATGGCTTGGATGTGGTTTTCCCACAACTCCTGCTTCACGGACTGAAGGATGCTGCAGAAGCAATGCTTCGAATTCTGCTGGTGCAATCTGTGACGAAAGAAATGGAGTAAAATCAATTAAAATATCTTTATAGGTTCCTTGAAGGAAGAATAGGAGTTAGAAGAATTGTCATGGAGTTTCTTACACATTCTTCTTCATAGAGATCTACGCTTTGCAATGGGCAGTTAGCATTTTTCTGACTGACTGACTTCATGACAGTTCAAAAGTGTTGTTTACATTCTTTGTTATTTTATTCGGTTTTAAGTGGAGCGAGAGAGAACGTCAGACTTTACTAGATATTATTATTTTTGATCAGAAGAACATTGCTCGCAGAACTAGGTCTACGGAGTTGGAAGGTTCTGGGGTGGCGACCACGTATCAGAAGACACAGCGTTGGCGCGGCCTCCCACAAAGTGGACCGACGACCTGGTGAGGATCGTGGGAATCCAATGGATGCGAAACGCACAAGACCAGCGGCCCAAGTCTGCTATTTTTATAAATTCGTCATTCCAACACGATCCCATCGTGATTTTGCTAAAAGTTCGTAATCTGCTAATTCATAATGATCGATCATTGATCGGTCAGTGGTCTCGATATAAAGTGTGGTAGAATGACAATATCGAGCTTATTAAAAGCAATGACGTTCTAATGGTCAATGGAACTGTCAAAATTTTAGCAGATTACCGCATACGTCAGATATTTATTTGTCAATACGAAATTACCATTCTATGCCACTTCTTTCAATGGAGTGTCAGTGGTTGACCATTGGAAAGTCATAATGACGCCATTATATATTTATAGATTACCAAACTTGTCAAAATCAACAATTATGAAATTAATGATTGATCATTCTGACACTATTGTAATAGCAGACTTGAGGCTCTGTCATTATGGTGACACTTGGGGAAAGCCTATGTCCAGCAGAGGACGTCTTTCGGCTGCAATGATGTTGATGAAATGTATACAGGGTGTCTTTCACATCGACGCACTAACGAATACCATGGATTCAGTACATGATTCTGGACCCCCCAGTGGTGGAAATTTTTGTCGGATTTTTGTATTTTTTTTTTTAATCTTTACGTTTTTTAATTTAAACTGTATAAAATCGTTATTCTAACATTTTTATTGAAAAAATATGAATGAATTACTTTTAAAATTAAAAATGTCATCGGGGTTGATTAGAATAACGATTTTATCTACCCCGATGGCTTTTTTATTAAATAATTTTTAATTCAATTTTTTTTTTAATTTTCTTTCTATAAATATTATCGGGGTTGGCTAGAATTGAGCTGTTGGTTAGATGTGAGCAGTGGTGGCCGAGTGGTAACGGCCATGACTTACGAATTGTAGGTCGCGGGTACAAACCCAGCCAGGCGCATTACTTTGTGTAATTTATTTCATCACCACTGCTCTCAAAACGGCGAAGGAAAACATCGTGAGGAAACCGGCATGTCCTAGAACCAAAAATTCGAAGACATGTGACATCCACCAACCCGCACTGGGCCTGCGTGGTGGATTACGGCCCATTCCCTCGCCTAGAGAGAGGAGGCCTGAATCCCAGCTGAATAAGGATTTTACAGTTTCAATTTAAAAAAGAAACAGATTTTGGTTTTAAAAATTAGGAAAAAGCCGACGAAAAATTCCACCACTGGGGTCCAGAATCATATACTGGGTCCGTGGTATCCGTTTTGCGTGGATGTCAAAGACATCATGTATATGGTATACTATATACTCACAGAGATATCGTTAAACTTGATGAGCTCCTTAATCCTGTTGACAATGTAGAAGTAACCGTCGTCATCATAGTAACCAACGTCTCCGGTCTTCAGGAACCCTTCTTCGTCCTTGGAATCGGGGTTTACGTTATTTAGATATGCTGAAAAATAAAACGGAATAATCATCAGAATTGGTAAGTTTCCAACTTGTCATTTTTCTCAAGCATCATCGACTATTTGGGTTAGATGGAAGGAGAGCAGTGGTGGCCGAGAGCAGTGGTGGTCAAGTGGTAACGGCCCTAACATACGAGTTGTAGGACGCGGGTTGAAACCCAGCCAGGCAGCATTACTTTTATAATTTATTTCATTACTGCTGCTGTCAAAACGGTGAAGGAAAACATCGTGAGGAAACCGGCATGCCCTAGAACCAAAAATTCGAAGACATGCCATTCACCAACCCACACTGGGCCCGCGTGGTGGATTACGGCCCATTCCCTCTCCTAGAGAGGAGGCCGGAGTCCCAGCAGTCATCATCATCTTCCTGCCCTTGTCCCGTGTTATTTGGGGTCGGCGCAACACGTTTTTTTCTTCCATTCTGCCCTGTTACTCGTCATACTATCACTAACTTCCTTTTCTTTCATATCACTCTTCGCACAATCCATCCATCTTTTCTTTGGTCTCCCTCTCCCTCTCCATCCATCCACATGCCGGAGTCCCAGCAGTATGGGAACATTAAAAAGGCTGATTATTCTGTATGCAGTCCGTGGGTTTCTTTTTGAGGTGGGGAATCATCCAACGACTTCTTTCGCTCTAGGGTGGAGCGCGAGGGCGTGTCAGACTTTTACTGACTACAACCACATATGTGTCCTTCAGTTGCTATTTGCATTCTAGGAACACGGGATTCCTATTCATTCCCCGTGAATCTAGCAGATATCGGCCATGCTGGGCCCCTACGGTTTTGCTGACATCTCTTTGATGCGCGCGTGGAATGACTTTGGTTCGGACTGGACGGCAAGCTACTCATTGCTCATTGATCGCGTGGGTGAACATCGCCCTGTGACTCTCAGCGCCCGAAGCGTCTCCTGTTTAGGCGGCTAGGACACGAGGATGTTCGCTTCCTCGCGTGCGGTCGACTCCTTCGTTGGCATTAGTGCTTCACAGAAGGAGGCGACCGCATTCCATTCCCTCTCACTGCAGATCATAGTCTGAACTAAGGCTTAGCACAAAAGGTTTCTACCGCTGATCACCTCCACGAGGACCGGCGGTGCTCCACCCAGGCGGGGCACACTTCCACCGTTTTTTAGTTCCGAGTTTTCCGTTCCATATCTTGGAAGTTCTCATCAGATCATAACAATATTTCTACGGGGCCAACTCGAAAGCATAACCTTTTAATCAAAAAAATAATTTTCAAAATCGGTCCACAATTGACCGAGAAATAATAATAAATTTGTTTATTTCTCCCACAAGATACATAGGTACAACAAAATTTCAGAAATCGGTGAACATACATAAATAAAAACATTCAGCCGAATATAGAACCTCCTTCTTTTTGAAGTCGGTTACAAAAGCAGACCCCAAGCTATTTGAGAAAGGGCTAGGGATATGATGAGGAAAACGTACCTTTCACGACACTAGGGCCCTTGATACAGATCTCCCCTCGCTGGTTAGGGCCCAAAGGTTCCCTGGTCTCCAAGTCAACAACCTAAAAGAAAAGAAATGTAGTTAGAAGACTTATTTCTATAGTTACAGTGGGGACTTAAATATTGGGCGTAAATAATAATATAATATTCCACAACTATCACACAACGCATTTTACAGGATGCATTTTGGAGAGTGTGCGCGGGAATTGCATGACTTGATTTCGCCATCTCCTTTCTACCATCGGACAACCACAATCCACAATTTTCTGCTGACGCAAAATCATGTGTGTGTAACTAGAGAATAAAGTGCAAGAAACAGTTTTAAAATACGTAATACCACAATTGTGACTTTTAGTGTTTAAGTAAACTAGATATATAACATTATATTTTTTTAATTATATTTTTCCCTATTTAGAGACTGAATGTTAAATATTGTTATGAATTTTATTGTCCTACAAAACCATAGTGTAAGAGCTTCTACCGTCTGTGATACAGGTTTGACCTAGTACAGACATTTAACATAACCATACCTTTGTAATTATCCCAAGGATTTTAAGTAACTATTTTACCAAATTTTAAATCTGAATAAATATATTATTATTATTATTCGTTTATTCATAATTATAACATGTAAATTATATTTTTAAATATTTCAATAAAAAAAATAAAAAAACATTTAAAAATATAAAAAACAGTGTCCCACCGGTATCGGGAACAGGGTCCAAGCTACCGGCGGTCAGGGCTCCAGAGAAAGGAACCTCCTGACAATACGAGCCGTGTCCAGGAGTACCGCTTTCTGGATCAAGCCCTTGATCCAGCCGCCTAACGCGAGCCTCCTAAGGTGTTGGTCGAGGCTCTTAGCTATTAAGCCATTGGCTGACACGACTATCGGTACAATGATCGCTGAGTCTACATCCCACATGTCGACAACCTCGCGAGCCAAATCAATATACTTGATTTGTTTGTCTTTCTCGGCTTTCACGAGGTTCTCGTCATGCGGAACGGATATGTCAACAATCATTGTACGCCTCTCTCTTCGGTCCACCACCACTATATCAGGCTTATTGGCTACAATAGTCCTGTCAGTGATGATGGACCGGTCCCAGTACAGCGTGATATCGCCATTATCGAGAACTGGGTCGGGCACATACCTGTAGTATGGCACCTCCGATTCCACAAGAGAGTAATTCAGAGCAAGTTGCTGATGGATAATCCTGGCTACAAGGTTGTGTCTATGCAAGTATTCCCCGTTAGCTAGACGAGAACAACCAGAGATAATGTGGCGGATTGATTCACCCGGTCGGTGACATGCCCGACAGATGTCAACCGTGCCGTCCTTCACAATAAATCTCCGGTAGTTATTCGTCATGATAACTTCGTCCATAATTGCACAGACAAAACCTTCGGTTTCCCCAAAGAGGTCACCGACGCGCAGCCAGGCTACGGACGCTAGTTGATCTACATCGGGCCCATGAAGGGCCCGGAAAAAGCGTCCGTGGAGTTCCTTACTCTGCCATACTTCCCTGCGATCGTTAGTGTCAAGCACTACAGGTTTGCGCCAGCTCTCGTTAGCCAAGGAGAGCGGGGTGAGTCCCTTGTCCACTGCCACTACATCACGATGCATACCCACGTCGGCGGTTAGGAAATATTCCCTGAGACTGCATACCTCGCGATTGTGCAGGGTCTTAGCATTTAAAAAGCCTCGACCCCCACACTTCCGCGGGATATACAGTCTCATGACCGACGATCGTGGGTGATGCATTCGGTATGCAGTCAGCAGTGTACGGACCCGCTTATCCAGGGCATCAAGTTCCGTTTGAGTCCATTTGAGCACGCCGAAAGAGTACATCAATACCGGCATGACCCAACCGTTGAAGGCGCGCACCTTGTTTCCGCCTGAAAGAAGGCTATTGAATACCTTCTTCAGGCGTCCAAAGAAACGCTCCCTCAACGTTTGCTTCATGTCAGTAGCATTGATGCCTAACGCTTCCGACATACCCAAATACTTATAGGTTTCGGTTGGAGAGAGAGATCTCAAGTTTATGGAATCCGAGAGTTGGGTACCCACGGATTCCACAATCTCCCCTCTCTTTACATGCATGACTGCACATTTATCCACACCAAACTCCATCCTGATGGCACTACTGAAGGTTTCAGTTACCTTCAGTAGCTCCATCAGTTGCAGATTGTTGGGGGCAAAAAGTTTCAAGTCATCCATGTAGAGGAGGTGAGATATAACCTGACCACCTCTCTTCAACCGATAGCCTAGGCCTGAATTCTCCAGCAGTGTGCTTAGAGGATTCAAGGCCAGGCAGAACCAAAGCGGACTCAAACTGTCACCCTGGAATATACCTCGCTCGATCCTTACCGGTTCGCTGTTCCTCTGGATATGTCGACATCCTGGATAGCGAAGGACCGTCCTCCATTGCCTCATACATGACATCAGGAAGGTGCGTAATGTTGTATCAATTTTGTATAATTCTAGCACCCTCATGAGCCATGTATGAGGAACTGAGTCGTAGGCCTTCTTATAGTCTATCCAACATGTCGACAGATCCTTTCGGGAACGCCGAACCTGTTGGCTAATGGCCATATCGATGAGGAGTAGCTCCTTAGTACCGCGGGACCCATTCCTACATCCATTTTGAGAGGCAGACATGATATCGTTATTATCTACATGGTGGTTAATCTTTGCTCTCAAAATGGATGTAAGAACCTTATAGACTGTCGGCAGACACGTAATCGGTCGATAGTTTTTGGGTTCCGCGGTGCTACCAGATTTGTGGAGCAGGTGGGTAACTCCTGTTGTAAGAAACTTAGGTAGCGAGCCAGACTCCAAGGCGGTCTGATACTGAGATGCCAAACGAGCGTGCGATCTTTGAAGCCACTTTATCCAAAAGTTGTGCAGTCCGTCCGGCCCTGGAGATTTCCAATTAGGCAACGGACGGACTGCACGGGCCACATCTTGGGGGCTGATTGTAATTGCCCCCATTTCTGGAATCGGTTCGCACGCTCGTTCGACCTCTCGAGTCCAACCACCTTCAGTATGACTGACAGGCACCGACCAGATGTTACGCCAGAACGAACTCATGGCGTCATCATCCGGAAGGCGCGTGTCAGTCACACCTTGGTCCGGCTGCTCCCAAGCCCTATATACCCACCTTTCATTACTCCGGAATGTGCGATTCTGGGTGTACCGCTCAACCCGCCGCTTATACCTTCGGATACGGTTTGCCCATGCGTACACCTTCTGCTTCAGGAAGTCGATGCGCTCTGTGACACAGGACATATAGTCTCGGGGGCTGATATCAGTCCCCGAAAACGCCCGTCTCACAAAGCGCATCACTCGTGGGCGAGTGTTGCCCTCCCTGAAGCAGATTAGTTTGCCGATGAGTGCTCTGGCCCCACCAATACGACGCTCGATCCTGCACTGCCAGGCTGGCACAGCTGGTTTTGGTCGTGTAGCTACGTCACTGTTTGGAAATTTGACGTGAGCTACACGACATGCCGCTACAGCCGCGCAGTACATTATCGAGTGTGTATCAGTGAGATCTTCGCAGTCATCAAAATAGTTTGACAACTGCGAATCCAGAGCAGCCACCAGCGCCTTATTCTTATTACACATGGGCAAACGAGGTAACCGTGGCCTGAGTTCAAGCGGCATGTTGCGATACTCCCGAATAGCACACTCCAAAGCACTCCTCAATTCGTTGCTACACTGGGTACTTACATGTGTAACCATGTCAGTGCTCTCCTCGTCAGCGTGGTTGGGAAGATGGTTGGACGCTAATACCTGTGAAGGTACCGCCGTCTGCGACGAAGAGGCAATGGCATGGCTACCCATTTCCGTTCGGAGGCGATCAAGTACAGTATCGTCCAACATATGATTACGCTGGATGACCCGCACCTGATCCGATAGTCGTTGGGCCGAAACGTTGACGGCTGGCTCAAGCACCTGAAACAAAGAGAGCATCCGAACACGGTACGCGGTCAGGTTGTTTCCTCCCTCTGTAGCCCCATAGTATGCGCGCATGACGTTTTCGTTAATCGATTGCGTCCATCGCATGCGCGACACACATCCGCCGGTAGCTGGGACCCTATCAGAGGCCGGTGGGCCTCGAGATCCTAAGCATGCTGGCGGCCGGCGTTCTCCCCGACGACGCGTAGGTGGTGGTGTCGTTGGCGGCGAGTAGTACTCGTCGCTCGAGCTCGACGCAGCTGCCACGGCCGGTGTCACAGCACTCACAGTGAGGCAGGGTTCCGGCGGCGGCGAGGCGGAGCTGAGCGACGAGGCCGGAGGTGGTGGGCGTGCTCGGCGAGCTGCAGCTCTTGTCAACATTGTTTCATCATTGTCGTATTTATTTTATATGTAAATATTGATGTGACATGAAATGTCATCAGCTGTCTTTCGGATTTTTGTTTCTTTTGATTTCATTTTGTAGTCTATAAATGCTTCGAAAAGTTTAGATTTTTATGTTTATTTAGATATAGATTTAAGTATAGATTATTATTATTATTATTCCGTTTATTCATTATTGTAACTTATAAATTATATTTTTAAATATTTCAATAAAAAAAATAAAAAAAAACATTTAAAAATATAAAAAATAGTGGATGTGATTATTATTATTATTATTATTAACCCGACGTACGGCGAGTATCCACCGTTACGTTGTTGAAACTTCAACGGTCCGGACTAAGCGTTTCGCTTCGTCGTTTATACCGCGTACATCGAAGGACTGGAACAATTTGCCTGCTGCGGTCTTCCCGTCCAACTATAATTTAGGTGCCTTCAAGGCTAGAGTGAATAGGCTCTTAATAAACTACTGCGCCTCACCATCAATGATATCATCACTGCTTACCATCAGGTGGGATCGCAGTCAAGCACTGGTTTATATCAAATAAAAAAAAATAAAAACGCCGTCTAGCCCAAGCTAAGCAGAGCTGGTGTGGTGTTATGAGTACTAGACAACTGATAAACATACCTATATATTTCTAAATACATACATATTATAGACTAGCTGTTGCCCGCGACTTCGTCCGCAAATAACCATTATATTTCTAACACAATTTGTTTTTGCGGATAAATCATAAAACAAAACTTTACTTTTCTTATAAAACTTCTCTGTAAACCAAATTTCTAGTCCTACTTTCAGGAGCCGAAATGTACAGAGATTCAGGACTGGTGACGCGGGAGCGAGCGATATACAGCTATCCGTGTGAGAAGCAGCTGTCCTGAGATCAACACCTGCAGCCTTTAGATTATTATTATTGCGAAGCATACGCTTACAGGGAACTGCACACGCTTGAATTAGAAGGGGTAATTGTGAGAGATTAGTGGTATTCGGGGTATAAACACTGTTTCCTCGACGCCACAACCCTTTAGAATTTCCATCTCAATAATATTTGAGAGATGACTTTGAGCTAGGCCCAGTTACATAGTTTAAGTGGAATTAAATTCCGTAGCAGCATGATCGGGACACCGACCTTCAGCTGGATAGTGTGCGCCGGGAGTCCACTTGCCGTTCCAATACAGAAACTCTACGGGATAATATATAGCGTCATCTTGCTCTACAACAGTATTTATAGAGGTATAGAAATACCACTTCGTTCGCATCAATTTGCGAGAGAACGCTTTCGTTAATTGCTGCAGCTTGATCATTTTTGGGTGTTAAAATGGCCCGTTCACACACCCAAGAATTCTCTTGTAGCGGTATTCGACCGACGTCCCCGTACACCAGACAAATTAGTTCTTCAATAGTGGGAACTACTTTGCTTAGAGTCTCTGGTAGGCGCACTTCAGAGCTCTCTTCTGGTAAGTTGCCTTCACCAAACTTTTAAAAGAACATCCATGATTTCTTGAGTATATCCGCCCAACTGAGCTCGCATGTTAATGGTCAAGCGCAGTCTGTAAACTCGTGACCATAGATTCGATCGTTTCAACGAAGCATTCACCTCGTCAACCCTAATTTCTCGCGACGCCGAAAATCGCAGCTAAACAAAACAGTGAAACCTCCCATCACATCTTGATTCCTGCGTATGTCCTGCAGGGTTCTGTTTACAGCCTTCACTACTTTTCTATTCGCCATAGTACATTCATCCCATACGATTAAAGAGCAATCCTTGAGTACCCAACCTTTGTCACAGTTGCGTGATAGCCCACACACTGGCATTTCGTTGCTCTCTAAATCGATGGGAATGTTAAACATTACGTGCGCTGTTTTGCCCCGTGGAAGCAGTGTGGCAGTAATTCCAGAAGAGGCAGTCGCAATCACTATTTTGCCTTGTCACCTTATTTCTGCAAGGATGCCAGTGGCAATGAATGTTTTTCCTGTTCCACCTGGAGCATTAATGCAAAATATTTTACCCTGGCTGAGCCTAACGCGACGATGTTAAAAATGCAGGGACATTTTGTTCTGAGGTGAGTCGTGATCATTGACGATATCACCCCGATTTCCTCGACCTTGATATGCCAATGATTGCGGAGCCGGTAATCCTTAAAGCACGTAAAAAGTCTTCGGACAGATGATGGCGATAATTTACCCACAACCGACCTTTTTTTTTTTCGGTGGGATAATCATCCAATGACATTCCCCGCTCTTGGGTGGAGCGTGAGATAGTGTCAGACTTTTACTGATTAAAAACCCACTCCTGTTCCTTTCCATGGCCCTTTATGGCGCACCGATATGGGCGCCGGCGCTGCGGAAGCAGCCGGCGGCCCGGTTGAACGCATGCCAGAGGGTCATGGCCATACGGATGGTGCGAGGATACCGGACGATTTCCCGCGAAGCGGCGAGCCTCCTTGCTGGACAGCCACCATGGGATCTGGTAGCAACAGGCCTTGCTCACATGCACGATCTGCGCATGGAGATGCAACGCCGGGGCGAAACTCTGCTACCGCGACAAGTCGCAGCATGGCGGACAGAGCTCCAGCGGGTTCTCATGGAGAAATGGCGACAGCGACTGTCGCGACCCAGTGCTGGGCACGCCACAATTATGGCGGTAAGTCCCTTCTTTGAGGCGTGGTTGGAAAGACCTCACGGCGTCCTCACCTTCCGCATGACGCAGGTTCTCACCGAACACGGGAAGTTCGGGAAGTTCCTGCACCGAATTCGTGCGGAAGCGATGCCCGGGTGTCGCCACTGTGTGGACCGCCCGGAGGACACGGTGGAGCACACGGTGGAAGTGTGCCCCGCTTGGGAAGAGCAACGCCGTGTCCTCGTGGGGGCGATCGGCGGCGGCGATCTCTCGCGCCGGGCCTTGGTAAGGTCATGGTCCGGAGCGAGGAGGAGTGGCAGGCGGTCGCCTCCTTCTGCGAAGCAGTAATGCTAGCAAAGGAGGCGGCCGATCGCGTGAGGCAACGGCAACGGTCCTCACGCCCCAACCGCCGCCGGGATTCCGATCCCGATTTCCGGCTACCGTAGGCGCGGGCTTGTGGACGGCGGGCAATGGGTGGCCCGCCGTCCGACCGTCCGGTAACCATCCGGACCGAGCCCAAGTCGTCGACGGCGCGTATTGCTCCGCGCGCGCCTCATGAAGCCTACTGGGGCCATGGGTAGTGTGAAAACGAAACCGTGGCCCTGGGACGAAGGCAACGAAGGAACAGGAGTGGGTTTTTAGTCAGTAAAAGTCTGACACTATCTCCCGCTCCGCCCAAGAGCGCGATTTGTCATAAGATGATTTTCCCACATATAAAAAAAAAACTCCTGTTCCTTCTTTGCCTTCGTTCCAGGGCCCCGAGGTTCTCTTTCGCATCACATGGCCCCAGTAGGCTTCGACCCTGCTGGGCCCCTACGGTTTTGCTGACATCTCCTTGAGGCGCGCGTGGAACACTACGCGCCGTCGACAACTTGGGCTCGGTCCGGACGGTTACCGGAAGGTCGGATGGCGAGCTACCCATTGCTCGCCGTCCGCAAGCCAGCGCCTACGGTGGCTGAAAATCGGGATCGGGACGGCGGCGGGGCGTGAAGGCCGTTCTCTCGCACGTGCGGCCGCCCCCTTTGCTAGCATTACTGCTTTGCAGAAGGAGGCGACCGCCTGCCACTCCTCCTCGCTCCAGACCATACCTTGTACCAAGGCCCGGCGCGAGAGATCACTGACACCGGTCGCCCCCACGGGGACACGGCAGAGCTCTGCCCAGGCGGGGCACACCTCTACCGTATGCTCCAACGTGTCCTCCGGGCGGTCCACACAATGGTGGAACCCAGGCGTTTCTTCCGCACGAATCCGGTGCAGGAAGCTCCCAAACTTACCATGTCCGGTGAGGACCTGCGTCATGTGGAAGGTAAGGACGCCATGTGGTCTTTCCAGCCACTCCTCAAAGAGGGCTTACCGCCATAATTGTGGCGTGCCCAGCACTGGGTTGCGACAGTCGCTGTTGCCATTCCACCATGAGACCCACAACCGACCTGGGTTTGTGACTCCACAAAATACTAAAATAATGGCAAACAAATGTCGCAGTCGTCTGGGGCTATCGGTGATGCTGGCCTCCGTCACTGTCAGTGTCGTCCCAGTGTTGATCGTGATGACGTTGGGGCCCGTACAGTGTGAAGCAATCATCGCAAATAATGACACTATCCATTATTGGGATGAACGGTGTAAACCCTTCCCAATGCGCTGTCTTTAAAGTGATGATAGAAGTTCTGAAGTTAAATTTAAAAATAATAAGATGTAGTACTGTAAAAGAAATCAATGAAGTTTTTAATTCGCTTTGATATTAATACGAATTGATTAATTTCTAGAGATACAAATAATACGTATAAAAACTTACTTCACAGATGAATTGTATTTATTCATTTTATATACATTTAAATCTAATAATAACGTAATTAAAACTAACTTACAAAATAAAAATAAAAGAAAACAATCACAAAAATTACGCGAGGTTCGAACTCGCAACATAGCAAACGCGGATCTGTCACTATACTACTGCGCCACGGTCCTTGCAGAATCTAGTTCTAAATAGCCGTTCTTAAATACACGTCATTGCTTGTCTGCTTGACTCCTTGTACAAAATAGCGTGATGATTTTCATTTTTGACCTTAAATTCCTATCCAAATTTTAAAAAAAAGTGTATTTTTTATCTCCGGTTCCATTTTAATATGAGTTTTGATGGGTTTTTACTGAAATATTTGGAAAAATATCGAATAAAAATGTCGATGGCAATTTAAAAATACATAAAAAGCCATTTTATTATTGTTCTGGAAATATCATTCTATATTATGTACAAAAAAACACTAAAACAATCACAAAAATATTAACTGTACCTGAGGATCGAACTTAGAGCGATTGTCGTTCAATTGGAACATTTTGGAATATTGCTCACCCCCCATAGCAAAAAGCGTGATAATATGTAGCCTAACAGTTGACCCGGCCTATAAGGATTATGTATGCAAAATTCGAACAGGATTGGTTCAGTAGTTTTTGCGCCAACTAATACCAACGCTCCACCATTTTACTGTTTTATTATATGTATAGATAAATTACACCAAGACACAGAACAAATGATCGTGCTCATCACACAAACATTTGTCCTGGGTGGAAATCGAACACACGACCTTCGGCATAGCAGTCAGGGTAGTGACCCTAGACTAGTGGTTAGTGAAAGTGAACCACTAGACCAACAGGCCAGTCAAAATACTGTAACCTTATTGATAATTACAGTTTTGAGCCGTTTGGGGTCGAATCGCTTGGGTCATGGGGTCCGAGACCGCGTCTCCTTTTCAAGGAAATTTCACGCCGTCTGATCGACACTTTGCGTGACCGTGAGAGGGCTGGCTCGTTCTTCGCCCAAAGAATTAGCATTGTCATTCAACGTGGCAATGCTGCCAGCCTTCTGCGGGGTTACCATGACGTTCAAAGTAAGATTGTTTCATTCTTATTTCAGTGTGGGTAAGAGACAGAGCTATACAGGTTGTCTAGCGCCATCATCATCATATAGCAGACTTGGGCCCCTAATAGATAGCGTTGGTTATCTATTAGGGGCCCAAGTCTGCTATTTTAACTTGAAAAAGGTCTTACCTTTATCACAAATCCATAGCAAGGAGTACCAGAGCTTCCTGGCCTAGAACCCTTGGGGCTGTTCATCTCGCTGCAAATACTGCCAGCTTCAGACATTCCATACAACTGGAGAACTGACACCAGGTTTGGCATCCTGGAAGAAGAGAATTCATACATGCAAGTGTTATTTAAAAGTATTAAAAATACTTTACAAAAAAAAACCGGGCAAGTGCGAGTCGGACTCGCGCACTGAGGGTTCCGTACACACTTATCTATGAAAACAGTTCAATTCCCGAATTGAGTTACGAAGATTTTTCCGAATCGCAAAATAAAAGTTTTTTTTTGTGACGTAACTACAAATTTACAGTTTTCAGATTTTTTCCTATACTTATGCTATAAGACCTTGCTTCATGCCAAATTTCAGGATTCTAGGTCAACGGAAAGTACCCTATGAATTTTGATTCCCTTGAGAGTGTCGAAATACACGTTTTTTGTGACATAAACGGCCGTATCTTTTTTTTTCGTTAACTCAGAAGTTTGATTTTGTCACAGCTTCAAGAGACCGCAGACCTGACTATATGATTTTAATTTCAACTGGATATTTTCCCGTGTTCTCGAGATAAACGGGTCTTGACAGACAGACAGACGGACAGCAAAGTGATCCTCTTACCTCTGTTTAATAGCTATAACAGCTTCTTCTCGAACGTAAGTGCTTGATGACACGATGTACTCCACGGTGCTGACGTCATAGTTGTCCAAAATTACCGACTTGATCATCTCCGTGATACTCACCGGTGCTAGCTGTAAGACTTTTAACTGAAAATAATGAAAAATTGCCTAATGAATGAATGCCTCGTTGCATTAAGTCCGCCTATGTACCACTACTGTACATGAAGTTTAAATAAATAAACTAGTTTAAAAAACTAAAAAACACGCTTTTAGCACGCACTAAAAATTACAAAATCCGCCATCTTGGATTTAAGTCACGTGACTATTTTTTTCGTATTCCTGACAGCAAACCCTTTCATTTGATACCCATATCATGGGGGTGCATTTCAAACAGCCCGTCCGCCATCTTGGGGAGGCCGCCATATTGGATTTGTAATGACGTTTCTTAGCTAGTCATGTATTGTCATCAGAACTCAGAGCGTGTGCAAAATTTCATCCTAATCGAAGACCGGGAAGTGGGTCAAATTAAGATTCCAAGATTTTCTTACATACATACTCGTAGTTAGTTACAAGTGAAGCTAATAAAAGCGTGTTAAAAAAATAAAATAAAAATATGGCACGTAAAGGATTTTGTTTCAGGCTTAAGGTTTAAGGAGAGGCGCCTCACCCGCCGGGATCCCGACTTCAATGTCCAGCTACCGTATACGGTGGGTGGAAATCGGGGCTTGTAGATAGCAAGCAATAGATTCTATAGCTCGCAGGTAACCGTCCGGACCGAACCCAAGTCGTCAACGGCGCGTAGTATTCCATGAGCACCTCAAAAAAATGACTGCAAAACCGTAGGTAGGCAGCAGGGTCGAAGACTACTGGGACAATAGGTTGAAAGGGAAACCCATAGTTCTGGAACGCAAAGCTAAAGAAGAAATATAGGTGTACTTTTAGTCAATAAAAGTCTGTCGCCCTATAGCGCGAGAAATCAATAATAAGAGATAGAATAAAAAAGAGTGTGTGTACTTATGTACACGCGTTAGAAGTTATACTTCTTTGGCGTATGGAAAAAAAAAAACTAAAATGCAGTAGTGATTAACGATAAATATTAAAATTAATCAATATAAACACCAAAATAATATTTATTTATTCACACTGTTTAATTGTACTCTTACGAAACACGTGTTCTAAATATAAAAATACTAGAATATACAACTTGAACATAGTTATCAATTTTCATGCATGCCACCTAGAACAAACTTCACGATGTAGAATTTAGGTGTCGGTGTGCGCGCGCATCGTAAAAATTCACTCTCATCATTTTTCTCTATCGCGCCAAAAGAAGTATAACTTCAATAATAATAATATTCCAGAACTAGCACACAACGACATCCAGTCTCAAGCTAAACAGAGCTTGTGTTATGAGTACTAGACAACTGATAAACATACTTATATATTTCTAAATACATACATATTATAGATAAATTACACCCAGACACAGAACAAATGATCGTGCTCATCCCACTAATATTTGTCCTGGGTGGGAATCGAACCCACGACCTCCGGCATAGCAGTCAGGATCACTAACCACTAGACCAACAGGCCAGTCAAGAAGAAGAAAGAAAGAAGATAGGAAAAAGATACAAATCGGTTTTGCTGAGATCTCTTTATGGAACGCTTGAAACACTACGCACCGTCGACAACTGGTGCTTGGTCCTTACCCAACGTCCGGACTGTAAGCGACCCATTGCTCATCGTCCGGCAAAAAACCGCGCCTACGGAACACCGGTAAGATCTGCGTATGAACTTTTTGGGTCATCTCTTCCGGCGTTTATAGAATATGGTGGAATAGGTGTTAGTAGGTTTCTCCATACAAACTTTGGACCTCAGTTTCATCCTCTTAGGGAATTTCAGAAAATCCTCTCTTAGTGCTCGCCTACGTCATAAAAGGAAACCTTGTGCAAAATTTCACGCTTCTAGTCCCAGTAGTTTTGGCTGTGCGTTGTTGCGTGTTGATATATATCAGTCAGTCAATTTCTCGTTTTATGTATACAATATAGTTTTAGTACATGCGAAACCCGAAACACGTGTCTAGTTTTTTTATGTAAAGAATCTATGTACAAAATTTTATAACTGTACCATGAAAAATCACAAACAAGCTGGCGCCTAATGCCCACTATGACCTGCCGTGACCTATGTACTTAACGTCGATGGTGTCCAACTTATGACCGTTCTTAAATATTTTTGGAAAAAAATATAACATGGTGTAAAAATTATTGGAATCGATTCAGTTACTGATTCTGAACAAACTATATTCAGGTCTCGCATATACCTATTAAAAATAATGTTGTATAGATGATTTACCTTGTACTTCTGAACAGCCTCCAGCATTGCTTTTTGTCCAACAGCAATATTGTACACTATTGTAGCGGCCACTCTAAGACAGGCTAGTCCGTAAAACAGGCCATATGTGTAATAAAATTCTCTGGAGTTATATATACCAATGCCTGTGTACCTGGAATGTAAGAGAATAATTTATTTATTTATGTAAGTACTCGGCCACCACTGCTCTCAAAACGGGTGAAGGAAAACATCGTGAGGAAACCGGCATGTCCTAGAACCAAAAAAATCGAAGACATGCTACATCCACCAACCCGCACTGGACCCGCGTGGTGGATTACGGCCCATTCCCTCTCCTAGAGAGGAGGCCAGGTCCCAACAGTGGGAACATTAAAAGGCTGATTATGCTATGCTTATGCTATGCTATGTGCTATGTAAGTACAAATGGGCGAGGATTGTCAATCACTGGGCGCCTGACAGAGGTCGACGCGACCGCGGCGAAGGTTGTGCGAAAATCTGATTACGTTCGCCAGGCAAAGTTGGCCAGAGATCGCTCTAGATAGAGAGGTTTGAAAGGAGGAAGAGGAAGCCTTTTTCCAGTGGGACACACAATAGGCTATTTAAAAAAAAATGGAAACAAACACTCAAAAACGAAAAGCCCTAGTGGGCTTCGACCCTACTGGGTCCGTATGGTTTTGCTGACATCTCTTTTAGGATAGCGGTGAACACTATGTACCTCGGGCTTGGTATTTACCGACGAACGGACGGCGAGCTACCCATTACACGCCGTCCGCAAGCCCGCGCCTACGGTGGTCGGAAATCGGGATCGGGATCCCGGTGCCTGGGGCGTGAGGGCCTCCTCCTTTGCTAACATTACTGCTTCGCAGAATGAGGCCACTGCCACTCCTCCTCGCTTCGGACCATGGCCTGTACCAAGACCCAGAGATCGCTGCCGCCGATCTCACCCATTCTAAGCTCGTTCTGGATTTTATTATTAATCAATATTTGTCGTTAGTTTAATTAATTTTTCGCTTATTCAAATTCATACCGCTCAGTCGCTAAGTTTTTTTTTATTCGCTCGTTTTATAAATCGCCCTTAAAAATGATAAGAACACAAAGGTGCTCCTTGTTTAAGAAGGAATTTCTTCCAGTAGACCTGCGACAGGAGAGTTGGATGAGAAATATAGACACAGTGTACATAAATAGGTTAAAAAACCGGCCAAGAGCGAGTCGGACTCGCGCACGAAGGGTTCCGTACCATCCGTAGCAAAAAACGGTAAAAAAAAACATGTTTGTTGTATGGGAGCCCCACTTAAATACTTATTTTATTCGGTTTTTAGTATTTGTTGTTATAGCGGCAACTGAAATACATCATCTGTGAAAATTTCAACTGTCTAGCTGTCACGGTTCATGAGATACAGCCTGGTGACCGATGGACAGACAGACGGATGGACAGCGGTGTCTTAGTAATAGGGTCCCGTTTTACCCTTTTGTTACAAAACCCTATAAAACAAAGTCACCATCATCATCATCATTTCAGCCGAAAGACGTCCACTATTGGACATAGGCCTCCCCCTAGTGTCGCCACAATGAACGGTCCTGTGTGTCTCGCATCCATCGCACTCCCGCAACCGTTACCAAGTCATCGGTCCACCTTGTAGGAGGCCTTCCAACGCTACGTCTTCCGGTACGTGGTCGCCATTCCAGAACTTTTCGGCCCCAACGGCCATCCGTTCTGCGAGCAATGTGCCCTGCCCATTGCCACTTTAGTTTGGCGATTCTTCGTGCTATGTCGGTAACCTTGGTTCTCCTGCGGATATCCTCATTCCTGATTCGATCACGCAAGGAAACTCTGAGCATAGCCCTTTCCATTGCCCTTTGGGTGACTTTAAGTCTTCTGATGAGGCCCATTGTAAGCGACCACGTTTCGGAACCATATGTCATCACTGAACAAAAACAAAAAACAAAGTATACCAAAGAAAAAAATAAGCGGAAATCACAAAATCTTTTTCTCCCCTCGAGCGCCGATTGTACGTACGTCTGTACAACTTGAGTGACCTTGAAAAACGCTTAATTGTCGTTTTGTACACACGGGTGTACGGTATTTATTCGGGCTAAAATTTTGGTCTCTATATCTTTGTTTTTTTTTTTATTTCTTTTTTTTTGTTGATTTTACGTAGCATCAGCATAAGCATAGCATAATCAGCCTTTTAATGTTCCCACTGCTGGGACTCAGGCCTCCTCTCTAGGAGAGGGAATGGGCCGTAATCCATCACGCGGGCCCAGTGCGGATTGGTGAATGTCACATGTCTCCGATTTTTTTTTTTGGTTCTAGGACATGCCGGTTTCCTCACGATGTTTTCCTTCACCGTTTTGAGAGCAGTAGTGATAAAATAAATTACACAAAGTAATGCGCCTCGCTGGGTTTGAACCCGCGACCCGTAAGTCGGGGACGTTACCACTCGGCTACCACTCTGCTCTCCAACAAAAACGCGCAATCACGTAACAATAATACCCCTATACGCGCGAGGGGTTAAGTGAAAAACCATCAAATAAATTCTCCCGCACTGGATGGAGCGAGACGGAGCGTTAGAAACCCACCCATGTCCCATCAGTTGCCCTTTGCGATCCAAGGCAGACAGGTAACTCCTTCATACAATCCTGCAACCCGTTTTGCTTGACCGTACGAAGCGCTTTTATGTAACAAGGACCTTATGAAGGTATACCGGTTTTTCCGATGCACTCATAAGGTCAATAGTCAATAGTTTGATAAGATCAGAACATCATTAGAAAAAGGAATTTGGTATAAAACCATACAGTGTCAGCCTCCTCGTATACCCTGGTTTGTAAATATTAACCTAAGCAGAAAATTAGTGGTTACAGCTCACAGACTCAGATCGGGACATTTTCCATGTAACAAATTCGCTTTCTTAATGAAAAAGATAACCTCTCCCAACTGTGAGGTGTGTGGAGTGGTAGAAGATATGCATCATTTGTTAATGGAAGTGTTCAATATGAGGCTGATAGGAGTAAGTTGTTCAGGGCTTTGAAGTTGAACAAGAACAATATAGGTACATTCCATCAAATGTTAAGTAAGCCGACTTCCGATGATGCGAGAAAATTGTTCGACTTTATGGCCCTGATCCATTGATCTGTTGTAATAATTGTCTTAGGGTACGATGGGACTGACATACGCTGTGCGTTATAAAAGTCCCTAATTTTTTAAAGAAAAAAAAAAAGAAAGGTCAATAGTCGCCTAGCTTAGTAAATTGCATGATCGAAACGCGGCCATATTCTAGGGATAGTGATTCTGCCTACAGAAGTTCGATTTTTTATATCGATTCGAATCAAAGTCTATACGTGACCAGATCATAGAAATTGATCACTTCATGAAATGGCCAAGTAAAACAGGCCAGCCCCCCTAGCCAAGTTACAATCGTTTCGTTCGCGCCGAACGCCTCGAGTAGGCCACGCCTCCGATTCCTTTGTTGTGACCACGTGACTGAGCGTTGAGTTGACGTCAGAAGAAAGGAATTGGAGGCGTGGCCTACTCGAGGCGTTCGGCGCGAACGATACGATTGTAACTTGGCTAGGGGGCCAGATCGTTTTAAACGTTAAAGTTTGATGTTACGTAAATCCTATTAAATCCTATGTAAATCCTAGACGGCGTTGTGTGACAGTTGTGGAATATTATTATTATATTATATATTATATTACAAAAGCAGTGGTGGCCGAGTGGAAACGGTCCCGACTTACGAGTTGTAGGTCGCGGGTTCAAACACAGCCAGGCGCATTACTTTGTGTAATTTATTTCATCACCACTGCTCTCAAAACGGTGAAGGAAAACATCGTGAGGAAACCGGCATGTCCTTGAACCAAAAATTCGAAGACATGTGACATCCACCAACCCGCACTGGGCCCGCGTGGTGGATTACGGCCCATTCCCTCTCCTAGAGAGGAGGCCTGAGTCCCAACAGTGGGAACATTAGAAGGCCGACTATGCTATGCTATATATTTTAGGGGTATGTGGAACAGAGAGTAAAGCCCCACATACCTCCGTTGAAAAGGGAGGATCCTCCGGCCAGACGGGTGTTATGTCTGGTGGGCTATTGGCCGATAGATGATTTCGGGCTGTTCTATATGTTCTAATCGCGCGGAGAACTTTGATTGCGCGATGCAGGATTAGTTCTTATGTGACGCCATAGATGTCGCTACAATATTATAAATATTATAATGATTTCTCCCACTCTAAGGCGGAACGGGAGAATGTGTCAGACTTTTACTAACAAAAACCCACTACTATGTTCCTTCTTTGCCTTGCGTCCCTGGACCCCGTTGTTCCCTTTCGAACAACCCATGGCCCCCAGTACTTCGGCCCTGCTGCGCCCCTACGGTTTTGCTGACATCTCTTTGATGGGCACGTAGAACAACTACACACCGTCGTCGACGACTCAGGCTCGGTCCGGACGGCGAGCCACCCATTGCTCGTCTGTAAAGGCTATAGTATTAAAATAATACTTACGCATCCGTCAGTATAGCCTGGCTGTTTAACCCAAAACCCAAATGCGTTACAGGTACACCTTTTGGAAGACCAGTAGTCCCTGAAGAGTATACTATGAGAGCCAAGTCTTCCCATCCGTTCACAGGCACTGGCTGAAAGTCTTCAAGCTTCGCAGTCTCCGTCAGAAACTCCTTGAAAGAAATAAAAACATTCAAAATTACTAAAAAAATAATTTCTTTCTTGCACTCGATTTCTGATAGACCTGGGGGGGGGTCGTTAAGTCAAGAGTGAATAGGTTAAATTACTTCTAGGCAAGCTTACTCCATTGTCGACCACATCGTCGCATCGGCCAAAGTTCAAGCAAAATAGCAGATTTTTACTGATTTCATCATCATCATCATTTCAGCCGAAAGACGTCCATTGTTGGACATAGACCTCCCCCAAATATGGCCATAATGAGCGGTACCGTGAGTCTCGCATCCATCGGAATCCCGCGACCATCACCAGGTCATCGGTACACCTTGTGGGAGTCCTTCCAACGCTGCGTCTTCCGGTACGTGGTCGCCATTCCAGATCCTTTCGTCCCCATCGACCATCTGTTCTGCGAGCAATGTGCCCTGTCCACTACCACTTAAGTTTGGCGATTCTTCGGGCTATGTCTGTAACCTTGGTTCTCCTGCGGATATCTTTATTTTTGACGCGATCACGCAAGGAAACTCCGAGCATAGCCCTTTCCATTGCCCTTTGTGTGACTTTAAGCCTTCTGGTGGGGCCCATTGTAAGCGACCACGTTTCGGAGCCATATGTCATCACTGGCAACACGCACTGGTCATAGACTTTCGTTTTGAGACACTGGTATTTTGGTCGAGAAGACACTGCGCAGCTTCTCGAACGCTGCTCAGCCGAGTCGGATTCGACGGTTTTGCTGGTTTAGTTATACACAAAATGTTTTTATTTCTAGGTAATATCCACAAGTTACCTACGTGTCTAAGACTAGAGAAAAAAATGTAATAACGTCATAATCACGTAAGTGCGGTGGTATGGAAGAGTATACAGGTTGAACGCTCTCACCCAAAAAAAAACTAACCAATATAAAAAAACTTCACTAAAAAATTTGTCTATCTATCTATTTATCTATCAGAGTCTGGTTTCCGCACTTAGTCCTATGCGGACCATTGCGCTTGGGCCATGGAATTCAGGAATCCCAGTGTTAGCATGCGTGTATCAGTGACACCTTTGCAATCCACGAGCACATGCGCAATTATCTCCTCCTTCTCTAAGCTTGCTCTGCACTGCCCCCCTAGCCAAGTTACGATCGTTTCGTTTGCGTCGAACGCCTCGAGTAGACCACGCTTCCGATTCCTTTGTTCTGACGTCATCTCAACGTGGACTGTCTGTATTGCGCGGATGTGTCGCATAACTCACTCTATTGTACAGATTTGTTATAATGTTATATTTTTAGGGTTCCGTACCTCAAAAGGAAAAAACGGAACCCTTATAGGATCACTTTGCTGTCCGTCCGTCTGTCTGTCTGTCAAGACCGTTTATCTCGGGAACGCGTGGAGATATCGAGTTGAAATTAAAACTATAAACTCAAATCTGCGGTCTCTTGAAGCTGTAAAAAAATCAAATTTCTAAGTTCACTGATAAAAAAGATACGGCTGTTTATGTCGCAAAAATCTTATATTTCGACACTCTCGAAGGAATCAAAATTCATAGGGTACTTCCCGTTGACCCAGAATCCTGAAATTTGGCATAAAGCAAGGTCTTATTTATTTATTTATTTATTTAATACTTCATGCACATAAAGGTACAGAGGCGGCTGTCTTATGGCACAGATATGGGAATAAATCTGAAAACTGTAAATTTTTTGACACGCCACAACAAAAAAGAATTGCGATACGGAAAAATCTTCATGTCTCCATTCGGGAATTGAACTGTTTACGTAAGTTTGTACGGAACTCTCAGGGCGCGAGTCCGACTCGCACTTGCGTAGTTTTTTAAGTTATGTGCCATGTTTTTCGTGAATAAAATATTTTTCTTTCTTTCTTCTTTCTAATGCCTATTGTGTGGTGATACTGAACATGCATCAGTATGCAGTGATGGTCTCCGCTACAAAGCGCAGGCTGCCTGTCGCATAAGGAAAAAATGTGTCATTAAGTACCTTGAAGAGTACAGCACCATCAGCGCCCTCGTCCCCGTATATAACGTAGTGCTCGATACTGCCGACTTCCTCAAAAGTTGCTTTGTGAGTTTTGTATGCGGAGAGGGAACAGAACATGACTTTTGGACGTGCTATCTTGAGCCGATGGAGGAGAGGAACTGTGGTTGAAGAAATACTTGATTAGAGTCTTAAACTAGTTCATAAAGCTATGTAGTTCCTGTACAACATATCTTAATCAACCTTATAATGTTCCCACTGCTGGGATTCAGCCCTTCTCTCTAAGAAAGCGAATCGGCCTTATCTACCACGCAGGACCAATGCGAATAAATAAGAGCAGTATAAACAAGATTGAGAGCAGTGTTGACCCTGTGGTAACGGTCCCGACTTACGAGTTGTAGATCGCGGGTTCAAACCCAGCCAGACGCATTACTTTGTGTAATTTATTTCATCACCACTGCTCTCAAAACCGTGAAAGACTCGTTGAGTCCAGGCTTCAATGTCTTGAGCATCGACGCCGAGTTGCTAGCCTGTCGGTTTTCTGCCGGTTGCATTCCGGGGAGTGTGCGTCTCTGTGCGGAAATGCATAACCTAATTCCGCCTAGCCCGTTCCATCATCGGACCACCAGGTGTACGGCAATGCGCCACCGGTACATGGTGGACATCCCACCTATACGCACAAAACGTTTTGGGAACACATTCATTGTGCGTACAGCTAAGAAGTGGAATTCCTTGCCGGAATCTGTGTTTCCTGATGGCTACAACCAGGAAATCTTTAAGTCAAGAGTGATTAGGTTATTTATAGGTAAGCACACTCCATCGTCGACCACATCGTCGCTTTCCATCAGGTGAGATAGCGGTCAAGCGCGAACCTATCAAGAATAATAAAAAAAAAGAAAAAATCATGTCTCTCATCAATCAGAAAACTGTCAGCATGTCTAAGAACAAAAAATTCGAAGACATGTGACATCCACCAATCCGCACTGAGCCCGCGTGGTGGATATTGTGGTCCGAGTCCCAGCAGTGGGACCATTATAAGGCTGATTATGCTTTAAATAAGCTATTGAATAAAAAAACAAATAATTTTGATGATCAGATAACAACCACTTACAGCTGCCATAAGTTGGATCCATTGGAGAAAACGTTGCGCCCGCGCACATGATCCCAACCACAGTAGGTAGATACACGAAACTCTTGGAACTACAAATACACACCACCTCTCCCTTTTTAACGCCTATACGAGTGAGTGAGAGGGCGATATCAGCTGTCATTTGTGCTAACTCTCCATATGATATTTGTTCTTCTGTGTCCGCGTTTATCTGTAATGTAAAAGGCGACGTTCAATGAATGTATGGAGCTTGGGCTAAAAATTATTAAAAAATTGAACAGCAATCTAACTTATACAGGCTGAAAGAGCGTAATAAGTAATAAATAATGTCAAAAAAACTGGGCAAATGGGAGTCGGACTCGCGCACTGAGGGTTCCGTACAAACTTGAAAGGTAAATTGCGGTTTACGATTTATGACGTATTAAAAAACAAATTCCTTACAAATTCCTTAGATCTCGTTCAAACCAATTTTCGGTGGAAGTTTGCATGGTAATGTACATCATATATTTTTTTTAGTTTTATCATTCTCTTATTTTAGAAGTTACAGGGGGAGGGACACACTTTTTACCACTTTGGAACTGTCTCTCGCGCAAACTATTCAGTTTAGAAAAAAATGACATTAGATACTTCAATATCATTTTTGAAGACCTATCCAAAGATACCCCACACGTATGGGTTTGATGAAAAAAAATTATGAGTTTCAGTTCTAAGTATGGGGAACCCCCAAAAATTTTTTTTTCTATTTTTGTGTGAAAATCTTAATGCGATTCACGATTCACAGAATACATCTACTTACCAAGTTTCAACAGTATTTTTTTTATAGTTTCGGAAAAAAGTGGCTGTGACATACGGACGGACAGTCCATAAGGGTTCCGTTTTTTGCCATTTGGCTACGGAACCCTAAAAAAGAGGGACAAAATATAATGTCAAAATTCTAGTAATGTATATCAATAAAATCCATTATGATGTAATGTCATGACAAAATGTCGAATATAAGTACGCTTATTTAAAGTCAATAAAATATCTATATATATAAAAGAAAGTCGTGTTATGTACACTATTTATAACTCAAGAACGACTGAACTGATTTGGCTGAAAGTTGGTGGGGAGGTAACTTAGAACCAGGAGACGGACATAGGATACTTTTTTTTTTTGAGTAGGGTAGAGTAGGGTAGAGTAGGGTAGAGTAGGGTAGAGTAGGGTAGAGTAGGGTAGAGTAGGGTAGAGTAAGGTAGAGTAGGATATAGTAGTCAGTTGACGGGAGCGAAGCCGCGGGCAAAAGCTAGTAATAACATAAACAATTAGTTTAATTATTATTATTTTCTAAGTTCGTAGTACTTACCCTTGATACCGGGCAAGTACCAACGTGCCTCATGCATGAGAGGCGGTTGCCTTAGCCACTAAGCCATACCTAACGACACTTATCCATAAGGATAATCTAACCCAAAAAAACAAAAGATGACTCACGATTGCAGTAATATCCTTATTTTTAACCATGCTATCATAGACTTCTTTACCAAAATTGAGATGAGCTGGAACTCTCCCGTTCTCACTCCCGTATCTGTAGAGAGGGTTTCTGAGCATCTTGGTCTTGGAGATGACTCTTTGCTTCTAAACTGCTTATCTGCAAAAAGATGAAAAAATGCTTTGAAGAACGAAGAGTTTTCGGTGTTTTACAGGATGCATTTTGGAGAGTGTGCGCGGGAATTGCATGACTTGATTCCACCATCTCATTTCTACCATCGGACAACCCGACGAACGGCGAGTATCCACCCTTACGTTGTTGAAATCTCTACGGTCTGGACCAACTACTCGTCGTTTATACCGCGAACTTCAAGGGACTGGAACAACTTGCCTGCTGCGGTCTTCCCGTCCGATTATAATTTAGGTGTCTTCAAGGCTAGAGTGAATAGGCTGTTAATAAACTAGTGCGCCTCACAATAAACGATTGTATCACTGATTACCATCTGGTGGGAGCACAGTCAAGCACTGGTTTATAACAATAAAAAAAAGAACGGTGTGGATCGGTATGGGCGTTCCAGCGAGAGCCAAGGGCACAGGACTGGAGAGCACTGGAATCGCAGAACAAGTATTCGGCTTTGTTTTGGATAATTGAGAGACACTGGAGAGTCTGTGCCAGCACACCTCCAATCTACTCTAGACCTTTAGGTCACTCCCGGCAAACAGCATACACCAGCCCCCCTAGCTAAGTTACAACCGTTTTGTTTCGATTGTCTTTTCGTCGATCGCCTCGAGTAGGCCACGCTTCCGATTCCTTTATTCTGAAGTCATCTCAACGCTCAGTCACGTGGTCAGAACAAAGGAATAGGAGGCGTGGCCGACTCGAGGCGATTAACTAAAAGAGAATCGAAACGAAACGGTTGTAACTTGGCTAGGGGGGCAGGTAGCCTCTTCCTGGATGTCCAATATCAGAGCGTAAATTATCATCAGGAAGCGGTAAGGGCCGAGAGCCGACCCTTGATGTAAGCCGACAGCCACATTGAAGCTGCCATTGGTACTTACTCCAGATCATACTTGGGTACTATTATGACTATATTGACTGTAAAATACTAGGATCAATCGCAACTGCTTCCCAAGCACACCTTTCTCGTTTGTGTATATTAGAGGAAGTTTGAAAGTGGCGCCAGTGACTGAAAAGTTGAAGGGCAATTGTTTGTCTTGGTATGGTCATGTGAAGAGGAGGGATGAAACGCATGTTACTAAAAGAATTATGAGTATACATGTGGATGGATGGATAAGGAGAGGTAGGCCAAAGAAATGATGAATAGATTTTGTGAGGAATGATACAGTAGGCGGTCGATGTACCTACGAGCCTATACGGCGGTTTTAAAGAACGTCGGTTTTACTAGAGGCTCATTGGTGCTGATCGACTAGCAAGTGAAACAGTTGTATAGTAGTCGAATAAAGGTCGACGGGTAATATCTCGTTCGGAGTCTGAAGCTTTGAGTTATCTTGGTATTATAGCATACCACGAAATTAATAAAAAAAAAAGTGAAAACACTTGAGAGCGAGGTTAAAAGTTAGATTGGGAAAAGGCAAGTGGTATCTCATAAATATCAATACGAGAATTGTTAGCAAAACTACTCGATTACAGAAATCCGTGATCGACCCGCAGTTTTGAACGACGAGCCGAATAAAAAATGAAGGGCCTATTACACTACTCGATATTCAGACAGTCTTAGTCGATGTCGCGTAGTGTAATAAGGGTTAGACCGGTCTTACTCAGAACAAAAAATGAGACAGTCTGAATATCGTGTGTTGAATATCGCGTAGTGTAATAGGCCCTTATGACGAGCCGCGAGCCAGGCTCGTCAATTCACTAAACCGCGGTATTGCAATGATACACCGACGTACCTTAAGACCGCGGTTTTACTCGCTCGTCGATCAGGGCCCTAAGAGGGTCCTTTTTCTCTCGCCTATCGTCAACATCGAGCATGGTTTAAAAGCTTGTTACTTCATCTAACGCAATCCAACGCGATGTTTGACGAAAAGGCAATGCGAAAAAAAAGAGGTAATAACACCCTGAATACTCTCTCAGGCTTCATCATCAGATCAGATCGATATATTCCCCCTCTTCTTTCAATCAGTCATCGACTACACGTATAAATAAAGCAATTTTGCTTGTTACGACAGTTCTGCTGTGATCCTATGAGGAGTTCTGTTCCATATCTTCGAAGTTCATGATCAGATCATAACAATATTTCCATGGGACCAACTTGGAAGCAAAACCTTTCAAACAGAAAAAAATATTTTAAAATCAGTCCATAATTAACCGAGAAATCGGTGAACATACATAAAAAAAAAACCATACATTCAGCCGAACATAGAACCTCCTCCTTTTTGAAGTCGGTTGAAAACCTGTTGCGCCGGCCACAAATAACACGGAACAAGGGCAAAAAGGCGACTATATATTATAGAGGCCTACTGTGCTTGCGTTCAACAAACACGTTTAACCTTGGTCTAAACCAGTCTAAAATCTACTAAAGCTACTGACACGAATAGTTAAAAAAAATTTCGATAGATAAAAAAAATACCTAAATAGATTACGTCCGAGGTGTTCGGAACTGAAACGGTAATCCATGCAATTAGATTTATTAATCTAAGTCCACGGATTACCTAGAATTACCTAGAATGACAAATTGCGTCTATCAAAATACTGATATATATTTTTATCATATAGTACCAAGGGCAAGGGCAGGCTTCCTTATGCGAAACAGTAAAGCTAGAACTACATTAGACCGACGCACACGTGTAACACGCCTGCCCCCCTAGCCAAGTTACAACCGTTTCGTTTCGATTCTCTTTTCGTTGATCGCCTCGAGTCGGCCACGCCTCCGATTCCTTTATTCTGACGTCATCTCAACGCTCAGTCACGTGGTCAGAACAAAGGAATAGGAGGCGTGGCCGACTCGAGGCGATCAACGAAAAGAGAATCGAAACGAAACGGTTGTAACTTGGCTAGGGGGGCAGGCGTGTTACACGTGTGCGTCGGTCTAATGTAGTTCTAGCTTTACTGTTTCGCATAAGGAGGCGACCGCTTGCCGTCCCTCCTCGCTTCGGACTATAGTCTGAACCAGGGCCCGGCGCGAGAGGTTACCGCCGCCGATCGTCCCATCTACGGACCGACCTCGCCTAGTGTTGCTTAACCTTGAACACCGTGTGGCTGTAAAATTAATTAACGAATTGTTTTACGTTTTACAATTATTACAAAATACTTGGTTTTTGTATTACGTTTTCTATTTTCTTTCTTAGCAATAAAAAACCGGGCAAGTGCGAGTCGGACTCGCGCACTGAGGTTTCCGTACCAACTTTTATATAAAACCGTTCAATTCCCGAATTGAGTTACGAAGATTTTTTCGAATCGCAAAAAAAGGTTTCTTTTGTGACGTAACTACAAATTTACAGTTTTCAAATTTTTTCCTATATTTTTGTTATGTGACCTTGCTTTATGCCAAATTTCAGGATTCTGAGTCAACGGGAAGTACCCTATGAATTTTGATTCCTTTGAGAGTGTCGAAACGTACTTTTTTTGCAACATAAACGGCCGTATCTTTTTTGTTCGTTAACCCAGAAGTTTGATTTTTTCAAAGCTTCAAGGGACCGTAGGCTTAAGTATATAATTTAAATTTCAACTCGATATCTACACGCATTCCCGAGATAAAGGGTCTTGACAGACAGATAAATAGACAGACAGAGAGAAAGACGGACGGACAACAAAGCAAAGTGATCCTATAAGAGTTCCGTTTTTTCCTTTTGAGGTACGGAACCCTAAAAATAAGCATAACAACGTAAGGTTAATGTATACTTAATTATGACTTAATTTTATTGAATCTACTAGCTATCCCACGCGGTTTCACCCGCGTTTTTTGTGACTGCTCCGCTGCTATTGGTCGCAGCGTGTATTTTTTATAGCTTATAGTCTTCCCTAATAAATGGTCTATCTAACATTAAAAGAATTATTCAAATCGGTCAAGTAGTTCTTGAGATTTTCTCGTTCAAACAGGGCCTCAAGTCTACTATTACAATAGTGTCAGAATGGTCTATCATTGATCTCGTATTAGTTGATTTTGACAAGTTTGGTAATCTACTAATAAAATGGCGTCATTATGACTTTCCAATGATCAACCACTGACACTCCATTGAAAGAAGTGGCATAGAATGGTAATCTCGTACATATTGACAAATTAATGTCTTACTTAAGCGGTAATCTGCTAATATTTTGACAGTTTCTTTAATCAGTGACCTACCATTAGAACGTCATTGTGCAGTCATTGCTTTTAACAAGCTCGATATTGTCATTCTACCACAACTCTAGTACGAGACCATTGACCGATCAATGGTTGATCATTATGAATTAGCAGATTACGAACTTTTAGCAAAATGACAATGGGATCGTGTTGGAATGACGAATTTATATAAATAGCAGACTTGGGCCCCTGATTATTCAATTTTATAATTTTATTACTAGCGGTCCCCGTAGCCGTTGTACTGCCCAAAGTTGGATTTCGTCAAAAAAAAAATTAAATCCCATTGCAGCGCCACCTACTTGGTTCAATTTTATTTTCAAACTATTCTAGGACCCACTTAAAAAAAAAAAAAAATAATTAATTTTTTTCTCACCGTTTGAATCTTTCCTGGACTATCTCGAATATTTCAAGACCAAAATTTCATCCACATCGATCAAGCCGTTTAGGACTTTTTTTTTTAGGTGGGAAAGTCATCTAATGACAAATCCCGCTCCTGGGTGGTGCGGGAGATAGTGTCAGATTTTTACTGACTAAAAACCCACTCCTGTTCCTTCTTTGCCTTCATCCCGGAGCCCCGGGCTTCGCTTTCACACTACCCGTGGCCCCAGTAGGCTTCGACCCCGCTGGGCCCCTACAATTTGCTGACATCTCCCTGAGGCGGAGCAGTTTAGGAGGAGTTAAGTCACAAACACACGTACAGAAGAATCTATATATATAAAAATTCGTTAGTCTCGCTAAAACTCGAGAACGGCTGGACCGATTTGGCTAATTTTGGTTTTGAAATATTAGAGATAGTCCAGGAAAGATTCAAACAGTGAGAAAAAAAATTAAAAAAAAACCGAATACAACGCCATCTCTAATTAAAATAAGCATAAGCATAATCAGCCTTTTCATGTTCCCACTGCTGGGACTCAGGCCTCCTCTCTCTAGGAGAGGGAATGGGCCGTAATCCACCACGCGGGCCCAGTGCGGGCTGGTGAATGTCACTTGTCTTCGAATTTTTTGGTTCATGGTTTTAATTAAAATGTCATTATAAAATGAATTATGCTGTTCTGGTAATGCCAGTAGATGGCGTTATCCTTACTATTAGGCGGTACGAAGTTCGCCGGGTCAGGTAGTTACACGTATCATCATCATCATCATCATTTCAGCCGATAGACGTCCACTGCTGGACATAGGCCTCCCCCAAACGTCGCCACAACGAACGATCCTGTGCGTCTCGCATCCATCGGATTCCCGCAACCTTCACCAGGTCATCGGTCCACCTTGTAGGGGGCTTCCGACACTGCGTCTTCCGGTATGCGGTCGCCACTCCAGACCCTTTCGGCCCCAACGGCCATCCGTTCTGCGAGCAATGTGCCCTGCCCATTGCCACTTTAGTTTGGCGATTCTTCGCGCTATGTCGGCAACTTTGTTACACGTATAAAGATAAGTAATAAGTATTGTTTTTTTTTTTTTCAAAATTTAAAGAAAGAAAGGAAAGTATTTTATTTAGCACACAGATACACGCAGTGTAGAAAAAACATGTAGAAAAAAAATTGCTATATTTCATTAGGTACTATATTAACACGGTAAGTTCGGGAAGTTCCTGCACCGGATTCGTGCGGAAGCGACGCCCGGGTGTCGCTGTGTGGACCGCCCGGAGGACACGGTGGAGGTATGGCCCGCTTGGGTAGAGCAACGCCGTGCCTCGTGGGGGCGACGCGGCGATCTCTCGCGCCGGGCCTTGGTACAGGCCATGGTCCGGAGCGAGGAGGAGTGGCAGGCGGTCGCCTCCTTCTGCGAAGCAGTAATGCTAGCAAAGGAGGCGGCCGATCGCGTGAGGCAACGGTCCTCACGCCCCAACCGCCACCGGGATTCCGATCCCGATTTTCGGCCACCGTAGGCATGGGCTTGCGGACGGCGAGCAATGGGTGGCTCGCCGTCCGACCGTCCGGTAACCATCCGGACCGAGCCCAAGTCGTCGACGGCGCGTACTGTACCACGCGCGCCTCAGGGAGATGTCTGCAAATTGTAGGGGCCCAGCAGAACCGAAGCCTACTGGGGCCACGGGTAGTGTGAAAGTGAAACCGGGGCCCTGGGACGAAGGCAAAGAAGGAACAGGAGTGGGTTTTTAGTCAGTAAAAGTCTGACACTATCTCCCGTTTCGCCCAAGAGCGAGATTTGTCATAAGATGATTTTCCCACCCAATAAAAAAAAGGTACTAAGTATATATATTTCTTGGAATTTGACCCTCATTAGCGAAGTGTCGCTAATTGGATTGGTGTAATATATATATAATGTTAATAAAGGTTATTTTCTAGTAATTTCATTCAAAAGTTCTCCCATTTTTACCAGCGCTGTGTTATTTATTATTTATAGATATTTATTTATTAAAACACATTACACGTGGTGTAACTTAATAAATAGCATAGCATAGCATAGCATAATCAGCCTTTTAATGTTCCCACTGTTGGGACTCAGGCCACCTCTCTAGGAGAGGGAATGTAAAAATAATCCACCACGCGGGCCCAGTGCGGATTGGTAAATGTCACATGTCTTCGAATTTTTTGGTTTTAGGACATGCCGGTTTCCTCACGATGTTTTCCTTAACCGTTTTGAGAGCAGATGTGATGAAATAAATTACACAAAGTAATGCGCCTGGCTGGGTTTGAACCCGCGACCTACAACTCGTAAGTCGGGGCCGTTACCACTCGGCCACCACTGCTAATAAATAGACAAACAGAAAATATTTAAGAAAATATATATCCATGTACTCGTAATCACCCAGTGATTAAGTAGAAATTTACTGGTGAAAGAATGTTTAATATCGAAACAGATAATAAACACTGGTTCAAACAAATACAAGTAAATGATAAATGATATTTATTCTGCAAATAGGTTTATAAAACACTTTTACACGTTAATTTTTTTTTTTGTCATTTTAAACTAGATGAGGCCGGTGTTTCCTAGCTGACTACCCTGAGAAGAAACACCGAAACAAACTCAGGGGTCAAAGTCTCTTTTAAAGTCCATACAGTAAATATGTAATGGTCAAATATAAGTGGTACTAGATGAGTGGTATTAGATAAATCTAATTTTCGTAGCGCACGCAAAAGGCAACATTTTAATACCTTAGGTTACATTGTTCCAATTTACGTACGTACGGGTCTGTTTTTTTTAAATATCATCATTTCAACCGAAAGACGTCCACTGTTGGACATAGGCCTCCCCCAAGCGTCTCCACAACGACCGATCCTGTGCGTCTCGCATCCACCGCATTCCCGCGACTCTCACCAGGTCGTCGGTCCACCTTGTGGGAGGCCTTCCGACGCTGCGTTTTCCGGTGCGCGGTCGCCACTCTAGAACCTTTCGGCCCCATCGACCATCCGTTCTACGAGCAATGTGCCCTGCCCACTGCCACTTTAGTTTGGCGATTCTTCGTGCTATGTCGGCGACCTTGGTTCTCCTGCGGATATCTTCATTCTTTATGCGATCACGCAAGGAAACTCCGAGCATAGCCCTTTCTATTGCCCTTTGGGTGACTGTAAACCTTCTGATGAGGCCCATTGTAAGCGACCATGTTTCAATGCCATATGTCATCACATCACATTTTTAAATATAATAATAGCTTATTTTATACGTTAAAGATGTAGCTTTCTAACGATGAAAGAATTTTTGAAATCGGTCGAGTAGTTTTTGAATTATATCGTAACAAACAAACCAATATTTCTTCTTTATAATACTAGTTTCGATATAGATAACGATTCTAAAAAACTATTCTAGTAAAAACTAACTGTAACTAAAATTAACTAAGATTTAAACAATATAAAAAATAATAAAAAAACAATAATTTAAAAAAAAAAGATACTCACCAACCTTTTAATCTAATTATCACAAATATAAATTATAAAAATGTTTCTGATCAAACACAATCGCACACTATTAAAAAACAAAACAGGTTTTTTCTCACAAACTGAACACGTCAACGCACTGTGCCCAACTGACACCAACTAAACAATTATTTTAAGCATACTCAGTTTATTTATCTGCCCAGAGGTCGAGTCGCTTTATTTAATTATAATACAGTAACTATAATTACAGTATAATAATAAAAAAAAAATAAAGCCTACGCTAATTACAACCAACTAACATTTTTTTATTTTTTATTTTATTTATGTAATCGTATTTTGTTTTAAGTAACCTAAGTTAATTTAATCTAGGATTTTAATTTTAAATTTATTTCAGGTCATTATATTTTCATTTTAATTAAATTAATTCGTAATTTATATTCCAATTCTATTATTTTTTTTGACATGCGTAGTTGTAATCAAGTTTAATTTTAATTTTGTTTAATTTTTTAGGGTTCTGTACCTCAAAAGGAAAAAACGGAAACCTTATAGGATCAATTTGTTGTCCGTCCTTCTGTCTGTCTATCTGTCTGTCTGTCAAGACCCTTTATCTCAGAAACGTTTGGAGGTATCGAGTTGAAATTAAAACCATATACTCAAGTCTGCGGTCCCTTGAAGCTAATCGGAATCGGAAATCGGGATCGGAATCCGAGCGAGGGCCATTGCCTCGCACGTGCACGTGCGGCCTCCTCCTTTGCTAGCATTACTGCTTCGCAGAAGGAGGCGACCGCCTGCCACTCCTCCTCGCTCCGGACCATGGCCTGTACCAAGGTCCGGCGCGAGAGGTTTCTGCCGCCGATCGCCCCCACAAAGACTCGGCGGTGCTCTGCCCAGGCGGGGCACACCTTTACCGTATGCTCCACTGTGTCCTCTGGGCGGTCCACACAATGGTGGCACCCGGGCGTTTCTTCCGCACGAATCCGGTGCAGGAACCTCCCGAACTTACCACAATTGGGAAGCACGAAGGAAATCTATAAATTTAAGGCCAAAACAGCAGTATAGTGTCTTGAACATCTGGCCGGAGTTAAATGGACACATACTCGTACCAGGAGCCTTAGTCTGCTAATTTTATAAATTCGTCATTCCAACACGATTCCAGTGTCATTTTGTTAAAAGTTCGTAATCTGTTAATTCATAATGGCCGATCATTGATCGATCAGTGGTCTCGTAATATAATTGTGGTACGAGCTGTCTTGTAACGAATTAAAAGCAATGACTGCACAGTGACGTTCTAATGGTAGGTCACTGATCAAAGGAACTGTCAAAATTTTAGCAGATTACTGCATACGTCAGACATTCATTTGTGATTACGTATGAGATTACCATTCTGTGTCATTTCTTTCAATGGAATGCCAGTGGTTGATCATTGGAAAGTCATAATGACGCCATTAAATTAGTAGATTACCAAACTTGTCAAAATCAACAATTATGATATCAATGATAGACCATTCTGACACTATTGTAATAGCAGACTTGAGGCTCTGGTTATAAGTACTGCGATATTACAGAAAATACAAAACACAAAGAAACCAATAAATACTTAGCTAATTTCCAAAAAAAGAATAACGTACCTTTAATATAAAGTTTATTTGAACTTATAATTCCAAGTCAATCCAAAGATATAACACTTTAAAGCAACCCGTTTTAAAAAACGACAATTTCATGGTTAAAGACCTATTATTAGTATGATTAGTGTAGCATGGCATAGCATAGTCGGCCTTATAATGTTCCCACTGTTGGGACTCAGGCCTCCTCTCTAGGAGAGGGAATGGGCCGTAATCCACCACGCGGGCCCAGTGCGGATTGGTGAATGTCACATGTCTTTGAATTTTTGATTCTAGGATCTAGTTTCCTCACGATGTTTTCCTTCACCGTTTTGAGAGCAGTGGTGATGAAATAAATTACACAAAGTAATGCGCCTGGATGGGTTTGAACCCGCAACCTACAACTCGTAAGTCGGGACCGTTACCACTCGGCCACCACTGCTCTCGCGATTAGTGATTAGTGTATTGTGATATAATTACAATTATCGTTAGTTAAGTATGGCTTAAGTGTGTCATCATCATCAGAAATTATGATGATATCATAATTTTAGCGTCCACTCCTGTATCGCCTCAAAGAACGATCCTGTGTGTCTCGCATCCATCGGAATCCCGCGACCCTGACCTGGTCATCGGTCCACCTTGTGGAAGGCTTTCCAAAGCTGCATCTTCCGGTGCGCTGTCGCCACTCCAGAACCTTTCGGCCCCATCGACTATAATATCTTAAAAAAAGTAAATAAATATTAAACAAGATGTAGGATAGTGTAGGTTATAGGATTTAGGCTATTAGATTTTTTATTTGTATGCCTAATTATTAAATTTATATGTAAGTAAATTATAATTTGCTTTTAGCTCAAAACAATTATGTTTACCCGTAGTCGTAGGACATGGTGGAGCATACGGTAGAGGTATGCCTTGCTTGGGCAGAGCACCGCCGTGTCCTCGTCTATTGGCTGCAACGACCTCTCGCGCCGGGCCTTGGTCCGGAGCGAGGAGGTGTGGCAGGCGGTCGCCTCCTTCTGCGAAGCAGTAATGCTAGCAAAGGAGGCCCTCACGCCCCAGCCGCCGGGATCCCGATCCTGATTTCCAGACACCGTAGGTGCGAGCTTGCCGCACTTGTCGGACGGCGAGCAATGGGTAGCTCGCCGTCCGGCCATCCGGTAACTGTCCGGACCGAGCCCAAGTCGTCGACGGCGCGTAGTGTTCCACGCGTGCCTCAAGGAGAGGTCAGCAAAACCGCAGGGGTCCAGCAGGATCGAAGCCTACTGGGCCAAGGGTCTGATTCTGAAAGGAAAACTCGGCCCTGGTATGAAAGGCAACGAAGGAACAGAACTGGGTTTTTAGTCAGTAAAAGTCAGACACGCCTGGAAAATCATCATGGATATCCTCCGCTCCGTCTAGAGCGGGGGATATCATTGGATGATTTTCCCACATTAAAAAAATCTATCGTATTTCCGCGATCCTCACCAGGTCATCGGTCCACTTTGTGGGAGGCCTGCCAACGCTGCATCTTCCTTTTGAGCCCGCTAGTAATTAATAAAATAATGTTTTTATTTAGAAAATAAAGTTATAGATAATAAAAACAAAAAGTTTAACCATTGTTGTTTTTACAAGACACACGATAAATCATGTTTTTGATTTGCGTCATTCATTCAGAGTTGACCGTGAGAAACTGGCAGTCCATCTTTTGAACAAAATTTAAAAAAAACATTTGAAAAACGATAAAACAAACGATCTTCTTGTCGGAAACTAGTATAAAAATAAAGCATAATCAGCCTTTTAATGTTCCCTCTGCTGGGACTCAGGCCTCCTCTCTCTAGGAGAGGGAATGGGCCGTAATCCACCACGCGGGCCTAGTGCGGGTTGGTGGATGTCACATGTCTTCGAATTTTTGGTTCTAGGACATGTTTTCCTTCACCGTTTTGAGAGCAGTGGTGATGAAATAAATTACACAAAGTAATGCGCCTGGCTTGGTTTGAACCCGCGACCTACAATTCATAAGTCGGGGCCGTTACCACTCGGCCACCAAAACGAAAACTAGTAAATTTTCTGTCTAGTCCGGATTTGATTGATTGATTTGAAATTTCTTTATTACGACGATTACGAAAACTATATGATCTACAAAAAAAAAAATTTCATCGCTGTCGGGGGACTTTTTATATAAGAAAGTATTCTACAGACTGGTCCCCCGATGGCGATGAAAAATTTTGATTTGTAGATCAAGTAGTTTTCGAGACATCGTGTTTAGTCAGCGAGTGATTGAGTGACAACTTTCATTTTTATTTAAGTATATAGTTTAACTTTTAGGGACCAGTATCGCTTCCATGCTAAATTCACCCTGTTGTATACTTCTTTAGATGTATCGTTTGAAGGAGAAATGGGCGGGTCACCTAGTCAGAAACAAAAAGGAAAAATGGGCTAAATTAGTAGCCGAATGGTACCCTAGAGAAGGCAAACGGAAGAGAGGACGCCCGTTAAGAAGGTGGGACGACGACATAAAGGCGGAAGCGGGATCAATGTGGAAGAGGAAAACCCATGACCGGGAACTGTGGAAGAATATGGGGGAGGCCTATGCTAAAGCAAAACAATCTTCTAAAACCGATGTCGGAAAATAATTTTTATATTTCATTATTATTAACTAAACAGTATCTTAGATTGTTAATAAAGGCTATTATTATATAGTTTAACTAACATCTTGTTTTTTGTTTTTTAGTTCATTTTTTTTTGACATTACATTTATTTTTTCACATAAATAAAACAGTTAAACGACAATTATATCTTATTCTAAAAGCATTAAACATAATGAATGCGTATTTTCTGCAGACTATGACGCCTATAAAAACATTCAAGAATACGTAAAGTAATGTACAAAACTACTTGTTATAAATCTTCAGTATCTTTTTACTTACGTTAAATAACTAATGTATCTACTTACAGCGCGATGATAACACACAAAACGCACTTTTTTGACACATACACTTTTTATAAGTAATAGTAACAAGTACACTGTTACTTAAGATTAATTTTACTTCGACTAGACTAAATAATGGTAATTACGAGTAAGTTATCTAAAATGCAAGTGAACTTCGTGTACCGCGCGAGTCTCGCTCAAAATCTACCCTACATTTCTGTCGAACTTGTAAAAAATGTCCGATCATGGAGTCGTTCGGACATGTCTAGTCCAGAGCGAGAGGGAATAGAATGGGGTCGCCTCTTTTTCTAAAGCAGATGCTAGCGAAGTAGATGACCGCGCGCGTGAGGAAACGGATATCTTTACGACCCAGCTGCCGTAACCCTGATTCCGACTATCAGCTACGATAGGCGCCGGATTGTGGACGACGAGCAACGGGTAGTTCGCCGTCCGTCATCCAGTAACCGTCGACGATGCGTAGTGATACTTGCGCGTCTCTAAGAGCGAGCTACCCATAGCCCCCCGCGCCTACGGTGGCCGGAAATCGGGATCGAGATCCCGGTGGCTGGGGCGTGAGGGCCGCGCCCTCACGCGTTCACGTGCGACCTCCTCCTTTGGTAACATTACTGTTTCGCAGAAGGTCGTTGCCGCCGATCACCCCCACGAGGACACGGCGGTGCTCTGCCCAAGCGGCGCACACCTCTGCCGTATAGGAATACGATGGATGCGAGACGCACAGCACCAGTCGTTATGGCGACACTTGGAGGAAGAAAATGTCCAACAGTGGACGTCCTTGGGCTGAAATGATGATGATGATGATTTTTTTTTATGATGATGAGGATGTTAAGATGGCCAACAGACGTTGTACTATTCTAACGTAACTTGCGTTTTGTTAGGGGAACTTATTAGTGATGTAACGGAAGTGTCTAACGGAAGCAGTAACGGAAATAAATGTCAAAAGTAAGTCTGCGAGTGTGCGTCGGAATTGCATAACCTAATTCCGCCTAGCCCGTTCCATCATCGGACCACCAGGCATACGGTAATGCGCCACCGGTACATGGTGGACATCCCACCTATACGCACAAAACGTTTTGGCAACACATTCATTGTGCGTACAGCTAAGGAGCGGAATTCCTTGCCGGAATCTGTGTTTCCTGATGGCTACAACCCGGGAATCTTTAAGTCAAGAGTGAATAGGTTGCTTCTAGGTAAGTGCGCTCCATCGCCGACCGCATCGTCGCTTTCCATCAGGTGAGATAGCGGTCAAGCGCGAACCTATCAAGAATTTTAAAAAAAATCTTAGCAGAAGCGGAAGTGAAGAAAAAACACAATTTTATTTTTTAAGATTTGTTTAATTAAATTTGTGTTTTCTCGTTTACTTACTACAGTACTCGAAATTAAACAGAGGTAAATTTAATTTAATAAAAAGTTATTTGGTCGCTTTTACACCATTGAGTCCACTATGATTGAGTCTGTTTTGATGTTCTTCATATATTAAACCAACTCCGCTAAATAATTGCTCACTGGCTACACTTCTGGGGGGAGCTGATAAGTACTGGCGGACTATTGGCAACAGAAGAACAAAACAAACCTAAGAAAAAAGCAAGATAAGATTTACGCGCTTACGCTAAACGTCACGCAGAATGAACAAAAAAAAAAATATCATAAACAAAAAAAGTCACTGCGACACGTTTGTTTACCACCTCCCCCCCTCCACACCTTTTCTGTCGTGTCCAGTCGTCTACGGGCCCCCCACCCTCGCTCTCCTCATTGTATTCTTCTGTTAAGAGTTCTGTTATAAAGTTTGTGTAACCAGAAACGAAAACGGAATTGAATAAGCTTACGGAACTTCTGCAAAAGCGGAATCGGAAGCAGAGTTCTGTTGCAACCCTAGAACTTTTTTAATTTCGGTATAACAATACTAAATGTCCCGTCTTGTTCTAACTTGTCCCGTCTCGCCCCGCCCCGCTTTGCTCCGTCTTATTTTTATTTTATTTTTTTAATTCTCGATAGGTTCGCGCTTGGCCGCTATCTCACCTGATGAAAAGCGACGATGCGGTCGACGATGGAGCGCGCTTACCTAGAAGAAACCTATTTACTCTTGACTTAAAGATTCCCGGGTTGTAGCCATCAGGAAACACAGATTCCGGCACGGAATGTATATGTAGATGGATGGAGAGGGAGAGGGAGGCCAAAGAAAAGATGGATGGATTGTGTGAGAAGTGATATGAAAGAAAAGGGAGTTAGTGATAGCATGACGGGTGACAGGGCAGAAAGGAAGAAATAAACGTGTTGCACCGACCCCAAGAAATATGGGATAAGGACAGGAAGAAGAAAAAGAAGATCTAATAATTAAAAATAAGAAAGATAAACATTATCAAAGGTCAGAGGTCTCCTAAAACTAATAGGTCTTTACCTATGAAATTGGAGATTTTTAAAACGGGTTGCTTTGAAGTGTTATATCATTGGATTGACTTGGAATCATAAGTTCAAATAAATTTTATATTAAAGGTATGTTATTCTTCTTTTGAAATTAGGTATTTATTGGTTTCTTTGTGTTTTATATTTTCTGTAATATAGCAGTACTTATAACCATTTTTGTATGAAATCTAAGAAAATTCGCATTATTTTGTAATATGAGTTCTACCGTGGAAATAATGGGACTCAAGTGATATGCAATATTGATGATGTAAACGGACTTAAAACTGCTAATGAATGAGATGTCTATTTTGGTTTCAATCACTTTCATGTGAGAAATTTTATCTCAGGAATAACTTTATTTCTTAGGGCGGCTACAAGACAAAATTTCCAAAACGAAATCTATTAAACCAAGAACACAGAGTTTTTTTGTTAGAAGAAAGTCGTAGGTATGCGACATTGATATTGTTTGCCCTTTGCAATGCATAGTATCTACGTTGAAACTCAATATGAAAAAACGTTTTTTTATTAGCTTTTTTTTATTCATGGTTGTTTTGTTTTGTTTGTTTTGTTTTTATTCATGGTACTGCGATATTACAGAAAATAAAAAACACAAAGAAACCAATAAATACCTAATTTCAAAAGAAGAATAACATACCTTTAATATAAAATTTATTTGAACTTATGATTCCAAGTCAATCCAATGATATAAGTAACACTTCAAAGCAACCCGTTTTAAAAGTCTCCAATTTCATAGGTAAAGACCTATTATTATCAAATTGTGGTTAGCTAAATACCAGCTCATTAAATGGTACTTAATAAACTATGATGTCTAAATTCCTAACTGTTTTTAGGGTTCACTGAGGGTTCCGTACAACCTTACCTATGAAAACAGTTCAATTCCCGAATTGAGTTACGAAGATTTTTCCGAATCGCAAAAAATGTTTTTTTTTTTTGTGACGTAACTACAATTTTACAATTTTCAGATTTATTCCTATACTTGTGCTATGAGACCTTGCTTCATGCCAAATTTCAGGATTCTAGGTCACCGGAAAATACCCTATGAATTTTGATTCCCTTGAGAGTGTCGAAATACACGTTTCTTTTCGACATAAACGGCCGTATCTTTTTTTTTCTTTAACTTTGAACTTTGATTTTTTTACAACCTCAAGGGACCGCAGACCTGAGAATATGGTTTTAATTTCAACTCGATACCTGGACGCGTTCACGAGATAAAGGGTCTTGACAGATAAACAGACAGACAGACGGATGGACAACAAAGTGATCCTATAAGGGTTCCGTTTTTTCCTTTTGAGGTACAGAACTCTAAATGTCATAAAAATCGCCGTTTCGGAGGAGTTCTATAACAAATACTGTGACACGAGATTTTTATTCATCATCATCATCATCAACAGCCAAAAGAAGTCCACTGTTGGACGTAGGTCTTCCCAAGTGCCATAACGAGCGGTCCTGTGCGTCTCGCATCCATCGGATTGCTGCGAAACTCACCAGGTCATCGGTCCACCTTCTGGGAGGTCTTCCTACGCTGCGTCTTACCAGTACGCTATCACCACTCCAGTGCTGGGCACGCCATAATTATAAGGCGTGGCTGGAAAGACGTCACGGCGTCCTTACCTTTTGCATGATGCAGGTCCTCGCCGGACATGGTAAATTCGGGAGGTTCCTGCATCGGATTCGTTCAACTCAAGGAGACGTCAGCAAGGTCGAAGCCTACTGGGGCCATGAGTTATGTGAAAGTGAACCCCGGAGCTCTAGAACGAAGGCAAATTAGGAACAGGTGTGGGTTTTTAGTCAGTAAAAGTCTGACACGCGCCGCCCAAGATCGGGGGATGTCATTGGATAATTTTCCCACCGAAAAAAAAAAACTAAATAATAGATCGAAATAATAATCCAAGCGTTCATATCAAATCATCTGCTACCATTTATTTCATAATTCCATCATAGTTAGCTACAAATCGCAACAAGATATCCACATTCGTCCTTCATAGAAGTATTGATCGGTTTACGAGGCGTGCGCAGTACAATTAGCCTGTTCCTAGGCTAGACTTGCTTTGTCCGCCTATCCAGTGCGCAATCTGCCGTTCGCGAAGCAAGTCGAATCCACTTCTTCAAGCTTCTACTGCCCTGGTACTTGCTTGAAGGGCTGGGTTTGCTTTTGCAGTCCTCTTCTACCGCATATCTCCGATGGTAAGTGTTTTTGGATAATTATTTACATTTATTTAGCTCCCTTCGTGTCTCTGCCTTCCTGGTACTTTCCGGAAGAACGGGCTTTGTCTTGGCTCTTCTGCCGTATGTGTGATCCATGGTAAGTCTTAGGAACAATGATTTTAGTAAATTTTGGTCCTCTTCGTGTTTCTGGCACCCTGGTACTTTATGAACCGTTTTTGTCTTAACAGCCCTGCCGTATCCTGAATCTCTGTAACTTATGTGAAGGGTTAAAGGTAAGTGGTTTAGGATAAGCTATTTTCATTAATTTTAATATTTGGTTAAAATCCTTTGTCATATTTTTTTAAGTGGTGTTATGTAATACCGTTCGTAAAAAGTTCATGCGGACAGGCGTGGCGTAACAATACGAACACTGATATTTAATAAAGCGATTTCATATAATATATGAAAACCCTTTGTCTCGTTGTCGCATTGTCCTATTTCAACTACATATCTTTGTCCAGCCTCTTTCGGGAATAAGGTTTTAATTCAAAACAAGTTTTCAATGAAAATCATTAAAGCATTTATAGCTCGGTATATACCTATATAATTAATATTCATCAAGACCATTTCAAAAAGCTCAAACACGATAGGGTTAAATCTGAGTTCCTATGGCCACCTTCCGGCTGCATCATCAGATCAGCTCCATGTCATAATAATTTTGCATTGTAATCTGATTTACACATGCATGCAAAATTTCAGCTCAATCGGTAACCGGGAAGTGGATCAAATTTAATTTGAAAGATTGGGTGAAAAATAAAAGTATGTAAAAATAAAAATATTTTTTTTTCTTTTCAGGTCCTTGCTTGTTAACCAGCCAACCATCTCATCTCCTCGCCCCATAATGCATCAGCATTATGGGAACAGATTGACGACTGGGTGGTTCGAAGTCACCATGGGGCGTTGGCTGTCGAGCCGCCATCTTGAATTGGGACTATACGTTCTTGCCTTAACACAAATAAAACAATGAGGTCAGTACTTAAATACATTTTAATACTGCTTGATCTTATTAGCCGCTGGACTGACGACGGATTGTACGGGACTGTCCTACCCTGTCTGTGCCCGCAAAGCGCAACTGAAGGAACGGGGGTGGGTTTAGTCAGAAAAATCTGACTCTTCCTCTCGGTCCACTCAGTTTCAAGTCTGGGAGCGTCATAGTTCTCACTTAGCGAGCCAAATTCTTACTTCAACACACTTAGAAATTTTGTGGTAATATCTTTTTATTGATAAGCTCGCGCTCGACCAATATCCCACCTGATGGTAAACGATAATGTGCTCGACGATGGAGCACGCTTGCCTAGAAGTAACCTATTCACTCTTGACTCAAAGGCCCCCAGGTTGTAGCTATCAGGAAACAGACTGCGGCAGGGAATTCCACTTCTGGTTTCACAGCAGTTCTATGCACAATGAATGTGTTTCCAAAACGTATTGTGAGATGTCCACCTTGTTCACAATCTGTATGATATCTACCTTGTCACTTCACCTTTCATTACAAAACAATTAATGAAGATCTGAAGTGGACATATCAATCAAGGTTCTGATTTAGCATTTTATTTTTTACAGATTTCTGATGGATCAGCAGCATCTCCTGAAAGCGGCTGAAGAAAACCACCAGTCCCGCCTGATATGCCATTCACCTACGGGGTGTAAGTGGTTCTATCAACAGCTGCAGAGCCAAAGTCAACCTCACCTGCCCGCGGTACACCCTGCTGAAGATACCAACGAGGCTCTGGCGATCCCCTGGTCTCCCCACAAGACGTTGAAGAAGCAAGCAGGCGTATGAGAAGCAGTGGCTTGTGTGCAATGGAAGAGAGGCTTTTTTCAGCTAAATGGGGACACCAAGGAAAAATAGGTTAGGTGCGGATTCAAAAGGAGGGGTTCAAGAGACCACCTGATCGGGTTTCTGATTGGTCTGGTGTTTTGAACTTCTTCTAGTAAACTTTGGGTCCTCGCCTAACAAATTAAGTTAAAGTCCCGGTAAATCTAAGTGAAGATAATTAAATCATGATAGAGTTAGGGTATTGTAAGTTAATTCTAAGCAAGGAAAATTATTTGGTGTTTTCCTCACAATTTAGAAGCTAAAACTACCTTACCTAATAAAAATGTTATAAAAAATGTGTTGGTTTTCTTTTGAAATCACCTTCATCCTTCCCTGGAGACCTGGACCGTAAGAAATCATCTAAGACTTCTTCAGGTCTAAAGTGGAGCGTAAAATCCACCTATGTTCCTTAAGTCACCATGGGTTTCCTTTTCAGAAATTGCCCCATGGCCCTAGCGGGCATCAGCCCTGCAGGGCCGTTACGGTTTACTAACATCTCTTTGAGGTGCATGTGGAATATTACGCACCGTCGAGGACTCAGGCTCGGTCCGTATCGGACGGGCGAACAGCTACCCATTGCTCGTCGTCTGCAAGCCTGACGAAGCCTGAGTCTTAAGGCCCAGTTTCTGAGTTGAGTGGTTTGAGTTAAGAACATGTCACGCCCTACTTTAATGTCAAAGTTTGACGGGTTTTTTAGGGTCCCGTGCTTTAGTCTGCAAAAACGAGACCCTTATAGGATCACTTTGTTCGTCTATCCGTCTGTCAAGGTCTTTTCTCTCAGGAACGCATGGATGTATTAAGCTGAAATTAGTATTAAATACTTAGGTCTACCAACCCTTGATATAAGACCGTTTATGCTCCGTTTATGGCGCATATTTTGATACTCGCAAAGCAATCAAATATATAAATATATATTTGATACATATACTATAGGGTACTTCCCGTTGACCTAGACTCCTGGAATTTGGCAAGGCCTCATAAATCAGGTTAAAGAAAAAGTCTAAAAACTTTGTAGTTAATCGTATATCACAAAATAGTTATAATACCTCAAGCGCCGGAAATATAACAACCTCGTCGGCAGTTTTATTTTTGAGCCGTTTGGGGTTGATAATCTTGGGCCGTGGGGTCCGAGTGCTCATACGCTTTTTAAAGAACTATCCAAACGCTTAGTTGACACTTCGCATGACCCAAGGGCTGTTAGTTTTGGAGGAGTTTTATGACGCCATATTTTAGTTAGGCGTAGCCTTTAGTGTATATAAAGTTGTGTTTTTTAAAATAATCGTGTAACTTACAATTAGTTACGAATCGGAAATATCTTCGAGACTCGATTCTGGAATCGAACTACATATTTAAATAGGTAAGTTTGTACGGTACCCTCGGTGCGCGAGTCCTACTCTTTTTTATTATTATTGATAGGCTCGCGTTTGACCACTATCTCACCTGATGGTAAGCGATGATGTGGCCGACGATGGAGCACGCTTGCCTAGAAGTAACCTATTCACTCTTGACTTAAAGACCCCTAGGTTGTAGCTATCAGGAAACACAGACTCCGGCAGGGAATTCCTTAGCTGTACGCATTATGAATGTGTTCCCAAAACGCTTTGTACGTATGGGTGGGATGTCCACCATGTACCGATGGCGCAACGCCGTACGTCTAGTGGTCCGATGATGGAACGGACTTGGTGGAATTAAATTGTGCAATTCCAACGCACACTCCCCGAAGTGTAATCGATAGAAAACCGACAGGCTAGCAACTCGGCGTCGATGCTTCTTTGGAGCTCTGATTCGACAAGTGCATCATCACCTATGATCCTCTTGGCTCGCTTCTCAATCGACTCCAGAGCATCAAGCTGGTATTTGGCAGACCCATCCCACTTGCATCCTTAAATACTTACTCACACTTGATCGGCTTTTATGTTCTTGTGGACCAGTCCTTTTTGTAGTCCTATATGATAGCAACACAGCAAATATTTTCAGTGTAGCAACAATTTTCTTCCGCATTGCAGATAAGGCGTTGTCCGTATTGAATGGGGCCTGCGCAGTATAGCAAGGATATTTCCAGACTTACTGCATTGCAGGTTTCCTTTGTTCTATACATGATGCGATAGTGCTTCGAGCTGCCATCGAAGCTGGCTGGGTTTCATGTTCTGCTTCTCAGTTATTGAATGAGGTGAGTGCTTTTTTTTTATTGGGTGGGAAAATCATCTTATGACAAATCGCGCTCTTGGGCGGAGCTGTTCCTTCTTTACCTTCGTCCCAGGGCCCCTAGTTTCACTTTAACACTACCCGTGGCCCCAGTAGGCTTCGACCCTGCTGGGCCCCTACGATTTGCTGACATCTCCCTGAAGCGCGCGTGGAACGTTACGCGCCGTCGACGACTTGGGCTCGGTCCGGACGGTTACCGGATGGTCGGACGGCGAGCCACCCATTGCTCGCCGTCCGCAAGCCCGCGCCTACGGTATCAAGTGAGTGCTTAAGTTTTTCTGTTGGATTACTAACATTTGTCTTTGTTAAATTTTCGCGTTGAACAGCTTTTGGGTGACCATAATTTCTGATTTTGTTTTAACTAGTCATTATTGGATAAAATGGGCAGTGGTGGCCGAGTGGTAACGGTCCCGACTTACGAGTCCTGTCGAGTAAGCCTGGCGCATTACTTTGTGTAATTTATTTCATCACCACTGCTCTCAAAACGGTGAAGGAAAACATCATGAGGAAACCGGCATGTCCTAGAACTAAGAATTCGAAGACATGTGACATTCACCAACCCGCACTGGGCCCACGTAGTGGATTACGTCCCATTCCCTCTCCTAGAGAGGAGGCCTGATTCCCAGCAGTGGGAACATTAAAAGGTTGATTATGCTAGTCACTAACGCTTGGTGTGACCCAAGGACTCGTTTGCCAAAGATTAAACATTGCCATACAACGTGGCAATGCCGCCAATCTTTCGGACATACCTGGTAGACACGCCACGCGCTCACGCTAAAAACCAGAGCTGTGGCCTCATCGCATTTTGCGTGTGGACATGGCATTATGCTGAGCGTGCGGCTGTTTTGCTCGGACGTGGCGCATATATTTTATTTTTATTTTTTTTGTCATTGAAAATCTTTGCAATATGTTAGTCTTAAGTTTGCGCCTTTTCCGGCAAATAAAACAGTTTTTCTTTCTTTTTCTTTATAGACAGTGATGCGGAGGAACTTTTTTAACGCCATATTTTAAGACATTTGGTTAGGAGTTTTTATTTTAAATTAATTATATTAAGAAGTTTAATAAAAGCAATACTTAATTAAGACTTGGTAGTTCTTGTTATTGCAACAAAACATGTTTTTTTTTAATGTTTCAGGCTTTGCGGGGCTTTGTTGTCAGTGCCTAATATATCATATGCCATGCGTGATGAGTTGGTTCCGCGAGTCCCCACAGAGGCTCCAAGCTTGGCAAACCTACACCAATTGAAGTTAAAAATGAAGGTACATCTCTCTATCTTTTGTTTAAGGTGGGAAATCATCTAACTACTTCTCTCGCTCGGGGGCGGAGCGAGAAGGTGAGTCAGACTTTTACCGACTAAAACACATCTAAGTTCTTTCAGTTGCCCTTGCGTTCTAGGACCACCGGCTTCCTCTTCAGAAGACGATACATGGCCTCAGTGGGCTTCGGCCCTGCTGGGTCCTTTCGGTTTTTCTGACATCTCTTTGAGGAGCGTGTGGAAGTCGACAACTCAGGCTCGGTCCGGACGGTTACCGGACGGCTGGACGGCGAGTTACACATTGCTCGTCGTCCGCAAGCCCACGCCTACGGTGGCTGGTAGTCGAGGTTAGGGTCTTAGTGGTTGGGACGTGAGGATGTCTTTTCCCTTATACGTGTGGTTGTCTCCTTCAATAGCATTACTGCTTCGCAGAAGGAGGCGACCACCTGCCATTTCTTGTCGCTCCGGACCATGGCCTGTACCAAGGTCCGGCGCGAGAGGTCGTTGCCGCCGATCTCCCCCACGAGGACACGGTGGTACTCTGCCCAAGCGGGGCACACCTCTACCGTGTGCTCCACCGTGTCCTCCTTTAAAATGAATGATGCCTTTTTTCTCTAGCCTAGTACTCGTACTATATTGTGAAAAAATACCGAAACAAACTCACATGTCAAGTGTTTCTAAAGGGACTCGCAAGGTCCCATTATATAAATACCCCGGATTGCTCTCTTTTGCAACATGAAAACTGTTTTTTTTTTTTCTCACAACGCCGTCTAGTCTCAAGCAAAGCAGAGCTTGTGTTATGAGTACTAGACAACTGATAAACATACTTATATATTTCTAATTAAATACATGTTATACACAAATTACACCCAGACACAGAAACAAATGATCGTGCTCATCACACAAACATTTCTCCTGGCTGGGAATCGTTCCCATGAACTCCGGCATACCAGTCAGGGCCACTAACAACTAGACCAACAGGCCAGTCAAATTATTCGATTTTACATTAGATTCTACATTAGCAGCAAAATATAGTAAACTAACCTAGCTGTGGTTACATCGGCCAATTGCCTTATTTTTCTTACTGCAATCAATGAACCTAAATCTACTGGAGGGGTGGTCAGCCAAACAAAATTTAATTAGATTTTTTCAATTTTTCAGCATCCTGATTAATGAGCATAAGCTGGACTCTAAAGACAGCTTCCAGCCTCACCGATGGGGTGTAAGTAGCTCTATCACCACCTGCAGAGTCAAAGTCAACCTCACCTGCCCGCGGTACACCCTGCTGAAGATCCAACGAGGCTCTGGCGAAACAAGAGGGGGGTCTTCTGAAAGGGGGATCCTCCCTCCATTTTTATTTTGATTTTAAGTTGTACCATCTTTTTACTTCTTACGGGCAAAGCCTGTCTAGAAATGTACGTCAAAATATCTTAATAATAGTATCGTAATGGATGATATACATAATTATTATAAGTAAAATTTTTATATTCTTGTAAATGTTATATATTATACCGACAGAAAATAGGTTAATGTTAGATAATAAATTAGTTGTAAGTATGTTAGTTGTTTTATTTTGTTGTCACAGGAGATGGTGATGTAGACCGAGACGTAACACATTTTTTTTAGGTGTGAAAATCATCTAATGACAAATGCGAGATTTGGCGGAGCGGGAGATAGTGTCAGACTTCCTCCTTCTTTGCCTTCGTCCCAGAGCCCCGGGTTTCACTTTCACACTACCCGTAGCCCCAGTAGACTTCGACCCTGCTGGGCCCCTACGATTTGCTGACATCTCCCTGAGGCGCGTGGAACAATACGCGCCGTCGACGACTTGGGCTCGGTCCGGACGGTTACCGGACGGTCGGACATCGAGCTACCCATTGCTCACTGTCCGCAAGCCCAGGAGACGTAAAACATCGGATCAACTCTGGTATATATGAAATGGCAACAAAAGCCCTACTGTCACTGTCTTACCATGACGTGTTAAAGTCAGGCACGTGCGAGGGAGAAATAGGGATGGAGCTATGCCCCCTAGGAGCAGTGGTAGCCGAGTGGTAACAGAACTCTGCGTAGCTTACGCTTATGCAGAAGTTCCGCAAGCATATTCACTTCCGTTTCCGCTTCTGCTTCCGCAAAATTTATAACAGAACTCTAAACGGAAGAATACAGCGAGGAGCGCGGGGGTGGGGGGCGCGTGGAGGACTGAACACATCGGAAGAGGTGCAGGGGGGTCGGTGTAAAAACGTGTCGCAATTAGTTTCTTTATTATTATATTTTTTTGGTTCATTCTGCGCAACACCGCGCCTCGTGACGTGATTATGACGTAAACCTTCTGTTGTTTTTAAAAAATTAAATTTTGCTTTTTCTTAATAGTATTAAAACTTCCGCAGATTACATCTCAGATCGTGGTCCGCACCAAAATTGATGATATAACTAGTGGTGAACTACCTTTTACCTAAGGCAGTATATTGGGGCCAACCCTCTTTCTGGTCTATTTAAACGAAATAGGTGATCTTCGTCTGAAGTGTCTTCGTTATGTGGTATCATCATCATAATTTCAGCCGAAAGGCGTCCTAAGCATAATCACCCTAATAAAGTTCTCACTGCTGGGACTCAAGCCTTCTCTCTAGGAAAGGGAACGGGCCATAATCCACTACGCGAGCCATGTCACATGTCTTCGTATTTTGATTCTAAGATATTTATTTTATTTATTTGGGACAAAAAACAGTTATACAATACAGAATCAATATACAGTAGTTTTAACAGAAAAGTAAAAAAAGCCACACCATTGTCTACGACATAACACGTGAAATATGATAACGGACGCGCGTTAAAATAATAAGAGTAATTATATAATTATTATATAGGTATAAATACTCTTACAATTATTATAAGAGAATCAAATACATATGAGTCTATTTTAAGGGCTGTAAGTCAGCAAATAACAAGCCATTTTTCTAAATTTAGATTGAGAAAGCGCGAAAATATCTATTTCTATAAAATGTGAGTTATAGGTTGCCACTAGTTGGCGGAGAGGCGCCGCACCCCAGCATTCGTCCTACAACGTGCAGTATAAAACAATCGAGGTACGCGCACCTCCCGCCGGACAATAGTTCGAGTGGTACTAGATATGGTGTTTTCCTGTCGATGTTTTCCTTCACCGATTTGAGAGCAGTGGTGATGAAATAAATTAGGTACACAAAGTAATGCGCCTGGCTGGGTTTGAACCCGCGACCTACAACTCGTAAGGGACATATATATAGGTTGCTAGTATGAACATAATACACCCCTATGTTTTAATTAGTAACAAAAAAACTGTGGCTCTATCCGTACCCCTTAGTGACCATATTTTTGTAGACAAAATTAAAAAAATCGAAATCCCAAAATTGTCCACGAAATTTTGTCATATTTGGTTTATTCATTGTAGAATTAATCATTCATAACAATTGCTACTAGAAAATACTACGCGCAGTGATTTTCGTCATTTATTTATTCATAATCAATAGCCTGTAAAATACTTCCACAAATTGAGTGAAATTTTGGGATTTAAACAAACGCTAATAACTTTGCTGTTTATGAATATTATTTATTGAGACTTTACTTAAATAATAACAAGACCTTTTCTAATAAGCTCTTTAAGTATTTGTACTAATTAAAAATTAGTGGTGTACACAACTGCATCGTATATCTCACATCGCAGTATTGATCGTGGCTCAGACTTGCGCAGTGCAGCTAACTGTTCTAGACTAGACTTGCTTTGTGCAATGCCGCAGTGCGCCACCAACCGTCTGCCGTGCAAGACGAGTTGGTGCTTCAGGCAACAACGGCTGCAGCCAGGCCCTGTCGTTGCCTAGCAGAAGTATAAGTCAGCATTCAAAGAAAAGGGTAAGTGCTTTGATTCCCACCCAGGACAAATGTTTGTGTGATGAGCACGATCATTTGTTCTGTGTCTGGGTGTAATTTATCTATAATATGTATGTATTTAGAAATATATAAGTACGTTTATCAGTTGTCTAGTACTCATAACACAAGCTCTGCTTAGCTTGGAACTAGACGGCGTTGTGTGATAGTTGTGGAATATTATTATTATTTCTTATTTCTAAATCTTTCTTTCATGCGGTGTGGCTAAGAAAAACATAGTCTTCTTTGTCGTGTGGAGGCCGTAACTTCAATTTGGTTTAGTTTAAAAAAGAGATGAATATATACCTAAGATGCCCTATTAAAACAGAATGCAGTGGTGTATCTACATAAATACGTAGGGTATATATATTATAATAGTAGGGTCACTTTGAACCTGTACTGCACTAACCAAAAAAAAGCTTGTTTAAAAATTACAGGGTCTAATAAGCCCCTATTTGTCATAATGATAGTTTTCAAACGAGGTCTTAAACACACCGTACCGCAGGAATGGAAATAATACAAAAATGAGTGCCACTGTCAATCTATTTTGTGTCCCACTGCTGGACAAAAGCTACAACCTCGGGGTCTTTAAGACCCCTCGCCAACGGCGACTTTTTGTAGCGATGCTGTAGCGCGTTCGCATCGATACAGTCGCGATGCTGTAGCGCGTTAGTAGCGCGTTGGCATCTTTTACGCGCGTTAGTAACGATGCAGTCGCGCGCTTACGAAACGCGCGACAGCATTGCTAAAAAAGTCGCCGTGGGCGAGGGTGAATAGGTTACTTCTAGGTAAGCGTGCTCCATCGTCGACCAAAAATGAAGAATAGATTTATTATTAGGAAGTCCTGACAATTTTTTTAATGATATAGACTAGTAAGTGACTGCGACTAACCTGGGGCCTAAGTCTGCTATTTTTATAAATTCGTCATTCCAACACGATCCCATTGCCATTTTGCTAAAAGTTCGTAATCTGCTAATTCATAATGATCGATCATTGATCGGTCAATGGTCTCGTAATAGAGTTGTGGTAGAATGACAATATCGAGCTTATTAAAAGCAATAACTGCACAATGACGTTCTAATGGGAGGTCACTGATCAAAGGAACTGTCAAAATTTTAGCAGATTACCGCATACGTCCGACATTCATTTGTCAATCTGTACGAGATTACCATTCTATGCCAATTCTTTCAATAGAGTGTCAGTGGTCGACTATTAGAAAGTCATAATGACGCCATTATATTAGTAGATTACCAAACTTGTCAAAATCAACAATTATGAAATCAATGATAGACCATTCTGACACTATTGTAATAGCAGACTTGAGGCCCTGATGGTAAGCAGTGATGCAATCTTTGAAACAATATCAATCTTATATTTCCAGATGGAAGAGGTTGTTGGTGATGAACTGGATGCAGTTCATATTCAGCATGACGAGTTGGTTCTTCGAGTCACCCGTCATTGAGGCATCGGGCTCAGCAGGCTTTTCAGAACATAAGTAGGTATCTGTATTTCTAATTAAATATTTCTTTTTTGTAATTTACATTACAAGGGGCTATTCAAGTAAACGTAAACAATACAGGGGAATGGGGGTCTTAGTTTTGATTATTTTTGATGGCATGAGGGATGGGGGGTCTGGATGGAGATTACGTCAGCAGTAGGTAATATTTTATTTAGTTTGTGAAGAGATCGATTTTGATGTTCCAAAATGACACGAAAGTGCCCCGAGAATGGAGTGTTTACGAGTCATTATCACTTTACACACATAAATTAACAATTTGCCTGCTGCGGTCTGCCTGCCCGTTCGATTATAATTTAGGTGTATTTAAGGCTAGAGTGAATAGGCTCTTAATAAACTGGTGCGCCTCACCATCAGGTACGATCGCAGTCAAGTAGTATATATAATTATATCAATTTAAAAAAAAATGTCTGCAAATATTTATTTTTGCGGCATACCGGATTCCACACAATTTATCAAATTCTCATATTATTTAATCTCTCTTTTCAGGCCCTGGATGCTGCTACAAGCTGACTTCTTTCCATGACCCTTCGAGACTCATGGGGTGTAAGTGGCTCTACCTCCACCTTCAGAGCCAAAGTCAACCTCACCTGCACGCGGTACACCCCGCTGAACTTACAAACGAGGCTCTGGCGAGACACATACAGCATCAAGAGTATGACGGAAGACCATGCTTTTCTATGCCTGCACTGTGTCTTTGAAACTCCTGGTCTCCTCTTCTGAGGTGGGGAGGTCAGGGGTTACCCCTTTAATGATAAGTAGCACTTGAATTACTATACTAGTTTTAAGCTTAGGTAAGTTATTTAGTTACTTAGTAAAAATCAAAAGATCATCACAATATAAGACCCCAAATTATAAATAAAAATGTAACCCAATGTTTTTGTTTTATTTTCAACTAGTGACCCGCCCCGGCTGGGTTAGGGACAGGTGCAATGCTGATACTACCGCAACCGCTATGTTCCTGAATTTTGAATCTATAATATATTCCCCTCCAACTCGAGGCGATCAACGAAAAGAGAATCGGAACGAAACGGTTGTAACTTGGCTAGGGGGGCAGGACTCTGGATCGTTCGAAACGCAAAAGGAAGCTGAAAGATATAGGCTTAGTAGCTTATTCTTTACCCTACTTGTATATTTTGTGCAATATATAAATAATAGATTATTAAACACCGAAGCAAACGCCTCAAAAATCGACCATGAATAATAATTAACCTGGTAGCACCGTAAATTTTTAAAGTGGCAACATTTCACATTCGCGTGTGGAAGGGTGTGGTTATGACGCACTTATCGGGGACGCCATTTTATCAAAATGGCGTTCCTTAAATTTGCTTCTCGCTCGCACAATATCGCTGCTCGTAAACACAACTTCTCTTTCTTTCTCACGAGGCATTGCATTAGGAAGAAAGAGACAGCTATATTACTGTCACTTCCTTTTCATTACTTTCGTCCTTTTTAGTATCCGTCTGAAGTTATATACAAATATGATTGATGGTTTTATTACAGTCCCTTCGCAGTTATTTTGCATCTGGCAACTACCTTATGTATAAGAGAATAAAGGTCACTGTATTGCAAAATCAATGGTAAAATAACTGTGATAGGACTGTAAGTTAAATTATTTTAAAAGTGACAGGAGATAGGCCGCGAAATTAAAATTCTCACACGTTTTTGTCGATTTTAGCTTTGTATTTGGTTCTATATTGTTTAAAATGTAATGATTATTACATTTAAGTATTACAGACCTAAAACAAAACTACAATGTGGACAAAAACGTAGGAATGTGTTTCGTGTGGTTGCGTTGAACACCGCCAGAGGGCGCCGTTGGTACAGAAGTAGATTTTTTTTTAAATCCTACTAAGTATTGATCAGGCCTGCACGTTGCAAAGCAATGCTACTGCAGAAGGCCCAGGGCTCGCAATCATCATTTCAGCCGAAAGATATCCACTGTTGGACATAGGCCTCCCCCAAGTGTCGCCATAACGAACGATCCTGTGCGTCTCGTATTCATCAGATTTCCACGACTCTCACCAGGTCATTGATCCACCTTGTGGGCAGGAGCAGGTTCAGGCCTTCCAACGCTTTGTCTTCCGTTACGTGGTAGCCACATCAGAACCTTTCGTCCTCATTGACCATCTGTTCTTCGAGCAATGTGCCCTGCCCACTACCACTTAAGTTTGGCAATTTATTGGGCTATGTCGGTAACCTTGGTTCTCCTGCAGATATCTTCATTCCTGATGCCACAAGGAAACTCCGAGCCACTTTCCATTGCCCTTTGGGTGTCTTTTAAGCCTTCTGAGGAGGCCACTTGTGATACACCACGTTTCAGAGCCATATGTCATCACTGGCGACACGCACTGGTCATAGACTTTCGTCTTAAGAGGGTCCTTTTTCACTCGCCTATCGTCAACATCGAGCATGGTTTAAAAGCTTGTTACTTCATCTAACGCAATCCAACGCGATGTTTGACGAAAAGGCAACGCGAAAAAAGAGAGATAACGCCTGAAAACTCTGTTAGAATACGGTAATTCCGTGATTTACTAAAACATTTTACAAAAGTTGTTCCAGGAAATACATGTTTTTTTTAACCCTTAAAAGGTTTTGAAAAAAAATTGACATCATTCAGAATCTTGATTAAAGCAAGGCTTATATTTTTTTGACATTTTTAATTTTTGAGTTATTTATGAAGTGTCAAAGTTCATGCAAAATAGAACATTATCAGAGGCCTTTACTGGATTAGTTTTACACAAATTTATAAATTTATTTCAATAGAAGCCTAGATAATATCCACAAGATACTGTGTTTCCAAAATATATCTAATGAAAAATGTGTAATAACGTCATAATCGCGTAGGAACGGTTGTATGAAAAACAGTGAAAATATATGTCGAGTTGCATCCCCTGTGATGATGTTGGACGGAAAAATACCGCTCAGTTTCGTGAACTCTGCCCTGCCGAGTCGGATTCGAAGATTGACCTCTTTAGAGCTCCTTGAGGGCTAGCATTAAATGATAATGATAAATGATATATTTATTGTTGCACTATATTAATTGCACAATCTAATTCCGCCAAGTCCGTTCCATCATCGGACCACTAGACGTACGGCGTTGCGCCACCGGTACATGGTAGACATCCCACCCATACGCACAAAACGTTTTGAGAACACATTTATTATGCGTACAGCCAAGCAGTGGAATTCCTTGCCGGAGTCTGTGTTTCCTGATAGCTAGTAGTCAAGAGTGAATAGGCTACTTCTAGGCAAGCGTGCTCCATCGTCGACCACATCATCGCTTACCATCAGGTGAGATGGTGGTCAAACGCGAGCCTATAATTAATAAAATTTTTTTTTTTTAAATTGCAATTACTTTTACACGTCAATTTTTTCGTCAATTTAAATCAGATGAGGCGGGTGTTTCCTAGCTGACTACCCTGAGAAGAAACATCGAAACAAACTCGGGGGTCTTTTAAAAACTCTATACAGTAAATATGTAATGGTCAAATCATATGAGAACCATGCAGATTGGAGTCTGAGATTGTCTTTTGAATAAAGAACCACACAGATTTGAGTGGACCTGTACAGTCAGTGCAAGCATTTGTCAGTATTCGTGTAGCTCAAACTTTGGACTACTAAGGAGCTCAACGACTTGACGAACAATACCAAAAGAAAGGACATTTGGGTAGGCCGCATACAGTACTCAAAAAAAAACACATACCTTATATAAAAATCGTAGGTACACTTAAACTTTGGTGGTTGCGAAACCGATTCACCCTAAAATTATTTTAACAAATCTTACCTTACATCAAAATATAAAAATAAATTTCAGACAATATTTTATCTGTACTATTATTATATTTCCCTCATGCCATTGTGTGTTGTATATAAAATGTGTTTGTGTATATGTATTATATAATTATTATACTATCTTAAAATTATTATTCATTAACATCAAAACAGCCAGACATTGTTAAAATTAATGATAGTCCCCACATTCACAATAATAAAACTAATATTTACAAAAATGTAACACTTTACAGAGTAAATATTGCAAATATTAAACGAAAGTAATCGTCAAAGTCAAATTGTAAAATAAAAAAATATCTTCAATTTAAAAAATTAAAAGGGCAATTTAAAAAATGAAATGACAACAATCAGTAAGGCAGAATTTCCACACGATGTTTTCTTCACCGTTTTAAGAACAGTGGTGATGAAATAAATTACACAAAGTAGGTAATGCACTTGGCTGGGTTTGAGCCCGTGGCCTACAACTCGTAAGTTGGGGCCGTTGCCACTGGACCAACTCTGCTCAAGAAAAGAAAACAAGATACGAATAAAAATAAATATAAATAATTTATGTATTAACCCTTCGGTGCAATTTTATTACCTGTAAAAACTATTAACAGCATCCTATATAATATATTCGTTCAAAATATTGACCCGTATTCGGCACCTGCGCTATGCAGCTTGCCTAGTTTCATTTATTCCTTGCATTGCCGCGCCCGTCCCCCTTGGTTTCGGTCCTTCGAGTGTGTACTTGGTTACCTGTTGATAGTGCTGAGTTCCTGGTACCTCAAGGTCGGAGAGAAAGGTTAGTAATTTGTATTATTTTCTTTTTTTATCACCATCGTCATCCTCCTGGGCATGTTGTCAATGGTTTTGGGTCTACCTAGATACCCGTTCGCAGTTCTAAGTTCCTGGTACTTCAGGATTAGTGAGAATAGAATGTTTAGATAATAAAACAAAGACAACACACCAAAGCAAACAGACTACTTAGAGCAAGTTAGTAAAACTTAAAACAACAACATAGAATCAACACATAACATTGAACATACAACAAACATATAAACAATCAACAGAATCATCAGTCTACTTAGAATTTTTTCTAGCACCATTCATTTCTTTGAGAGTACGCAATGTTCTTTGTAAAACAGGTATTTTAAAAAATTTTAAACGTATAATAAGTATTGGCGACTTATTTCTTGCAACAAATGTCATCTTTTGCTAATTAATCGTTTTCGCAACCGTATTTTTGATCGTCAAGTACCAGGATCTCAGCACTGCAAAGGGTCATCTATCCTAAATAAATTGAGACAAATGCGAGAGAATGAACGCCAAAGTACGTCATCAGTGAAGATTAAATTTTTAATATTTTAATTTTTTACAGTGGAGGGAAGTAAGTTTAAAGTGGTGACCAGATGGTTGGTTGGTTTATCAGCGTTCCAACCAAGGTGACCTTGGTTTATGTGTTTGGTTTGTGTTACGGCTACATGGATGTAAACCACGCGCCAACACGTTCGGTGGTTGGGAAAACGCGCCTCTCAACCAAGGGCGTTGAAGGTCATGGATTACAACTGCTGTCTACACGGATTAAAACTAGCGGGACGTTGGTTTGCAACCGTCTGGTCACCACTTTACTAGACACAACAACACACTAATAACACTTACTACCCTCCACTGTAAAAAATAATAATATTAAAAATTTAACCTACACTGATGACGTACTAGTTGTATGAGAAAACTTTATTGGCGTTGTGCAACCTCTAAATATTAGCTGATTAGGGTGATTTTTTATAAGAACACTGTACATGAGTGGTATCAAGAATTCGACAAAAGTCAAAAATACCAGATTTAGAAACACCCTAGCCCACCATGTCGGCTATTTGCATGACTCCCAAAATGGTGAAGGAAAACATCGTGAGGAAACTGCTAAATCAAAATATATCAAAACTTTAAAGACATATTGTGATATCCACCAACACGCACTGAGCCTAGATTACGGCCTATTCCCTTTCCTAGAGAGAAGTCCTGGTTCCAGCAGTGGGAACATTATAAAGCTAATTTTGCTGAGCATGAATCTGGCTAGATACAAGCCAGACTTCTCTAAAACCATGTTTGAGCAATCACAGTCACCAGAAATAACTTCTAAAACATTTTCGCCTTCAATTTTCAGGTTCCAACGAGGGTTTACTAGTCTCTGCAATTGAAGATGGCTCCTCCTAACTCAACTCCAAATTCGATGATCTCAAATGCTGAAAAGAACAGAAGAAGAAGGCGAAAGAGGGAAATCCTCAAGTACACTGTGTCAAAGATAGAGCTAGCAGTAAAGAGCCTCAACGCTGTGGTGGCTGAAATCCCTCTAGAAGATGGAGAGCCATTTGATGATGAAGAAGGAATACTAAACACCGCTTTGGTTCTTGAAAGGCAGCTTGCGGAACTTGCCAAGTAAACTATGATATGCGAAGAGACGTTCAATACATGTGCAATCTTTTAGAAGTAGATAAAATTGTCATGAATTAACACTATCTATAGGATAATTGAATAGTAAGAGCAGTGATGGCCCAGCCCCCCCTAGCCAAGTTACAACTGTTTCGTTTTTATTTTCTTTTCGTCGACCACCTCGAGTCATCTCAACGCTCAGTCACGTGGTCAGGATAAAGGAATAGGAGGCGTTGCCGACTCGAGGCGATCAACGAAAAGAGAATCGAAATAAAAACGGTTGTAACTTGGCTAGGCACCGAATATATCAGATTTGGTTTGGCAAATTTGCCACGTAGTCTGGCGAGAAGAGACGCACTCTTTTTGCATATGATAGCTGAGAAGCTGTCGACTCTGGCTTGGGCAAACATCTCCGAAGCACTGCAATAACGTGGCAGCCGCATCAGTGCCCTGAAAGCGTTGTTGTATTGGGTTGATTATAACTCAAGAATGGCTGGACCAATATTAATGATCTCTAGTTTGTTGGATTCATCTCCGCCCCAAATAGCAGAATAAATACTTTAAAATATCAAAAAGAAACACGTTAAAAAAATACAAAATATCCAAATACATTAACTTACTTACTTGTAGCATTCATGTCTGTGATTGTTTACATTTTTTATTTTTATTTTTTTGTTAATTTAAGTGCTTAGTTTTATGTTTGTAATTTTGTTGTGCTTTTGTGAAGGTACTATTTGTTAATTTTCTGTGTTGCATCAAATAAATGTTTTATCTATCTATCTATCCATCTATTAAAAAATTACAGCAACTGTCAAATGCATCGGTCTCAATCTTTCTATCATTCGGTCAATCATTCCATCATTCGGTCAATTTTTTCACCATTCAGTAACTGTTAAGCGGGAAGAAGGTCACCAGGTTAGCTAGTTCATCATCATCATTATCATCATCATTTCAGCCAAAAGACGTCCACTGTTGGACATAGGCCTCCCCCAAGCGTCTCCACAACGACCGATCCTGTGCGTCTCGCATCCACCGCATTCCCGCGACTCTCACCTGGGGGGCTATTGGCTAACTTTTTCAATAACAGTTGACAACTAGCATTCGTTGCACACTAAACTTAGTTGTCAACTGACAATTTCATAAAATTGGTATTACGTATCACAGAAGTGACTAACAAACTACGGTGGAAATGTGGTGAATTATAAAAATTTACGGTGCCTATTGTGACCACTCTAAAATTTTATCGACTATTATACAGCTTCAAAAGCTTACACAATGGCAATTTTAAAAGTATCGATACAATAACATATAGCTGTCAAAACGTGTTACGGTGGCTATCAAAGGCACCAGTGAGTGGCTAATGACGTCACGGCAGTTGGTCACTGAAGATAGGCAATACGAAACTAGCTGTTTGACAGTTCAATGATGCACATTGTTAACAAGTGATCATCACTTGAACTGTCAACAGAATTACGCAATAGCCCCGCAGGTCGTCGGTCCACCTTGTGGGAGGCATTCCAACGCTGCGTTTTCCGGTGCGCGGTCGCCACTCTAGAACCTTTCGGGTCCATCGACCATCCGTTCTACGAGTGTGCCCTGCCCACTGCCACTTTAGCTAGCGTCAGCTAGTTGTTCAATGATATTCATTCATGAGTAGTTCTATCGTCTAAAGGATTGCATAACTATTAAAAGTTACCTTGTACCACCTTTCCTTGTTGTGTCACTGTTAATTCTAATCTTCAAAACCTGCCCCCCTAGCCAAGTTACAACCGTTTCATTTCGATTCTCTTTTCGTCGATCCGATTCCTTTGTTCTGACCTCATCTCAACGCTCAGTCACGTGGTCAGGACAAAGGAATAGGAGGCGTTGCTGACTTGAGACGATCAACGAAAAGAGAATCGAAACGAAACGGTTGTATCTTGGCTAGGGGTGCTGTGGTGCTAATTGTGGCGGGATCGTCCCAGAAACAATTGGATGGGATCTTTGTGACTGATTTACAAAATTTATTTAAGGTCTGTAAATGTGAAATTTCAAATTATATTTTAAATAAAAACAAAATATTAACAGCTACTGTTCATAGCACAATAAGATCAATGTACAATGTTATATAGGGTGACTGGTAATTAGTGACTGATACTTAAACACGTGATTGTACTCATGATACAACTCAGATTTTTTTTTATACACTTTAGTTTAGCTGTTTTAAATTCGCGAGCACGCGCGCCTGCTACCGCTCAGCAATTTTAATCAGCTGTTTTGTTATTGTGAAAAAACTAATGAGTATAAAAAAAAAGTTTCTTTGGGAAAGTTATTTGTAATCATGAGTACAATCACGTATTTAAGTATCGGTCACTAATTACCAGTCACCCTATATACTGGTATACTTTTAATATCCTTTTAAAAAACTGTTTGCAATTGAGATTTTTTTTCTTGAAATCTTATCTCTATTCTTAGTTATTCTTCTAGTAAATATATGTGTTATCGAACGATCGATGTAATATATCTATATGTTTAGAAATTAAATGTCTAATAAAAATCTAAGACGTGTTTTATTTTAAGAGGATTATCGATGTACTTGTAGCGACATCTATGAGGCAACTTAGGAACTAAAAATACAATCTTGCATTGCGGTAAGTTCTACGCGCGATTAGAACATACAATTGTCCAAAAAAACTACCGGGCGACCTCTGGCGGGAGAAGTTTAAACCTCCTGATGATTTTATCGAGCCGTCGGAGAGCCTCTCTCCTGGGCACGAGTTGCCATAGCCCACCTGGAAAACTCTAAACAGACTCCGCACCCAAGTTGGGCGCAGCAAAGACAATCTCCATAGATGGGGGTTCTCGGACGGTTCCAATCTTCAGTGTCTGTGCGGCGTCTCTCCGCAGACCATGTCCCACCTTCGATCCTGCATCACGTGCCCTGTTACCTGTTCACGTAGGGACCTAATGACAGCATCAGCGGACGGCATTGCCGTGGCCAAATACTGGGCCAGGCAAGGAATTTAACTAGTTTTGCCATCGATACGCTAAGAAGAAGAACTACCGGGCAATTACCCGGATTAGACACAACACCCGTCTGGTCGGAGGATCCTCCCTTTTGAACGGAGGTTTGCAGGACTTTACACCCAGTTCCAGCCAGACACACACCTCTAAACACTCGTCGAGTCAAAATTTCAGTCTAGAGCATTGTCGTCGAGTTGCTAGCCTGTCGATTTTCAACTAGTTGCATTTTGGGGAGTGTACGTCGGAATTGCTTTAACATAATTCTGCCAAACCCGATCCATCGGATCACTAAACGTACGGTGGACATCCAGCCCATACATACGAAAGATTTTGAGACGTTTTTCGACAGCTAAGAAGTGGAATTCCCTGTCGGAGTCTGTGATTCCTGATAGTTTTGTAAGGCCTACTATAATATAAGCCTAAAGAGTTTTTTACTTCTAGGCAAGCGTGCTCCATCGTCAACCAAATCCTGTGAATTGACTGGCCTGTTGGTCTAGTGGTTAGTGGCCCTAACTGCTATGCCGGAGGTCGAGGGATCAATTCCCACCCAGAACTAATGTTTGTGTGATGAGCACGATCATTTGTTCTGTGTCTGGGTGTAATTTATCTATAATACGAGTATGTATGTATTTAGAAATATAAAAAGTACTCATACCACAAGCTCTGCCTTATTTGAGACTAGATGGCGTTGTGTGATAGTTGTGGACTATTTTATATTATTTTTATTAATCATCGCTTACCAGATGAGATAGCGGTCAAACGCAATTGTACCAAAAATAAAAAATAAATATTTTTAAAGTAACTCATTTTATGAATGTTCTGGAGTAGTGACCGTGTACCAGGAGACGCAGCATTAGAAGGCCTCCCACAAGGTGGACTGATAACCTGGTGAGAGTCGCGGTTATCTGGTGGATGCGAGACGCATAGGACCGGTGATTGTGGCGACACTTGGGGAAGCATATGTCCAACAGTGGATGTATACGTGGACCTGTACAGCTTGCTTAGAACCTTGCCTAGACTTCGCTTCACACCTTCAGTCAGTACCTACGCCGCTAGAGGGCGGTATTAAAAATAAAAACCTTTATGATGTTCTCAGTAACGTATGTAGTAATGTAGGTATGTATTCAAATACTCAATTCAGAACTTCACTAACTATTCAAGAAATCGAGGCTATTACCTTAAAAAACCGGTCAAGCGCGAGTCGGGCTCGCGCACGAAAGTTTCCGTGCCGTCTGTAGCAAAATACGGCAAAAAAAAAATATCACTTTTGTTGTACGAGTATGAGAACCCCACTTAAATATTTATTTTATTCTGTTTTTAAAGAAAGAAAGAAAAACAGTTTATTTACGCGAAATGACGCAATCTTAAAACTAGCTAACAAACATAATCTAAAATAGATAGGGAAGATATGCGTCACATACGCGCAAAACGGCCGAACGCTCAGCATAAAGCTGCGGCATCACGCATAATGCGATGAGCTCACAGCGCTGGTTTTCAGCGTGGGCCGGTGGCGGTGTCGACATAAAGACGCCGAAACAGTGCAGTGTACAAAAAGATTTGGATAGAAAAAGGAAATAAAAATACATATATAAACGACAAATAAAAAAATTAAAAAAATCATCTTCTTCCTGCCCTTGTCCCATCTTATTTGGGGTCGGCACAACATGTTTTTTTTTCTTTTTTTTTTCATTGTTTTTTCCTTTTCGTTGACAGGATATTTAGGTAGTATAGTATTTGTTGTTATAGCGACATCTGTCATACATCATCTGTGAAAATTTCAACTGTCTTGCTATCACTGTTCACAAGATAGACCCTGGTAACAGACAGACAGATAGCGGAGTCTTAGCAATAGAGTTCCCATTTTACCCTTTAGCCGTACGGCACACAAAAAAATAATCTGATATTTTAAATGGTGGGCCAACATAATATTAATTCAATAAACCCCAAGACCCCAATTATCTTTCTATTGTGTCTCTAATTACGGTACTCGAAAGGTAAGAACTGTTATAGATTCAGTAGTACAAGGGACTTTGGCAAAGAGGGCGCTGTTAGTAAACATTTGTCTATGGACATTGAAAAAACAAGATGGTGGATTTTCAACACGTGTAAAAAGCTCTCCGTACAGATATAAATAGCCTAATGTACTTCAAAGCGAAGTATTGATTGTGATTGTGACCTGCGCACTACGGTTAGTACTAGCTTCCTTCGTTTAACACTTCTTTGTGCTTTCAGTGTTCCACCCGAAGTGGCGAGAGACGAGTTTGTCCTTCGAGCCGGATACCAGGGCCCCACAGACCAATACAGGTAGGTGTTTTAGATTTTCTCCCCTTATAAGTTAACAGTGGCTTTGGACATTATCTCACAGAAACTTACTGCCAGTACTCTAATATCTGCCCTGAGGTATTTTATCATGTTCAGTGTGGAACGAGGTCTAATAGGCCTCGTATATATCTTCCTTGTGGTGCGGTTAAAAAAAAAACATAGTCTTCTCTGACGTGAGGAGGCTGTAACTTCAATTCGGTTTAATTTTAAGAAATTATGTCTACTTTAATACGAGGTCACTTTGACCTCGTACCGCACCTTAAACGTTACGGGGTCTAATAAGCCCCTTACCACTATAATGATAAATTTCAAATGAGGTCTTAAACGCCCCGTACTGCAGGAATGGAAATAATACAAAAATAAAATGAGTGCCTTTGGCAACGTATTATGTCCTATTTCTGATAATCACGCTAACCGTGTTGGCAGTAGGATTGTTGAAAAAATTACACCATTTCTCACCTCAAAAAGAAAGGTCTAGCCGTGTGCTAAATTTTATCTAAATCGCTGTACTGTATAGATTGTTGAAGCTAAATTGATCAAGAAATATCAGTTATACGGATTCAATTAAATGAAAGGAACATGGTGGACATCCCGCCCATACGCACGAAACGTTTTAGGAACACATTCATTGTGCGTTCAGCTAAGGAGTGGAAGTCCTTGCCGGAATCTGTGTTTCCTGATGACTACAACCAGGGAATCTTTAAGTCAAGAGTGAATAGGTTACTTCTAGGTAAGCGCGCTCCATCGTCGACCGCATCGTCGCTTTCCATCAGGTGAGATAGCGGTCAAGCGCGAACCTATCAAGAATAAAAAAAAGGAACACTATAATCTAGATTAGGATATAATAGTAGATTATGTGACGAGGGGATAAAGCAATGTCTTCACTTTCAGCGCCATACAGTCCGCCGACCGCCAAACGCCATTTTGTTTTCTGTACTATAAAAACGAGCATGGCGATAAATCTAGGGGTGAAAATGATTTAACACAAAGGGGAGTGAAGACACTAAGTAATAAATCTTTTGACGCCACCCCTGATGAAACAATACGATATCAGCCCTCTAAAATAATTCTTCATCCTCCTGCCCTTACCACTAATTTATTTGGGGTGTTCAATTAAGTACCATACGGCTTTATATGCCGCCATTTTAGTACTTACCTACTTTGCAGTCACGTTTGTTGTTCAGTGGGAACATTAAAAGGCTGATTATGCTGTTATGCTAATGTTCCAGATAGCTGGGGCGGATTTCCCTTGTGGCTGTCATCGGTGATAAATTTGGTTCCTCGAGTTGCAAATATGGGATTGGAGGCTGTTAGAGCTCCAGTTATAAATGCAGGTTAGTTGTTTACTCGTATCACATCTGTTTTTAGATGGAAGTTCTTCAAATGACTTCTACCGCTCTCGGTGGTGCGAGAAAGTGTCAGATTTTTACAGACTAAAGCCACCTGTGTACTTTCAGACGTCCTTTGCAATCCAGGGCCGCGATAATTCTTTCGAACAATCTGCAACCCTGGCTGGTTTCTCCCGCGCCGGGCCTTGGTACAGGCCATGGTCCGGAGCGAGGAGGAGTGGCAGGCGGTCGCCTCCTTCTGAGAAGCAGTAATGCTAGCAAAGGAGGCGGCCGCACGCGCGAGGCAATGGCCCTCGCGCCCCAGCCGCCGGGATTCCGATCCCGATTTTCGACCACCGTAGGCGCGGGCTTGTGGACGGCGAGCAATGGGTAGCTCGCCGTCCGACCGTCCGGTAACCGTCCGGACCGATCCCAAGTCGTCGACGGCACGTATATGCGCGTACGTGCGTGTTCCACGCGCGCCTCAAGGAGATGTCAGCAATCGTAGGGGCCCAGCAGGGTCGAAGCCTACTGAGGCCAAGGGTCTGCTTCTGAAAGGAAGACTCGGCCCTGGGACGAAGGCAAAGAAGGAACAGAAGTGGGTTTTTGGTCAGTAAAAGTCTGACACACCCTCTCGCTCCGACCAAGAGCGGGGGATGTCATTGGATGATAGTTCCTTAAATATTTTGTACTTATGACTTGGTTGTGCATTTTCAGGTTGTTGGAGGAACAGTTTCGACAGCAACTATCGTGTGAAAACCGCAATGAACTCTCCTTTAAGCAACTCTTCTCCGCTGTACGCAACAATTTCGGCTTTCGAGGGTATACCAGGCCCTACACTGCAACCGCCGTGTTCTTCATTAAAATATATAGCTAAGTTTCAATAGGTTAGTATTTCAGACACATTTCTTTTAAAACTTTCTGATTGTTTAATTATTCTGAACTTCAAAAACTTATGCATCGCAAATATGTAATGCAAGCAAAGAAGGATAAAAAGCTTGAGGGAGAGGTAATCCCCACGCTCAAGTACCCTTAGGAAATGCCCTGGCCGTCAGGAGTAGCAGGGCAATCTTCGACCACTATAAGCGCGGGCTTGAGGACGTCGAGCTATGGGTAGCTAGGACCACACCAGTGTCGACAGCGTGAGGTGTTCTGATGCCTACCAGAGCTACGGGATTGGTCGAAATAGTAGCCATGACTCTGGACCGTGAAGGGTAACTAAAGGAACATGATGGGTTTTAGTCAATAATAGTCTCATATCCCTTCTTACTCCACTCAGAACTCTAGAAGTTACATCATATCCCGTACTTACCCAGGTGTTCATTTAACGTCATCATCATCTTGATTTCAACCGAAAGACGTCCACTGATGGACATAGGCCTCCCCCAAGCGTCGCCATGATGACAGATCCTGTTCGTCTCACATCCATTGACTTACAGCAATCCTCACCAGGTCATCGGTCTATCTTGTGGGAGGCCTTCCAACGGTACGAAGATGAAGTTTAAGGAGATGTAACTCGACATACATTTTCACTGTTTTTCATACAACCGCTCTTATGCGATTATGACAGTATCTTGTGGATATTATCTAGGCTTCTATTAAAATCAATTTATACATTTGTGTAAATTTAATCCGTTAAAGACCTCGAAAAATCTGCTATTTTGCATGAACTTTGACACTTCATAATTTACCTAAAAATTTAAGAAGGTCAAAAAAGTATAACAATAGAAGCATTGCAAATTTAATCAAAATTCTAAATGACGACAATTTTATTAAAAACTTTTAAGGGTTTAAAAAAAAAACACGTATTTCCTGGCACTAGTTTTTTAGAATATTCGAGTAAATCACGGAATTATCGAATGCTAACAGAGTTTTCAGGCGTAATCTCTCTTTTTTCGCGTTATCTTTTCGTCAAACATCGCGTTGGATTGCGTTAGATGAAGTAACAACATGCTCGATGTTGACGATAGGCGAGTGGAGAAGGACCCTCTTAAGTATTTAGCACGAATTCTTTTTTTTTCAGATCCCTTCTTGACCGTCAGTGCTTGCACCGTCACCGATGGGGTGTAAGTGACTCTACCACCACCTACAGAGCCAAAGTCAACCTCACCTGCCCGTGGTACACCCTGCTGAAGATACCAACGAGGCTCTGGCGATCCCCTGGTCTCCTCAACCTAACCGTTGAGGAGACCAGGGTGGCAGACGTTCTGCTAAATCTAGATTCTAATTAGTTAAGTTTTGTAAGCTAAGATTTTATATTCTTGTAGAAAAATAATGATATGTATTCAACACCTGAGTTTTTGTAACATTTAAAATTACGGTAGGTTTAGTTTAATATAAGTTAGGTTAAGGCAACTGGCTTTTCATTTATTTTAACCATCCCTCCCCCAATATCATCATCGTGATATGCCTCTTCCAAACCGAGTTGGTTTCGACCTCCAGTCTTCACGGATGCAGCGTGGGTGGTGAGCGTAGGAAAACGCTGGACTAGGGTTTCAAACTGGTATGAGGTTCTGGTTTAACCAGAGCCTGTAGGCAAATGGTAGACTAGAGCAGCGTCACCCTGGATTTGATCACAAGTGGTTGCATTTAGCGACTGCTTTACTAAAAAAAAAGCTCTAAAAAAGCTCTATCAACCTGGTCAGAGGGCCTCTCTCCTGGACACGAGTTGTCATGGCCAACATGGAAAACTCTCAACAGACTCCGCACCCAAGTTGGGCGCAGCAAAGACAATCTCCACAGATGGGGGTTCTCAGACGGTTCCGATCTTCAGTGTTTGTGTCGTCTCTCCACAGACCATGTCCCACCTCCCATCCTGCATCATGTGCCCTATTACCTGTTCACGTAGAGATCTAATGACAGCATCAGCGGACGGCATTGCCGTGTCCGAATACTGGGCCAGGCAAGGAATTTAACTAGTTTTGGTTAAGTTTCTGAATTGAGAAAAGTTATCGACATAGCCCGAAGAATCGCCTAACTTAAGTGACAGAGAGCAGGGCACATTCCCCGCAGAACAAACTATTGAGCATACTCAAAAGATACTTAATACGCATTCGCCATTCCATTTTTAAAAAGAATTACTGCGCAGCTCGAAGTTCGTAGGGGTCAAGATATTTCGAACAGAAAAACGCAGCGTTGAAAGGTGGACTGATGACCTGCGGGGCTATTGCGTAACTCTGTTGACAGTTCAAGCGATGATCACTTGTTAACAATGTGCATCATTGAACTGTCAAACAGCTAGTTTCGTATTGCCTATCTTCAGTGACCAACTGCAGTGACGTCATTAGCCACCTTCTATCAAAACGTGTTACAATGCCTTTGATAGCCACTGTAACACGTTTTGACAGATGTTATTGGATCGATACTTTTAAAATTGCGATTGTGTAAGCTTTTGAAGCTGTATAATAGTCGATAAAATTTTAGAGTGGTCACAATAGGTAGGTACCGTAAATTTTTATAATTCACCACATTTCCACCGTAGTTTGTTAGTGACATGTGTGATACGTAATACCAATTTTATGAAATTGTCAGTTGACAACAAAGTTTAGTGTGCAACGAATGCTAGTTGTAATGATAAATGATAAATGATAAATGATAAATGATAAATGATAAATGATAAATGATAAATGATAAATGATAAATGATAAATGATAAATGATAATGATAAATGATATTTATTTTGTAAATAGGTTTAAAAAAACACTTTTACACGTCAATTTTTTTTTTTCGTCATTTTTAAACTAGATGAGGCCGGTGTTTCCTAGCTGACTACCCTGAGAAGAAACACCGAAACAAACTCAGGGGTCAAAGTCTCTTTTAAAGTCCATACAGTAAATATGTAATGGTCAAATCACATGAGAACCATGCAGATTTGTCTGAAATGGTCTTTTGAAGAAAGAACCTTACAGATTTGAGTGGACCTGTCCAGTCAGTGCAAGCATTTGTCAGTATTCGTAAAGCTCAACTCGGGACTACTAAGGAGCTCAACTACTTGACGAACAATACCAAGGTAAGGACATTTGGGTAGGCCGCAGAAAATACTCAAATTGCCAGACATACGTTAAAATTACTGAAAAGGAAAAAAAAAGCAATCAACATAGTCCTCACGTTCACAATAATAAAAAGAAAAATATTGTTTACAATACTAAGTAAACATTGATGTCAAAAATTAATAGAGAAAGAGAAAAAAAAAAAGTTAAATTGCAAAATAAAAATAATCTACAATATCAAATTGTAATAAATAATAATAATAAAAAGCAAAATTGAAATTAAAAACAAAAGAAAAAAAAGAATAATAAGACAACAGTCGCAGTGCGTACTGGAGCAGGTCAATCCCAAGCCTTTTGGTCCTCAACATAGTCCTTTATAGTGTAAAAAGCCTTTTGGCAAAGTTTTCGCTTTACAAATAATTTGAATTTATTAAGGCTTAGTTGTTGAATATGACTAGGAAGTCTATTATAGAAGTGTATGCATTGGCATCTAAATGAGCCCCCTATTTTTTTCAGCCTGGTTGTAGGAACCACAAATTTGTGTTTGTTCCTAGTATTAAAATTATGAACATCACTGTATTTTTTAAACATGTTTATATTTTTATGTACATACAAAATATTCTCGTAAATATACTGTGAAGGTACAGTCATTATATTAATTTCTTTAAATTTATCTCTGAGGGAGTATCTGGGACTTAATTTATAAATCGAACGAATAGCCCTTTTTTGCAAAACAAAAATTGACTGTATTTCGGCGGCATTTCCCCACAGTAGAATACCGTACGACATGACACTATGGAAATAGCTAAAGTAAACTAAACGGGCAGTCTCTACATCAGTTAAATTTCGAATTTGTCTAACAGCGTATGCTGCAGAGCTAAGTTTTTTTGATAATTTGTCTATATGTGGGCCCCACTGAAGCTTAGCATCTAGAGTTATGCCCAAAAACACTGAATTATCTTCAGGACTCAACTCTTTACCTTTTATTAGCACACTAGTTTCTACTTGCCTAACATGAGGCATGGTAAACTTTATACATTTAGTTTTTTTTTCATTAAGTAGAAGGTTATTTACATCAAACCAGTGTACTATTTTTGAAAGTGTTATATTTATATCGTCAGTAACCGGCTGCTGACGTTTAAGTTTAAACAAAAGTGAAGTGTCGTCTGCAAACAACACTATGTTATGGTTATCCTCTATGAGGTAAGGTAAATCGTTTATATAAATAAGAAACAAAAATGGGCCAAGAATTGAGCCCTGGGGGACACCCATTTTTACTACAGATCCAGGAGATCTTTTTCCGTTTACATCAACTCTCTGAATCCTTTCACTCAGATATGATGTAAGAAGATCCAGGGAGGAGTTCCGGATTCCGTAATGGTGTAGTTTCCTGATTAATGTTTCATGGAGAACGCAATCGAAGGCCTTTGACAAATCGCAAAAAATGCCCAGGGCATCGCATTTGTCTTCCCATGCATTATAAATATGTCCTAAAAGTTCAACACCGGCATCGGTTGTTGAACGACCCCTTGTAAAACCAAATTGTTTGGTATGTAATAATTTATGTCTGTTAAAAAATCTTTGTAGTTGCTCTAAAATAAGTTTCTCAAATATTTTACTAAAAGTGGGTAGCACTGAAATGGGTCTGTAATTCGTGGGGTCAGATGTACTACCCGTTTTGAACAATGGAATTATTTTACTATTCTTCATTAGATCAGGAAACTCACCGCGATCAATACAATTATTAAAAATAAAAGCTAAAGAAGAAGCTATAATGTGGATTATAGACTTAACAACTTCCACAGAATTACCCCATAAATCTGCAGTCTTTTTTACATTCAGGGAGTTAAACGTCTTAATAATATCTACATAAGTCACATGTTCGAAATTAAAATCAGAATCGCAAACTTTAACATTTTCTTTAAGCAGAGACTCTGCAGCAGTGGGTGACGAGTTCAGAGATTTTGTTGTCGATATGGGGATCTCTGAAAAGAAGTTTTCAAAAGCCGCGGCAACCTGTGAGTCCGATGTAATCACATTGTCATTAATTACAAGTTTATAGTCACTAGATGGTCTTGTAGACCTTCCAGTTTCACTATTTATAACATTCCAAGTAGTTTTAATTATATTATTACTGTTTTTAATTTTGGAACTCAAATAACGCGATTTCGCTACAGAACAAATTTTTTAAAATATATTTGAATAATTTCGCACATATGAACTAAATTCAGCAGTATTAACAAGAACTCTTTCATCATACAATTCGTAAAGCCGAGTTCTACTTTTATGAATACCAGTGGTAGCCCATTCACAGAGCTGTTATTGGAAAAGTTAGCCAATAGCCCCCCCTGGTGAGAGTTGCGGGAATCCAATATCACTTTAGAACCTTTCGTCCCCATCGACTATCTATTCTGCAAACAATGTGCCCTGCCCACTGCCACTTAAGTTTGGCGATTCTTTGGGTTATGCAGGTAACCTTGGTTCTCCTGTGGATAAAATATCTTCATTTCTGATGCGATCGCGCAAGGAAACTCCTAGCGTAGCTCTTCCATTACTCTTTGGGTGACTTTAAGCCTTCTGATGAGGCCCATTGTGAGTGACCACGTTTCAGAGCCATATGTCATCACTTGCAACACGCACTGGTCATAGACTGTGATATGTTGGATAAGAAGAAACAATAGTAAGTTTTTTTATGGTGGGAATCTCAGTAAAAGTCACGGGAATAGTAAAAGGAAATAAAATCCCGCAAACCTCCGTTTAAAAGGAGAATCCTCTGACCAAACGGGTGTTGTGTCTGGTCTGGGTAACTACCCGATAGATGATTACGGACGGTTATATTTGTTCAAATCGCGCGGAGAACTCTAAAGGTATGTCCAGACCTGGCGAATGCGCCACTCGCGAGCTGCTTGCGAACTGCGCGCGAGTTGCTCGCGTGCGGTTACAGCCTAAGTTGGTTGCCGTTGGTTGGTTGGTGCGCCGATCTTGTGCAGCTCCGGCAAGGCTCGAGAGAGGCGAGCATACAGCGCGCACGCAGCTCGTAGCTTCTTTCGCGTTTGAACTATGAGCCTCAGTTGTAAATTTACGCGCGCACCTCCTGCGCCGCTCGAGTACGGCGCGGCGGCGTGTAGATTGCACGCAAGCGGCTCGCGAGCGGCGCATCCGCCAGGTCTGGACACACCTTAATACCGATATGCAGAATTTTAAATTTTAATTTGTATGTGCCGTTATAGATGTCACTACAAGTCTGACGCTTTCTATTGTTCCACCCAGGGTTGGAGGAGTCAATGAGGATTAATCAATAGCAAATCCGATTTTTAATAAGTACATCGTATGTGTAATAATTTACTGAGCATTTAATTTTTTAAATTATTAAAATCCGTCAAGAAATGGTGGATTTATTAAAGTTTTTCTGAACTGACTGAATACGATGACGTCACCTGTCATGATCCATGCGACAAACGGCTTGATCGTATTTCATTCTACGGTGGAGACCGATCATGACAGATGACGTCACAGCGAGTCGCTTCATTCTCGGGCGCGTTTCTGGAACTAATACACTAAAATGGCTGTATCTTCGTCATTTTTGTTACTATTTAAATAATTTCTTCACAGTATTTACTGTTTTTTTTTGACGCTATAAGTCTGCATTCTCCACAAAAATCATAACTGACCCTCATTGACAGTTTTCCATAAAAAAAGAAGGTGATAGGGCCTTTGAAAATAAAACAAAACCCAGCCTACCCACTACTTTAATACTAATTATATTATTAAGATAATATTTTATTAAAATTGTCGTGAATTGAATTAATTATCTATCTTTAGTCTAATTATTTTAATAAAAGAGTCAAAAACTTAACCTACGCTTATTATGATAAAATTAAATTATTATTATTATTTCTTCACAGAAATTATGGGTATCAATAATTTATAATATTACATAACTTTCACACTACACCATCTAGTCCCCGAGTCACACGTCAACCCCCGTTTATTAATATCTTCGTAAGTGTATTGAAAAACGTCGTTTGATACACGTGGAAATTTGTCACTCCAGCACTCGGCTCGATAACACCCTCGCCTGCGGCTTGGGTGAATTCTGTTTGTCGCAATGCCTTTCTCCACTTGTATCAAAATGTACTATTTTCTCAATAAACCCATCCGATCTGTGAAGTTGCTTTAACTCTCCCAGGTCTTTACACACAAATTGCCGTTATCGACAACACCTTCAAGCAAAAATTTGCAATACCAGCTGTGATCGTCAGCAATTCGATCTGCCTCCTCAAAGGAGACAAAACTTTTGTAATTCTGGTCAGGTTGAAGGAGAATATCCAGGGGGAGTTCCACCTGAACTCTTGAAGCTGATCAGAGGTGTTAGTTCCAGCAGTGGCTGGTGGTGGAGCCTGGACTATGGCCCCCTCAACATGGCCAGAATCATTGGGGAGCGTAGGAAAACGCTGGACTAGGGTCTCAAACTGGTAAGAGGTTCTGGTATAACCAGAGTCTGTAGGCAAACGGTAGACTAGAGCAGCGTCACCCTGGATCTGATCTAGCGACTGCTTCCCTGAAGCTCTATCAACCTGGTCAGTGATCTTGGTAGAAAAACTAGAGCCAGTTGGTGCATGCTCAATTGGAGTTCCCTGAGTCTGATGAAAGTTGTTGCAAGAAATACAGCCAGATGAATGATCGAGTAGGGTCCCCTCAAACTGGATTGAGGGTTCGGTAGACCCACTGGTTGTTGGTGAGATGATGTTAGGCTGCAGTGGGTGTGATGTTGCTGGAGTGCAGGTGCTGATAGCTGGAATACTGCCAGAGGTAGCGGGACCTGGAAATTGAAGCGAGTTAGAAGTTATTATTACAGAATCAGAATCAGAATGTTTATTTGTGAAACATAGGTCAAAGTCAAAGTCAAAGATTTATTTGCAGATAAATATGGTTATAAAAAAGTCCGAGGGAAAACAAAAATAGCGGACGTGGCATATACAATCAAAAAATTAAAATGGAAAAGGGCGGGTCACCTAGTCAGAAACAGAAAGGAGAAATGGGCTAAATTAGTAGCCGAATGGTACCCTAGAGAAGGCAAACAGAAGAGAGGACGCCCGATAAGAAGGTGGGACGACGACATAAAGGCGGAAGCGGGACCAATGTGGAAGAGGAAAACCCATGACCGGGAACTGTGGAAGAATATGGGGGAGGCCTATGCTAAAGCAAAACAATCTTCTAAAACCGATGTCGGAAAATAATTTTTATATTTCATTATTATTAACTAAACAGTGTCATAGATTGTTAATAAAGGCTATTATTATTATTAATATTATAGATCTTTTATTTATCTCAGGACCCTGAGGTCCTGGACCTTTGGGAGGCGTACAAGGAGCCGAAGCCAACTCGCAGAGGCCCTTTAGATAATTATAATGGAACATGATACCAACCGACGATTATCCCTGTACGCGCTATGCTAGTGCACCCAAGGACAACCCCCGGTTATTGAAAAACTGTTGCGACATATGGAGAACAAAGATAATAGGGCTATGGTTTTTGGAATCTTAAGTGGACTGGTAACATGGAACTATGTCAAGACTATGGCCCCTGCCTGAACAACGTTATTAATATGCATCGAAAAAAGGCAGGGGGTGACTTGCACACTCAATAAATGGGCCCCCAAAAACGGCCGCTAGCACGAAGTGACGTAGCAACAAGAGGGCAACATATCCTGAGGTGCTTGAGGAGTGGAGAGGTATACCACGGCTATCAGGACAATCCCGGAAGTACGGTCAAGATCCCTACCAGCACCTTACTGGATTATACATCCTTCTCCCGAGCACGTTTGCACTTTTCCACTCAAGCCAGCCAATAAAGGCAAGAGAGAGGTGGGAGCTCAGTTCCTCGTCAGTGTTCACTACGGCCGGCCAATAAAGGCAAGCCGGAGATGAAGAACAAGAATTCTCCCGGGAGATCGGGTCCGTGGGGTCGCTAATGCCCAACAGTTCGCCACAAAACTGCGCTGCGGATTGTATCTCTCTTAGTCTGGCCCCTCACCCTAGGCATATTACGGCAAAGCAAACTTTACCGATACAGACCTAGGGTATATTGGAGCACGCAAGCCCCACCACGACGTCAACGTAGAGATACGGCGATGGGGACGTAGAGATACGGCGATGGGGTTAGAGATACGGCGATGGGGACGTAGAGATACGGCGATGGGGACTATTATTATTATTATGGTTATAAAACAGGAGGAAGGAAGAGAAGGAAGAGAAGAAGAAGAAAAGGAAGAAAAGAAGGAGAAGAGGAAGAAGAAGGGAAGAAAGGGTAGAGGAGGGGGAAGGAGGGGAAGGAGGGGTAGGTATTTACATAAGGGTCTTAGTTTTATTATACACTAGCTTCTACCAGCGGCCTTGCCCGCGTGAAAGTCGGTGTTTCTCCATATGAACGTTGGACTCCCCTTTCATCCCCTTAGGGGGCAAATTTTGGAAAATCCTTTCTTAGTGCTCACCTTTTTTTTTTATTCTTGATAGGTTCGCGCTTGACCGCTAACTCACCTGATGGAAAGCGACGATGCGGTCGACGATGGAGCGCGCTTACCTAGAAGTAACCTATTCACTCTTGACTTAAAGATTCCCGGGTTGTGGCCACCAGGAAAAACAGATTCCGGCAAGGAATTCCACTCCTTAGCTGTACGCACTGTGAATGTGTTCCCAAAACGTTTTGTGCGTATAGGTGGGATGTCCACCATGTACCGGTGGCGCATTGCCGTACGCCTGGTGGTCCGATGATGGAACGGGCTAGGCGGAATTAGGTTATGCAATTCCGACGCACACTCCCCGAAATGCAACCGGTAGAAAACCGACAGGCTAGCAACTCTGCGTCGATGCTCAAGACTTTGAAGCCTCGACTCAACGAGTGCATCATTGCCAATGATCCTCTTGGCTCGCCTCTCAATTGCCTCAAGTGCATCAAGCTGGTATCGGGCAGATCCGTCCCAAAGATGAGAGCAGTACTCCATACCATACACGATCGAACTTGCGCTTGAAATCGATCGAACCTACGTCATGAAAGGAAGCCATGTGCAAAATTTCACGCTCCTAGTCCCAGTAGTTTTGACTGTGCGTTGATATGTCAGTCAGTCAGTTTCTCCTTTTATATATATATATAATATAATATAGATATACATGGGCGCTATGTTTTGCTGTGACGGCGTACAAATATTGATAATAAAACCATTAAAATAATTATAAATAAAGAACTGAGAAAAAAAAAAAACAAAATTAAAACTTTATCATCATCATCATCATCATCATCATTTCAGCCGGAAGACGTCCACTATTGGAAATAGGCCTCCCTCAAATGTCGCCATAATGACCGATCCTATGCGTCTCGCATCCATCGGATTCCCGCGACCCTCACCAGGTCATCGGTCCACCTTGTGGGAGACCTTCAAACGCTGCGTCTTCCGGTACGTGGTCGCCATTCCAAAACCTTTCGTCCCCATCGACCATCTGTTCTGCAAGCAATGCGCCCTGCCCACTGCCACTTAAGTTTGGCGATTCTTCGGGCTATGTCTGTAACCTTGGTTCTCCTGCGGATATCTTCATTTCTGACGCGAACACGCAAGGAAACTCCGAGCATAGCCCTTTCCATTGCCCTTTGAGTGACTTTAAGCCTTCTGAAGAGGCCCATTGTAAGCGACCACGTTTCGGAGCCATATGTCATCACTAAATTAAAACTTACAAGTGATAAATAAAGAACTGTTTTAAATTAAGTTAATTACACAGAATTTATAATTAAAACGAAAATACACCACGTGTGTATCCTTCACAGCAAGTAGGAGTGAACTGGACGGCGAGGGAGGGGTACAAGCGTCTCTTTTGATAGAATTAGTGTAGAGTGGCAACATCTCGTTTTTGATATATAGCGGTGGTTCAATTTATCTGCCTGGCTCACAGCATGACAAGTGACCCTACTAGACAACTGATAAACATTCCTAAATACATACATAGTACACATAAATTCCACCCAGACACAGAGCCGGCGAGTAATGGGTGGCTCGCCGTCCGACCGTCCGGTAGCCGTCCGGACGTCGTCGACGGCGCGTACTGTTCCTCGCGCGTCTCAGGGAGATGTCAGCGAATCGTAGGGGCCCAGCAGGGTCGAAGCCTACTGGGGCCACGGGTAGTGTGAAAGCGAAACCTGGGGCCCCAGGATGAAGGCAAAGAAGGAACAGGAGTGGGTTTTTGTCAGTTAAAGTCTGACACTATCTCCCGCTCCACCCAAGAGCGAGATTTGTCATTAAAAACATTCCGCTTGCAGAAAATTTCAAAATGCAAAAAAACGCGTCCCGCGTCCGTATTCCACGCATTACAATAAATACTTGTATGAAATGGACATTTGCGGGGATTACGCGTGCGGAGCAATCCCGCATGCGTGATCAAAACCGCACGATATTAATAACACCCTTAATCCTCTTCAATGAAATTACTAAGTTTAGAAATAAAAAGTGACATCTACCTTCATCACTAGGATATGGCGTGCCGTACGGCTTCCTATCCTGGAGCCCTGGTGGTGGCTTGAAGGACCAACTAGCTATGTTGGCAGCCATAATGGACGAGCCGGTGGAACTGCTCGTCCTATCGAGACCTGAAACATAACGATAATGATATTTGTAACATCTAAGCCCAATGTACAAAGCTTGAAGCGCAGGCGTAGGGTAGCCAGCCTTTCGGTACTTGACAGGATGCATTTTGAAGTGCGCGAGTTCGACTTGTTGAGTTTTTACTTTTCCACTCGCCTATTGTCAACATCGAGCATGGTTTAAAAGCTTGTTATTTCATCTAACGCAATTCAACGCGATGTTTGATGAAAAGGCAAGCGAAAAAAGAGAAATAACGCTGAAAAACTCTGTTAGCATTCGGTAATTCTGTTCAGAACTTGTTCCTGGAAATACGTGTTTTTTTTAAACCCTTGAAAGTTTTTGAAAAAAAATGTCGTCATTCAGAATCTTGAATAAATTTGCAAGGCTTCTATTGTTATACTTTTTTGACTTTATTAATTTTTAAGTAAATTATTAGGTGTCAATATTTATGCAAAATCGCAGATTTTCAGAGGTATTTACTGGATTAGTTTAACACAAATTTAAAAATTGATTTCAATAGAAGCCTAGATAATATCAACAATATACTTTCAAAATATCTTATGCAAAATGTGTAATAACGTCATAATCGCGTAAGAGCGGTTGTTTGAAAAACAGTGAAAATGTATGTCGAGTTGGATGCCCTTATAACATAACTTCAAAATACGGCCTCAGAGTTTTTATAAGTTTTATGGAAACATTCTTGCGGACCAAGTCGCTGGTTTGTAAATAAATAAATAAACTATAACACTGACCTCTAAACCTTGAGTACTCGGTAGAAATGCAAAGTTCTGGAGAACAAGCTCGACCTGCAAGGGCGTCGTCGGGCGATGCACTGTGAGGAACAAAGGATGCCTAGTCTAGAAACTGCACTGCGCAGGTGCAGATCAATAATTCGTATATCATATACCTACGTACATATTTTAATTTTGAGAGAATGATGTGTATGCTAGGGATGTTACGAAGTTCCGGAACCGATATAAAAGATTCGGATAAAGCCGGAGTCTAAATGACAGGTTACGACAGGTTTTTTTAGGATTCTGTACCTGAAATGGCAAAAACGAAACCCTTTTAGGACCACTTTGTTGTTCGTTGTCTATCAAGACCCTTTATCTCGGGAACGCGTAGAGGTATCGAGTTGAAATTAAAACCATATACGCAAATCTGCGGTCCCTTGAAGCTGTGAAAAAATCAAACTTCTGAGTTAACGAAAAAAAAAGATACGGCCGTTTATGTCGCAAAAAAGTGTATTTGGGAATCAAAATTCATAGGGTACTTCCCGTTGACTTGAAATTTGGCATGAAGCAAGGTCTCATAGCACAAGTATGGGAAAAAATCTGAAAACTGTAAATTTGTACATAGTTACGTCACAAAAAAAAAACTTTTATTGCGATTCAGAAAGTCCCCGTTACTCAATTCGGGAATCGAAGTGTTTTCATAGGTAAGTTTATACGGAACCTTCAGTGCGCGAGTCTGACTCGCACTTGCCCGGTTTTTACTGTTGTTAGGTTAGTGCTTGACCACTATTTTAACTGATGGATAGCGACAATGTGGTTGACAATAAAGCACGCTTGCCTAGAAGTAACCTGCCCCCCTAGCCAAGTCACAAACGATAAACGTAAACTCTCAGTAGTCTTTAATAGATTTTCAACTTTATGTTATTGGATATAAAGTTGAAAATCTATTGAAGATTACATAGTGTTTTCGTTCGTTCCGGTCGCTAACGCTCAGTAGTCTTTAATAGATTTTCAACTTTATACTCTTAGATATAAAGTTGAAAATCTATTGGAGATTACTAAGCGTTCACGTTTATCGTTTGCAACTTGGCTAGGGGGGCTGTTCACTCTTGACTTAGATTTCCAGGTTGTAGCTATCAGGAAACACAGACTTCGGCAGGGAATTCTACTCCTTAACTGTATTACCTAGGCACAATAAATATGTTTCCAAAACGTGTTGTGCGTATGGGTGGGTGGAATGTTTACCATGTATTAGTGGTCCGATAATGGAACGGGCTTGGCGAAATTAAGTTATGCAATTCAGACTAGGGCTTTAAAATACCGGATTTTTTCAATACTATCAATACCGGTATTAGTGTTATTAGGATCAGTTTACACCGAGACGCGACGGGACGCGACATCCTGAAATTTGGCATGAAGCCAAATTTCAAGATTCTAGGTCAACGGGAAGTACCCTATGAATTTTGATTCCCTTGAGAGTGTCGAAATATACGTTTTATGCAACATAAACGGCCGTATATTTTTATTCGTTAAATCAGAAGTTTGATTTTTTCACAGCTTTAAGGGACCGCAGACTTGAGTATATGGCTTAAATTTCAACTCGATACGTTCACGCGTTTCCGAGATAAAAGGTCTTGACAGACAGACATACACACAGACAGACTGACAGACAGACCGACAGACAGACAGACGGACGGACAACAAACTGTTCATAAAAGGGTTCCTTTTTTTTCCTTTTGAGGTACGGAACCCTAAAAAGGGACGGAATCTTATCCTAAACATTCCTAATCGTACACACTCCCCATCAAATAGTTACCCATAGAATAGATTTGCCGCCATCTTTTATCTATGGAACAATGGGGAAACAAAATGGCGTCCCGCTGCATTGTTTATACCCACGCCCATAGTGTGTAAACCCTCCCCCTTTGGATCCCGCTACCCCTCTGGGACATCCGAGCCTTTTCCCACTATATTCAGTGTCTGGGTGTAATTTATCTTTAATATGTTTGTATTTAGAAATATATATAATAGTTAGGGACTAGATGGCGTTGTGTGATAGTTGTGGAATATTATAATTGTTGAGGTCATATTAGCAAAGTAGAAGGCCGCATGTGGACGCGCGAGGGAGCGGCCCTCACACCCCAACCGCGGGGATCCCGATTCCGATTTCCGGCCACGGCGAGCAAAGGGTAGCTAGCCGTCCAATCGTCCGGTAACTGTCCGAACCGAGCTCAAGTCGTCAACGGCGCGTACCTACTGTTCCACGCGCGCCTCAAGGAGATGTCAGCAAACCGTAGGAGCCCAGCAGGGTCGAAGCCTACTGGGGCCAAAGGTCTGCTTCTGAAATTAAGACTCGGCCCTGGTATGAAAGGCAACGAAGGAACAGGAGAGGGTTTTTTGTTAGTAAAAGTCTGACACACCCTCGCGCCCCGCCCAAGAGCGGGGGATGTGTCAGAATAACGATTTTACACAGTTTAAATTTAAAAAAGTACAGATTTTTTAGAAAAATTAGGAAAAGCCGACGAAAAATTCCACCACTGGGGGGTCAAGTCCATGTACTGGATCCATGGTAGTCGGTTGTGCGTCGATGTCAGAGACACCCTGTATATGAAGGTTGGTCCTCATCCACAGTCCGACCTCAAAAGGAATTACTCTGTGGAAATCCAAAATCTGTAATCGAGTCCGTAGCTAAACAATGAGAGTCGACTGTCTAAAACAAAATAACTGTTACAAAAACTCTTTTGCGCCCCTCTTGTACCGTGTTGTTACTAAAGGATAAGTTTTTGAGTGTACTTACATAATTGTATTCTGTATTCTTTGAAGAAGTTTACGAGATAATGTCACAAATTATGCATTTCTAAACCATGCCTTTCTGAGACACGAAATTTTGATCCTGATAATACAAAGGTTCAGAGATGAGGTGATGGAGATAAGATGTTGAGATGATGAAGACTGGATGATGTGATAATGACGACAGGATTATGAGGTAATGATGACAGGGTGATGAGGTAATGATGACAGGACGATGAGGTGATGATCACAGGATGATGAGGTAATGATGACAGCACGATGATGTATTGATGACAGTACGATGAGGTGATGATGACAGGAGGATGAGGTAAAGATGACAGGATGATGAGGTAATGATGACAAGATGATAAGATAAAGAAGACAAAGTGATGAGGTAATGATGACAAGATGATAAGATAAAGAAGACAAAGTGATGCGGTAATGATGACAAGAGGATAAGGTAATGATGAAGTGATTAAGGCAGGGTATTGAGGTAATGATGACAGGGTGATGAGGTAATGATGACAGGATAATGAGGTTTTTGAAATAAAAGAACAAATTCCTTAGCCTAACTTACATCTAACCTTATATTTAAATCAATGTTGGTACAATTAGCATATGTATGACCTATGTACCTATTCGCATCATTAAGTAGTGGAAATATATGTTTTTTTTTTTTATAAATTGGTATCAAAATCTACTTATACATACAACATCAAACTACACATAGAATCGTAAACATTGTAACACTATGTTATAGACACACTACATATATGCAGCGTGACTGCGTCTACCAAGAGACCAGGAGTTCGCCAGAGCCTCGTTGGTATCTTCAGCAGGGTGTACCGCGGGCAGGTGAGGTTGACTTTGGCTCTGCAGGTGGGGGTAGAGCCACTTACACCCCACGGGTGAAGGGTCAAGTTGGATCCTGTGCTTAGTGGTAGGAAGTGAGGATTGTCGCATGACGAACAGGTATCTGAAAAGTAACAGAATAAAATGGTTATAATTTTTATTATTAACACGCTTTTATATTAGCTTCACTTGTAACTATGTAAGAAAATCTTGGAATCTTAATTTGACCCACTTTCCGGTCTTCGATTAGGATTAAATTTTGCACACGCTCTGAGTTCTGATGACAATACATGACTAGCTAAGAAACGTCATTACAAATCCAATATGGCGGCCTCCCCAAGATGGCGGACTGGCTGTTTGAAATCCACCCCCATGATATGAGTATCAAATGAAAGGGTTTGCTGTCAGGAAAACGAAAAAAATAGTCACGTGACTTAAATCCAATATGGCGGACGTCCAAGATGGCGGATTGCCAATTTGAAATGCACCCCCATGATATTAGTGCGTGCTAAAAGCGTGTTTTTTAGTTTTTTAAACTATTTTTTTATATTTTAATTCCTCGTATAACAAAGATCCACACTTAAACGTATTATAATGATTGCAGGCTGCAGGCAGGCTAAAGTATCATATAGTTGGCATAGGCCAAGCTTAAATAGAACCCTAACCAGCAACCTTTTGCGACTGGACAGAGGCAGCCTGCTTCTGGTGGCAAGGACCATCACCGGACACTGCTCCCTGAACAAACACTTCTTCACAATGAATATCATTGATGCAGAAAATGCATGGAGTCAGAGGAAACTGTCGCGCACGTGCTCCTCGAGTGCACCGCCGTCAGTGAAATAAGAACACGAACCTTGGGAGTACCGAATTCACTCATAGATGCCCTGAGCAAACTTAAGTGACTCCTCTGCTTCTGGAGTGAGGTGGGCTGGTTGGAGGTAAGGACTAAGTGCGAAAACCAGACCACAAAAATGGTAGAAAAAGATGGAACATATTATAATCGTAGCCTTGCAGACGACGAGCTATGGGTCCGTCCTCCGTCCAGCCGTCTGGTAAACGTCCGGACCAAGCCCGAGTCGTCGAGACGTCGCGAAATGTTAGACGCGCTCCTCAAAGAGATGTAAGCAAAACCGTAAGAGCCCAGCCTACTAGGGTCATGTTTCGACTTCTGAAAGGGAAACCCTTGATACCCCTAGAACGAAAACGGCAACTGAAGGAATGTAGGTGTGGCTTTAGTCAGCAAAAGTCTGATAAACCCTCTCGCTACGCCCTAGAACGAGAGATGTCATTAGATGTCCTACATAAAAAAACTGGGCAAGTGCGAGTCGGACTCGTGCACTGAGGGTTCCGTACAAACTACAATTGCCGAATGGAGTCCCGAAATTTTTTTCGAATTGCAAAAAAGTATTTATTTTTTTTGTGACGTAGGTAACAACAAATTTACTGTTTTCAGATTTATTCCTATACCTGTGCTATAAGATCTTGCTTTATGCCAAATTTCAGGATTCTGGGTCAACGGGAAACACCCTATGAATTTCGATTTCCTTGAGAGTGTCGAAATGTACGTTTTTTGCGACATAAACGGCCGTATCTTTTTTATTCGTTAACTTAGAAGTCTGATTTTTTTACAGCTTCAAGGGACCGTAGATTTGAGTATATGGCTTTAATTCCAACTCGATACCTTCACGCGTTTCCAAAATAAAGGGTCTTGACAGACAGAAAGACGGACAACAAAGTGATCCTATAAGGGTTCCGTTTTTTCTTTTTGAGGAACCCTATAAACCCCCCTATATCTACGAAAAGACTTTGAAGAGAGCTCTCATGCTCAGGCTATTGCCCACCTGGGCAGTAGTAAGTAATACTGGAACACCTACCTTCAATTTTATCTGCGGGCATCTGCAGTACCGTTGTGCTGCCCAACATGAAGACATGGTAACAGCTCGAAGGACCAACTTCTGCACTGAAGCCTTAATTGCTTGCTAAGACGAGTGGTTGTGACTGCTGTTCCCTCCATGTACCTGAAATTGATCACAATTCAGATTTAGTGTCTTTTATTTCGACATGACGTATACAGAAAGCATTCTGTACTAGTCGAAGACTCATAGTTGAGGCTACGGGATCATCGTCTTCCAGCTGCGGTCTTCTCGTCCAACTATAATTTAGGTGTCTTCAAGGCTAGAGTGAATAGGCTCTAGTGCCTCACCATCAATGATTGCATCACTGCTTACCATCAGGTGGGATCGCAGTCAAGCTCTGGTTTATATCAATAAAAAAAATGGAAAGAACTACTCAAAGCCTTACCTTTAAATCTGAGTATATGAATAGGGCTCCAGGGCCCGGAGCCCCGGTGGCAATTAACTCGTCACGCACGGCAGACGGCTGGTGGCGTACTGCGGCTTGCACAAAGCAAGTCTAGTCTAGACCAGCTGGCTGCACTGCGCAGGTCTGACCCACGATCAATACTGCGATGTGAGGTGTGGCTTCAGGGTGTGGCGATGCAATTCTAAATTACCGCGCTTTGTAATTTTTTTTTTGTCTTTGTTACTAAGTCTTTTAAGAAATGTCTTCGTATGAATAGTTAATTGGTTTACCATTGGAAAATGGATGTACAAATTCTAATGTTTTTGTAGTATTTGGCAGCAAATCTATGAAATCAACCTTCTCGGCAAACCTCGCTGAGGTAGTCAACACTACAATAAAATTCTCAGCTCCATTTTCCCGAGATCGCGCCTGTTTCAATGATCCCACATATTGTCCTGTTGCGCAGACACTTGAGATACAAAACTACACCAATTTTACATCACAATATCTAATAGAAATCAATATACGAATAATTAATAATTAATTTTAGTTGTTATTAGCGTAGGGTTTTTTTTTACTTTAATGTTCTTTTTTTTTAAATTGATTTATACTAGTGCTTGACTGCGAAGTCTTCGATCCCACCTGATGGTAAGCAGTAATGCAATCATTGATGGTGAGGCGCACTAGTTTATTAAGAGCCTATTCACTCTAGCCTTGAACACACCCAATTTATAATCGTTACCTGTATTGTAATATTCTAGTTAAGTATTTTTTAAATGTAAATTAAGATTCCTGAGTTAAAGAATAAAATTGAATAAACATCAAAACAGCCACTAAACTTCATTCAAAGTAATCCCGCCAAAAACTCCCCCTCCCCCCGTGTATGTAGCAAAATGTTGCAACTCATATAATCTGTAGTGTTGCCTAAACATTAATTTATTTATTTAACAATTGCTACATACTTTATATGATTACTAGCTGAGCCGGCAAACGTTGTTCTGCCATATAAATAAAAAAAAAAAAAAATAGATGTTGGCCGATTCTCAGACCTACTCAATATGCTCACAAAATTTCATGAGAATCGGTCGAGCCGTTTCGGAGGAGTTCAAGTTCGAACACCGTGACACGAGAATTTTATATATTAGAAAAATGACTAATAACAAAAAAAAAAAAACAAATAATCCGGGACTGGCTACCTTGGATAATAGATATATAATATATTTTTGGCAATATATTGTTAGACAACTAACTACCTTGGATAATATAAATAGGATATATTGTTAGACAATAACAGCGCAGCGCCATCTAGCGTCCAACCACAAAACTTTTATGTAAACAAGGAAAACAATAGTATATTTTGATACAAGTGGAGAAAGTTTGTCATTGCGATTGCGACCGAGGCGACATTCGCCCGAGCCGTAGGCGAGAGTGTTATGGAGCCGTGAGCTACAGGGACAAATTTCCACGTGTATCAAATGACGTTTCTCAATACGCTTACGAAGACATAGTGATCGAATACGAAGAAATAAACGGGGCTTGACACGCGACTCCTGGGGTCGCTTAACGCCCAGCTTGAAACGATAAATGTAATTTTGTGACGGGGGCAAGCATGCGCACTTTACCGCACTAGTGTGCAAAACAGTAAATTGCATAAAAGCGTTTATCCCTAACCGCTCTTATGTGATTATGATGTTATTACACATCTTTCTCTAGATATTTTGGATACACAGCTATCTTTTGGATATTATCTAGGCTTCTATAGAAGTCAAAGCATAAATTTGTGTAAAACTAATCTAGTAAAGATCTCTGAAAATCTGCTATTTTAGGTGAACGTTGACCCGCCCTCCATAATGTACGCATAATTAAAAATATAAAAAAGTACATCCATAGAAGCCTTGTACAAATCGAGATTCTGAATGACGACAATTTTTTTGTAAAACTTTTAAAGGTTTAAAAATTTCACGTATATCCTGGAACAAGTTTTGTGAGGTATTCGAGTAAATCACGGAATTACTGAATGCCAACAGAGTTTTCAGGCGTTATCTTTCTTTTTTCGCATTGCCTCTTCATCAAACATCGCGTTGGATTGCGTTAGATGAAGCAACAAGCTTTTAAACCATGCTCGACGTTGACGATAGGCGAGTGGAGAAAGGCCCTCTTAACAGTATAATATTTGTTAAATAGTAACAGATTAAAAAGCATTTTTTTAAACATTGTCAGTGGTAAGTCTTGTAAACCATTTCGTAAATGATTGTAAATTATAATCGTCATGCAGTATACATTTTTCATATTACTGGTGGCAGTCAAGTCTGTCTTTATGCCGTGTGCGGCTATTTGGCCTGTCAGTGTTCGTCTCGAATAAATTTTAATATTTTTTTCTTAACAAAAACACATATTTCAAAAATATATAAAGAAGGTAAAGGTAGAACTTTAAGTTTTTGAAATGGTGGCTTACAGCTGCCTAAAAAGTTAGTTCCACAAATGGCTCGATTACTATTTTTTTTGGGCTTTAAAAACTCTGTCAAAATCTACTGAGTTACCCCATATTATAATACCGTGTCTAAGTACGAAGCGTCCACTGTGTCGGAATCGGAGAGTACAATGCGTTCCAAATAAGAATAGGACAAATTTTTACGCCATGTTGTGACGTCATAGATGTCAAATCGAAAAAAATGGATCTAGGGTGAGCAAAACAAGATTTTTTTAAATAAAATAATTTATTTACAAATCAACGAAAACAGTTTAATCAGACTCCAGTTATTCAAATTTGCTAATCTCTGCGTCACTTTGTGAAGTGTCTGAGTAGTGGCAAATGAAAGAAGAAGACGAATTGTTCCTAACAATGAAAATAAGAAAGAAAAAATATTTTTTTTTTTAACTTATTGAGTAGCGTAATTAGAGACACAATAGAAAGACAATGACGTTCGAACGCCGGCGTTCGCTCGGGGTTTAATGAATAACTAATTATGACTTAAATAATAATATATTTAGCTAATTTAGATTAAACAACAAAGTTTTCACTTCACCTAGATTTAACTAAGACTCGGTAATACAAACAAAAAAAAAACCGTTATTAATACGCAAATAAGTTTTCTTTGCAAACCGTACTTTTCAATCAACCTTTGACAGATCGAGGTTATTAACTTTCCTATTCTTATTTGGAACGCATAGTACGGAGACGGAGCGAAAGGATTCGTTGCTTTGTATTGATTTGTATGGCACAGCGTGCACTGGATCGGCAATACTGCTCGCTCAGATCGGTATTTCTGCCGATGACGTCATACCGCGCCCACAGAGTACTTTTTTTTATAGGTATGGCCACGCCATTCGGATCCCGATCGCTTCGAGTTCTGACGTGTTTGTTGCGACGATTCACGAAAGATGAACGAAGAAGTTTTAATTACTTTAGTGGAGAAACACGAAGAGCTTTACAATCTTAAACATAGACATTATCATAACCAACAGAGGCGAGACAATATTTGGGAAGAAATTGGGGAAATATTGAATGAAAGTGGTGAGTAAATAATTATAGGACACGTAACATTTTTGTATGACCATAACCCCTACCCCCCTAGGGGGAAACTAACCCCTGAATAAAATAAAATAGTATTTTTTCCTTGTTATGGAGTGTTTTTTTTTATGTACATAATAATAATTAAAAATGTTTGACGTTCATCGTGACAGTTATGACAGGTTGTAATTTATAACGTTTACCTAACTTAGAAATTGTCAAACGCACAAAATGACATTTTAAATGATTCGTTCAGAGGTGTAACGTGTAACGAATAATCGATTTTTTTATGTAGAATGTCACATCTCTAAGCGAATGCCGTTTCGGTCGCAATGACAAACTTTCTCCACTTGTATCAAAATATACTATTATTGTCTTCCTTGTTTCCATATTTTTTTGTGGTTGGACGCTGTTATTGTCTTATAATATATGTATATTATCCAAGGTAGCCAGTCTCGGATTACTTGTTTGTTTAAATAAATAATTATAATTATTTATTTCATAATTATAGTTATTTATTTAATAATTATAATTATTTATTTAACAATTGCCACATATTGTAATGAGCAGTGGTGGTCGCGGGTTTAAACCCAGCCAGGCGCAAATATTAAAGTTATTCCATACAATATGGGTCTTTTAAATTTAAATTTTTTCTCAAAACAAATTTTTAATACGAAAAAAATCACATTAGGTTATAAATTAAAATTAGTGTCTTATTACACTTGCTTATTTCATGCAATTTCTGTCATTTTAACCATGTACATGTTTAATAAAAATAAATTGTTCAGCCAGGCGCATAACTTTTTGTAATTTTTTTATCACCACTGCTGTCAAAACGGTGAAGGTAGACTTGATACATTTGCTGCCAAATACTACACAACGCCAATATAAAAAAATAGTAATAATAGTAATTTGAACCACTGTGCGGTGGTGCTTGAATTAGTATATGTTTACCATCAAGAGACCGCGCTTGGAAAATTCCATCGTTCATGAAAAGATCTTTCTGTTCTAATCCTGATAACTTGATCGGGTACTGGCATGACAATAGGTTGTAACACGTTCCAAATCATATTACAAGTTGTTTAAACTATCACACAACGCCGTCTACTCCCAAACTAAGCAGAGCTTGTGTTAGGAGTACTAGACAACTGATAAACATACTTATATGTCGGTGAAGTCAATAGTACGGAAGCTTGAGATCGAATGAACGAGCTAAGTGAAAAGTGACACATGTCACTTTGACAGAATTCGCGCTGACGTTTGCACGAACCGAGCAGATAAAAGTGTCGACCGCAGAGGTCCGGGGCTCTTTCCTCTGTCGGCAGCCGTGCGTACAATGTCTAGTCTCAGGGACTGTCTCACGGCTCGTTGTGTGAAGTGAATACCTAAAGCTTGCATCATAATAAATCAGATGTGTGATCTGGAATAGTTTGTTTAATGCTCGATACCCAGCCATCGCCCACAAACAGATTCCCTGGACAGAGCTTCAATGATGATCGGCATCCTTGCGCCAACATACATAATCTAAATACATACATATTATAGATAACTTACACCCAGACACAAAACAAATGATCGTGCTCATCACACAAACATTTGTCCTGGGTGGGAATCGAACCCACGACCTCCAGCATAGCAGTCAAGGCCACTAACCACTAGACCAACAGGCCAGTTGATTGAATAATTTCTCTCACTGCACGCTCGCCTAGTTTTTAACTATCTGCCAAAGAGCGAAACGCATTTCCAGTAGCCAAATATCTAAAAAAAAACATTCATTTTGCAGGTAAAGCATGTAGAGAACGTTGGACAAAAATAAGAGATAATCATCGGAAAGCATTGCAGTTGCGGAAAACTAAACGTGGTCAAGCGGCTATCAAAATGAGACCCCCAAAATACAACAAAGAGTTAAAATTTTTGATACCATATCTACAAGACGACGAAAATCGGAGTTCAAATATACCAAGTATTGATCATTATCGCACCTTCGGTAGAACAAGGGCACAATTGTCAAAAATTGCAAAAATGAGTTAAGTATACAGAAATGCCTTAAAAATAAACTATACGCCTAAAAAGGATATAGTATATAGTTTATATCATGCAAAGAAGAAAAACTTTCGAGCAATATTAACAGAGCAAGACCTCACTGAATGCAATAAATATCTTAAAATAGCTCTCCTGTAAAATAGCAAAAACTGCAATTATGCCCTTGTTCTACCGAAGGTGCGATTTAACAAACACAGAACAATCAAGTCTAAATAGCCCGTTGTCTTCTGTCACATCTCCTAATTCTTCTCCCCAGTGTGGTGGTACCAAGAGTAGTACTAAAAAAGCGAGATCCAGAAATTCGGACGAAATTTCAACTGCATCAGTTATGAAAGAATATTCGGAACACAGAGAAAGTATTCGTAACACTCAAGTAAATTCAAATTCTATTTTATATTCAGATGAGCAGGATCCCCTTATCGGCTTCTTCATTAATATGGCAAGAACAGTTAAAAGTTTTCCGATTCAAGAACAAATAAAAATAAAAAATGAAATTTTCTCAATTGTAAATAACACTGAACTAAGGTTGGCAATGCAATCAACTTTTCCATATCCGATGGCAGACTACACTACAGATTTGCGAATGAGGCAAGAAGCATCTACATCTACTCAGAATACTGTTATGCTATCGCAGCCTCGATCAATAGTTAGCAATGTGCCCACATCTTCACACGAGACCAGACATGAAACAGTTCAGAACACTACATTGCTGTCTCAACCCCGAGTAAACCAGGACACTGCGAATACGACTTCATCTGTGCAACAGACGAGACCAAATCAAGTTGACAAGACAACAAAATTGTTATCTCAATATCAAGTGATACAAAAAGCAGTTGAGAATAATACTACATCTCAACCTCAAGTGAAGCTTGAACAATGTGAATACGACCTCTCCCCGAACAGTACAAGCAGTTGAAATAGTACTAACAAAAGAAGAACGTCACGCCACCACCACGTTTGATTAATGTCTTGTACCTACCCAACTACATACACTCACCAACACCACACAACTTACTTTTTTACACACTCTGCTAGATGCCATGTACACTTCTTACACGGTAATATTATCTATACAGTATTCCAACTTCATATAAACGGACGAAACGCGAGCTATACCTACGCGCCTTGAACTCGGGGTGCACTCGGGATGCAGACAGTCGTATCTGTGCCGCGCGATTTTTTCAATAATAAAAATAAGTTCAAGTACATATTTATATTTAATATGACGAGTAGGATATATTGAGCTGTTTTTGGTTGCATGAATTCTTCATTTAAAACCAAACATATAAATTGTAAAGTAGCTGCAGGTATCTATAACCAAGTAAAAGATATTCCTTTTTCTCCACCTTGTCCATGTTTCCCAAAACAATTTTTAATTAAGCTTTAGAATGCGGATTTTTGTACTTTAAAATTTAATAATCAAGCATTTCGTAGGTACGTCTTAGTCGAGGCGCAAATATTTTTCGGTCCCAAATATTGAACACTTCAATTCAATTCACAAATTATTTTATTTGTTTATATAAAAAAAGTATATTTACAATCACAAAACTAAATGGAAACACAAAGCAGGCAAATGTAATTAAAATGCTGGAGGCGGGCAGCCATAGTGCGGGCAGCCCTATCGCATGTTTACGTACCGCGCGGCTGTAGGCATTTATTTCAAAGATACTGCCGAGTTACAATACTGTATAGATAATATTACCGTGCCTATGTTCTACATAATCTATGTGTTGCATTGTATTTTTATTTTATTTCTTCTTGAACCATGATGAAAGAGACTGGTCTAAACAACACAGGGAATGCTAGTGTGGAGACCAGTGAAGTATTTGATGTAAAAGTGTATTTTTCCTGAACAATAAACCATTATTATTATTTAAACTGCGTATACGAGTACATATAAAACATGTAATTGTGTTCTAGATATTGGCTAATTGAAGTATTTGTTACAAATGAATCGGCCGTGCTCCAGGAACATTAGTTTTTTTTTTTTATTCTTATAAACCAGTGCTTGACTGCGATCCCACCTGATGGTAAGCATAGACTGACTAAGTGTCTAAACACACTATGCCGAAAAAACGCGACCGAAGTTCGGCATGTTAACGCCTGCAATGCTATTTGTATTACTGACGACACATTATGCCGAAATTACGTTGCGTTATTATTTTTTCTTGTTACCCTCATGACATTGTAGAATTTTGTGTTTAGATAATTTAATACTTACTAGTTTATTTGAGTACCTACATTTCTCATGTCAACGTGTTTATTATTTAAGAATAACTTGTATTTCTCATATTAAGTGAATTGTATTATTTTTGAGAAATAAATGTCTTAAACCGTTATAGCATACAGCCGAACTTCGGTCCGGCGTAAGTTCGGCGGCAATTCGGCGGCAAAGTATTCTGTAGAGCACACATTACACGCGACTGAAGTTCGGTTCAATTGTTGACTGATGTAAACTTTTTGCTACATTAACTCTATGATTATTAAGAAGAATCTTGTATAAAGTGCGGTCGCGTTAACTTGGCGCGTGGCTGAAATCGGAACTAATTGTTTGCCGCCATCTTGACGTTTGTCATATGTCACGAGAATATGTTGTGTTCTGTGTTTTTAATCGTTTCCAAAGTAAATAATCGTCATCATTAAACTGAAAGAGATTAAAAGTGCTGGCAGAGATATTATCTTGGAAATCAAACGTGCCCGTTAATAGGAATGAAACAATATAGGGCCTACGGTACCATTTTCCAAAGTCAGACCCATTTGTCAAATAATTTTTCGGGTGACCATAACAATAAAATTTCCTTACATATTCGTACCCCCAGTGATGCCTGACAGGAAAACAGGATTTGTAAAATATAGACTGCTACTATGTGCTTAAATCTTAATCAAGTTATTATCATGTCGATAAGAATTCTGCAAACTTCATCCATGAAAGAAAAAGTAGTGCCAAATCTACAACCGTATTATATTGTAGTAATGGATAATGCATCATACTCACTACGCACAAATAAATAAGGCCCCTACAATGGGCACTACAAAAGCAGAGCTTCAAGAGTGGCTTACGAAAAATAATATTGCAGTCGATAATTGTTGGACAAAAGCGTAATTTTACGAATTTAAAAAAGGCATAAAGGGGACCCACAGTATGAAATAAAACAACTTAAATAAACATGGGCACGAGGTTCTGCGTTTACCGCCGTAACATTGCGATTTAAATCCCATAGAAAAGATTTCAGCAATTGTAAAGAGGCGTATTGCCGAAAAGAATATTGATCAAGCTCCTAGCGAAATAGCCTCAATTACTGATGCAACATTCAAAACTGTATCCAAACTGTGTATATTTTGAATCCGATAGATTATTACATCTCGAAATGGACAAATTTATAATCAATCTATATTTTAGATTTGTTTATGGTTTAGGTACTAGCTGAAAATCTTAACAAGTTTCTGTACTTTAAAATACTTTTTTTAGATAAATTACTAAAAAATAATTATAGCTACATTGTTTACTAATCTATAATTTTAGAAAATCTGAACGTATTATATTATGTTACGAAACGTATTTCCCATTTTTAAATACATATTTCTTAAACAAGACATATCAAAATTGTTTACTTTCTTTTTAGTTTAGTACTATAAATGTAGTAGAGCTAATAAATTCTTTAAATTACACTGTTATGGAAGAGCGTTTTCAATGAAATTAAAGAAATTAAGATTTGTTAGACTGGCAACATTAAGCATGCCCCCAGCGACGCGCCAAGTTAACGCGACCGCACTCTACATGGATTGATTACGTTAACCTCAAAAACGTACCAGAGTGTACCGGAGAGTAGGATACAAAAAGGTATGTTATCTCTTTCTACTAGTGTGTCCATAGACTAGTTCGTACTACGAGACATTCTGTTCTAAAGAAGTTCAAGATGTTATTAATACAATATATTATTATATTATAAACTTATACGTTCAAAAACTAATATTTATTTATTTATTCATACTTTATGCACATAAAGGTACAGAGGCGGACTTAATGCCTTAGGCATAAGTACGATATATATATCACGATACGATTACAACCTCTTCTGACATAATTATATATCGACCGTGAAGTACCAATACCTCCTAAAAATATTTTTCGAGAAAATCTAATTTACCGCTATGAATTTAACCTTTTGAGTGCGTAATTAGAGACACAATAGAAAGACAATGGCGCGTGAACGCCGGCGTTAATGCGGGGATCAACAGCTTAAGTGTTTTTCCGTATGTTGTAGTAAAATCTCCGAAATGATTTTTTTGTTAAAACTGCATTAAATTAAAATGTGGAAATACCTCCTAACTAAACCAACGTGTCTATTTCATGATTATCTGCTAAACATAGGAATAATAACTTCTGGTTTAGTTATAAAACACAAGTGGTTAGAGAAACAAATATAAAATATATTAAAGCAGTATAATAACTAAACCAGATGTTATTATTATCCTCAATAAAATAATTAATTGCAAATTTTTGACTTCTCAATAAATTAAACTATTTTTTCAGGTTTCACAGACAGTTAGGAGTTATTGGTACTTTGCCGTCGATATATAAAAATCTACAGCATCATTTATACAAAATGCTACTATGACAAAAATAATAACAATTAAATTAGTAAATTTATGGTTACCCTAGTTAAAACCGAGGTAAGAAAGGGACACACCACCTCTTTGTCGTTGTCTTGCTCGGTACATTTTTCCCCTTTTGCTTGTCAATGAAACGTATGAACTTAAAGTCAATAGGAATAAAGTACACTTTAGAGTTTGTAATATTGCTTTGTAATCAATCCAGTTTATCCGTAGGGTATAGAAAATTCTTGATATACACAAAGTTACGCAACTGAATTTCATGTATTTCATCGGAACGTAAAATCAGCCGCGGAACTTTCGTCGCGTACCTTCGGCATAGTGTGTTTAGACACTAAATCTTCGGTATATCTTTTTGTTTACTGACATCGTTATTACATAAATAATTTCATCATATATCTCATATCGGAGTATTGATCGTGGGTCAGACCTGCGCATTGGAACTAACTGTTCTAGACTAGACTTGCTTTGTGTAATGCCGCAGTGCGCCACCAACCGTCTGCCGTGCGTGACAAGTTGCTGCTTCAACTGTCACCAGGGCTCCGGGTGCTGTCCTTGGTGTGTACTCAAGGATGATAAAGGTAAATATCGTATTCATGTTTTTTTTTTATTATTGATACGCCCGCGTTTGACGCCAAGTTGCTAGCCTGTCGGTTTTATATCGTTTCAGGGTGTTTGCGTCGGAATTGCACAATTTAATTCTGCCCGCGCCCGTTCCATCATCGTGATTGGTCCACTAAACGTTAGGCGTTGTACCACCGGTACATGGTGAACATCCCACCCGTACGTATAAACGTTTTGAGTACACATTCATTGTGCATACAGCTAAAGAGTGGAATTCCCTGCCGAATTGTGTTTCTTGATGGCTACAACCCGGGAATCTTTAAGTCAAGAGTGAATAGGTTACTTCTAGGTAAGCGCGCTCCATCGTCGACCGCATCGTCACTTTCCATCAGGTGAGATAGCGGTCAAGCGCGAACCTATCAATAATAAAAAAAGCACTTGTGTATCCTAATAGATACAACCTAGGGGTATGCAAGTCAAGAGTGAACAGGTTACTTCTAGGTAAGCGCGCACTATCATCAACCACATCATCGCTTGCCATCAGGTGAGATAGTAGTCAAACGTGAGCCTATCCATAATAAAAAAGTTTTGGTAGATGACGCTTTTTTTTAAGGTGAGAAATCATTCGATGACTTCTAGCGACACTTCAGGCGACAGCGTGACGACCAACGCCAACGTGGAAGATATATGCGGGGTCGGGAGGCGCACAGTGCACGTCAACCAAATTTAGTTTATAAGCGGTCGTTTCAATCCAAAAACTACCGGCGATCGAGTACGACTACTCTTGATTCTCATTAGACCCCAAGCGAAAGCCGGCGTTCGCTTTGTCATTGGTTAAGAAATTACCAATTGTAAAAGGAACATTAAAACCAAAGGATATCTTCATCATCAAGTCTTTCTATTCGAACATCCTTAACACGACGAATGACAACCTCCTGCACACCCACACTAGGCCGGAGTGGGAGGACGTGTCAGACTTTTACTGACTAAAACCACACCTATGTTACTTCGCCCTTTACGTTCCAGGACCATGGGTTTCCCTTTCGAAAGTAAACCCATGGAGGCTTCGGCCCTGCTAAGCCGCTACAATAAACTTACTTCGCTGTCATTTTCAGATCCCTGGTGGAGCAGTGTCACCCGCTCATCTCTGAGAGCGGTCATGGCTTCAGTGCTTCCATCATCAGCCATGCATGCCGAGGTGGTCCTCCGAGTCACCACAGCCACTCAGGACGTAGAAGTACTGAGTATCATAAAGTTAAATAATGAAGGTATATATTCAAGTTATATATGTCTAAAGAGCTAGGTGGACCTACAATCTTAATATGTGGTCTGGAACTGAATGGATGTGGACATCGTAGGAACGAGTGTAGAGGAGATAGGCCTTTGAGCAGTATTGGACTGAGTTGATATCTTACAAGGTTGTAGCAGTACAAGTACTTTACTTTGAGCAGTGGGTCGAGTTGTAGGTCGCGGATTCAAACCCAGCCAAGCGTATTACTTTTTGTAATTTAATTATTTCTTTCTTTCTTTATTGCACACCTTAACTTATTACAGGACAGACATTTATAAAAAATAAGTGTACAATAGGCGGTCTTATTGCACAGGGCAATTTCTACCAGAAAACCTTTGGATGGAAAGTAACGAAAGGAAAAGATTTGGGGCTGTCAGTGTACAACAACATAAAAAGATAATAAAATATATATACATATAGGGTGATTGGTAATTAGCGACCGATACCCAAACACGCGATTGCCCTCATGACCACAAACAACTTTCCCAAAGAAACCCTTTATTTCAACACCACTGCTCTCAAAATGGTGAAAGGTTCATCATCATTTCAGCCGAAAGACGTCCACTGCTGGACATAGGCCTCCCCCAAGCGTCGCCACAGCGAACGGTCCTGTGCGTCTCGCATCCATCGGACTCCCGCAACCGTTACCAAGTCATCGGTCCACCTTGTAGGAGGCCTTCCAACGCTACGTCTTCCGGTACGTGGTCGCCATTCCAGAACCTTTCGGCCCCAACGGCCATCTGTTCTGCGAGCAATGTGCCCTGCCCATTGCCACTTTAGTTTGGCGATTCTTCGTGCTATGTCGGCAACCTTGGTTCTCCTGCGGATATCCTCATTCCTGATTCGATCACGCAAGGAAACTCCGAGCATAGCCCTCTCCATTGCCCTTTGGGTGACTTTAAGCCTTCTAATGAGGCCCATTGTAAGCGACCACGTTTCGGAGCCATATGTCATCACTGGCAACACGCACTGGTCATAGACTTTCGTCTTGAGACACTGTGGTATATTGGACGAGAAGATACCGCGCAGCTTCCCGAACGCTGCCCAGCCGAGTCGGATTCGACGATTGATCTCTTTCTCGAAGTTAGACCTTCCCAACTGGACCGTCTGTCCCAGGTAAACGTAGTCGTCTACAACTTCGAGTGTAGAGTCCCCGACCTTGATAGGAGTGGGTGCTACATGGCTGTTTACCATGACTTTGGTTTTGTCCATGTTCATTTTAAGTCCCACTCTTTCGGAAGCTCTACTGAGGTCACCAAGCATTGTACTGAGCTCCTCCGTAGTCTCAGCCATGACTACTATGTCGTCGGCAAACCGAAGGTGAGTGATGTACTCGCCATTGACATTAATGCCTAGCCCTCTCCATTCCAAAACCTTGAAGACATCCTCCATTGCTGCCGTGAACAGTTTCGGAGAAATAACGTCTCCCTGCCTCACACCCCGCTGCAAGAGGATAGGTTTCGAGGTCTGGTCTTGTAGTCGGACTGACATAGTGGCGTTTTTGTACAAACACTTCAGCACTTCGATATACCGATAGTCAATTTGGCACCGTTGGAGAGACTGCAGTACAGCCCAAGTTTCAATCGAATCAAAGGCTTTCTCGTAGTCCACAAACGCTAAGCAGAGAGGCTGGTTATACTCCTCAGTCTTCTGTATAACCTGCCGCAGCGTATGTATGTGGTCCACGGTGCTGAAGCCTTTTCGAAATCCGGCTTGTTCGGGAGGCTGGAAGTCGTCGAACCTGCGCGCGAGACGATTCGTGATGACTCTGGAAAACAGCTTGTAGACATGGCTCAGAAGCGAGATGGGCCTATAATTCTTAAGCAGGGCATTATCGCCCTTCTTAAAGAAGAGTACCACCACGCCTCTGCTCCACGCCTGTGGCGTTTTTCCCTCGAGTATGACGGAATCAAATAGCTTCTGAAGGGCCTTAAGGACCGGTTTTCCACCCGCCTTCAGGAGTTCGGCCGTAATTCCGTCCTCACCCGACGCCTTGTTGTTTTTCAGCTGCTTCAGAGCCATCCTAATCTCGTACAGGCTGACGTCCGGGATATCTTCGGTATAGTGTCGAGTCAATCTAGCTCTTGGGTCGTTTACTAGATTTACAGCGGGTTTAGCGATAGACGTGTATAACTGTCCATAAAAAGCCTCGATCTCTCCCAGAAGCTCCGATTTGGCGGATATGACTCTGCCATCGTCGGTCTTCAGTTTCGTGAGCTGGCTTTGCCCAATAGACAGATCTCGTGCAAATACTTTAGAGTCCTTATTCCGCTCAATCGCATCCTTAATCCTTGCGGTATTAAAGCGGCGAAGGTCACGTTTCAGGGACTTCGAGATTTGTCTATTGAGCTGCCGGTATATGCACGCATCGTCTGAAGACTGCAGAATCATCTCACGCCTCTTCTTCATTAGCTCGAGGGTCGGATCGGAGAGCTTCTTGTTCTTGTTTGTACGGTGAGTCTTGAAAAACTTAGACCCGACCGTATGGACAGTTTCCACGAACCCATCGTTATATTCATCCACGGAGCTTCCTAGGCACTCGAAACGATTGTGGAGTTCGAGCTGAAAGCTCTCGGGGTTTTGGATCTGGATCTGTGCTGGACGGAGCGTAGACTTCATCAGTCGAGACCTTTCAAGCTTAATGTTAATATTCAATGTGCCTCTTACGACGCGGTGATCACTTCCAGTTTTCACCGCGTTGATCACAGAGACATCATTGAATATTTGCTTTTTCGTCGACAGGATGAAGTCAATCTCATTTCTAGTTGCACCGTCAGGACTTTGCCAGGTCCACCTTCTATGCTCACGCTTTTTGAAGAAGGAATTCATCATATAGAGGCCCTCCTTCTCCATAAAGCTAGCCAGTAGGTGTCCCCGGTGATTCCGACGTCCAAATACAAATTGCCCCACTCGCAGCTCGTCACCGTCTCGTTTGCCCAGTTTCGCGTTAAAGTCCCCCATGACCACGGTGAAGTGAGTCTTAGAACCATGCATGGCTCTTGATATATCCTCATACATGGATTCTACTTCGTCGTCGGGATGTGTCGAGGTCGGGGCGTAGACCTGTATGACCTTCAGCGAATATCTTGATGATATTCTGAGTATAAGGTACGCCACCCTGGTCGACACACTCTCGATCCTCACGACATTGTTCACAAGGGACCTGTGGACGATAAACCCGACACCACCCTGGGACTGCTGGTCACCCTCCCGGAAATAGAGCAGGTTACCGGATTTGAGAATTATCGTATCCTCCCCCTGTCTTCGGACTTCAGACAATCCCACAATACTCCATCGCAACCTGCTCAATTCCTCCTCCAGTTCGGTGATCTTCTCGTCAGTCCTCAGTGTACGCGTGTTAAAAGTTGCCAGGTCGAGTCGTTTAATAGATCGGTAGCCAAATCTCATCCGGAGATTCTTCGCACCCCTTGCCTCGTCGTGGCCTTGACCGCTACCGGAGTCAAGGGTAGACGGGCTGCTGGGCACTAGGGGCCATTTTTTCTTACTGTTTTTCATGTTGGGGGGGGGTTGCCATAATCGCCACGCTTGGCAGACGGGTTGGCGATCGCAGTTTGGTTGTTGTAATGCACAGAGGATGCTGCTGCCCATTCTCTGGTATGTCCCTTAGTCGCCTCTTACGACACCCTCGGGAAGAGATGGGATGGTGTTATTCTTAACGTCCGAACACCATACGGAAACGGAAAAAAGGTGAAAGGTTACTGCCTCAAAATTAGACTATAGATACTCGATCCCCAGTTACCCTCGAGCAATAGTATTTGTTACTATATGCGTGCCACAATGTTTCAAATCAACATTTAATAGCGCTATTTTCTCAATTTTCAGGTTTTTTGGCAAGCAGCATCACCCGCTCATCTCTTAATTCTGCAGCTTTTGTTGCATCAAGCTGGACATTCAACCAACTTACTCAATGCTCAACATCATGATCGAACGCCGATGGGGTGTAAGTAGCTCTATCACCACCTTCAGAGCCAAAGTCAACCTCACCTGCTCGCGGTACACCCTGCTGAAGATACCAACGAGGCTCTGGCGAACCCTGGTCTCCTTATGGGTTAAGTAGATCAGATAGACATCATTTAAAATAGTGGTTACGCAATATCTTAGTTAATAAGATGTTAAGAATTATAAATTCTGTATAGCTTGTAAGTTTGTACTCTTATAGGAAAATGATTATTGAGGGTTTATTAAAAAAGTTTGAAATTCGCATTAATATAAGTTAGGTTAAGTGAATAAGTGTTTTTTTATTTAAACACCTTGTGACCCAAAAACAGGTTAGGAATAGTGCATTTTGACACAAGTGCAGAAAGTTGGTCATTGCGACCGAGGTGGAATTCGCACGAGCCGTAGGCGAGTGTGTTATGGAACCGAGGGCTGCAGTGACAAATTTGCACGTGTGTCAAACGACTTTTTTCAATACACTTACGAAGAAATGAATAAACGGGGGTTGACCGGCGACTGGTGAGGGTCGGCGCGCGCCCAGCCTGATGCGATACATGTAATAACATTGTGGCGGGGGACAACACAAGCTATTTCAGCACTAGAGCGGAAAGCAGTCTATTGCGTGCCTAAAAGCGGTGGGATAAGAGCGGGTTTTCGAGTAAGTGTATTGAAAATATATATTCACACTAACATTATAAGAACAAGGCAAACGTTTGTGAGTGTGTTTGATACTTCTTCACGTTTATACGGCTGAACGTATTTCGATGAAACTTGGTACACGGGTAGACTGTGTCCTGTATATAAGATACTTTTGATCCTTTGAGTAAGTTTCCTTGGGATAATTTTCAACTGTCATGTGAGCACGCAAAGAGCAATGGAAAAGTCTATGATCGGAGTCTCCTTACGTGATCGTTTCAGAAATGAAAATATCCGCAGGACCACCAAATTTAAGCAGTGGGCAGGGAACATTGCTCGCAGAACAGAAGGTCGAAGGTTCTGGAGTGGCCACCGTGTACCGGAAGATGCAGCGTTGGAAAGCCAGCAGGAATCCAAATCCGATAGTGCGAGACGCACAGGACCAGTCATTGTGGCCACACTTGGGGAGGCCTATGTCCGTCTTGTGTCTGAAATGATGATTGAAAAAAAATGAGACTAATTTAGAAGCACATCCTTTAAGGGGAAATAAATTTTGCATATCATTCTATAAACGAAAGAGTTCATAGGTACCAAACATTAAAAAAAAAAAACATACAACCGAGTTGAGAACCTCCTCCTTTTTGTGAAGTCCGTTGAGAATCATGATCGACCAGATGTTGTCTCATTTTAATTTAAATAAGATTTTGCACATCGACTTATACATTTAAATCGATGGATTTTGCATAATCATCAGTTTGGCTTCACAAAAGGAAGGCCAACGACGGATGCAGGAGCGAAATTCATCTGTTACATTTTGGAATCCTGAGAGTAGTCCCAGGATGCAATTGGCATATTCTGTGACCTCTCAAAAGCATTTGACTGTGTTGACCACAATACTCTGATCTGTAAATTACGTACCATTACGGAATTCGTTGACAAGTTACTCTTGTGTTTTCTTATCGGTCTTACAGGCAGCAAAAAGTAACTGTAAATGTGGCGACGCCTTCGGGGTTTTTAGTAAAGATGGGCGTGCCTCGGGGTTCAATTCTTGGTCCTTTCCTTTATCTAGTTTATATTAATGACCTTCCTTACCTTTATGATGCCCAATTTATCCGATGTAATTTTATTTACTGATGACATCACAACTTATTTTTAAAACTAGAACAACATCTTATTTTAAAAATAGATAGAAAAGATACAAAGGGCTTTCAGAAAGTCTGGCTTTTTTTTCGAAATGGTTTGCAGATAATAATCCTCTTACTAAATGCGAACAAAACTAAATGTCTAAAGCCTAAAAACCTGAGTTGGCTTCAATCTAATCCTTGATGGCAGAAAATTTTATACTGAAATTGTATTTTAAGGTATAACGTTCTATTGATTCAAAATTGCAGTGGGGCCCTTACATTAGACTCTCTCAGGTAGATTAAGCTCATCTGCCAAATAAAGCAATTGACAGATGTAGCCGCAGCTAGGTTAGTTTACTTTTCCCATTTCTACAGTATTATGTGTTATGGCACTTTGTTGTGGGGATCTGCAGCTAATGTAGAATCAATTTTCATCTTGCAAAAGAGAGAGAATCCGGGTTGTTTACAAAATAGGTCTTTGCAAGTCCCTTACCTTCACTTTACATCATAGAAAATATTTTGTATGTTCTTAAAAACTTAGGACTTTTCAAAATAAAAAAGCAATTTACATAATATAAATACGCGTAGTAAACATGAAATTGTAGTAACGAAGTCAAGTTTAGCTAAGACAAGCAAGTTGTTCCCCATAGTCAGCTTACCGCTTTTATAACAAGTTACCAAAATCGGTTACAAAACTTAGCGATGCAAAGGTTCAAAACCCACATCAAGCGTGTACTTGCTTGTTGTCCTTGTAAGCGTTAAAGACTGCGTTGAAGACACGCTTGTTCGGCAATGACTGCTTTTGCACATGTGGCTTCCCTGTTAGCTCATTAATTGCACCCTTAATAAATTAAAGCCTTCAGCCAGGCCTTACAAAAACTTACTATTGTAATCCAGAATTACAGTTACGGACGGACAACATTTAAAAATATAATCTTCAGAAATTAGGTAAATTAATATATCTTTTATATTTGCTTTTGCGTACAGTTTTGCCCGTGTATATAAAATATAGCGTATGTCATTCAGGAATAAAGCAGCTTTCTATCGGTCCTCACGCCCCAACCGCCGCCGGGATTCCGATCCCGATTTCCGGCCACCGTAGGCGCGGGCTTGCGGACGGCGAGCAATGGGTGGCTCGCCGTCCGATCATCCGATAACCGTCTGGAACGAGCCCAAGTCATCGACGGCGCGTATTGGTCCACGCGCGCCTCAGGGAGATGTCAGCAAATCGTAGGGGCCAACAGGGTCGAAGCCTATTGGAGCCACGGGTAGTGTGAAAATGAAACCCGGGGCCCTGGGACGAAGGCAAAAAAGGAACAGGAGTGGGTTTTTAGTCAGTAAAAGTCTTGTCATAAGATGATATTCCCACATAAAAAAAAAATATATATCGGTGAAAAATTTTTCGCAATCGGACCAGTACTTTCAGAGACAACAAACTAAAAAAAATAAACTTTACCTCTTTATAATATTAGTGGAGACTAACTGCCCCCCTAGCCAAGTTGCAAACGATAAATGTGAACGCTTAGTAATCTCCAATAGATTTTCAACTTTATACCTAAGAGCATAAAGTTGAAAATCTATTAAAGACTACTGAGCGTTAGCGACCGGAACGAACGAAAACACTATATAATCTTCAATAGATTTTCTACTTTATATCCAATAACATAAAGTTGAAAATCTATTAAAGACTACTGGGAGTTTACGTTTATCGTTTGTGACTTGGCTAGGGGGGCTGACCCGACAGACTTTATCCTATCTTATGAATTGTCAAACGCACAAAGGTTAAATTAATAGTTTTCTATAATTTTCTATTTTCTTGCGTGATCGAATCAGGAATGAGGATATCCGCAGGAGAACCAAGGTTACCGACATAGCACGAAGAATCGCCAAACTTAAGTGGCAATGGGCAGGGCACATTGCTCGCAGAACGAATGAATGGCCGTTTGGGGCCGAAAGGTTCTGGAATGGCGACCACGTACCGGAAGACGTAGCGTTGGAAGGCCTCCTACAAGGTGGACCAATGATTTGGTAACGGTTGCGGGAGTCCGATGGATACGAGACGCATAGGACCGTTCATTGTGGCGACACTTGGGGGAGGCCTATGTCCAGCAGTGGACGTCTTTCGGCTGAAATGATGATGATGATGATGATAATAAAAATGAAAACAAAAAAGATTTAACGAAGTTGGTCCAGCCATTCACGCTAGATGACGCGACCAAGGGAAATAGGGATTCATTTATCTTTGTATATATAATGCTTCTGTACGTGTGTTTGTCACTTAACTCCTCGTAAATAGCTTGACCGATTTGAATGAAATTTTGTGTATATATTTAAGTGGGTCCCTGGATGGTTTCAAAATACAATTTTCGGTCGTCAAATTGTTCAGGCGCAGAAATTGTCAAAAATAAAAAAAATGATTTTATAAAGAAACTAATAATATCTTCGTCACTTATTGTTGATTTTCGGAGGTACTAAATCGCGTACTAAATACTAGTTTTATCAGAATGATGAAATTCGTTATAGTTTTGGCGTACAAGCATGGTCCCGCCATTATAACGCGTTATAATGGCGGGGCCAACAATATCGTGAAATTCCGTTTACACCGTGTGAGGTACAAAAATTTCACGAAGGGTACAAAATAGTACTAAAACGTACTAAATATACGTGGTAGAATCATTCGGATACAAGAGTTGGTCCCGCCATTATGACGTTTATGATAAGTGGCGCTGCGATGGGGTTCTCAAATTTTTAGATAGACAGATAGATATATTCTTTATTGTACACCAAAAATAAAAAATTACATTAAGAACTTAAAATTAAAAGGGTGTCACAATGGGCGGTCTTATCGCTAAAAGCGATTTTTTACAGACAACCTTTGGATGGATTTGACAGACAAGGAGAAAAAAGATACGCAGATAGTTCTTGGTGTACTATTTACATATATATATACAATACATAAACTAATAAATTGTATATAATACTAACGAAATATATAATATATATATAATTGTGAAAGCAGAGAAATAATGTACTTAATGACGACGTTCAAGAGGACAGTGATCCTTAACCATATTTATAAAAATTGTGAGTGTTTGAGCTTGCCTTACTGACACGATTTTTATTCTTACTAAAAAAGAAAGAAAGCTTTGGGACAGGACAAGGTCGTGACCGCTAATTTAGGTATACATAGATAAAGATAACACCATTTTAAACAGTCGAAGAATAAAGATTTCTTATTTTGGCAACACTACCAATTTTTATGAGTTGCAACATTTTGCAACATTATAAGCGCGGTAATTTAGAATTGCATCGCCACACCCTGAAGCCACACCTCACATCGCAGTATTGATCGTGGCTCAGACCTGCGCAGTGCAGCTAGCTGGTCTAGACTAGACTTAACGCTCTGTGCAATGCCGCAGTGCGCCACCAGCTGTCTGCCGTGCAAGACGAGTTGCTGCTCTGAGCTGCCACCAGGGCTCCGGCATTGGAGCCCTATTCGCACCCAGAATGAAGATAAAGGTAAGTCTTTGAATATTTTTACTCTTATGAAATTGGTCAAAAATATATAAAAAAAGTTTCTTTGGGAAAGTTGTTTGTAATCATGAGTACAATCATGTGTTTAAGTATCAGTCACTAATTACCAGTCACCCTATACAGCATAGCATAGCATAGTCGGCCTTATAATGATCCCACTGCTAGGACTCAGGCCTCCTCTCTAAGAGAGGGAATGGGTCGTAATCTACCACGCGGGTCCAGTGCGAGTTGGTGGATGTCACATATCTTCGAATTTTTAGTTCTAAGACAGCGAGCAGTGGTGATGAAATAAATTACACAAAGTAATGTGTTTGGCATCCATCGGACTCCCGCAACCGTTACCAAGTCATCGGTCCACCTTGTAGGCGGCCTTCCAACGCTACGTCTTCCGGTACGAGTCCGATGGATGCGAGACGCACAGGACCGTTCGTTGTGGCGACGCTTGGAGGAGGCCTATGTCCAGCAGTGGACGTCTTTCGGCTGAAATGATGATGATGATGATGATGCGTTTGGCTGTGTTTGTTGAACCCGCGACCTACAACTCGTATGCCGTTACCACTCGGCCACCACTGCTCGCACTCAATATATGCATGGACTCTATAGTATATACTATCAACCCTCACCGACCCGTTTTATGGGATGGAAAATCATCAAACATCTTATCCGCCAAAGGGAGAGCCAGACTTTTATTAACTGAAACCAATGGCTGTGTTCCGTCGGTCACCCTTTGTATGTCTGAGCCGCAGTGACTGTTTCTAAAAAATCTCACAGCCCTAGAGCACCTGCTCTGCGTCCGCTGGTGGTCCATTTGATTGCAAAGACACTAAACTGATTTGACGGTGATTTTCAGATGGAGAGATGAGCAGGCCATTCATCTCTGCTAGCAGCTAAGGTTTCAGTGATGCAGTTCGTCATTCAAGCTACCAAAAGGTCTTCAAGCTTGTCAGCTCCACAGCACTGCAGACCCCAAAGATAAAATGAAGGTAGGTGTTCCAGTATCACTTACTTATCTCACATCTGAACATGAGTTAATTCCACCAAGCCCGTTCTATTATAGGAACACCAGATGTACGACGATGCGCCACGGTATTTAGTGGACATCTCACTCATACACAGACAACTATGGCGTCAAAGTCAAAGTTCTCCGCGCGATTTGAATATATACGACAGCCCGAAATCATCTATCGGGCAGTTGCCCACTAGACATAACAACTCTCTGGTCGGAAGATCCCTCTTTTCAACGGAGGTTTGCGGGGCTTTTCTGTTCCGCCTACCTCCAAAAAGACACACTAAACGTTTTGGGAAAATATTCATTGTGCGTACAGCTAAGGGCCGGATTCTGTGTTTCCTGATAGCTACAACCCTTTAATTCCAATAGGTTACTTCAAGGCAAGCGTGCTCCACCGTTGACCGCATAATCGCTTACCATCATGTGAGTTAATGGTCAAGCATGAGCCTATTAGAAATAAAAAGTAAAACTGCCTGAACAGTCTTGAAAGTCACTCCAGCCCCCTTAGCCAAGTTACAACCGTTTCGTTTCGATTCTCTTTTCGTTGATCGCCTCGTGTCAGCCACGCCTCCTATTCCTTTCTTCAGACCACGTGACTGAGCGTTGAGATGACGTCAGAACAAAGGAATCGGAGGCGTGGCCGACTCGAGGCAATCAACGAAAAGAGAATCGAAACGAAACGGTTGTAACTTGGCTAGGGGGGCAAGTTGGCTGAAACCAGAAAAACCAGCTCATAGCGTTTATGCACTACATCCAATTCGTAAATGAATTGGGAATTGCAAAATTAGAAGGATAGAGTTCACATCTAGTGTTCAACTTCTCCCTCAGGTGGTAGATATCACGGTTACGTACCACTTAAGCTACTATCGGAATCAATATGTAAGAACTTAATGACACCGCTTAAGCATGCGTAGGTACAACAGATCATTTAGAAGTTACAGTAGCAAAATAAACACAATTTGTAAAAATTTCTACTCTCTCTCTAGCTACTTTCACAAAACTAATTTGGAGGTTTGAGGAACAGAGAGCGAAGTCCTGCAAACCTCCGTTGAAAAGGGAGGATCCGCCGGCCAGACGGGTGTTATGTCTGGCGGGCTACTGCCCGATAGATGATTTCGGGTTATTCTATATATGTTCCAACCGCGCGGAGAACTTTAATTGCGCGATGCAGGATTAGTTCTTAAGTGACGCCATAGATGTCGCTACACTAACTTTGTTCAAACAAAACAATTTTTATATCCCTGACTTGCTCGTTACACGGTTGATAACTGACTGACGCTGACGCATTGACGCTTAGGCCCCTCGCCCTCGCGTGTTTCATAAGCGCGCGCGCGACAGCATCGCTACTAACGCGCGTTAGTCACATTTGCAAGCGCTATAGAAAAGATGCTAACGCGCTACTAACGCGCTACAGCATCGCGACTGTATCGATGCGAACGCGCGACAGCATCGCTACTAACGCGCGTTAGTCACATTTGCAAGCGCTATAGAAAAGATGCTAACGCGCTACTAACGCGCTACAGCATCGCGACTGTATCGATGCGAACGCGCGACAGCATCGCTACTAACGCGCGTTAGTCACATTTGCAAGCGCTATAAAAAAGATGCTAACGCGCTACTAACGCGCTACAGCATCGCGACTGTATCGATGCGAACGCGCGACAGCATCGCTACTAACGCGCGTTAGTCACATTTGCAAGCGCTATAGAAAAGATGCTAACGCGCTACTAACGCGCTACAGCATCGCGACTGTATCGATGCGAACGCGCGACAGCATCGCTACTAACGCGCGTTAGTCACATTTGCAAGCGCTATAGAAAAGATGCTAACGCGCTACTAACGCGCTACAGCATCGCGACTGTATCGATGCGAACGCGCGACAGCATCGCTACTAACGCGCGTTAGTCACATTTGCAAGCGCTATAGAAAAGATGCTAACGCGCTACTAACGCGCTACAGCATCGCGACTGTATCGATGCGAACGCGCGACAGCATCGCTACTAACGCGCGTTAGTCACATTTGCAAGCGCTATAGAAAAGATGCTAACGCGCTACTAACGCGCTACAGCATCGCGACTGTATCGATGCGAACGCGCGACAGCATCGCTACTAACGCGCGTTAGTCACATTTGCAAGCGCTATAAAAAAGATGCTAACGCGCTACTAACGCGCTACAGCATCGCGACTGTATCGATGCGAACGCGCTACAGCATCGCTACAAAAAGTCGCCGTGGGCAAGAGCCCTTAGAGCCACGTGCGTGCCGCACAAGAAAGCAATAGTGGGGTTCGGATTTAACGCGCTAACTCGGCAGGAACAGTACACTATTTATTTAAATCAGTACATGTTAGAAACAGCCAAATAAATTGTTAAAAAAATATCTGAAACATTTGATTTAATGTGTAAAATAAATGCTTCGTAAATATACCTAAACTAACGCCATCTAGTAATAAAAGACGAAAGTAATTTCTAACCTCAAAATAACATCCTTCACATACGGCAATAAATGACAGATCAATCGAGAATCTCATCTAAACCATTAGATTCCAACAAAATCATCATGAGATACAAGCCTGCTGGTACACGCATTGCCAAATTTTTCTCTTCGGCGCGAAACCCTAAAAATTACTTACATTCTAACCTTTTGCTTTTCAGGTTCTATGAAGAGTAACATCAACTTAATTCGTTCAACCCTCACATCAAGCCATGACCCCAACATCTTTGGGGTGTAAGTGGCTCTACCATCACCTGCAGAGCTAAAGTCAACCTCACCTGCCCGCGGTACACCCTGCTGAAGATACCAACGAGGCTCTGACGAACTCCTGGTCTCCTGGTAGACGCAGTCACGCTGCATATATGTTGCGTGTCTATAACATAGCGTAGCAATGTTTACAATTCCATGTGTAGCTTTTATACCTATTGCTAATTAAAGAAAAATATTTATTAATACTATTAGGTAAATAAAATTAGTTATAAGTTAGGCTAGGGAATCTGTTCTTTTATTTTAAAAACCTATTCATCCAGTCATCATTACCTCATCATCCTGTCATCATTACCTCATCATCCAGTCATCATTACCTCATCATTCTGTCATCATTACCTCATCATTCTGTCATCATTACCTCATCCCCCTGTTATTATTACCTCATCATCCTGTCATCATTACCTCACTATCCTGTCAACATTACCTCACCACCCTGTCAGCATTACCTTATCACCCTGTCATCATCACCATTTCTGCAGAAAGACTCGTTATCTGCTAAATAAATACTAACGAGCATGTTTTTATACAGACACTGGTGAAACTAAGCCAAAAAGAATGAAAAAACAGAAACGTTGAACATGCATCTCTGAAAACTGTATCAGTTTATTCTTTGTCTAAAGTGGCGCCCTCTGCTGGCTTAGCTTTGTGAAACGTTCCTTTATTAAAAACTCCATAGACACCCGTTTTGAGCTAGGAAATCTAGTTACATCCAGAGTCGGAGTAACTTCTCCCACTCTGGATGGTGTAAGTGGGAGTGTAAGACTGTAACTGACTAAAACCCACCTCATTATATTTTGTTTAGTGGTAGCCTAGAGTCGTGGGTTTAGACCCAGGCATGTGGTTTACTTTCTATAATTTATTTCATAACCATCGTGCTGTGCTGGTGCTGCCGCTGCGGCTGCGGAGAACCTCTAGCAGCGGAAATATAACAACCTCGTCGGCAGTTATATTCTTAAGCCGTTAGGGGTTTAAACTTTTGGGCCATGGGGCCACTTAGACCCGTTCCGCTCATACGCTTTTTAAAGAATTATCCAAACGCTTAGTTGACACTTCGCGTGACCTAAGGGCTGGCTTTTACCTCGGTCAGAGATTAAGCATTGCCATACAACGTGGCAATGCCACCAGCATTTTATGACGCCATATTTTAGCTAGGATTTATTGCCTTTAGATAATTTTATTATTTTTCTTGTACTAAAACAAGCTTCAATAAATCTTCATATACCTACCACAGTTCTCAAAACGGTGAAGGAAAACATCGTGAGGAAACCGGCATGTCCTAGAACTTAAAATTCGACGACATTTAACATCCACCAACTTACACTGGGCACACGTGGGGTATTACGTCGTTCCCTCTCCTAGAGAGGAGACCCAGCAGTGGAAACGATATAAGGCTGATTATTGTGTATTTTATAAGTAGGTCAAAAATATGTCGCAATCGAAGAATAACGGCTCGTTCACGACCTTGCCGGTGCGGCGAGCGAAAAAATTAAAAGTATGAAAATTTGAAGCACCCCACGAGTCGCCGGTCATAGCAAAAAAGCGCGCGGTTTTCTCAGAGCGAATCGCTACAGCGGCGAGCGGTGAGGTGAGCGGCGGGAACAAAGGTAGAATAAGTGCGACGCCACGAAACCACGGTAATATTATCTATACAGTATTCCAACTTCATACTAACGGACGAAACGCGAGCTATAGGTACCTACGCGCCTCGATCTCGAGGTGCGCTCGGGATGCAGACAGTCGCGTCTGTGCCGCACGATTTTTTCAATAAAAATAAGTTCAAGTACATATTTATATATTTAATATAACGAGTATATGAAGAATTCATGCAACCAAAAACAGCACAATATATCCTATTGTGCTGTTTTTGGTTGCATGAATTCTTCATTTAAAACCAAACATATAAATTGTAAAGTAGCTGCAGGTATCTATAACCAAGTAAAAGATATTCCTTTTTCTCCACCTTGTCCATGTTTCCCAAAACAATTTTTAATTAAGCTTTAGAATGCGGATTTTTGTACTTTAAAATTTAATAATAAAGCATTTCGTAGGTACGTCTCAGTCGAGGCGCAAATATTTTTCGGTCGCAAATATTGAACACTTCCTATTAAATTCACAAAGTATTTTATTTGTTTATATAAAAAAATTATATTTACAATCACAAAACTAAATGGAAACACAAAGTAGGCAAATGTAATTAAAATGCTGGAGGCGGGCAGCTATAGTGCGGGCAGCCCTATCGCATGTTTACGTACCGCGCGGCTGTAGGCATTTATTTCAAAGATACGGCCGAGTTACAATACTGTATATATAATATTACCGTGACGAAACAGAGCGGCGCAAACAGCGGTGTAGGAGTGACGTACTCAGTGGCGAAGCAAAAAAAAAACAAAATAAAATAGAAATGTTTTAAATATACTTCTATGTGGTGCAGAATAATAAATACGCACCAACTTATATAACAGGAGCACTAATCTACAATTATAAAGTAGAATTATTTTTATTCTGAATCTTCTTTATTTGGACATAAATAATAACAATTATGCATATTTTTTCGACAGCAATCGCTCGCTGTCGTTTGACATGTTCACCTACAATACAGGTAAAATAAACAAAGTTGGATGGAAAAACGTCTTTGACCAGATAATGTCCAATATAAATACAGACTATAACTTATTCGGTTCTCAAGATACGAATAAAATCAATACCGAGACAGATGACAGAACATTGACATCGAATTATAACAAGGAGGAGACTTTAATTAACAGAGATAAAATGACATCAAATGACCAGTTTTTTCTATTGTAAGTACATGAATATTTTGCATCAAAATATAGCAGGACTTCTGAATAAATCAGACATGTTGACCGTGCACATCGAAGAGTTACGTGCTGAAAAATATATAGATATTGACATATTATGTATAACTGAACATTTTGTAACTTCCGGACATGAATCTTTAATTAACATACCTAATTTCAAACTAGCATCGTGTTATTCGAGAAATAATCAAAAACGCGGAGGGGCGTGTATACTTGTCAGAAAAGGGTATGAGTTTAGGGAACTTCCTAACACGTCTATTACAGGTGTGTTTGAATATTGTGCAATAGAATTAAGTAAGCATGGATTAATTGTTGTATGCATTTACAGACCACCAAATATGTCAGGCATCAATACCTTTATGGATAATTTAGATGCCTTATTAAAGAAATTGTGTAATAAGGTCAATCAAAAAATAGTCTTATGCGGAGACTTCAATATTAACACACTTAAAAGAAATAACTTGACTTCAGATTTTATAAACTTGCTGTTAAATTACAACCTTAAACTAGAATTCAATCAACCGACTAGACTAAAAAGTGGTACTTGCTTAGATAACTTTGCACATAATTCTAGACAAAAATGTGAGAGTGAAATTATAGATTTAGCACTATCCGATCATACTGCACAGATTTTAAAAATACAGGTCAATAAAACATGTAAACTTAATTCTTGGCGCACTCGCAAACGTAATTTATGTAAAGAAAATTTAATGTTATTTAGAAAGCACATGCAATCTCTATGTTTTACAGAAGTTTTTGAAACAGACAACCCAAATGAAGCATATGATAATTTTATTGACTTGTTTCGTTTATTGTATGACTTATGTTTTCCTAATCAACTAGTTAATGTAAAACCTAACAAAAAAATGAAATGGATTTCACGAGGAATAAGGATTTGTAGCAGAAAACAAAGAAATCTTCTGTGGAAATATAGAAAAGCACCTTCATCTGATAACAAAATTATATTTAAAAATTATTCGCAAAGACTTAAAAAAATTGTAAATCTCACTCAAAAAGCCCAAAATAATTATCTAATTAACAGCTCACAAAATAAATCAAAAACAGCATGGCAGATAATTAATAATTTTACTCAAGTGAAAGAACCAATTTTACAAATTAACACAGGTGACAAATTAGTAAAGAATCCGCAGCAAATTGCTAATTCTTTTAATGATTTCTTTGTTGACCAGGTTCAGAATGTTGCTAATAACCAGCCGTGCAATATAATTGGAACTAAAATCCAGAATTCTTTGTTTATGCCTCCGGTTGTGCCTCAAGATATTGTACGTGTAATCCAAAAATTAAAAAATTAAAAAAGCTTTGGACTTGATGGTATTTCTACCATTGCCGTAAAGTACGTTTCTGACATTATAGCAAAACCACTGAGTCATACTTATAATAAATGCAAGCATAAGCTCAGGTATATTTCCTGAAAAATTAAAGACTGTGATTGTAAAACCACTACATAAGAAAAATAGTAAGGAAGATATGACAAACTACAGACCGGTGGCCTTAATCTCAGTATTTTCTAAGATACTTGAAAAAATTATATATGAATCAATCTACTCATTTATGACTAAAAACAATATATTATGCGATGAACAATACGGCTTCCGTAAAAATAAAAATATTAATTTGGCTATCTTTGATCTTCTGAAAGTGATCATGAATAATGTAGATAAGAAGAATCCTGTATGTGCAATTTTCGCAGACATGACGAAGGCGTTCGATTACGTAAAGCATGACGTACTATTAACTAAATTAAACTACTACGGTGTAAGAGGTAACGTTTTAAACCTAATAAAATCTTACCTCATGGGTAGAAAACAGTACACAGAAATTACGAGAGTTTGTAGTAGAACTAAACGTGAAGTAAAATACTTGTCAAATTGCAGAATCATTAAATTCGGAGTTCCACAAGGAAGTGTCTTGGGGCCTTTATTATTTTTAATTTATATTAATGACCTGCCTCGCCAAATTACTCAACCGATGACATTATTTGCAGACGACAGTACAGCCATAATTGAATGCAGAGATAAAATTCAATATGAAAAGGAAATAAACATTACACTTAAATCCATGATAGATTGGCTCAATAAAAATAATTTAGTTATAAATTTACAAAAAACTAAAGTCATGCATTTTTGGCAGCGGCTTCAGCCACAGAATATAAACGTTCAATATAATGGTCAAACTGTAGAATCAACCTTCGAGGCAAAATTCTTAGGAATAAATATTGACCAAAAATTAACATGGGAATCTCATGCTAATATCATATGCCAAAAGTTAAGTAAAACTGCATTTGTTCTTTATAACTTAGCTAAAAAAATGAATTTAAATTCCTTGATGACAGCCTATCATGGTTTGGTTGCCTCATTGTTAAGATTTGGTGTCATATTTTGGGGAAATTGCAGCGAGAGGGAACGCATATTTCGAGCGCAAAAGCGTTGCCTTAGGTCAATCACTGGTCTTAAGGTGACAGAAAGCTGTCGACCAGTTTTCAAATCTCTCAAAATTCTGACTTTCCCATCGTTGTATATACTAGAGGTTGCAATATTCGTTAGAACGAATCTGCACTTATTTACGCCAATGAGTGATATAAGGCGACACTTAAGAGTAATAAGGGCCCAATATAAAAATCAACTGTATACCGGTGGTCATAAAACTGCTTTATTAAAAAAGAGTATTTTACACATGGGTCCCATTATTTATAACACTTTGCCAAGAAATTTAAAGGAATTACCTATAGTAATGTTTAAAAAGCAATTAACAAAACTTTTACTGGACAAGTGTTACTACTCAATCAAAGAATTTCTGTATGACAAGACAATCAAGTAAAATGTTGCTCCTTCAATGTGATTTTTTTTTTCCATGTCATTGGTTCCTAATAGTATTTGATTATTTCATTTCATATGACATTGTATTCTATTTGATGACATTTTATCATTTGTATGACATTTTATTATTTGTATGACATGGTATTATTTCAAGCATGACATTGATTATTTTTATGACATTATATTCGATTTTTTTTTTATGACATTGTATTGAAATTTTTTTATGACATTGAATTTGAATTTATATGACATTTTATCTGAATTTGTACGACATATCACATAATTGAACGATTAAGTTAATGAGCTGACAATTTTTAACTATTTTTTTTAATATTCTCCTTATTTACTATAAAATATGAATATTTTGCATGCCGTAAGGCAAAATGTATTGGGACAATCAACAATTATAACACCTTATCTGTATACCTACATTATTAGCAAATAAATGATTATTATTATTATTATTATTATTATTAATATAATCAAAAGTTTTCACACTCATTCATTGTGTACTCATAAAACTTATCTGGATATTTTCTGTAATCTTCGTATAGGTGACGAAATTCGCCATTTAAACACCGATCTTTATTCAGTTCGTGCACTCCTTCTCTCATATTAAGAATATCTTGTTTTAAAAATATATTGCTTTTAACGGAGAAGGGATAATTTTGATAATGCCATTATTTTCCGTAGAAGTCATGAACAACCGTGCTATTCTGTAAATGGTAAATCATTTCGAAACTCATTTCACAAATCATCTCGAATGTCACACTCAGCGAATTGTATTTCAAAATACCAAATCCTATAGACAAATTTGTAGACAAATGTCAAAATACTCAACCGTTTTAGTTCCTCTCACTTTGATCATCACTCGGTGGCGCCAGTGTCGAATTCACTCCATTTTAGAATACGAAACTTTGATTTCACTGCGGATTCAGAAGTGATTTCGCAAATAAACTTTTCAGAATAGCAATGCAGGCCGTAAAGCTTCCTTCCTTTGGTAACACTGGCGATTTTATGACTTACAACATTTGACAAAATATAACCGCGGTAATTTAAAATTACATAGCCACACCTCACATCGGAGTATTGATCGTCGTTCAGACCTGCGCAGTGTAGCTAATTGGTCTAGACTAGGACTTCTTTTGTGTAATGTCGCAGTGCGCCACACAGAGGTGCGCCACCAGCCGTCTGCCGTGCTTTAAGGGTTGCTGCTCCGAGCTACCACTGAGGCTCCGGGCTCTGGGGCCCAATTCGCACCCAGGATTATGATAAAGGTAAAGTCTATGATTCCTTTTAATTTCTAAACTTCTGAAAGTTGCTAGAAAATGTAACAGACATTGCTGCTGAGTTTTAACATTTGAAATTGACAATTACTTAAAATAATACAATTACTTTATAATTATTTAGAAATATATATATATATTTTACAATTTGTAATATTTAATTTTTTTTTTGTAAATTTCATTATTGTGAATATGGGTATTACGTGGATTACTCTTTTTTTTCTCTTTAATTATAACATAATGTCTGGCAGTTTTAAGTGCTTTTTGCGGCCTACCCAAATGTCCTTTCTTTGGTATTGTTCGTCAAGTCGTTAAGCTCCTTAGTAGTTCTGAGTTGAGCTAACTACACGAATACTGACAAATGCTTGCACTGACTGGACAGGTCCGCTCAGAACTGTGTGGTTCTTTCTTCAAAAGACTATCTCAGACTCCAATCTGCATGGTTCTCATATGATTTGACCATTACATGTTTGCTGTATGGACTTTAAAAGAGACTTTGACCCCTGAGTTTGTTTCGGTGTTTCTTCTCAGGATAGTCAGCTAGGAAACACCGGCTTCATCTAGTTTAAATTGACAAAAAAATATTGACGTGTAAAAGTGTTTTTAAAAAACCTATTTGCAAAATAAATATCATTTATCATTTAACATTTTGTAGAACTCACTCAATATGTGCGTGGACTCTATATCAACTCGCGCTGGGCTTTCTTTTGGGACAGGAAAACATCAAATAACATCTCCACTCTGGATGGTGCGAGAGGTAGTGACAGACTTTTACGAACTAATACGCACTTGTGTTTCTTTAGTTGCCCTTTGTGTTCCAGGGCCGCGGTGACTCACCAGCCCGTTGGTAGCCCATTTGATTACAAAGACACTAATTTGATGTGATGGTTATTTTCAGATGGAGAGATGAGAAGACTTACCCATTCATCTCTGCTAGCAGCTACGGCTTTTGTTATGGAGTTGCTCCACAGCACTGCAGACCCCAGAGTTTATTTATTTAAATGATATGGAGGACTTAAAGCTAAAAAAAACACAGGTAAGAAACAGTAAGTTAGACTGACGGCCAATAACAAGTCCACACTTATAAAGTACAGGATAATACAAAATTCCATGGACATCAGGTACCTACTAGTAATCTGCAATTTAGTTACAATTTTGCTCTTATTGCATAACAACCTTCATTTTATTTACTTATTTATTTATGTAGACACAAACACTTAAAATCGAAAAGAACAAATACAGATAAAAGAGTACAAAGGTCCTGCTTATTTCTAACGAAATCTCTTCCAGCAGACCTGCGACAGGAGAGTTGGATGAGAGATGTAGACGCAGAGTGTATAAATAATATAGAGAAGAATTATATAGACAATATTATCTAAATTAAATCATATAATACATACATATATATCAATAACAGTAAATAAATGTACACATAAATAGATTCAAACATAAATTAAATTATAAAAATACATATAACTATAATATATAACTTACGAGATATATAAATTACGAGACTTCATATTATGTTTACTTTTACTAAATGAAAAATGACTCTTAAAGACTTACTTATCTCGCATCTGGACATGAACTACCTAAGACATATTAAAATTAACTTCTTGTTGACCGAAACAAGAGAAACCAGCCCCCCTAGCCAAGTTACAACCGTTTCGTTTCGATTCTCTTTTCGTTGATCGCCTCGAGTCGGCCACGCCTCCTATTCCTTTGTTCTGACCACGTGACTGAGCGTTGAGATGACGTCAGAATAAAGGAATCGAAGGCGTGGCATACTCGAGGCCATCGACGAAAATAAAATCGAAACGAAACGGTTGTAACTTGGCTAGGGGGGCAGCTCAGAAAACCTTAATTTTCTTTTTAAGTTGGGAAATCATCAAATAATTTCTGCTCTGAGAGGAGCGGTTCAGACTTTCACTAACTAAAACCCTGTGTTCTTTGCGTTCCATAACCACAGTAACTTTTTCGAATATTCCTGCAGCTCCAGCTCCAAAAATATTTGCGATTTAACCATTACATTCCCTTACTTTTCAGGTACTGCGATGAGCAACATCACCCTCATTCGTTCAACCGTCACTTCAAACCATGACCTTAACATAGATGGGGTGCAAGTGGCTCTACCACCACCTGCAGAGCCAAAGTCAACCTCACCTGCCCGCGGTACACCCTGCTGAAAATACCAACGAGGCTCTGGCGAACTCCTGGTCTCCTGGTAGACGCAGTCACGCTGCATATATGTTGCGTGTCTATAACATAGCGTAGCAATGTTTACAATTCCATGTGTAGCTTTTATACCTATTGCTAATTAAAGAAAAATATTTATTAATACTATTAGGTAAATAAAATTAGTTATAAGTTAGGCTAGGGAATCTGTTCTTTTATTTAAAAAACCTATTCGTCCTGTCGTCATTACCTCATCATTTATTATAAACTTTATGCACTAATAAAACACTGTACAATGGCAAACTTAATGCCTCCTCATCCAGTCATCATTACCTCATCATCCTGTTATCATTACCTCATCATCCTGCCATCATTACCTCTTCATCCTGTCATCATTACTTCATCATCCCGTCATCATTACTTCATCATCCCGTCATCATTACCTCATCATCCTGTCATCATTACCTCAACATCCTGTCATCATTACTTCAACATTCTGTCATAATTACCTCATCATCCTGTCATCATTACTTCATCATCCTGTCATCATTACTTCATCATCCCGTCATCATTACTTCATCATCCTGTCATCATTACCTCAACATCCTGTCATCATTACTTCAACATTCTGTCATAATTACCTCATCATCGTATAACGTTATGATCCCCTGAATATTGCGGGAGAAGTTTGTTTGTCGATTTGTATGCTACCTTTTCACATCTAAACCACAGAACAGAACTGATCATCATGACATTTTGCATTCACATAAATATATATACACACCACAATTTTTAATTAGTACAAAAAATATACTACACAAAGTGTTTTTTTTTTTTGCGCGGTGCTATGAGCGGCGTCTCGTGGCGTGCTTCTAACATTTTCATACTTTCGATCTTATCGCTCGCCGCCCCGCGCTTAGCTACCGCTCACAGCGGCAAGGTCGTGAACGCACCACTGCTCTTAAAACGGTGAAGGAAAACATCGTGAGGAAACCGGCATGTCTAAGAATCAAACATTTGAAGACATATGTGACATCTACAAACATGCACTGGGCCTTACTTATTGTCTGGAGAAAGAAAAAAAATAGAAAAAATCTGCAGAAAAATTAGAAAATTATAGAAAACTACCACTATTAATTTTAATTAACCTTTGTGCTTGGCATGGTCCGGAGCGAGGAGGAGTGGCAGGCGGTTGCCTCCTTCTGCGAAGCAGTAATGCTAGCAAAGGAGGCGGCCGATCGCGTGAGGCAATGGTCCTCACGCCCCAATCGCCGCCGGGATTCCGATCCCGATTTCCGGCCATCGTAGGCGCAGGCTTGCGGACGACGAGCAATGGGTGGCTCGCCGTCCAGCAGCAGGATCAGCAGCTTATCAACGGATTCCGTAATGGTCTGTAATTTACAGAACAGAGTATTATGGTCAACGCAGTCAAATGCTTTTGAGAGGTCACAGAATATGCCAATTGCATCCTGGGACTACTCTCAGGATTCCAAAATGTGACTGATGAATTTCGCTCCTGCATCCGTCGTTGTACTTCCTTTCGTGAAGCCAGTCTGATGACTATGCAAAATCTTATTTGAATTAAAATGAGACAACATCTGGTCGATCATGATTTTAAATCGACTTCAAAAAAAGGAGGAAGTTCTCAATTCAGTTGTATGTCTTTTTATTTTTTTTTATGTTTGTTACCTCAGAATTGTCGTTTGTAGAACGATATTGCAAAATTTATTTCCCTTTAAAGGATGTGCTTCTAGATTAGTCTCATTTTTTTCCAATCATCATTTCAAACGCAAGACAGACATAGGCCTCCCCAAGTGCCGCCACAATGACTGGTCCTGTGCGTCTCGCACTATCGGATTCGGATTCCTGCTGGCTTTCCAACGCTGCGTCTTCCGGTACACGGTGGCCACTCCAGAACCTTCGACCTTCTGTTCTGCGAGCAATGTTCCCTGCCCACTGCCACTTAAGTTTGGTGGTCCTGCGGATATTTTCATTCCTGATCCGATCAGATAAGGAAACTCCGAGCATAGACTTTTCCATTGCCCTTTGGGTGCTCACGTCACAGTTGAAAATTATCCCAAGGGAACTTACTCCCAGGATAAATAGTATCTTATATACTATTCCAGGACACAGTCTACCCGTGTTTGGTACACGGGTAGACAGGGTTCATCGAAATCCGTTCAGCCGTATAAACGTGAAGAAGTAACAAATAAACATACAAACTTTTGTCTTTATAATGTTAGTGTGAATAGATATTTCCTGCGGGGCTATTGCGTAACTCTGTTGACAGTTCAAGTGATGATCACTTGTTAACAATGTGCATCATTGAACTGTCAAACAGCTAGTTTCGTATTGCCTATCTTCAGTGACCAACTGCAGTGACGTCATTAGCCACTGGTGCCTTTGATAGCCACCGTGACACGTTTTGACAGATGTTATTGTATCGATATTGTTAAAATTGCGATTGTGTAAGCTTTTGAAGCTGTATAATAGTCGATAAAATTTTAGAGTGGTCACAATAGGCACCGTAAATTTTTATAATTCACCACATTTCCACCGTAGTTTGTTAGTCACTTGTGTGATACGTAATAATACCAATTTTAAATTGTCAGTTGACAACTAAGTTTAGTGTGCAACGAATGCTAGTTATCAACTGTTATTGAAAAGTTAGCCAATAGCCCCCCTGAGCTGTTTTGGGTGCACAAGGTGTTTAAATAAAAAAGCACTTATTTACTTAACCTAACTTATATTTAACCGAATTGCAAACTTTTCTAGACCCTCAATAATCATTTTCCTATAAGAATACAAACTTACATGCTATATAGAATTTATAATTCTTAACATCTTATTAACTAAGATATTGCGTAACCACTATTTTAAATGATGTCTATCTGATCTATTTAACCCATAAGGAGACCAGGGTTCGCCAGAGCCTCGTTGGTATCTTCAGCAGGGTGTACCGCGGGCAGGTGAGGCTGACTTTGGCTCTGAAGGTGGTGATAGAGCCACTTACACCCCATCGGTGTTCGTTCAAGATGTTGAGCATGGAGTAAGTTTGTTGAATGTCCAGCTTGATGCATCAAAAGCTGCAGACTTCAGAGATGAGCAGGTGATGCTGCTTGCCAAAAAGGAACCTGAAAATTGAGAAAATGGCGCTATTAAATGTTGATTTGAAACATAGTGGCACGCATATAGTACCAATACTGTGGCTACACAGTTTTATATTTCTGTTTAGATACAATCTATGCGTATAAATAAAATGAAGTGTCTGTTTGTAATTTCAAAATAACATTTTTTTACTAAACGCATATTTCAAAATTTTTCGTCCTTCGGTCTTTTTGTTTCAGCTTATCTTCAAAACCGATGGTTCGATTTTGACAGGACTTTCACTGGTGCATGCAACTTAGGGGTCCCATAATAAAAAAAAACTTCTTAAAATTGACTCGTAAAAAGTCTGAGGTAGACGAATTCGTGGGCACGAACATTTTACATTTCAATGCTACAATAGCACAAGTGTTAATGAGGACGTTTGTTCCCACACGCTTGGGGCCGCTTCCTTTGATAGAAGGACGTGACTGACTGCCATTCTTCCTCGCTCCGGATCATGGCCTGTACTAGGGTCCGGCGTGAGGGGTCGCTGCCTCCGAGTGTATACATGGCTGTGATGGTTAATAAGCTAAGGTTGTTGGACACATACCTTCATTATTTAACTTTGTGATACTCAGTACTGCCACGCCCTGAGCGGCTGTGGTGACTCGGAGGACCACCTCGGCATGCATGGCTGATGATGGAAGCAGTGAAGCCATGACCGCTCTCAGAGATGAGCGGGTGACACTGCTCCACCAGGGACCTGAAAATGACGGTGAAGTAATTAGTTTATTGTTGGGGCCTAGCAGGGTACAACACCTTACGTCTAGTGGTCCGATGATGGAACGGGCGCGGGCGGAATTAAATTGTGCAATTTCGACGCACACACCCTGAAACGATAGAAAACCGACAGGCTAGCAACTTGGCGTCAAACGCGAGCGTATCAAGAAGAAGAAAAAAATCATTAATTCGAAATTTACCTTTATCATCCTTGAGTACACAGTAAGAATTCAGTGCTTGGAGCCCCAGTGACAGCTTGAAGCAGCAACTCGTCACGCACGGCAGACGGCTGGTGACGCACTGCGGCATTACACAAAGCAAGTCTAGTCTAGAACAGTTAGCTGCTCTGCGCAGGTCTGACCTGACGATCAATACTCTGATGAGAGATATAAGATGAAATGATTTATGTTATAACGATGTCAGTAAACAAAAAGATACACCGAAGATTCACTTCCAACAAACAGGTTTAGATGTATGCGGAATGAAGATCAATCACATAGTAGCAAATCCGATTTTTACTAAGTACATCGTATGTGTAATAATCTACTGAGCATTTAATTTTTTAATTTATTAAAATCCGTCAAGAAATAGTGGATTTATTAAAGTTTTTCTGAACGGCTACTTGGAAACGCGCGCTCTCGCTGGACTGTTTACGATGACGTCATCTGTCTTGATCCGTGCGACGAACGGCTTGATCGTATTCATTCGCCGGTGGAGACCGATCATGACAGATGACGTCACAGCGAGTCGCTTCATTCTCGGCCGCGTTTCTGGAACTAACACACTAAAATTGTTGTAATTTCATCATTTTTGGTCCGATTAAAATAATTTCTTTACAGTAAATACTTTTTTTTTTGTCGCTATAAGTCTGCATACTCCAATAAAATCATGACTGATCCTCATTGGTGTAAAGTTCCACAAATCTCCGTTGAAAAGTTAGTTAGCCTGTTAGTTGATTTCGGGCCGTTGTGTATATTCTGATCGCGCAGAAAGCTCTAATACCGCGATGTGGCAGGCACTGCCACATGCAGCATGCTGCATGCTGTGTGCAGGCTGTGGCCTTCTTCTGCGAAGCAGTAATGTTACCAAAGCAGGAGGCCGCACGTGCACGCGCGAGGGAGTGGCTCTCACGCTCAGCTGCCGGGATCCCGATCCCGATTTCCGGCCACCGTAGGCACGGGCTTGCGAACGGCGAGCAATGGGTAGCTCGCCGTCCGATCGTCCGGTAACCGTCCGGACCGAGCCCAAGTCGTCGACGTCGCTTACTGCTCCACGCGCGCCTCAAGGAGATGTCAGCAAACCGTAGGGACCCAGCAGAGTCAAAGCCTACTGGGGCCAAGGGTCAGCTTCTGAAAGGAAGACTCGGGCCAGGTATGAAAGGCAACGAAGGAACAGGAGTGGGTTTTTGTCAGTAAAAGTCTGACACACCCTCTCGCTCCACCCAAGAACGGGGGATGTAACTGGACGATTTTCACACCGAAAAAAAATGCAGAAGACGCAGTGTTGGAAGGCCTTCCGATGACCTGGTGAAAGTCACGAAAATGCGGTGGATACGAGACGCACAGGATCGGTCGTTGTGGCGACGCTTGGGGGAGGCCTATGTCCAACAGTGGATGTTTTTCGGCTGAAATGATGATGATGATGAGAAGCCAACCCGACCCGACTCTCACCAGGTCGTCGGTCCATCTTGTGGGAGGCCTTCTAACGCTGCGTTTTCCGGTGCGCGATCGCCACTCTAGAACCTTTCGGCCCTATCAACCATCCGTTCTACGAGCGATTGTGCCCTGCCTTGAACTAAGTGAGGCTAATGCATGCGTCATGCTCGTGAACGGGCACCGTCAGTTAAGATTGGTCATCTCTTAGCTGCCAGTGGCTTAATTCAATTTCTATTTTTTATTTAGTTTTTTTTTTCATTATTTATCTTCAGTTTTGCTCACATAATAAAAACGACAAGAAATATGTACTTAGCCGAAATATTTGTAATACATAACACGATTTAAAAGAGTGTCCATGGAGTTTCTTGCACGTTCTTCTCCATAGAGATCTACGCTTTGGAACGTGCAATTTAGCTTCACTTTTTTTTGACTGACCGACATTTTGACAATTTCGAAAGTACTTGTAATTCGTCTATTTGTTGAAATAAACGTTTCTAATTTCTGTTTCTTTTGCTGGGACTCAGGCTTTCTTTCTAGAAGAAGGAGTGGGCCTCTTATCAACCCTACTTCTTTAATGTTCACTTCATACCATAAACACTCTCACGATTCACCGAAATATTACATTTGGAGCCCCCTTATGTACCTATATTTACCACAAATAGAACAAAAAATACCCTAACGATAACACAATGGCGTCGCGCAGCCAAATAGTACTATGTGCGCGCAGCTTGCGACACCGCCCGTCGTCTTATTGATTTGACGATGAAAATTCAAGATGGCCGATACAATGACAGCTGCCGAAGAAAAATGTTCGAACCCTTACATCATCTTCCTGCCCTTGTCCCGTATTATTTGAGGTCGGCGCAACACGTTTTTTTCTTCTATTCTGCCCTGTCACTCGTCATGCTATCACTAACTTCTTTCTAGAAGAAGGAGTCGGCCGATTCGGCTTGTAGATAGCCGAATAGCTGGGCATATCGAAATAAAACAATGCATTTCTTATATTATATTTATTATTAGTTAGTTATTAAGATCTAATTAAGTTGCATTATATATTATAGTACAAATAGGCCTGTTTGAATGTTAGCGTCAGCATAAAAATTACATAGGTTCGCCAGAGCCTCGTTGGTAAGTTCAGCAGGGTGCACCGCGGGCAGGTGAGGTTGGCTTTGGCTCTGCAGGTGGAGGTAGAGCCACTTACACCCCGGTGGGTGCTGAGTTGGCGCAGGTCCTGGTTAAGCTGGATTACCTCGAGCAGGATCAGAATTTGGTCTGTTAGCTGGCTTCTTCTTCTCGAAGTTTTTGACCCAGTAAGTTGCCACGTTCATACTGGTGTTTTTTAGGTCCGGTCAGATATTAGGACACTTTGGGCACCTTAATCAGTGGGCTATCGTCTAGTTAGGAGCATCACACTCGCACTGAGTGTCGGAAGGGTCTATAATCCCCCATTTTAGCTAGGTTATGTTTGCAACGGCCTACTTGGGTGCGCGGTCTGTTGATTGCGTTCCATATAGGCCACTGCAGATCGCCAGCTGGTATATTTCTTCGCTTGTTGTTCACTGGTTGCTGTTGCATGTGGTTTGGTGGATCCTGGAGAGTCAGCAGGGTCAGTCTATGTAACTTCCCTTGAGTCTAGCGAAGCGACATATTTCTATTGCTTCTTGGTGACGTAGAAGGTTGGTGTTGTATGTACCCCATCAGGATAGGAATACCGGCAGGATGAGGTTGACTTGGCTGCGATCTGACCTGATGATCACAGATGCTGCAGCTATTGTAGCAATGAGAAACAGACGATGATGCTACTCGTGTACTTGGAACCTGTAATGTAAAAAGTATAATATTAATAACACAGTAACCTTTCTTTAGACGGTGCGCGCACTGGTGACTTTAAAGTGTTTGTCACTATCACGTCACGTTTCCAAAATGGAGTACGCTCACGAAGAGAGACAGTGACAATACTTTTTTGAAATCGAAGCGTCATTTGCCGATATGGATTTCGAAGAGACGGTCGTTCCCTGTGAACTCATTAGACTCAGGAGAAAAAGAAAGCAAAGAGAATACTGGGTACACCCCCTTTGGAGTGACAGGCTACTAAGTGGAAAGTTCTATACTATCTATCTATCTATATCTATCTATCTATATATCTATCTATATATATATATATATATATATATATATATATATATATATATATATATATAAAAGAAAGTCGTGTTAGTTACACTATTTATAACTCAAGAACTGCTGAATCGATTTGGCTGAAAGTTGGTGGGGAGGTAGCTTAGAACCAGGAGACAGACATAGGATACTTTTTTTTTTTTGAGTAGGGTAGAGTAGGGTAGAGTAGGGTAGAGTAGGGTAGAGTAGGGTAGAGTAGGGTAGAGTAGGGTAGAGTAGGGTAGAGTAGGGTAGAGTAGAGTAGAGTAGGGTAGAGTAGAGTAGGGTACAGTATAGGGTACAGTAGGGTAGAATAGGGTAGAGTAGGGTAGAGTAGGATAGAGTTGGGTAGAGTAGGATATAGTAGTCAGTTGACGGGAGCGAAGCCGCGGGCAAAAGCTAGTGTATTATAAACTTCGAGAACAGCCAAATCATTTTATTAGATATTTCCGAAGGAATGTTAGAAGCTTTGATCAATTACTTCCCACTTTAGGACCTGCATTAATCTCTGCATCGGTAGTCAGAATGCAAATGGCGAACGACCGACGACTTTGTCACCGGTTTACACAAATGTCACCCAGTTGTCACGTCGTAACCTGCGCGCATCTCCATACATATCCACGGACTTGATAAGAGTGACGAAACAGTCACGGTGACAAAAGTCATCAGTGCGCGCTATGGCTTAGGAGTATGGTTTGTAAATGTCACTGAATAAAAAATAATTTCTTCAACAAGCATTTAAAAATTGTTGGAAACAGAAACTTTCTTTTTTGAGTGTGTTATGGGCGGAAAACGCCTCTTATCAACCCTCTTTCTTTAATGTTCACTTCACACGATAAACAATCTCACGATTCACCGAAATATTACATTTGCATTCCCCTTATGTACCTATATTTACCACAAATAGAACAAAAAATACCCTAACGATAACACAATGGCGTCGCGCAGCCAAATAGTACTATGTGCGCGCAGCTTGCGACACCACCCGTCGTCTTATTGATTTGACGATGAAAATTCAAGATGGCCGATACAATGACAGCTGCCGAAGAAAAATGTTCGAACCCTTACATCATCTTCCTGCCCTTGTCCCGTATTATTTGAGGTCGGCACAACACGTTTTTTTCTTCTATTCTGCCCTGTCACTCGTCATGCTATCACTAACTTCCTTTTCTTTCATATCACTCTTCACACAATCCATCCATATTTTCTTTGGCATCCCTCTCCCTCTCCACCCATCCACATGTATACTCATAACTCTTTTAGTAACATTCGTTTCATGGAGACATGTCTTGGTCTTTACATGACCATACCAAGATAAACGATTCCCCTTCAACTTTTCAGTCACTGACGCCACTTTCCTCTAATATGCTCATTTCTCACTTCACTTCATTCTCGTCACATCACACATTCATCTCAACATTCTCATCTCCACTACATACAATCTTTTCTTCATCCGTCCGAACCTCTTGAAACTAAAAAATCAAGAGACAATCGCTTACCTGAGATGTATTAGGCGAAGTCTCGTTCAAGTCAGCATGCCGTGCACATTAACACATGCTAACCTGGCTGGAACTTCACCCAGTAGGTAAAGAGTCTGAAACAGAACACCAACACTTGTAAGACATTGATATACTGACACATAATGAATGTTGTTCCAGTCCCTCGATGTACGCGGTATAAACGACGAGGCGATGATATGGATTGATGTCAAAAAAAGATTAAATAGTAATATCAAAAAATAAATAAAAATGTCAAACTTGTCGCATCCTTTGTACTTAAACAAAATCAGGATGAAGACCACACCTTTCTCAATAATTATAACCGCAAAATCTTAGTTCAAAAAAGGGTGATAGTATCTTAAGAATAATTCAAACACTCACCTGCTAAGAAATAGGGCTGCAATTTGAAGAGTCCGAAGCTCTAAATCCGGCTCGAAGGACCAACTCAGCACACACCGAGTCCACCGCCAACCGGCCATTCGCACCGTTAACGGCAGGCGGTGGACTGAACCGGGCAGGTAAAGAAAGTCTAGACCAGAAAAATCTACCTATACTGCGCAGGACATAACTCCGGATCAATAACATGACTGACAAATCATTTTATTTGTCTGAGGGGGGCGTTACTTGCTAAGGGATCAAATGAAAAGCTATCAAGACACGTTAGTTCTCAATTTCGCCGCATGCATTCATAAATTTGTCTTATACTGGATGGTTATGTAAATTGACAAATATTATATGCGATTGAATGGTGGCGCTACTTGTCAAGGAAATATGTCAAATTCAGTACATTTCATATTAGTTCTCTATTTTGCCACGTGCGTCCAGAAATGTGTTGATCTATAAATACTTACTAGTAAGTTAGTTACTAGTTGACAGGTATTGCTTGAGTAAGAAAGAGATGAAAGAATAGTGTCGTCCTGCTCATGTATTGATTTAACAAAATTAAACACTGATCTTTATTTAATTCGTGGCCAGATCTTAGAATTGATCATTTCATGATATGGCCAACTAAAACTGGCCAGATCGTTTAAACGTTAACATTTGATGATATGTCAATCCTCGTTTGGCCATATCATTGATGTAGAATTGTATGATAATAAAGGGTCACATATAAAAGGAGATATTGACTGACTGAAATATCAACGCACAGCCGAAACTATTGGGACTAGAAGCGCGAAATGCACAAAATATCCTTTTATGACGTAGGCGAGCCCTAAGAAAGGATTTTTCAAAATTCAATTCTCTACAGGGCCCAGGATTTGTTGTCTTTGTATTCAAACATGCCGTCATTATTATCATCTTCATTTCATCCGAAAGACGTCCACTGTTGGTTATAAGTTAAGTGTCACCACAACGGACAGTCCAATCAGATCGCCATCCAGAACCTTTCGTCCCCATCGACCATCTGGTTGCACTATGACTCTCACATATGTACATATCCCACAGGACACTTCCAATAACATGCTCTGCATATACAGTAATTTTTGTTTTGTTTTTTTTTTTGTGTGTGGCCTCTCGCAGGTAAACCTAGGAGGTTGTCGGCTGCTTAACCGGACTTGCCTGTGGCGGCCTTAATTCGAGAATCAAAGCCTCCAGCTAGGGCTTACTTAACTAACTTAAAAACTAAGCGACTACATGCTAAGGGCACCCCCTGTGGGGTACGGACCTCGGCTTAGGGCGTCGCTGGGAGAGGGCAGCAAGGGATAGGCTGAATCGATCAAAGATATTTTTATTATTTACGGGGAATTTTAAACTACAGGCTCAGCGGCGCGGGCTGGCTCGAGCAAGGGACGGGGAGGACGTCGGGATTGTCGCGGCCGGCCTCGGCGGCGAGGACGGAAAGACGGCGGTCTGTGATGTTTGCGATCTGTAGTGATTTTCTTACCGCTCTCTTGGAGCAGGGTATTGGGGTCATCAGGGGTGACGAGAGTATGCCTAGGACGGCGAATCTTCGAGATGCATTTCGTTTCGTTTTGTTATTTAAGTTTTTAATTATTTTTACCTTGGTTTTATAATTAATATATTTTTTTGTTTATTTTCACTTTCTCATTGTTATGGTCTGATGTTCTATAATCATAAATAGAATTGAGTATAACTGACACTCAAGGTCGTCTAACAATGTACTTTCTTTTTTTTTTGCTGTGGGGAGGGCCCTGGTGACCTGCACCCCTAGCCAAGTTGATAATCTGCAATCGTTAACGCTAGTCGAAAACTAATCAAATGTATGGGAATGACGTCATCTCAACATTAAGTCACGTGGTCAGAACTAACGAATAGAAAATTCGTAGCCAAGTTCACATCGTTCAAAATGATAGAATGAATTGTTATCGTTTCTACAATGTTCAACGCTACATCCTTTGTTATTGTAGAACGACATTGTAGAACGAGCGGCCGACTCAGGCACCGTCAACATGGCTACCAACTTATCGTTTTCTACAATTGCTGACACAGAAGCGTTACCGATCGGAGAACGGAATTCGACACGAAACAACCCCCCTAGCCAAGTTACAATCGTTTCGTTCGCGCCGAATGCCTCGAGTAGGCCACGCTTCCGATTCCTTTGTTCTGACCACGTGACTGAGCGTTGAGATGCCGTCAGAACAAAGAAATCGGAGGCGTGGCCTACTCGAGGCGTTCGGCGCGAACGATACGATTGTAACTTGGCTAGGGGGGCAGTTGTCACTTGGCTATGAGGGCTGTAGGTACTTACCACAGGTTTTTTTCCAAAAACCTATTTCAGGCATCAGACTCTTACAATAGTGGAATATAGCCTTTACGTCACATTGTTAACTGTTAAAAAAACCTATTGTGAAGAGAGAATAATTGAATTCTGCTAGCAATGTGCCCTGCCTACTGCCATTTAAGTTTGGCGATTCTTCGGGCTACGTCAAAAACTTTTCTCAATTCAGAAATTTAACCTTAAACACTGGGCACAATAGGACAAAAAATAAATAAAACAATCATTTAAGCACACTAAAATTCAATTTATTTTATTATTTACGAAAAAAACTTTTTTGCTACATCTATCTTAAAATAAACCCGGCTCTGAAAGTAAGAGAGCCTAGACATAGAGTGATTATACCAGCGATTGACGAATATTAACACTTTATCCTGCCGATAATGTATAAGACTGTTAAAGTTCAGAGAGACCATGGGTGTCGCCGGCGGGTCCCAAGTTTTTTGCTCGTGGACGCCGAGAGTCAAAAGTCTAAATTATTTCAGAAGGCCCTGGGGTCGCCGGTGGATCTAAATATAACTATTTCAGCACCCCTAGCCAAGTTGATAATCTGCCCCCCTAGCCAAGTTGCAAACGATAAACGTGAACGCTTAGTAATCTCCAATAGATTTTCAACTTTATACCTAAGAGCATAAAGTTGAAAATCTATTAAAGACTACTGAGCGTTAGCGACCGGAACGAACGAAAACACTATGTAATCTTCAATAGATTTTCAACTTTATATCCAGTAACATAAAGTTGAAAATCTATTAAAGACTACTGAGAGTTTACGTTTATCGTTTGTGACTTGGCTAGGGGGGCTGCAATCGTTAACGCTAGTCGAAAACGAATCAAATGTATGGGAATGACATCATCTCAACGTTAAGTTACGTGGTCAGAACAAACGAATAGAAAATTCGTAGCCAAGTTCACATCGTTCGAAATGATAGAATGAATTATTATCATTTCTACAATGTTCAACGCTACATCCTTTGTTGTACAAACGCTACATTGTAGAACGAGCGGCGCGTCAACATGGCTACCAACTTATCGTTTTCTACAATTGCTGACATCGAGGCGTTACCGATTGGAGAACGGAATTCGACACGAAACGGTTGTAACTTGGCTAGGGGGGCTGGGCGCCGTAGAACCGCCCTGGCCTTCCAAATTCAAATAGTTATTACAATTACTTGCGTGCTGCTATTTATAGGAAATGTGATTATATTCTGGCATCCACATGAAAATTTGCTACAAATTAAAAAAAAATAGTACATTTTGATACAAGTGCAGAAAGTTTGTCATTGCGACCGAGGCGGAATTCGCACGAGCCGTAGGCGAGTGTGTTATGGAGCCGAGGGCTGCAGTGACAAATTTGCACGTGTGTCAAACGACTTTTTTCAATACACTTACGAAGAAATGAATAAAGGGGGTTGACCGGCGCCTGGTGGGGGTCGCCGCGCGCCCAGCCTGATGCGATACATGTAATAACATTGTGGCGGGGGACAGCACAAGCTATTTCAGCACTAGAGCGGAAAACAGTCTATTGCGTGCCTAAAAGCGGTGGGATAAGAGCGGGTTTTCGAGTAAGTGTATTGAAAAAACAGTAACAGCCCCGCCTCACTAGTCATCGTCACACGTCGCGCAACCCTCTTAGTTCCTCTAACCCTAATGAATGACTGTTTCATCAAAACGTCATTTTAGGATGATTCTTTGAAACCGTGAGAACGTCTCATTCATCTGGCGTAGTTTTCGGACCTATCAATTTTGTGTCGTAAGCTACTGGGCGCAAATTTGGCGCCTGGGCGCCTTTGATACATTTAGCGATCGGGTAAAACTAATATGCAAATAAAAATATCAAATTGTACAGAAAAAACTACGTTAGATGAATGACACATTCTCTCGGTTTCAAAGAATCATACATAAATGACGTTTTGATGAAACAGTCATTCATTAGGGTAAGACGAACTAAGAGGGTTGTATTGACGATTTCAATTATTATAATTCCGTGAATAAATACGAGTTATGACCGCCAATCATTTTTTAATCAATATGCAACTTGACACTGACCTGCAATCTTAGATTATATACTTCTAGATGTAGCCATGAGACTGTAGGCAAGTGCGGAAGTGAGAAGCATATTATATAGGGTGACTGGTAATTAGTGACCGATACTTAAACACGTGATTGTACTCATGATTACAAACAACTTCCCCAAAGAAACTTTTTTATATACTCACTAGTTTGTAGGTACATTCACTGATTAGGTACGTACACCTCTGGGTTTGCAAGCTGCGCGGGTGTTTGCGGGTGCTAACAGCTGAGCGGTCGCCGGTCGCAGGCGCGCGTGCATATTTAAACAGCTGTTTTATTATTGTGATAAAACTAAGGAAAATTGTTTGTAATCATGAGTACAATCATGTGTTTAAGTATCGGTCACTAATTACCAGTCACCCTATAAACGAAATAAGTAAGAAAATTGAGACAAATCATAACATGCTGTTTCATTCGACGTGGCCGGTTTTTTGCTTGGCGAACTTTAAAAAGTTAGCCAAACAAAGGCCTGTCACTGTCACTGAGAGGTCGACTCGAGTCAATTTTTATGTTTTTAGAATAATTTCGGCAATTAAAGTAATAATTTTAGTGTATGTATGAGAAATAGACTCCAATAGTTAAGTTTTTAGTGTATTTCAGTTGTCATATTTAAGGAAAAGTTTACGTTATAACTTCATTGAAGTTTTGTCTCATGTGCGGCCACGAGGTGGCTACATCTAGATACATATAGGTATTGAATCTAAGCCTGCAATATACCCTGTGGGTTCAGTATACGCAGCGGACATACAACGCCCTCAAAGTTCAGTACAACAATGCCTTCAGGATGTTATTGGGGCTCCCACGTTACTGCAGTGCATCAGGAATTTTTGCCGACGCAGATATTGATGGTTTTAAAGTCATGTTAAGAAAGCGGATAGCGTCCGTGATGCGCAGGGTGCATGGGAGCGGCAACAGCATTCTGAGGGTCATTAGTGATAAGCCGTGTTGCGCCACGTTGACACACTGGGTGCATGTACACGTACAGTCAGGGATCAAAAGTGCAGTTGCACTCTACCAATGCTAAAGTGCAGTTGACGTAACTATATCATCTGAGGCCCGTGGCAAAATCATTGGATAGGGCCCCAGGAAAACCGTCAACTTTGTAATTTTATTTGGATAAATCACTAAAGAACAGGCATGAACTATTCTTTAAAAAGGGTTAATAAATCGGCCAATCGGCAAGTTTTTTTAATACACGAGGACTTTTATATTTCGTCTCCGAAGGTGGACTTCCGAGTGGCGTATCTGTAAGGTGGTAAAGCTGGCAACATACCACGGGAAATTAATTCTTTTCTTATGAATGCGTTTAATAATTTACTTGAATTTGTATATTTACTTCTTCAAAGCTCAAGGCCTCTTGGACCGGGGGCCCCACCAAGCCAGGGGCCCGTGGCATTTTGCCAGCCTTGCCACCCTATAGTTCCGCCACTGCTAAAGTGTCTAAAATTTCTTTGTTGTAGAAGTTCAATAGTCTACAACTAGTTTATTCAATACTTTAGATTCTATGCTACCAATTAAATCAGTCATGAACCATTGACCCTCTTCTACAAAGAAATTTTAGACATTTTAGCATTGGTAAGGTGGAACTGCACTTTTGACCCCTGACTGTACATGTACCCGGTATGTCAGGTGTACGCAAAAGATATTTAAATTAAATTCTTTCTGATAGTTTATCTTTTACTAACATCGTTTTTAAGGTGTGTGATTAATAACATAATATGGACCACGGTCTGAAATAAAGTATTTTTAGGATTCCGTACCTCAAAAGAAGACTCAACGCGAACCGTTACTACACAATAGGTTATGCTGACGACCTCGCAATCCTTGTACCTGGGAAGGTGACTGGAACGATCTGCAACCTCATGCAACAAGCACTGCGCATCGTGGAACGATGGTGCAGGGAATATGATCTGTCAGTGAACCCCTCTAAAACTGAATTAGTCATGTTCACGCAAAAACGAGCACTAGGGCGCTTCAATCTGCCTAAACTGTTCAATACTGAACTCCAGTTGTCAAACGAGGTTAAATATCTGGGGGTTACCCTTGACAGTAAGTTAAATTGGAGCTCTCATATAGACAACAAATTAAACAGGGCTTGCATCACCTTCTGGCAATGTAGGAAAATGATAGGTAAGAGGTGGGGCCTATCCCCCAAAATTATACTCTGGCTGTATAGTGCAGTTATTCGGCCCATGATTACTTACGGCGCCGTGGTGTGGTGGCCCCGCACCAAGTTAGCCACAGCCGTAAACAAACTTCAACACATGCAAAGGCTGGCCTGCATGGCTATTACCGGCTGCATGAGAACTACTCCGACTGCAGCGCTCGAAGCCATGCTGGGACTTCCCCCACTCCACCTGTTCATACAACAGGAAGCGACGATGGCGGCAGTACGTCTTAAAACACTGGATCTCTGGGGTAAGAGAGAAACACAACACACCGCTCTGCTTACGGAACTCAATGATGAGCTTCCAATAACGAAAGCAATTAATGACCGGATACCTAAGCAATTCATTTTTGATAAAAAATACAAAATCCAGCTGTATGAGGATCACCGCTGCGAAGGGCTGTGCCCTACAGAGCTGCGGATCTTCACTGATGGATCCAAAACAGGTAATGGCACGGGTGCGGGAGTCTTCTCGGAGGATCTCAACATTCATATAGCCACACCATTGGGGACTCATAACACGGTGTTCCAGGCTGAATGCTTGGGCATTTCCCTGGCAGCCTCGGCCGTCGCAACCAGGGAAGTTAAGTATCACTCAATACGCATACTCTCGGACAGCATGTCTGTACTGCAAGCGCTGAACAGCTACACAGTTAACTCAGGGCTGATTTACGAGTGTCACCAACGCCTAAACCAGGTGGGTGAACATAACCAGGTAACCATCCAATGGATCAAAGGACACAGCGATTCCCGAGGCAACGATGCAGCGGATGAACTCGCCAGAAGGGGATCGAATATGGCAGCAATGGGACCCGAGCCAATTGTGCCGCTCCCCTTCGGATACCTACGCAATCTGGTAAGGAAACGAACTAGAGACCTACATAACAGACTATGGAAAGACCATAGTGAGTGCAGGCAGGCCAAGGACGCACTTCCCTCCATTGATGGCCGCTTTACGAAACAGGCCCTACGACTGACTAAACCTCAGCTGCGAAAAGTGACGGCAATAACAACTGGCCACGGGACCTTTAATAAGCACCTCTCTGTCATAGGAGTTACAGACAGCCCACTGTGCAGAGCCTGCATGGGGGAGGACGAGACAGCAGCACATCTGCTTCTGAGCTGCCCAGTTGTCGCTGGATACAGGGCAAAATACTTCGGTAACCCAGGTAACCTCCGCGAAATGGTCAATAACACCAAGGCGCTGCTGGCCTTCCTGGAGGAGCTGGGGTGGCTCGAATGACGCATTTGTCCCACCCGTACGCAAAATACGCGCTTAGTCGTGGAGTTGCGGATACCAGCCCGAAATACTAACTACTAACCTCAAAAGAAAAAAACGGAACTTCCTATAGGATCACTTTGTTGTCCGTCCGTCTGTCTGCCTGTTTGTCTGTCTGTCTGTCAAGACCCTTTATCTCGGGAACGCGTAGAGGTATCGAGTTAAAACCATATACTCAAGTCTGCGGTCCCTTGAAGCTGTGAAAAAATCAAATTTCTGTGTTAACGAAAAAAAAAGATACGGCCGTTTATGTCGCAAAAAACGTATATTTCGACACTCTCAAGGGAATCAAACTTCATAGAGTAGGTAATTCCCGTTGACCTACAATCCTAAAATTTGGCATGAAGCAAGCTCTCATTACTCAAGAATAGGAAAAAATCTGAAAACTGTAAATTTGTAGTTACGTCACAAAAAAAAAAACTTATTTTGCCATTCGGAAAAATCTTTGTAACTCAATAAGGGAATCGAACTGTTTTCATAGGTAAGTTTGTACGGAACCCTCAGTGCGCGAGTCTAACCGCACTTGCCCTGTTTTTTTTTAATATGCAAAAAAAAACTGGAAAAATTTAATTCCGCGAGCTACTATGGAACATTCACCTCAACTTACTTTACTATGTAAAAAGTATTATGATTTGTGATAAATTGATTATTTTATAATTGCTTTTCTAATTGTAGTAGTATATCAAGGAAAAAGTAATAATATTATACATTAAGCACAAAAGTACAAGTTTATAACTCACACCGGATTATTCCAAACATCGTCAGTTTACAAAATATCTGGACAGATTATAAACTCTCGACAAATTGTAACTAGAAAAGTTCTTCTACAATAATAAGCATCGAAATTCGACACTTAATAATCACACAGAGAAATTGTCAACAGATATGAACTAGCGACCAATCATATCCCAATGAGGATCAATCACATAATAGCAAATCCGATTTTTACTAAGTACATCGTATGTAATAATTTACTGAGCATTTAATTTTTTAAATTATTAAAATCCGTCAAGAAATGGTGGTTTTATTAAAGTTTTTCTGAACGGCTACTTGGAAACGCGCGCTCTCGCTGGACTGTTTACGATGACGTCATCTGTCATGATCCGTGCGACGAACGGCTTGATCGTATTCATTCGCCGGTGGAGACCGATCATGACAGATGACGTCACAGCGAGTCGCTTCATTCTCGGCCGCGTTTCTGGAACTTACACTAAAATTGCTGTATCAACGTCATTTTTGGTCCGATTTAAATAATTTCTTCACAGTATTTACTGGTTTTTTTTTTGACGCTATAAGTCTGCATACTCCACAAAAATCATGATTGATCCTCATTCTATATGATTTTCTATAATACGCAGTATCGATACGTTAAGATTATGAGCATGTTTCTGATTGATCGGCGTTAATAATTTGAAAACACTCTCCAACTTAGCACGACGGTTTTGGTCCGACCGTACCAAAGTCGAGCGTGACTTAGTGTAAGTTTGGTCTGACTTACGAAGTTTGTCTGGTAGATATCGCTGTCAGCGATAACACCGCCATTGTACCCATAGATTTAAGTTTATGTTAGATTGTTACTATTTTGGTGTACAATAAATTTTATTCTATTCGAGTGTGTGTTAATACTATTTCCGCTGAGTCACGCTTGACCTTGGTACGACGGACCAAAACTATCATACCAAGATGGAGGGTGTTTTAACACTATAATACGTGAGTGGTGTAATGGTGAAAATGACACTGCACACTTTTTGCGTCAGCCATATGTATGTGTACCAATACAGACCTTGGTACGACGAACCAAAACCGGCATACCAAGTTGGAGAGTGTTTTAACACTATAATACGTGAGTTGTGTAATAGTGGAAATAACACTGCGCACTTTTTGCGTCAGCCATATGAATGTGTATTAATACATATGGCTGACGCAAAAAGTGTGCAGTGTAGACACTAGAGATAAAAAACTAATTACTTTTTAATTTCAAATATTCAATACAGAAACCGGCTAACAGTCGAGAACAATCTACTCTAAAGATATGATTAACAATAATTGATTGTGTATATTTAAAACTAATTATTCTATTAGCGTAATACTCAAACGACACTCAATTTTATACCACCGTATAGTCATCATGCCTTCTCTGTCACTTTATCGTGTTTGATAGAGACAGAAATACTTTTTGATACGTCTTGGTCCTTCGGTACCAAAGATGTGAGAGGTAGGAAGGCGGGGTGCGGGGAAAAAATCCATCAAATGGGATCGCTTTTTTTTTTAGATGGAAATTTATCGAATGTTTCACCCACTCTAGGGTGGAACGAGCGAGCGTGTCAGACTTCTACTGAACAAAACCTACCTTTGTCCTTCAGTTGTCGTTTGAAAGAAAAGAAAGAAAGAAAAACATTTTATTTGGCGGAAAAAGGCGCTCTCTCAAACGTTTCCGCAGTCCTAGTAGGCATCCATGGGTTCTCTTCCGAAAAAGAAACCCATGGTCCTGGAACGCAAGGCAGTAAAAGTCTGACGCGCCCTCTCGCACTGCCCTAGAGCGTGAGAAGTCGTTAGATGATTTCCCACCTAAAAAAAACTCCCGCCTGGCTACACTTCGCTCATCTTTGTTAGCAGGACCACCTTTTTAAAATTGAGGGCCGTTTGAGTGTTCAAGAGTACCTATATATAGGGTGACTGGTAATTAGTGTACGATACTTAAACACGTGATTGTGCTCATGATAACAAACAATTTTTATTATGGGAACAAAGCCGAAATCGCGAAAATAATATCAGCTGTTCAGTACATTAGGCAAACGTAAATGTTTGTTTTTTTCGCGATTTCAGGTTTGTTCCCATAGTAAAAGTTGTTGGTTATCATGAGCACAATCACGTGTTTAAGTATCGTACACTAATTACCAGTCACCCTATATATTGCACTAAACTATTTTGTACGGGTGATATTTGATTTATATGTTGAAAAACAGTCAAATATTTATAGATTTTAGAACATTTTTACCATTGAGTATATTTAGTGGAAATACAATATGTTCCGTTTCCTAATATTATACATTTCATATTTCTAACTCTGACCCCCGTATTTATAAAAATCTATTCGTTTAAGTGCTTTAACCGCCTCATCATCATCATCATCATCATTTCAGCCGAAAGAGTCCACTGTTGGACATAGGCCTCCCCAAATGTCGCCACAATGACCGGTCCTGTACGTCTCGCATCCATCGGATTCCCGCGACCCTCACCAGGTCATCGGTCCACCTTGTGGGAGGCCTTCCAACGCTGCGTCTTCCGGTACGTGGTCGCCATTCCAGAACTTTAACCACCTGCGTCGAATATATCCGACACACTCTCGCGTTTATTCCACCATTGTCGCACATCCACGACCAAATACTCCAATCTCGTCAGCTCTTCTGTCACCTATGGGGATTGAAGAGCTAAACAAGATGGAGTACCCAGTCGCAAACACACGACCCTGGCGAATCGGACACGAAAACACTCGTCGGAAAAATTCGACGCGGGCAGTTAAAGGGTTGAGATGTAAGTTGTGGGAGGAACACCACTCACCACCGCCCGACTTCGTTTAACCTCAAGAACATCTACCACCCGGACACGATTTGCAGTGGCATGTATGGAAAGCAATCAATACACTGTGCACCCAGGTAGGCCGTTGCAAACATAACCTGGCTGTGACCCGCTTGGGCAGAGCACCGCCGTATCCTCGTGGGAGCAATCGGCGGCAACTATCTCTCGCACCGGGCCTTGGTACAGGCCATGGTCCGGAGCGAGGAGGAGTGGCAGGCGGTCGCCTCCTTCTGCTAGCATTACTGCTTCGCAGAAAGAGACGACCACCGGCCCGGCGCGAGAGATCGCTGCCGCCGATTCCCGGTTACTGATTGAGCTGAAATTTTGCATTCATGTGTAAATCAAATCAGATGACAATGCAAAATTATTATGACATGGAGCTGATCTGATGATGGAACCGCGAACAGGGCCATAGAAATTCAGATAACTCTATCGTATTTGAGCTTTTTGGAATGGTCTTGATGAATATTAATTATAGCTGTTTTGTTATTGTGATAAAACTAATGAGAATATAAAAAAGTTTCTTTGTGAAAGTTGTTTGTAATCATGAGTACAATGACGTGTTTAAGTATCGGTCACTAATTACCAGTCACCCTATATAGTGAGATAGCAATAGTCAGTATTTTAATTAGATTTTTATAAATACGGGAGTATTTGTGTACAATATCTTTTTTATACGAATAAATACTGTTTTTGAGATAATACATGTTTTATTATATTTTTTGCTATTAAACTCGTTAAAAAATAAAAGGCCTATTTTGACATTTGAAAAAAAACCCTACTAGAATGTAACTTGGAACGAAAGTAAAAGAAACAATAAAATAATAATTAGGGGGTCCGGTGTAGTAGCTGCTATTTTAGTTATTTTAATAGTACACCGGACAAGCCGCTAGGTAGTCGAAATACAAATGTCAAAGCTGGCCTTTTATTTTTTGACAACTTTATAACATTAACTTTATATTCAAGGTGTTATTTGTGTCTGTAAACTCTACCCAAAGCAATGATACTGAACACGGTTCTGTGAATAATCGATTTTTTTCGAAGCTGTGTGTCGCGGATTCGATTCCCGAAACAAATATTTTTTAAGGCTTACAGATATTCGTTCCGGGTCTGGGTGTCTATTTTATGTGAGTTTGTATGGTTGTGAAGGCACTCACGATACAAGAGTAGTTCCTAGTGTGGGGCAAAGTTCTTTATTTTTAATTATATGATGGGGTGTCGATAATTAATAATAATAGTAATAATACGACGAAAACCTCGTGAAAGCTGAGAAAGATAAGCAAACTAAGTATCTTGACTTAGCTTGCGAGGTTGTCGACATGTGGGAAGTGGATAGAACAATCATTGTGCCGATAGTCGTAACGGCCAATGGCTTAATAGCCAAGAGCCTCGAACAACATCTGAGGAGGCTCTCGTTAGGCAGCTGGATCAAGGGCCTGATCCAGAAAGCAATACTCCTGGACACGGCACGCATCGTTAGGAGATTCCTCCCTCAGGAGCCCTGACCGCCGGTAGCTTGGACCCTGTTCCCATTTAGAAATATTTAAAAATGTAGTTTTTAATACGTGATATTAATGAATAAACGAAATAATAATAATAATATTCTACAACTATCACACAACACTGTCAAGTCCCAAGCTAAGCAGAGTTTGTGTTATGAGTACTAGACAACTGATAAACAGACTTATATATTTCTAAATACATACAAATTATAGATAAATTACACCCAGACACAGAACCAATGATCTAATCACACGAACACGTACGAATCGAACCCACTAGACTAACAGGCCAGTCGAATTTCAAGTTCAATCAATGTTAAATTGATTTAACCAATAACAAAAGTGTACACTTGGTAAACCATTTGTCGTTTTAATATTAGTTCCAAATACTTATAAGGTGTAAAGAAAAGCATAAAATTGTTTATTAATATAACTGATTGAATTCTCGAAAATCACCGACAAAATAACACCTTGGGTTAACGTCGCAGACAGATTGTATGATTCGTCATTATAAATAGGTACGGCGCCGTCCGTTTATAAACTGTCGATAATATGTAAAACACCGTGTTAAACAATATTTAAGAATAAATAAAAAAGCGATTAATATTAATTTGAATTTTTAACTTTAATTTGGTTTACTTTTAATTTAATTTACCCTCTTATTTAGTGGATAACAACGCGCCGTAGACCCGTGCCTGACCCTCATCGGACAGCGAGCAGTGGCGTAGGGCGTAGCTAAGTGACCAAGGGCCCTGGGGCAAAAACAAACTGGGGCCCCTAAACTGTTTAGGCGTTATCAATAATTCGGCTGTGCGTTGATATGTCAGTCGGCCAGTTGCTCCTTTATATATGTTGTAGCCAGATCTTAGAAATTAATTATATGGCCAAGTAAAACTGGCCAGATCGTTTTAAACGTTAAAATTTGATGATATTTCAATCTTCATTTGGCCTACTTTCTTTAGACCTCTTATTATCATTGAAATCCGACATCAATGATATGGCCAAACGAGCATTGACATATCATCAAATATTAACGTTTAAACGATCTAGCCAGTTTTAGTTGGCCATGTCATGAAGTGATCAATTTTAAGATATGGCCACGACATATATATATATTTTATATATATCAACATTCATGGCATTCCGCACAAACGAATAGAAGTGGAAAATTGTCGGGGATTACTTTGTATTTTTTGAGTTGCCTTATTAAAAAGTAGTGTTGCAGCCTATTTTATTTAGATTCCGAATGTGGAAGAATTTTTCGTTCGTTCAATAAGCGGTTTGCTAATCAGGTTTTAAGGCCTCCCCGAGCTTGAGGGCCCCGGGGCACTGCCCCGCCTAGCCCCTTAGTAGCTACGCCACTGACAGCGAGCTACCTATTGCTCGCCGTCCACAAGCCCTCACATACGGAGGTCAGGAATCTAAGTACTAAGACTAGTTTTCACACCTACTTCAACATATTTAATTGCAAGCTTGCTATGAGAAGTGCTGGCTTGTCGCTAGGTGCACGTCGCACGATCAGTTTTTTCATACAAATATTTAGTTGAATTTTTACAACAACAGGTTTGCATAATATATTAGTATTCATAATAATTTTGTGCGTTTTACAAAATGCCGAGATATTACACAATTTACTAACGACATATTACATAACAACGTCCGTTCACAAACGGACGACTTCGTTGTAAAAAGACGAATCATTCACTACGCCATCGACGTATTAAATTATTTTTTTGAGTGTTTGTTTGTTTGAAGTCTTGTATGTATGTTTGCTTGCTTGTGTGTGTGTGTGACGCGGACGCCGCCGGGAGGGGGGCGCGCTATGGAGGAGTCATGCTGCCACCATACTCAGGGGATGCTCCACGACCTGCAATGTAGAAAAATAATGTTTTAAATAAGTAAGCAAAGTGAATCTGATCGGTTCGATTATTACATGCATCTTATTCTTATCATATGTGGCGCCGTTGACCGAAAAGTTGAAACGGGATCGTATGGATATTTTTTTTAAGGTGGGAAATCATCCAAAGACTTTTCCCATTCTAGGATGGAGCGGAGATTATGCGTTAAAACAAACCATTCAGCTTCATTCTATGAGTGGTACTTATTACATCTCGTGCGCGCCATCCTACGTGGACGATTGAACACGATTGCGAAGCGATCCGATGCGGTTTACTTGAATTCAACGCGACGAGGCGGCTATCCAATGTGCGCGCGATGTCGTCGCTTCAGCAACAATTATTTAAAACAAGCCACCGCACCGTAAGAGTTCGCGCGAAAATATCGAACCAACTGATCGCGTCCGTCCAATAACCGTCCGGACCGAGCCCAAGCAGGGTCGTAGCTTAGTGGGGCCATGGGATAAGTGAAAATGAACTCCGGGGCCCTGGAACACGCGTGGATTTTAGTCAATAAAAGTCTGACACGCCCTCCCACTCCGCCCAAGGGCTGGAGATGTCATTAAATGATTTCCCACTTAAGAAAAAACTGATCGCGTCCGCTGTGCTTCGCTTATCGCTGCACCGCACCCACGTGTGATTGGTCACATAGGCTACTGTAGTAAACTAACAATTATTTCATTCGCACCGCTTCGCTTCGCGATCGCATTCACGTTGAATCGACTACATGCACCGCGTAAAGGTTCCACGAGCTCCTTAGCGTGATCCATTCGACGAGCTAAACTGAACTGTCAAAGTGATGGAGCTACACAGGGTGTCTTTGACATCGACGCACAAACGAATACCATGGATCCAGTACATGATTCTGGACCCCCCAGTGGTGGAAGTTTTCGTCGGTTTATTCCATTCCATTAAACAAAAAAATCTTTACGTTTTTTAATTTATTTTTTTTTTGTAAAAATTAATTAATTAATTTTTAATTATATTTCATTTTGTTTTTTTTTTACTAAAATATCATCAGGGTTGGTTAGAATATATAACGATTTTACACAGTTTAAATTTAAAAAAAGAACCGATTTTTATTTTAAAATTAAGAAAAAGCCGACGAAAAATTCCACCACAGCACTGGGGGGTCAAGCGGGGCTATTTCGTAACTCTGTTGACAGTTCAAGTGATGATCACTTGTTAACAATGTGCATCATTGAACTGTCAAACAGCTAGTTTCGTATTGCCTATCTTCAGTGACCACCTGCAGTGACGTCATTAGCCACTGGTGCCTTTGATAGCCACCGTAACACGTTTTGACAGATGTTATTGTTACTTTTAAAATTGCGATTGTGTAAGCTTTTGAAGCTGTATAATAGTTGATAAAATTTTAGAGTGGTCTCAATAGGCACCGTAAATTTTTATAATTCACCACATTTCCACCGTAGTTTGTTAGTCACTTGTGTGATACGTAATACCAATTTTATGAAATTGTCAGTTGACAACTAAGTTTAGTGTGCAACGAATGCTAGTTGTCAACTGTTATTGAAAAAGTTAGCCAATAGCCCCCCAGAATCATGTACTGAATCCGTGGTGTGGTATTCATTTGTGCCTCGATGTCAAAGACACCCTGTATAGGGTATACAGCTCCATCCCCCTTCCTCGCTCTCAAGCCTGACCTTTCAACACGCCATGGTAAGGCCCCGGTAGTTACGTACCTCGGCCTCTGCCGCGGCCTCTGCCCCTGCCCCTCCCGCGGCCGCGTCACCTCCTCCCATCGCCCAGTCCTACCATGTCTGAAAAATAGCATAGCATTCAATTAACATTAATCTATAGCATAATCATAATCAGCCTTATAATGTTCCCACTGCTGGGACTCAGGCCTCCTCTCTAGGAAAGAGAATGGACCGTAATCCACCACGCGGGCCCAGTGCGGGTTGGTGGATGTCACATGTCATCGAATTTTTAGTTCTAAGACATGCCGGTTTCCTTACGATGTTTTCCTTCACCGTTTTGAGAGCGGTGGTGATGAAATAAATTGCACAAAGTATATGTGGTTGGCTGGGTTTGAACCCGCGACCTACAACTCATAAGTCGGGGCCGTTACCACTCGGCCATCACTGCTCTAACATTAATCTACTCTTCCCCAATAGGGATATACATAAAAAATATATTATTTATACACACAAACACTTAAAATATGAAAAGAGCAAAAGCAGAAAGAAGAGCACAAATGTACTGCTTATTTCAAATGAAATTTCTTCCAGCAGACCTGCGACATTGCCATATTGTTTTTAGTTGTGCGCGCATCACGTGAAATGTACGAAATCGATGTAGATAACTTTTATATATTAAAATTGTGTGTAACTTGATATATTACTTAGGCTTTGTTTCATCGCAATCGGTTGACTATATCGAAAGATATACTACATTCATTGAACGTTAGGCGGTACGAAGTTCGCTGGGACAGTTAGTAAATAAATTTGTTGTAATTATACATTTAAGTGAGCATGAAGTAGAAAGACGTGCACGTAAAAAGCGTCCCAGTAAACGACACCGAGTTGTTAGCCTATCGGTTTTCTATCGTTTATATTTCGGGGAGTGTGCGTTGGAATTGCACAATTTAATTCCACCAAGTCCGTTCCATCATCGGACCAATAGACCTACAATGCGTTCCAAATAAGAATAGGATCGATTGCCATGTTGTGACATCACGTCATACTGTCAAATCGCTAGAAATTGGGCAAAATTGAAGAACTCAGAGATGAGCAAAATTGAAGAACTGGATTCTGATTAAACTATTTTCGTTCAAAGTTCGTAAATTAAATTTTAAAAAATTCTTGTTTTTCTCACCATAATAATTCTTCGATTTGACAGTATGACGTGACGTCACAACATGGCAATCGATCCTATTCTTATTTGGAACGCATTGTACCTACGGCGTTGCGCCATCGGTACATGGTTGACCCATAGGTACCTACAAAGCGTTTTGGGAACACATTCATTATGCGTACAGCTAAGGAGTGGAATTCAGTCCCGGTGTCTGTGTTTCCTGATATCTATAACCTAGGGGTCTTTAAGTCAAGAGTGAATAGGTCACTTCAAAGCAAGCGTCCTCCATCGTCGGCCACATCATCATTTCACGATGATAAAGTAGTTTCGGTTGTGGGTTGATGTCTGTCAGTTGCTCCTTTTATATAGGGTGACTGGTAATTAGTGTACGATACTTAAACACGTGATTGTGCTCATGATAACAAACAATTTTTATTATGGGAGCAAAGCCGAAATCGCGAAAAAAATATAAGCTGTTCAGTACATTAGGCAAACATAAATGTACTGAACAGCTGATTTTTTTTTGCGATTTGAAAAATACTAATAAAAATTGTATGTTAATTATCTTTGTTTTATTTGTCTTATATATCTCTGAGGTTTTTATTATTATTTATTTGTAATATTGTTGGCCACACGGGATTTTTCATTAGAAATCCCGGGAAGATCCACATTAATATCAACATTTCGATGCAAGTACATGAATAAATCTACCTAATTCCGACCCCTGCTTATGAGGCATAAGCATAATCAGCCTTTTAATGTTTCCACTGCTGGGACTCAGGCCTCCTCTCTCTAGGAGAGGGAATTGGCCGTAATCCACCACGCGGGCCCAGTGCGGATTGGTGAATGTCACATGTCTTTGAATTTTTGGTTCTAGGACATGCCGGTTTCCTCACGATGTTTTCCTTCACCGTTTTGAGAACCGGTTTACAAAACGGTAGTTGGTTTCCGATTTTCAAATTGTATGTTAACATTCTATAAATGACTTGTAAGAATCCCTTACCAATAAATTACTATGACTATGACTATGAGAGCAGTGGTGATGAAATAAATTACACAAAGTAATGCGCCTGGCTGGGTTTGAACCCGCGACAACTCGTAAGTCGGGGCCGTTACCACTCGGCCACCACTGCTCACTCGGCCACCACTGCTCAATGAGGACTAAAGAATAATCTTACCTATATTAGTAGCAGTCTTCTCAAGATACGCCAGGGGTCCCTGCAGCGGGGTGCCAGCATACGCCCCCCTGCCGCCCGCCAGGAACATGCCCTGGGCCAGGCTGTTCTGCATCTGTAGGTTTATGAAGGTACGTGACTTACGCTACGTATTGACTGGAAGAAATTTATACACATGCTTGTAGCTGGCACATAAGTATGCAAGTAGCTTGAATAATCGCCTATTAACTGCTCCATCGCTCTTTTAATTTCATTATTTATATCAGGGGCGCCGACTCCGTGCGTTTGAGAAATAAACAGTGGGTGCCGAGTACCCCTGAGATTAAACATCAAGAAACAGATCAGTAATCCTTTTAGGAATGGGCTTTTTTTATTACCAAAAGACCTGTTTAGGTTGGTTTATAGCGCCGGTTGAGACGCAAGGGTCGCGGTTTCGATTCCCGTACCAACACAAATGTTTTTTGATGAAACAGATATTTGTGTTGGGTCTGGGTGTTTGTGGTACCTTCGTTATTCCGCAGTGTGTAAATAGGACATTTATTTATTTGTCGGTCGATTACTGTACATTTCTCTTCTCACACTTCGCCACTTTTTCGAGTCATCAAATGAGCATGAACACCCATGAGGTTTTCTAAAAGCTGGCGCCCCTGATTTACATACACTTTTTTTCGTCTTTTGTGACATTGTTTTTAGCGTTCCGTACCCAAAGGAAAAAACGAGACCCTATTAATAAGACTGCGCTGTCCGTCCGTCTGTCTGTCTGTCCGTCTGTCCCCAGATTCTTAGCATGAGAAGAACATTGATATTTAAAGTGTGATATAAGATAAGGAAGGGTGGGAGAGTTGAGCAGAGAGTAAAGAGTAGTCAGAGCGCGCAGACTCCTTCTCTGGCGAATGGGCATCCATTTGAGCTCAGATCTGTAGCTAGAAATATGGTTATGTTTTCTCAAATTACGAGTATACAGGGTGACTGGCAATTAGTGTACGATACTTAAACACGTGATTGTGCTCATGATAATAAACAATTTTTATTAAGGGAGCAAAGCAGAAATCGCGAAAAAAATATCAGCTGTTCAGTACCTACATTAGGCAAACATAAATGTACTGAACAGCTGATTTTTTTTCGCGATTTCAGGTTTGTTCTCATAGTAAAAGTTGTTGGTTATCATGAACACAATCACGCGTTTAAGTATCGTACACTAATTACCAGTCACCCTATATATGAACCGGATGCAGTTGTTGAGGAGCCTGTCAATTTTATCTAGTAACACCGCGTTCAAGTCAAAGTAACACACGTCTCCATAGTCGATTATAGGGAAAATTAAAGTATTTATTGATAGATATATTTTTATTTTTGTATAACCTTTTTTTATAATGTGAATGTGAGTGCACTGTAGACTCCGCGGAAGCATAATTTACTATTTTTATTGTGCTTTTGGGTACAAAGTTGACTAGTCTACATTGTCCTCAAACATCTATTAATATTGTAATAGGAAAATATTGTAGTACAATTTTTTTTTTAAAGAGTAACCATGGAGTTTCTTGCCGGTTCTTCTCCATAGGAAACGACCAATTTGGAACCGTGCACTAGCTTCTGACGTTTTATAAGTGCCCATGTATATGTGAAATAAATATGTACGTTTCTATAACTTGGGCGATTATTTTATACCCACACTGGTGTATGAATTTTTTATGAGTATTTGAATTTCTGTATTATCGCAATTGAGTTGTCATCTTTGGTTAGCATTACTGATTAAGCTGTGCTGTTATGCGAATGTGAGTACCAATACAAACCAATTCTGGTTTAATGGTACAAAAGAAACCAAAAATGTGGAAGACTGTATTTAAGGAACATTAAAAAAAACAATTTTGAGTGTGAATGCCATAGTGACGTACACCAATCATAACATCTTGTGGTACACTGGCATGCCTACTACTTGCATACTTTTGAATGAGTAATTTTTTTTTTTGTTTATCTAGCCCGAAGAATTGCCAAACTTAAGTGGCAGTGGACAGTTGGGTCATAAAGGTTCTTAAGTGGCGACCGCGTCCCAGAAAACGAAAGAAAGGCTTCTCACAAGGAGGACCGATGACCTGGTGAGGGTCGAGAGAATCCAATGGATGCGAGACGCCCAGGGCTGGTCGTTGTGGTGACACTTAGGAGAAGCCTATGTCCAGAATTGGACGCCTTTCAGTTGAAATGAAGATGAATAAAATTATAATAATTTCTAAGCTACAATCTGTCAAGCTATTGCACACAAAACCATTTAAAAAATATATAAAGCCCACTAAACTACTATACTTTATACTCAGCATTGGAATCAAGTAAAAAAACAACATACTTATTCGCATATTGTGTGCAAAAACCAATTCAAAAAATTAAAAAAAAAACTACATACCTTGCAAGTGCTGCCATGTAAAAAAAATCTAAAGCGGTGTGGATAGGTAAAAAATAAATAAAACAATAAATAATAAGAAAATCAAAATTATATTTAAAATTAAGTTGGAATCTATCTACTAAACAAAAGTAAACTGAAATCTTAACTAACAAATTACAACTATTTTTTAAAGGTGTCTCAATTCGATCTTAAGGAGCTGACATACGAAAAGATACACATTTCATTGTGGAAATTCAGAATACGTTACACAACGCAACACGGCGCGCTGCACGTGAGGCATCACGGTCAGAAATGTGTATATTTTCGTTGTAGTAAATAAAGTTATATTTAGAGTGCCCTAAAACACGAGGCTACCTCTAAATCACCAGGTGACATATAAAATCCCAGGCGACCTCTAAATCACCAGGTGACCTATAAATCACCAGGCGAGCTATAAAATATCATGCGACCTTATAATCACCAGGCGACCTAATAATCACCAGGTGAGCAATAAATCACCAGGTGACCTAATAGTCACCAGGTGACCTATAAATAACCAGGCGACGTTTAAATCACTAGGCAACCTATTAATCACTAGGTGACCTAAAAATTACCAGGTGACCTATAAATCACCAGGCGACATCAAAATCACCAGGCTATCTTTAAATCATTAGGAACCTCTGACTAAATCACCAATTTCTATACAAAAAAGTTAAGTATTTTGTTTTTTTCAGATGGAATCTTCACAACGTTGTAACATGCAACGCATTAACGCAACTACCGACGTTGCACGTTTGCGGGGTACGCGGGCGGGTGCGGCGGGCGCGGTACCTGCTGTTGCTGCAACGCCGCTTGTTGCTGCAACGCGGCTTGTTGTGCGGCGGCCGCTGCTGCCATTTGTTGCGCCTGAAATATAATCAATACAGTGAACATGTAATTTTGCCTCATACTTGTAATTATACTCCTGAATCGTGGGTTTTTTTTTTCAGGCGAGAAATCATCTAATGCATTCTCCCACTCTAGGGCGGAGCGAGAGGGTATGTCAGACTTTTACTGACTAAAACCGCACCTATGGTCTTTCAGTTGCCCTTTTTTTAGGTGGAAAATCAATGACATCTCCCACCCTTGGGCGTGGCGGGATTTCGTGTCGAGACTTTTACTAACTAAACCCACTCCTGTTCCTTCTTTGCCTTCGTTCCAGGACTCCGGTGTTCTCTTTCGCATCACCCATGGCCCTAGTAGTCAGTTGCCATTTGCGTTCCAAAACCACGGGTTTCCACTTGTATCAAACGACGTTTTTCAATACATTCTTTATTCTTTATTGTTTATTGTACACAATTTTATATAAACCCACAATTGGGTTATCTTACAGCAAACCATATAAGTGAGAAAGAAATTTTACATATTTTGAGGAACTTTAACAGTACAACAAAAAATTAAACACATAAATTAAATAATAATAAATTAAAAATACATTTACGAAGATATAAATAAAAGGGTTAAAGAGAGCAAAAGTTGTCGCACGACTCGTGGGGGTAACACCACTGACTGACCACTGGCTTAGCACCCAGCGTGATACGATCAATGTAATAAATTGTGACTGCGGCAAGCTTGCACTTCGCCGCACTAGTGCGAAAAACAGTAAATTGCGTGCCTATGAGCGGTGGGGATAAGAGCGGAAGAGTTTTGGAGTAAGTATATTGAAAAGGTAATTATCGCCAACTAAACGTGCGAAGTAAGTAGAGAGTAGTGGTGGCCAAGTGGTAACGGCCCCGACTTACAAGTTGTAGGTCGCTGGTTCAAACCAAGCCAGGTGCATTACTTTGTGTAATTTATTTCATCACCACTGCTCTCAAAACGGTGAAGGAAAACATCGTGAGGAAATTGGCATGTCCAAGAACCAAAAATTCAAAGACATGTGACATTCACCAACCCGCACTGGGCCCGCGTGGTAGATTACGGCCCATTCCCTCTCCTAGAGAGGAGGCCTGAGTCCCAACAGTGGGAACATTAAAAGGCTGATTATGCTATGCTATTATGCTAAACGTGCGAAATTGCCATATTTATAGAGTTCACACATATTCACAAACTGTTTTGCATCAACAGTGTAAATATTTATTATTCTCGTAGTAAACAGGGAACCGTTAGATTGTGGCCGAAGCATTGTATTGAACTGACCACCAATTGAATGAGGATATCCGCAGGAGAACCAAGGTTACCGACATAACACGAAGGAGGCAGTGGGCAGGGCACATTGCTCGCAGAACAGATGGTCGATGGGGCCGAAAGGTTCTGGAATGGCGACCACGTACCAGAAGGCTTAGCGTTGGAAGGCCTCCTACAAGGTGGACCTCTCCTACATGACCTGGTAAGGGTTGCGGGAATCAGATGGATGCGAGACGCACAGGACTGTTCATTGTGGCGACACTTGGGGAGGCCTATGTCCAACAGTTCGGCTGAAGTGATGATGAATATGATGACCACCATTTTGTGCCCTCCTTTTTATTTTGAGGCTTTTACTGACTTTATTTTACTGATCGATTGTGGAGGAATCTATCTATTTATTGTGGTCTGGTTTCCGCACTTAGTCCCTGGCGGACCATTGCGCGTGGGCCATGGCGGCCTTCACTCCAACCAGCCCACCTCACTCCAGAAGTAGATTCAATGAGTCTTTTCAGTTTGCTCAGGGCATCTATAAGTGAATTCGGTACTCCCAAGGTTCGTGTTTTTGCACAGAGAACTATCCGTGATATTCATTCTGAAGAAGTGTTTGTTCAGTGAGCATTGTCCGGTGATGGTCCCCGCCACCAGACGCAGGCTACCTCTGTCCAAACGCAAAAGGTTGCTGGTTAGGGTTTTATTTAAGTATGGCATAGCTTCTTTAGCCTGCCTGCAGCCCGGTGCCAGGGACCACCACCTCCCCGCTTGTGCGTTAGTGTGCTCTCGTAGCCAAACACGCAGCTGACCAAAGGGTATTGACACGATGGGTTCAGGTCCGAAGACCATCGTGTCAGACTCCACGTCTTGCCAGCTCATCAGCTGCCTCGTTGCCCAGCAGTGGTGATTGAGGGGGAAATAATACATTTTGATACAAGTAGAGAAACTTTGTCATTGCAACCAAGGCGGAACTCTCCAATCCATCCAAGCGAATCATCCAAGATCAAGCGTTTCATTCAGAGCCGGATTCCTTTCAGAAGCGAACCCATGGCCGCAATAGTCTTCGACCCTGCTGGGCCACTACGGTTTGCTGACATCTCCTTGAGGCGCGCGTGGAACACTAAACAACCCATTGCTCGCCGTCCGCAAGCCCACGCCTACGGTAGCCGGAAATCGGGATCGAGATCCCGGCATTGCCGCATGCTGGAGTGACTTCCAAACGATGTGTGGCAAACGATGTTTTTCAATACACTTACAAAGAAATATATAAACGGAGGCTGCCTGGAGACTCGTAGCGGCTGCTTGGCGCCCAACCTTATACAATACATGTAATACATTGTGGCGGGGTCGAGTTGGCGCATTTTTCTGCACTAGTGCGAAACATAGTTAGAAAAAAATTATAATATAATACACCAGATAAGTTACAACATACCTGCACGCTTTGTTGCACTACATGTTGCGGTGCCGGCGCCTGCTGCACAGCCTGGGGCGCCTGTGTGTTCGGCTGCTGACACTTATTGTACACCGTATGGCCCTGAGCAGAAATGTTCTACGGTCAGAAAACAAAACGAATGTATTGACAATTTGCCTAGACACTTTGTTGACACCTTTTACCAAGGATGCAAGCGATCCAATCACCAAAGGCCAATGCAAACTATTGGCATGATATACTATTTTCTTTTCGCCAGAAATGAAACCTAGGTTAAATGTTAGAGCCCAATACCAGGAATCAATAGCAAAAAGAACCAGGTCTTTAAACCGTAACCGAACGAAGATACGTATAGAAGCATTGCTAGTATATTTTTGTTAGGCGTTACCTATTTTCGTTATATTATAATGAAATTTGAAATATAATACGTAATATTTTGAGGTTTCGCGTAATGTTTTCGTTTAATGCGTAATAACCATAAAAACCGAAACTAAAACTATATAACAATGAGAAACTTAAAATATCAGACATACATGTATAGTATTTTTATTTAATAAAAATAACGCCTCATAACAAACTATAGCAATATACTAAATAGCCTCTAAAACTTCGTTTGGTTAGGGTTGGTAGACATAATTATTTTTGCTATTGATTTATCTTACAGTCCTTTAAGATATGGCCTAAGTTTCACTATTGGCGAAAAGAAAAAAAAATTACATGCCAGCAATGTATGGGAAAAGATTCATTCCCCTTTTACGCTACAAATCCACCATATTCCGACCTACCTACTGCATACGACTACTGCAACTTTAAGCTGTGAACACACGTACGAACATGAACATAGCGAACACAAAACATCAAACTTGGACAATTGGTTTGTTCGTATGAACGGCAGTCGTGGGCGTCGTTGGAAGTGGTCGATCGTGAAATAGCGAAAAGTTTTTTGGTGTTCGCATTGATTCATGAAGAACACCGTCCATACAGAATATACTAATAGTATTGCCGCAAGCATGTTTGACGAACAGAGTGCTCGATGTTCGTTAGTGGTACCACACGTGCGAACCAAGTTGTTGCGTATCATGCAACGCAACAAATTTGTTCGTACGTGCGTACACGGCTTTAGATTACTTACTTTAAGTTAGTTCTTAAGGGCTTTTTTTATTATATGTAAATATCACATCTATATACATAAAACAAAGTCGTGTTAGTTACACCATTTATAACTCAAGAACGGCTGGAACGATTTTAAACTAATAAAATAATAATAATAATAATATCTAAATACATCAAAAAATGACAGCAACTGTCAAGTTCATTGTTCTTAATCATTCAATCATTCGGTCCAATAAGTCTAGCTTAAAGTAATCACTACATTCATTGACCGTTAGGCGGTACGAAGTTCGCCGTGTCAGCTAGTTTAAAATTTAAACTTATTTAGTTTAAAATATTGTACAAAAATAAACCTAGGCTACCCAACCAGTGTTGGGCAATATGTAATCCAACTACTGATTAATAACTACGACTACATATGGTAGTTAGTAATCACAACTACAAATTACATTAAAAAATCGTAAAATGTAGTTAAACATTTTGATTACTAACTACAAATTGTAGTTGCAATCACGATTACGAGACTACTTTTTATAATTACATAATTATTTAGTTTGATTTTTTTATTACTTGTCAATCAACGCAATAACAGTATGTAATAAAATCATTTACGACTTGCAGTCAATTAATTATTCATGAAAGTAAACATACGTGAATTTTTTATACAGTTAGATTCCATTTTTTTTTTATTTACCTAAATTTTAGAGCCAGATTCAGTTTTGATAAATTAATGATTCTAACACATTACATGTTTATTTAATTGCAAAATATAAGTTCTTAGTACTGAAATAATTAGTAATTATAACTACTAGATTACAGCAATCAAATTAACAACTACTTCATGTAGTTTGATGGTTGTAGTTAAGTTACATGTAATCATAAATTCATTAATGAAACTACTTGTAGTTAGCTACTTTTAGTTGTAATTTGTAATCTGAATACAAAATAGTAGTTAACTGCGCCCTACACTGTACCCAAACCAACACCCAATCGTAGATGATGGACCACAACACATTTGACAGCACATAGATTATACCTGTAGTGTATATCTACAACCAGAGACTCAATAATGATTTTATCTTTCCAAATAAGAATGGGATCGTTTTTTACGCCATGTTGTGACGTGATACTCATACTGTCAAATCGAAGAAATTGGGTAGGGTGAGCAAAACCAAGATATTTTTAAAATTTAATTTGTTTACGAGTCATGAACGAAAAAGTTTAATCAGAATCAAGTTCTTCAATTTTGCTCATCTCTGCGTCACTGTGTGAAATAGGTATATGAGTTGTGACAAATTGAAGAAAAAGGCGAATTGTTCCTAACAATGATAATAAGAATAACGATCGTTTTTTTTTTTTCTAATTTAACTTATTTCACCGAGATTTAACTAAGACTCAGTAAAACAAAGCAAAAAAAAAAAAACATTATTGATATAGATACCGGCACGGATCTTGAGCGCTGACTTTTACAGTTCTACTTGCGGAGAAGCACGCAGAAGTGAAATATCGGGTCTCTTTGAAGAGAGATGCGGGGGCGGGGAGTGAAATCCTTGTACAGTGATTGGCTCGCCGATATTGTACGATGCGCAAAGCGATCCCCGCTCTTTCGCCGAGCGCTCAAGATTCGTGCCGCTATCTGTACTCAAATAAGTTTTCTTTGCAAACCGTACTTTTCAATCACCATTTGACAGATCGAGGTTATTGGCTTTCCTATTCTTATTTGGAACGCATAGTATGTTTTTTATTGTCTTACTGCGAAGGCTACTATTGATGGAGGCTCGTCGAAGGGCAGCTGTCAGAGAGAAAAGATGTGAGTGCATAAACTAGTGAGCAAGCGTTTATATATTTAGGGTGACTGGTAATTAGTGTACGATACTGATTGTGCTCATGATAACAAACAATTTTTATTATGGGAGCAAAGCCGAAATCGCGAAAAAAATATCAGCTGTTCAGTACATTAGGCAAAAATAAATGTACTGAACAGCTGATTTTTTTTCGCGATTTCAGGTTTGTTCCCATAGTAAAAATTGTTTGTTATCATGAGCACAATCACGTGTTTAAGTATCGTACACTAATTGCCAGTCTCCCTATATATAAAAATGAATAGCTGTTCGTTAGTCTCGCTAAAACTCGAGAACGGCTGGACCAATTTGGCTAATTTTGGTCTTGAAATATTTGTGATAGTCCAGGGAAGATATAAACGATGAGAAAAAATTGAAAAAATCACAAAAAAATAAAAAAAAGCCGAATACAACGCCATCTCTAATTAAAATGTCATTATAAAATGTATTATGCTGTTCTGGTAATGCCAGTAGACGGCGTTATCCTTACTATTAGGCGGTACGAAGTTCGTCGGGTCAGCTAGTATATATACAAGGAGAAACTGACTGACTGACATGTCAAAGCACAGCCAAAACTACGTGAACTAGAAGCGTGAAATTTTGCACATGGTTTCCTTTTATGCTGTAGGCGAGCACTAAGAGAGGATTTTCCATAATTCACCGCCGCCCTGCGTTCAAAAATAACCAGACTAGGGTAGAGTCGCTACTCCAACCGTTCAAAAATGCTTCGAGTTGCAACTCAGCGTCGTTCTTTTATAACTCGAGTAGCTACCCTAGAGTTAACCCAACTAACTCTAAGGGCTAAATTTCACCGGGACACCCTGGCGGCGCGGCCAGTTGCGCCGCCATGGTGTCCGTAAGCTACCAAACTAGACACCGTACAGGCACCAGACTGAGACAGTATCAAAATGGACCTTAAGTGCACGCGTCCGAGCTGGTCGCGACGCCAAATTGGTTGCGCAACCAAACGGACACCAGGTGAGTAACTCTCTATAGAGCTGTATACATTTTGTTGGTAGCGGCGACTGGTCGCGCCGCCATGGTGTCCCGGTGAAATATAGCCCTAACTCCGAGCAGAGTAGCTTGGTGTAAGCGGCCATAAATGACTCTTGCTTGACATTGACAGTTGAACTCTACGTTCGCGTTCAAAAATGCGAGACTAGAGTACCTACTCTGATGACGTCATTAGGTTAACTCTACTCTATTCGCGATAGCATTAGACAAAAGTTAAAAAAGGTCGTTTTAGGGTACACTTTGAAATAAAAGTACAATATATGTATATTGTGCTTTATTACAGTTAAGTTTGATGCTGAATTTATTATAATCCACTTTTTTGACAACTGTTATACTTAAAATGAATTCATTTGAACTATCAGTTTTCTGAATTTTTAAATAAATTATTTAGTTCTTATACTACTAGAGTCCATGTTAAAAACCTAAAAGAAGCAGGGGTTGTCAGTATCTGGACCGTTTTTCAATATACTATATAATATTAGTTATTTATATTTGTATGAATGTTAAATAATTATCTTGTAGCCTTATATTGTGTACAATTCATATGTTTTGTAAGGAGGAAACTTGAAAATTTGTTTGAAATAGTTATGTTTATTAAAAAAAATCCATTTCATTTACCTATCTAAGTGTTTAGTACTTACCTTACAATAATCAAATTTATATAAGTAGGTACTGTTGAAATTTTATATTGAAACCATTATTTATTAAAATTGTTTAGAAAGAAAAAGAAAGAAAAACTGTTTATTCGCGCGAAATGACGCAATCTTAAAACTAGCAAACAAACATGATCAATAGATAGGGAAGATATGCATCACATCCGCGCAAAACTGCCGAACGTTCAGCATAAAGCTGTGGCCTCACGCATTATGCGATGAGCTCACAGCGCTGGTTTTCAGCGTGGGCCGGTGGCGGTGTGTGTTTAAATTTATCTCGAAAAATAAATGTTGTGCACACCTGCTTCTCTGAACCTCTTTTGTCTAATGCAGAAGTGAATGGAGTATAAGCTCAAATTTGAACGCAGGGCTGAGGGGGTTGAAACAGGGGTCCAAAGTTTGTTTGGAGAAACCTAGTTTAAATCGAGCAAAGCTGCAGAAGCAAGTTTAATTAAATTTAATTATCTAGTGTACATATGGACACAAGAATACCATTACCCAGAAGCAGAAGTCAGACTCACCTGTAGATCAGCTAGCAAGTTCTGCCATTGGCTTATCTTATCATAATGTCTTCTCAATAACTCTTCTTTCCTCTGTAGTTCACATTTTAGTTCATTGTTATCTTCTTTTACTAATAATTCTGGCCTCATCGCTGATAGAAGGAACCTAGAAGATCAAAGAAGACTTCAGTATATTTTCAATACACTTACTCGAAAATCCGCTCCTAGCCCTATCGCTTTTAATCACGCTATTTACTGTTTTTCGCATTAGTGCGGAAAAGTGCGCCAGCGAGCCCCCGCCGCAATTTGTTACATTTATCGTATCAGGTTTATCGCCAAGCAGCTGCCACGACTCGCCGTGCAGACCCCGTTTATTTATTTCTTCGTGTATTGAAAAACGTCGCAAGCGTGCTCTATCGTCGACCATACGGGTGTGATATTGGTCAAACGCGAGCCTATCGATAAGAGAATATCACCCATCTACAGAACGACCTCAGCAAGAGTTGCTTAACCTTGGGAGTCAATATGAGCGATTGTTATTACTTAGTCACGAGCTCCTCAAAACAGATTCTTCATCATCATTTCAGCCGAAAGATGTCCACTGTTGAGCATAGGTGTCCCCAAGAGTCACCATAACGACCAGTCCTGTGCGTCTCGCATCCATCGGATTCTCGCGACCCTCACCAGGTCATCAGTCCACCTTATAGGCCTTCTAACGCTGCGTCTAGCAGTACGTGGTCACCACGCCAAGACCTTTCGTCCCCCGGGTGTCACCACTGTGTGAACCGCCCGGAGGACACGGTGGCACACCCTCGCTTGGGCAGAGCACCGCCGTGTCCTCGTGGGGGTGATCGGCGACAGCGATCTCTCGCGCCGGGCCTTGGTACGGGCCATGGTCCGAAGCGAGGAGGAGTGGCAGGCGGTCGCCTCCTTCTGCGAAGCAGTAATGTTAGCAAAGGAGGAGGCCGCACGTGCACGCGCAAGGGAGCCGCCGGGATCCCGATCCCGATTTCCGGCCACCGCAGGAGCGGGCTTGCGGATGGCGAGTAATGGGTAGCTCGCCGTCCGACCGTCCGGTAACCGTCCGGACCGAGCCCAAGTCGTCGACGGCGCTTACTGTTCCACGCGCGCCTCAAGGAGATGTCAGCAAACCGTATAGGCCCAGCAGAGTCAGCCTACTGGAAGGAAGGAACAGGAGTGGGTTTTTAGTCAGTAAAAGTCTGACACGCCCTCTCGCACTGCCCAAGAGCGGGGGATGTCATTGAATGATTTTCTCACCGAAAAAAAAAAAAGGAACTTTCGTCACCATCGACCTTTTGTTCTACGAGCATGGGCTTTGTCCACTGCCACGATTCTTCGGGCTGTGTCGGTAACCTTGGTAAAATAGATTACATAACGATAATTAGATAAAATACCATTATACTAATTGATTGTTATCTTATCTAAACTATTTGGCGACTCGTGTAATTAACTAATCTTGTTTTAAGTACTAAGTCTAAAAATGCTTTGTTTAGACATGAGTAACTTTTTTTTAACCAACTTCAAAAAGAAGGAGGTTCTATGTTCGGATGTATGTATTTTTTTTTATGTATGTTCACCGATTTCTCGGTCAATTGTAAACCGATTTTGAAAATTTTTTTTTTTATTGATAGGTTATACTTCCGAGTTGGTCCCATAGAAATATTGTTATAATCTGATGATGAAGTTCGAAGATATGGAACGAAACTCCTCATAGGATCACTGCAGACGTATACGCAATGACTTTTAGTTTGACTAAGGGGTACTTTTTAGTTGAGGTACCGCAACTAAAAAGTGTAAAATAAAATAGGTACTATTTACATAAAAAAATACAACCGACTTCAATGTAAAAAAGCGGGAAAGTGCGAATCGGACTCGCGCACTGAAGGTTACGTACAAACTTACCTATGAAAACAGTTCAATTCCCGAATTGAGTTACGAAGATTTTTCCGAACCGCAAAAAAACAGTTTTCATTTTATTTTTCCTATATTTGTGCTATGAGACCTAGCTTCATGCCAAATTTCAGGAATATGTATAATAGGGCATGTGATCGGAAACCCTTCGAAGCGTGGCCTATCTTTACTACCTATGTAAATATAACCTTCAAAACTACAAACCTCTTCTGCAAGAAGAAAGCTTCCATCTGTCTGGCCAGGTCGATGAAGCGCTCCACCTCGACTTTGACTTCTTCTTTCTCCACGCATGGAGAAGCTTCTTGCTTCGTCAGCACGTTCAGACATGCCTGTAAAAACTTTTTAGATGATGATCTATCCTTGACCTATCAAAATTACTGGCAGGAAAAAGAAATGAGTGGAAATTATCGTACCGAATGGGTTACCATCTCAGCATTAAAGTTGATGAAGAGGGTTTCACTCGAGTAGAAAAGAAGAAGAAGCCCTGTTCCCGTAACCTGTGCGGAACCACACAGAGTGGACCAAATATGCTGCTGCGTCCTGCTGTGCCTACGACGCAGCTGTATATTTCGCGTCTGCATTGCTCTACGAAGGTTGAGGAAGTCGTGGAGTATATGAAAATAAGGAGCAACTGGACTCTGAGGGTCGAAAGGCTAGATTTGCGCCATGACACCAACATCAAGTCGTTCGGGATACGAGTTCCAACCCACCATCTACAGACCTTTTTGAGAGAGGACTTTTGGACACTGCTGAGCCCGTGAGGCACGAATAAACTTTTTTTCTTTCTTTCATCCCTACTGTTCGTCGCGCATCACCCCCGCACTAACATCTTTGACGGAAGAACGGAAAATAACGCGCCCATTTCACGTAGGTACCTACATACTTTTGAATAGTTTTAAAGTTATAATTAAATGTTTAGTGTTGAAGCGTTTATCTTTAATAGGTACTACCTACTAAAATAGTGTTTGTGTTTTTTATGTCGAGATGTTTTTGTCCCATCTACCAACCCACACGTGCCTTTGGTGGAATACGTCCCACTCGCAGAGGAGGCTTATTTTCCGCAGTGAGAACGGATATAGGTACCAGTGAAATTATTTGAAGCGAAAATCTTGATTTGGAAATTAACAGTTCTGTATCACCGTAGGCGCGGGCTTGCGGACAGAGAGCAATGGGTAGCTCACTGTCCGACCGTCCGGACCGTGCCCAAGGCATCGAGCGACGACGCATATTGTTTCACGCGCGCCTCAGGGAGATGTCAGCAAATCGTAGGGGCCCAGCAGGGTCGAAGCCTACTGGGGCCACGGGTGGTATGAAAGTGAAACCCGGGAACTTAGGACGAAGGCAAAGAAGGAACAGGAGTGGGATTTTAGTCAGTAAAAGTCTGACACTATCCGCCCAAGAGCGCGATTTGTCATTAGATGATTTTCCCACCTAAAAAAAACCATTCTGTATGTGTTTTTGTTATGTTGATTTAGTTGATTGTCTGAGTTTTTGCGTTTGAAGGGTACAGTCAAACGAAGTGAATAGAAACGCATGGGGCGAATAAAAACAAGACTTTGATCAGGATTTTTACTTTGATATCATGTTTTTAGTTTCAATAAAGCATTGATGTTTTTAATAGATACATTATTTCAATAATAACTTTCTAGTACTCAAACTTTAGAATACTGCAAACAATTTTGAAATAACGTGAATTCAAATCAGAATCATTTTTGTTTCTATTCACCCCGATTTTTGGTACAAGGTAAATGAGTGGATGACATCTATACTCCATCTGTGTTTAGGTAATTAACTTTATGTGTAAATAATATATTCAGATGAATATACCTCGGGCAGTATTCATCTAAATGTTATTTTTTATGCAAATTATCAATCATATTTTTTATAGAAACCAGGAACTCGATAGCAATGTACATGCTTAGCGTCGTATAAGAAAGAGGTGGTATAATGCACTTTGTATAAGAGACCAGCACTTCTAGGCACGCAATAGACCATTTTCCACACTAGTGCAGAAAAGTGCGCGTGCTCTCCCCCGCCACAATTTTACAATATTATTACCTTTATCGTATCAAGCTGGGCGCACGTCGACCCCCACTAGTCGCCGGTCAACCCCCGTTCATTCATTTCGTACAGGTATCGGCACGGATCTTGAGCGCTGACTTTTACTTGCGTAGAAATAAAATAACAGGTCTCTTTGGTGGTATGAAGTGAGACGCGGGTCCGGGGAGTGTCAGTGATTGGTTCGCCGCGCATTGCAATGATGCAACGCGCGAGTGGTGATGAGTGACGTCTATGAGACGTCACTCGTGATTGGTTCCCTGCGCTTGCTGCACGTACCTAACGACGACGAGTACACTTCCGTACCAATAAATTGACTCGTGATTTTTAATCCCTCGATTTTATTTTTACTATTGGTTATTTTATTAGTGGTTATTATGTCACCAAAAATGGTTTAGCCGAGAACGCATAACAGGCAAACAGAGAAAGTTCCTTTCAAAAGTAGGTAAAATGTTAGGAATTTCTTCGTAGGGGTGTTACAAATCTTTGAAATTTTTGTCTTTGTGATGGGGTATGGGGTAATCATACGAACTAATTAACAATAAACATTTTTAATAATGGGACAACAACCATGTTATATGTTACCGGGGCGACATGACATGATCGAACCACAGACTAAAGATACATTCATAAAGAAGACACTGCTCACGCAGTTCGTAATACCATAACACTTTGCTACAATATGCATACCTTCCGGTAGAAATTCTCTAAAAGATAATGAAAACCGTATGAAAATCTGTTGCATGGTTAATAAGTAAACGGAAAAACAGACAGAAGTACACAGCGACTTTGCTTTAAACTATTTGTTTTTTTTTAACTTTTACCTTCAACCAGAATTAAGAAGATAGCAGATAAAAGAAAAAATAAAATAAAATAGGTGTACATTTTTTTGCCATAAGTGTACGATGCGCAAAGCGATCCCCTCTTTTTTTTTTAAATTGATATAAACAAGCGCTTGACTGCGATCCCACCTGATGGTAAGCAGTGATGCAATCATTGATGGTGAGGCGCACTAGTTTATCAAGGATCTTTCGCCGAGCGCTCAAGATCCGTGCCGATACCTGTAAGTGTATTGAAAAAAGTTGTTTGACACACCTGCAAATTCGTCACTGCAGCCCTCGGCTCCATAACACACTCGCCTACGGCTCGTGCGAATTCCACCTCGGTCACAATGACAAACTTTCTGCACTTGTATCAAAATGTACTATTTTCGTTTATGACACGAAAATCAATTTAATTTAAAAAATATCTTGTTTTGCTCACACTATCCGATTCGATTTGACAGCCATGACGTCACAACATGGAGTTAAGTCGATCCTATTCTTATTTGGATTGCATAGTATTTTCAGCCAGTGTTGAATTTGACTGGCCTGTTGGTCTAGTTATCAGTGGCCCCGACTAGACTGCTAAGCCGGTTGTCGTGGGTTCGATTCCCACCCAGGACAAATGTTTGTGTGATGAGCACGATAATTTGTTCCGTGTCTGGGTGTAATTTATCTATAATATGCAGTGATCGGAGTAGGTAGATTGATTTTTGGTACTTGTATCATAAACGCACACAGAAAGAATAACATGGATAAGCCGGAATTAAATAATTTTTCCGGAAAGTAATTCCGGTATTTCCGGATTCAATTAAATATTGTTACATAATGTTGGTACTGATATTATTACTACTCATTATGGAAGTTATCAAAACTAATTTATTATTTATCTGTTGAATAATAAAAACAATCGAATTCCGATCGAAGCATTAATATATTTTTTTTATTTTTAGCCTTTTAATGGCCACAACTTTGCGCACGCGCATCTACGAACCGAAGTAAACGAGCGAGCTACCTGGCATGTCGTCGGCGCGCGTACGCATTGTTTTGATAACCGGTTAGTGCACCACCCATGATCCTTTGTTCTGACTGGTCGTTGGGTTGTGTCCAATCGTGACTGTGAGCCGTTAAAAAAAAATATGAAGAATATAATATTGCTCATTTTAATACAATTCCTACCTAAGTTCCGGTTTTTTTTTAATAATCAACCAATTCCGGAGAAATGTCCATATTAATATATATACGTTTTGGATCAATGACCCCAATTCAATCTAGCTACTCCGATCACTGATAATATGTATGTATTTAGAAATATATAAGTATGTTTATCAGCTGTCTAGTACTCAAACCACACGCTCTGCTTAGTTTGAGACTAGATGGCGTTGTGTGAAAGTCGTGGTATATTATTGTGTGTGTGTGTAGGTGTGTTAAGGTCTAAAAATAAAATCCAAAATACTCGTCATTATTTTAATTGAAAGAACTTCATTTTTAAAACAGCATTTTAAATTATACGCTATCAAATTAATCTACAGTGAACAGGAACAAGTGGTTACTTGTATAGCTGGTTTTATGATGCTTCGCTCTGACATCTGTAGGTACTAAGTTTCATATTGCCGTTTACTTACATTAATAAATATATCGTCTATACAGTTTTTCAACTTCAATAGAAGTTACACACAAATTAATAAGATCACGCCTGTGCGCAGTGCGATTTTCTTGACGTTTACGCGATCGAAAAGTTTACCGTAAGCGTGTCTCTCTAGTAGCCTACGGTGAACACAGACACGACTTTTCTTTTGGCGTTCCCACCAAACGCTAAGGTCTTTTTACATAGCATGGGTAGAATGACGAAAATATGCATCTTTAAGATGAGAGAAAAGGATAGGTTCACCTCAACTTCAAACACTTCATTAATGGCATTTGTGGAAGACACCACAATTTTGCCAATAACACGTGCAAACTGTTAATAGACCATCAAACGCTGGAGAGTAATTAGCGTGAATTAACAGTAAAATAAATATATATCTCTAAACATTAAAATTCAAAATAAAAGAATTTCTTCGCAGACGCAGACCGACATTATGACCAGACCACAGACTATGACTATTGTAAGTACCAAGTACATGACAGAAACTCGTAAGAGTGAAACAGAACAAAAAGAAAAAAAAAGTAGTTACAATAATTACAACTTAATTTTATTAATTTCAATCCGATAGCAATTATAATGTATGGCAATGACATTATCTGTCATGTCACTTGTCACGTGACTTCTTTGCAGATAATGTCATTGCCATATTATGCTTAGCGTTTAGCGGGAACGATAGAAAAGTCATTCGTCTAAGCCTGCTGATTGGTTGAGAGCTTGGAGCGGACCAATCGGAGCGACGAACCTCGTAAGTGTCGATCACGTTTAAGTAAAAAAAAATCGCACTAAGCACTCAGTATTCCACACGGAGATAGAAGAATTATACCTATAGTAAGCTCTAATTTCTCCACGTCCTATGAGGCGACAAAACAAAAGACAATTTCGTTTACTTAAAAAAAAGCGTAAAAGTATTGCTTCTTATACAGTTAAGTAGCGTTTTGTCTCATAAACTTACAACGATATAAGATTTGTTACTTCAAACAACTTGACATACATTCTATCTTCACAAAAGGAGCGAAACATCAAAAAAAAATGGATCCTGACCAAGTAACCACCAGTCCAAATATACTTCTGACTATCATTTATACAATATCTCACGATTTCTGGTATAAACACTTGTACTTTGTGAGCTCAAGATTTGCAGGTGGGAAATGGTAAGCGATGATGTGGCCGACGATGGAACACGCTTGCCTAGAAGTAACCTATTCACTCTTCAATTAAGTAAAGACCCCTAGGTTGTAGCTATCAGGAGACAGACTCCGGTAAGGAATTCCACTCCTTAGCTGTACGCACAATAAATGTGTTCCGAAAGAAAAGGTGTTCACATATCGGACGACACGATTAACTGACGTTTTTGCGGTGACAACAGATTGTCATGTTAGTGGTAACGGTTAGCACGTGACGGTTAATCTTCTGTCGTTGTTGCGAATATCCGTCGTGGCGACGACAAACAGTTGTCATAATGGGAACATCTAGAAACGTTAGTCGTCCAACGATAAATTAACCATTACGACATAGTGGGCGACCTAACCTTAAAAATATGATCGAGTCTGACCCTTCACTCCCAAATTTTTTAAGTCTAATAAGGGGCATTACGATACCCCCAAAATGTTACTTTTTAATTAATTTTCTCACAATATCTTGAGTTCACAAAATCGCCGAGTGTGTACAGAGCATTAATATTATTTTAAAATTACGGATTCACTTGTCTAGCGTAGATTTAAAACTTTTGATGCAACCAATCAGGTCTAAGTTTTTTTTTTTTTATATTCTGGATATATTTTTTATTAGTTTCGAACACAAACAATTCTACTTTGTGAAGAAGAAAATACATTACGGTTTATACATTTTCTTTTAGATCAAAAGTTAAGACAGATCTACGCTAGACAAACTTTAGAAATACAATATTTCTTTGACGAAACACAATTTATTTCTATAGTCATACCTGCAAATTCCTGGCCGGTCAATTTTTTGCTCAAATGCATAGCAGTAAGGTTCAAAATTGATCAACAGAGAAATTTGACGGTACGTCAACTAATTTCGAAAAAACACAATGTAGCATTTATTTTACATTTCAAGCTTTTCAGGTAACATCCATAATGGATTTTTCTTGATAATACTCCGATTTAAAAACAATTATAGATATTTTTTATCAATTATGATCATTATGTATATAGAGCTCAGCTTTGCGCAATTTATATAATAACCCAAAATATTTCACTTCGTAATTCTGAATGGAAGAATTAAAAAAAAGTCCTTATACTTTAATTATGACTAAAATAAAGCTTTATTTAGCAAGTCACATGTCAAATCTACACTAATTATAAAGAGGTAAAGTTTCTTTCTTTGTTTATAGGAGGTAATCTCTGAAAGTACTGGTCCGATTGCTGAAATTTTTTCACCGATAGAAAGCTAATTTATTCCCGAGTGACATAGGCTATATTTTTAATACGCGAGCAAAGCCGCGGGCAAAAGTTAGTTGTGAATAATATGAAATCGCGAGGGTAGCCAGAAAAATATTCTAAGTTTTTTGCAAAGTTGAGTCAAATTACGGAATTATAATTCATACCATCAATACACCCCTCTCAATTCATTTCACCCTATTGAATGATTGAAAATTCAATTAATCAACACCAAAATAGACTCTGGCCTGAAAAATGCAAAAAAAAATCTTTGAGTACCCTCCTTAAGCGGTACAGATAAAGTGCCTAAATCTCAAATCAATCTGCCTAGTTTTCTTTAACTATATTAGCGTCGGCTTTCAGTTTAACCGGACGCAGGTTGGTACCATGGCGCTGCCTATCTCGTCTCCACAACCCAGTAACTGTACTTCTCTTTGGCCAGACTGGTGTCAGACTTCCTGGCTTGACTATTTTTACGACTGTCAAAGATAAAGTGCTTTCTGAGGCACCGTGGAATCTCTGTATGTTAAGATGGATTGCATAAATTTGGAGATCGAGCTCCTGCCTAAAATCTCAAATATCATGGGAAGAAACAATCGATTTTATCTGCCTTCTGAAGATTATGGCCAGGCATTTTGACTATATAGGGAACACCCAAATTGCATGTGTATTTCTCTCCCCTGTTCATCTTATTTATGCTGATATATTTTTCTTACAATTTATTCATTTGGAAATCTTTTCTTATTTGACATATAACCCGCCAGTTTATACCTAGGGACTTATATATACGTTCGATACTACACCCGAAGCAGATAAGGATCAAGGCATATTGACGAAACCAAAATCTAAAAACGTACATAGTATATTGCTAACTAACGATCGCTTACGGTTGAATGCGCGAGTTTTATTTTTTAGAAATATGTGCGTTTCGTAGTGGAATTACGTGTCAATATGCTATGTAATTTTTTAATTTTCTATTTGTTTCTTATATTTAGTTTCAAGACTTAGACAAGTCTGCAAGAAGAAAATATATAGCACGATTTGCAGCAATACAAAAGTTGTTTATTATTTCCATGTACACCAAAGCGCTCATTATCGACTGTACTTTTCGCAATAGTACGGCTAAAACATCTTGACCGCTCTGAACTTCGTACAATTGACTGCGCAGTTATACCGTAATTAGAGACACAATAGAAAGACAATGAGCGAGCGAACCCCGGCGTTCGCTTGGAGTTTAATGACTTATGAATCATAAATGGCGAATATTATTGCGTATTTTTTCGAGCCTAACTTCATAATGGTCAACATTATTTTGACCGTACTGCAACAAAAAACGCGCTATATCTTTTCACAATTTAATCTAGGCCCAAATTCTTAAAATCGGGTGTAGTTAGGACGTATGTAAGCACGAAAACCTACAAAGTACTTAACAAACTTAAAAAAAAAACCTCATAAATGATCTTAAAATGAACCGCTTTTATCAGTCGTCGTAAATGGCTAATAGAATTTACAATTATTACGGTGCCCTTCACTCTATATTGAATTTTATTTGTAAGATAAATAAATTATTCTAAGGTAATACCGGAAGTTCTACTTTTGATAACATTTTTGCGAAAATAATGCAGTTAAACAATGCACTCCAAATAAGTATAGGATCGATTGCCATGTTGTGACGTCACGTCATACTGTCAAATCGAAGAATTATTATGGCGAGCAAAACAAGAAATTTTTAAAATTTAATTTATTTACGAACTGTGAACGAAAATAGTTTAATCAGAATCCAGTTCTTCAATTTTACTTATCTCCGAGTTCTTCAATTATGCCCATTTTGATATACATTTTTAAAACACTTAGACTTGTAGCTAACCAATTTATTATCCGCACTGTCTACTACGCACTTTGTCAACCAGTTATATCTTACGGAATTTCTTGCTGGGGTGGGGCCTCCAAAACCACATTGCTTCCTTTAGAGATTGCTCACAGAGCAATATTAAAGGTTGCAACTTTTCGACCAATATTATTTCCCACCACTCAGTTATATAAGGATTGCAATGTTTTGAACGTACGACAGCTGTTTATGTTCCAAGCGATCTTGCTTCAACATCATTTCACTTCCTTTGTTACACTTAACAAGCGTCGTAAAGATTTAATTTGTACCCTTCCACAGACCCGTTACTCTTTTACAAAAAAATTTTTCTTTTACCTTGGTCCCTTCTTGTACAACAAAATTAATGCAAATATTCCCATATACTCTTTACCTTACCATGAATGTAAGTCAGCAGTCCGCTCTTTTCTATTAGACAAAACGTACGAGGAAACAGAATCTTTTCTTCCGTGACACACACACGCACACTCGCGCCACACACACGCACACACCTTTTTTACACACACTCGACCCATTAATTAGACACACATATAACACATTCACATACACACACATAAATATACTACACACACACCCACACAAGAAATTTACTGATTCGTCTTTCGTCTTTCATTTCTCTTTATTTTTCTGCATGCATGATATTGTTACTGGGATTATGTACCTAATTATAAAATGTACCACGTCTTGCGCCATATAAGACCTCCATATTTATATTGTATAATCGGGATCGGTCCTGTCTCTCCTAAGCTCAGGTTGCTTTGTAGCCTATTTAGGAGTACAGTGCTTCACCCGCTTACTAGATTCTTGTTTTACTCATATATGTGCCTATTGTATCCATTTGTGTAATCTGGTCCTTGTAAACAATCAATAAAATTTTATTATTATTATTATTATTATAATTTCTTGCGATTTGACAGTATGACGTGACGTCACAACATGGCAATCGATCCTATTCTTGTTTGGAACGCATTGTACAATTGTAGGACTGCTTGGGGCCTTACTATGAGGTGTTATAAGCTCGTGGTAGGACCTAAGGTCATTTAGAACTTATTGCTTATAAAGCTTATAAACCTACGATAATATTTCGAGCATTTTCTTTTATGAACCGGTATTGGTTCTGACTACGCGTCACGACGATACTGTTTACTTTTTTTCTATTGTGTTTCAATAAGTTTATACATTTCTTAACAACACTGCCATTCCCGAAGACTTTGAAGAGTACACTCATATTTCTTAGACTTCGGAGTTCAAGTCCTCTGGCGAGCGTATTGTCAATACACAAATGTAATGACAATTACAAGATGGAAAACCCAATAACACTGCTCGCCCCAGGGATCGCTTCCAGAACCTCGTCTACAATTAGACCAGGCAGTTAAAATAAAAGTTGAAAGTGATTTACACATTAAGCATTATCTTATTTGCTTCAAAAGTAGAACTTATGGTATCACTAGTGAAGTCTCATAGTGCATTGTTTAGAAATCTAATAAATACTTGCTGCCTTTCTATAGTTATGCATACACTAATATGTCTATTTTTTATTTATAATATATAAATAAAATATATTCTCTTATTATCTTGCAACTGAAGATAGAATTGGAAATTTGACCTTTCACGAGTACTTACACGTTATTTCTTTCTACCGACAATCGAAAAATAATGTAAATATCGTATTGACGTTTGAATTTTTTAAGCTCATATATTTTCAAGGTCATTAAATAGTAGATTGATAGATAGGTAGATATATTCTTTATTGTACACCAAAAATACAAATTACATTAGGAACTTAAAATTAATAGGATGTCCGGTGTCACAACGGGCGGTCTTATCGCTAAAAGCGATTTTTTACAGACAACCTATACCGGTGGGCAAGAGTCTCCACAAAGTGGGTACTTCAAGATGGACGACGCCGCCGAGGTCGACCTGGGAAGAGGTGGCGAGACGACCTAGATGCCTACCGCAAAGACTGGTTCGAGGTGGCCCAAGAAAAGAATACCTGGAAGAAGTTGGGGGAGGCCTTTGCCCAGCAGTGGGACAGTATAGGCTATTAAAAAAAAAAAAAACCTATAAACGTCACGTGACGTTTAGTAAAAAGTCATTAATCATTAATCAAGGGCTTTCAATTGGATAATAACATTATACTTTTTTTTTAACCGACTTCAAAAAAAAAGAGGAGGTTATTCAATTCGGTTGTATTTTTTTTAATCATTTTTTTTATGTTTGTTACCTCAGAACTCCGTCGTTTATGGACTGATTTGAAAATTATTTTTTTTCCTTTATAGGATATGCTTCCAGATTGGTAATATAATATTATACTTTTTTTTATATTACGTTTAACAGAATGGACGATCGGTAGCCGTTTCTTCTCCATAGGAAACGATTAATTCGAACCGCGCACTAGCTTCTGAGGTTTTATAAGTGCTCATATAGGCCTATGTCAAATAAATGATTTTGAATTGAAAATTACATCCCCGTCACCCTTTTAGTATTGATCGATTGTCGATAAAAAGTAAAAAGAAAAACGACCCCCATACAAACATGTGCATTTTATCCTCATCGTTCACAATTAGGTTGAAATTAATGGCTAAAATATTGCAGTTTCAATGCAATATGAACCATTAAAAAAAATCAATATATTTACGAAAATCTTCAAAGAAATCACACAAGATAAACTGCTGGTATATGAGAACGACAGAACGAATTAGCAGTCAATATGACTGCATTTACACTCACATAAGTACTCTCAATATTCCTGCATTTTAAATTAAAAAAATAACTAGACTTAAAAACATTGCACACATGAGACAAGATCGTGGACATTGCCTAAAAACTACTTACATAAATACTGTTCATTTCTGATAATCGTACTGCCAAGGAGATTGATACGGACTCCTGTAATAATTATTCGCCATTTGAGGGTACATAGGAGAAGGGGGCATGGGAGCATTGTGCATAGAGGGCTGTTGGTAAAACTCAGGCCTCCATTGACTTCTATCCATAGGCGGTTGGAGCCTTTCAGCGCCAGAATAGGTCCTATAATCTAAAGGCGAGTTGAGGAATATAGAATCGTTATACTGACCTACAGGCATTGACCAGTCCCTTTGTTTTTGCGGCGTTGGTGTTTGTTCAAGACTTTCAACAACCACTTTATTATTTGGTGGGGACACTTTAGGTGACTGTTTTCGCGGCATATGAATCATCCTTGGCGGTTGGGGAGGTACTTTTGAACTGTTAGTCATGAACTTATGAAACTCCCCTTCAAACGCGCTAGGATTTTTATTTATTGGCGGTACTACTTTTGGTACCCTTAAACTGGGATCGAGAAGTATTGCGGAGTACGTTTTTGGCGGTCGTGGCGGACTAGGTTTACGCTCAATTTTTGGTGATAAAGTCGATGTCTGTGTAAATGAAGACGTTGACGTTAGTGTAGATGTCGGTATTGGTATATCGGCCAGCTGGTACGTCAGGCCAGGTTTGGCTGCCGTCGTATGTCGGTACGACTGAAGTGGTTTCGCCATAATCGGTTCTATCGGCGAAGTATACTCGTAAGCAATCTTCTTAGGTGTCCTAGGCTTCCTAGGTTTCTTCTCTTTAACAGGAGCATCAGGGTTCTTAGGCTTAGGTTCCCTCTTTTTTCTTTCTTTCTTAGGTTTCTCGACTTTCTCGCCTTCAGCTTTTGGTGATTTCCGTTTTTTTGTTTCCTTTTTAGCGACGGGAGTCGTCACTGGAGTAGCGGCTGGCGTTGGTGGGGCTTCAATTGGAGTTTGTGCAGTAGTCTGGCTACTTGGAGTTGTGGTCAGAGGATCGTCTGTAACTGGCGCAGGTTTCAAGATCGGTATCTCTTCCTCAGCATGAGGAGGAGATTCCCAATTAGAGACTAGAGCTGCCATAGTTTCAAGTTGTTCATCTGACAGTTTCTTTGACTTGACTTTTTTACCTCTTTTTTGAGAAGGTGTCTTCTTTTTCTCTCCTGCTTCCTTATCTTTCTCTGTTCCACTAGCTTCCTCTCCCTCTTTAGGTTTGGTATCTTCTTCCTTGACTTCCTTCTTTATTTTAACTTCTTTCTTGATGCTGTCCTTACGCTTTTTACGTGTTTTCGAGTTTTTCTTGTTTCGGTTGTTGTTTGGTGCCTCATAGTCTGAATCTTTGTCAGAATCTATATATCCCACATCAGGTAGCTGTGCTTCTGATGGTTCCATTTCATCTCCTTTCAACCAGATGTCTTCGAGAGCATCAAGCTGTGTCTCATCTGGCTGCAAAGGTAGGTTTGGTCTTTTCATTGATGTCATCATGTCAAGGTCTCCTTCAGCCATCGTCATCTCATCATCATCCATGACATCATGGCCGAGGATGGAAACCGCAATAGCGCCTTCAGATATACTTTTACTAGCCATTGCTCGCTTCAAATGTAATGGATGACGCTTCTTCTTTTTAAGCCCTTCAACCTCGGCTTCTATAAATATTTCGGGTAGCTCTGTATTATTTTTGTTGCAAAGAATATCTTGGCCTGAAGGATGAGGAGCAGGCACCATCTTTTCTGGTTGTTCGGGATGGCAACCAATATCCTGTCCTTTCAACCAGAGGTCATAGCGATCAGGTTGGAATCGTTTTACAAAAGTATCCATTGATATCTTAACCATGTCATTACTGCAGGTACATTGAGTAGCTCGTTTTCCATATTCAACCCATCGTGGAGCTGCAAAGTTAGTGGACTCGGCACAGTTGAAGCCGTGGTTGAAACCAGCATGATAACCGTACGGGAAAGTGATCATAATCTCGCCAGCCTCTTGCGTTATTTTATTTACAGGAACTGAATATTGTTTTAGGATTTGAGGAGATATTAATGTCATCTTGTGTCTGAGGAACGCTTGGCAAGTTTTAGCTGATGTCGGGAAGAAACCGGAGGCTATTCTTTCAAATCTTTTACCATGTTCTGGTGGGATTGAGTACCAAGTTTTAGGGTCACCGAAATGAAGGTAATTTATAGAGTACAAATCCATGTCTTCTGTATGCCAAGCGAAGGTTGTCTTCCACATGCCGAAGTATAGGTAAGCGGTGTTAACTCCATCAATTTCAATACCGTAGTCAGAGTTTACGAAGTCAAGGATAGTGCCCAGGCTGTTTATGTTCCATTCTTTTACATCAGGGTCCGTTATGCTACCATTTACATCAGCCCCATAAATAGGTGCTACGTATGTGACGTTTTTCCAATATTTACGTTCCAGATCGTCGTAACCCGTGTGCCGTGGGGTGCAATACTTCGCGGAGTTAGCCATGACAGCGAACTGCTTAACAGTCATAGCTTTCTTTTGAATATTTATTTGTTGAAACAAACCTTGCTTACCAGTCACTACCTGGCATATAGGCGATGGGATCGTCACGTTCAGCTGGTCCAGGTCGTACCCAGACTTCCGAGGAACCCATTCCGGTGGAGGAATCACTTTCGCAAGGCCAGCCTTGTGAGCCCCCTTTGATTCCATGTACTGAACGTATTTGTTGAAATCCTTGAATTCCTCCCATGTAGGGCGGAATACCTGTATTGTCTGACCGTTTGAAGACATATTTGTTTCATCACCAGCCACTGACATTATCCTTTTTATGATCACAAACACCAAAAATCAATCAACAAAGTTTCATCACACTTCAGTCATTATTACACCATCGTTCACAAATTGTACACGTTTTTATTGATGAATTACGCGACACAACATAATATTTTACAGTTCTCAGTCCGCTAATTGAATTAATAAACACGCGATAAACCTTTCGTAATGATGTGAAAACATTATCAGTAAAATGGCCGACTTGATCGAGATGCGCTTGCAACAAAATCCCTTCACGACAGTCGCGAGATAGTCGAAGCTTCATAAGTAAATATGGGTCACGTACACACGAAAGTTGTTCGGCATTTCCCGAAGAAAGATTTTATTCACCATACGAAGCTTCTACTAAATAGCAACACCGGGCCACGATTAGATTAGTTTTGCGCGGTTGGTAGAACCACATCGTAATTTGACGTTTGTGAATAAGGTTTTATATAGGTTATGAAAGAAATTTAATTTTATCGAAATATTCTTAAAAATACGAATCGTTATGAGTAATTAGGACTCACCTGAAAAGATTCTTCAAATTCTTCCACTAGATTACCACTACCGTTTGATGGTGCCGCCATTTTTGCTTCACTTTTAATGCGGTGCTGTTTGTTTATGTGCCTCCATGACAGAAGTGAACCTTATTTTTTGAAGGTATACACATGACTCACGCACATCACTACTACATTCACAACTGTATAGCCTTCTCACTCGCACTTTACGATATGGAATTTCACTGTCTTTCTTTGGGGATCAATAAATTAGGGCTGGTACGGAAATTAGGCTGTTTTTTGCCGGAAATGAAGATGAAGTGATGAACTGTCAATCAAAAATTAAATAAAAGTTATCAGAACATCTGGTTTGGTCTAGATCTAATGGGCAGACCAAAATGCCTACAACAATTGAAATGACGATAACTTTTCTAAAATCAAATCATAGAAAGTATTAAAAATACAAAAATAAAGAAACAGAGCTTGCCTTGAGTACATTGGAGTTATAACGAGATAGAGAGTCGTAAATTAACAGACAGAGAAGGAGAAAGAGTCCCATTAATAAGGACGAATAGGTTTTGCAGTACTGACAACTTGTAGAAATAAAATGATTCCGAGCCGGCTGTCGCGGCCGCGTCGCGTCGCGTCGTTCGTGCCCGAGCGCATGTCAATATTTACATCACGTGATCTTATGTTTGTAAACTTTGAAGCATGGGTATGACATTTAACTTGTAAAAACTTTCTTTATTATCTCCCGGGGTTTGATTGTTCTGTTTGTTCCATATTTACATTGGCTAAAGATTCTAGTGAAATGCCGTTTACCTACTTACGATTATTTTACAAACAATAATATCTGGATAACCACATTTCTCACGAGCATTTTGGAATGATATACATAGATCAGAACAGCACAGGACAGAGAGAAATGGAAGAAATTGGAGGAGGCCTATACCCTAACCCGGGGTTTCTATAAAAATTAATTATAGAAAAATAATGATTACCTAATTATAAACTACAACTAACATTAGAAATAAGTAGGTACTTAGTAACACTAAAATAAGAATGAATATAATAGAAATAAAAAGGCCTTATTATTATATATAGGTACAGTTTTTATTTTTAAGTCGAACAATTTAGGTATGTAGGTATAGCACACTTAAATTGTCTATATATATCATTAACAGTTTGAAGAGGTCCGATTACCCGTAATCCTGAATATCTTCCATAAAGTGATACCTATATGTGTAGCTGGTCAATTCCAATAGCGGCTCACGAGCGGCCTTCAAGGTCGTCTGTTCACCTGCGTGAGGTCGGCCATTTGCCTCATTACAAAACTCTGAGTTTCATTCATAATTTGTACCCAACTGTTTCAGTAGAGAAGCAGGAACTGTCTTCCAACTGTTTAATTCTTTCGTAATATATAAATACACAGTAAGGGCCAAAAGTAGTAAGTTTTAACCAAAATAGAATTTAATTATGAAAAAACCCTGGTTACCAAATTACTTTTTTATTCCAGATTCGTCGAATAGTGGTGCGGACGGAATTCGATCAAAACAATTTTTTATCATGGTTGACTGACAGCTTCATTATTTTGCAAGAAATGTAGGCATTGTTTTTCGCGGTCATCAACTCGGGTCAACGACCGATTCGTAATACTTTTGTACGATATTACGTATTACTTGCTTTGTAACCAATATGGAGTTAGAAGGAAATAAAATGTTATAATGCCGTAATAAACAAAAATATAAACTTTGTTTTATTTTCAGAGCTTCTTAAAATATCTCAATCCACGCTCTTTATGAATTTTATGTTTTTTTTTTTTCAAGAATCCGCAAGGCGACCAAGTTTGTTCGTTATGAATCATCCATTCATCCATCATTCTGTACTGTTGAGTAGTATGAATCTTTTTAGATAATCAGACTGCGTCATTTTACATCATAGCCTACGTCGAGTTTAATTTGTAAAAAATATAGATAAATACCAACGTTCAGAAATTAATTTAGTCAGGTTCCTGTTGTGCTACTATGAAAACTCATTTTTTTTATCACATTTACGAAGAAGATCAAAAGCCAAGGATCACGATTGATTTTTTAATCTGTAATTCTGTATATTTTTCATCTATGTCAAAATTGTCAAACATGGCGAGTAATGGCGACGGCGGCATAACCTCGTAAATTTTGTTTTATCGTGTTATCTTATAATTTGCGACATAAAACATATAAAAGTGATAAGTCAACATGGCTGATGCGGCTGCGAGACAGTTGCAATATGAATACAAAGCGGTAAATAAGATATTTTGATACGCATTATTTTTGCTTGTTATTGTGCAATTTTATCACGTTTACTCTTCTAAAACCAAGTAAAACAATCAATTTACTTGTCCCAACCTTTATAACAGTGATATTTCCCATTATTTAGAAGACAATTTTACTTTTTAAGGTTGCCTAAACATTTTGCATGATTTCTTTCCTCAGAACTCGAATTTGGTCTTGCAAGCTGATGTGAGGCTCATAGAGCGTCGTGGTCGGGATGAGGCCACGGGTGAGGTGTTGTCCTTGTCGGGTAAACTCACTGGGACTCGTATGGGCGACAGGGCACAGCGCACTAAGCCAGATAAAACTGAAGAGAGAAAAGTGAAGTAAGTCTGAAATCTTAGATATTTGTGGCATTTATTCCTTACTTGTTACTTGTGACCCGTCCCTGGACCTTCCTCAATTATTGCTCTTTCTATTGGTGCAATCTCTTTCTATTCAGCATCAAAATCTGTTGTGTGGTGAGATGTTATGGAAGAAACAGGCAGTTATGGAAAAGTGACTTCTTTCGCAATAATATTATAAAGGCGACAGTTTGTGGGTGTGTTTGTTACTCTTTCATGCCGAAACTGCTGAAGGGATTTGGTCGAAATTTGTCACACGGGTAGATCAAGTCCTGGAAAAGTACTTAGACACTTTTTTTGTTATTCCCAGAGCATTTGCCATTAGGTTAATTTTATACTCTGAAGCACTATTTACTTGAAGCTAGTCTGACTTAGTTTATAAAAGTCAAGGTGTTACAGTTGCACTATGAAACTAGGGATCCACAATGTTTGTGAACTCACTGTGCTCTGCGCATCTGCAACTGCTCTGATGGAGACAGTATATGCATCTCCACAAGAAACATGCAGGCTCCACAGTCCCCTTGCGAACATGGAGCGAACATGTCATTGCCAGTGGTGTATAAAATTTAACTTCTTTGACTTTTTTTGAACTTCTCACAAATTTTGTAAATCAAAAAATCCGGATCATAGCTTGCAGTGTACCAGTTTAATTTTGCCAGTCATGACATTAAAAAAACATGGAGGTCAGAAATAATTAACGACTGATAAAAATCTTATAGCTAAAACTTCTGAATAATTTAAATACAGCAAACTTAATTCATCAAACCCGCATTCACTCTCTCATTGTCTTTCTATTGTGTCTCTAATTACGGTATTTGAAAGGTTAATGTGACTAGTTGTGCAGAATTGAAGTGACGCTTCAACAAGTGGCTAGTGCAGCATTTTATGTCATTTTCTTCTCAAAGACTATAGAAGCGCTCCTCGCTCTTTGGAAATCTGACATTTACAAGAAAATATATCCAACAACTTCTTTTAAAATTTTATTTTTTAAAATTCTTGTGGGAATCCCACAGCTCAGTACAGTTTCAGTACAACTCAATTAGATTTAAACATTTTCCATCCGCCCACTCCATTTATCCGAGACTGGACCTTGATACATGACATGTCCGCACTAAACCTTACCATACCTTTGTATTATTTTTATAACAATGTATCTTCTTTTGTATTTATGTGTGTACATTAATTATAAAATAAATAAATAAATAAACGTGGTATTTTGCTCGCGTCCACGAACAGACTGACAGACTAGGCGTGTGTAACTCAACTGAACCGACTCACTGTTCCAAAACATTTTAGTGTTCCGAAAGATTGGAACATCAGTTGTTTTAAATGCATCATTTGGAACAATTGGAACACTGAAACACTCTACTTTAAGTGACCAGCAGTCTTTTTAAAATTCAAACTATAACGTAAATAGTGTAAATATAATTAATGACCTGAACTAAAATCATCAGCTTTAAATTAATCTCAAATCAAAATTCTATTAATTTAATTATTTTAGTTTATAAGACGCAACATAACAGATCACGATTCATAACAGTCAGTGTCTGTATGTATCTTTTGAGCCATTGTTTAAAATGTTCCGTTTGTATCTTATGAGTCGATGTTTCAAATGTTTTGTTTGTGTCTTTTGAGCCGATGTTCCATTTGTATCTTGTGAACCGATATTTCAAATGTTCCGTTTGTATCTTGTGAGCCAATGTTCCAAATGTTCCATATCACTGTTTCGGAACGTTTCAGTGATTCAGATGCAAATGTTCCAATCGCAAAGATGACACACTTTTCCCACGCCTAGAACAGACTGAACTCCCCTTTGTGTTCGCCCAAAAATCGCCACCGATTGGAGCGCTGAGTGTGGAGCGCTTGTCATTGCAGGTTCCAGGAGTGTAAGCGTACCTATCTAGTATGTGGAGCATTTGCAGTAGCGCGAAGCGTAAGAAGTTCGCGAACATAGTGGAAACTCTAACAGTGATCAGCACAGCAGCACCCTCAAATCTTATCACGGTCCTCTTTCTGCACAGACAAACTGATGCTGTAATGTCACTGTAGAGTATAAATAAAGCACTGCTGCACTGTTTACCTGTGATCATTATCATCATTTTGGCCGAAACACGTCCACTGTTGGACTCTATAGGCTTCCCCCAAACGTCGTCACAGCCCTGTGCGTATCGCATCATCGTATTCCCGCAAACCTCACCAGGTCATCAGTCCACCTTGTAGGGGGGCATCCAACACTGCATCTTTCGTCCCCATCGACCATCTGTTCTGCGAGCAATGTGCCTTGCCCGCTGCCACTTACGTTTAGCGATTCTTTGGGCTATGTCAGTCAGATCTTTGGTTCCCTTGCGGATATCTTCATTCTTGATTCGATCACACTAGGAAACCTTTATTCAACACTAGCTCTGCCAGCCGTTTCGCCTGCGTGATAGTAGGTTTCTCCATACAAACTTCCAACCCTCGTTTTACCCCCTTATCTTATCTTATTGTGGGGCTGGCCCTAGGCCAGAGCACTTCGACCCTTCTGGATCTTTTGTGCTATTCCCCTCCCTTCTACTCAACTCCTAGCCCTCCGTGCACCTTCTTCACGAGTCCCAGTATAGCCTCTGGTCTTGGAAATGGTTGGCCCAGATACTCTAGTCTTTTGGAGCCTAGTGCTGCACAGTCGCACAGCAAGTGCAGCATATTCTCCTCTGCCTCTCCACAGATCCTGCAAGTCGGGTCGCTTGCTAGTCCCATGTTGTGGAGCTGTTTGTTGGTGGCATAGTGCCCCGTGAAGACTCCTGTGATTGTTCGGAGTTTTACCCCCTTAGGGGTGGAGTTTCGTAAAATCCGTTTTTAGCGGATGTCTACACCCTATAAGGAACCTACCTGCCAAATTTTAAGTTTGTAGGTGTTATAGTTTCTGAGATTTCGTGATTAATCAGTAAGTGGTATTTCACTTTTATGTAGATTAAATATTCTGCCTTATTTTCCAGACGCCAGAAAAGAGATGAAGCGTCCTACGAGCTTTCCAAATCGAAGACATCCCGCGTCGCTTGGGCTGATGACACACCTGGAGTCCTATACCGTCCCCGGGCCCAACACACGAGGCACGCTTACGAGATGCTTCTAACTTTCATGCAGAGCGCTCTCGGAGATCAGCCGAGGGATATATTGTGTGGAGCCTGTGATGAAGTGCTGGTTGTTCTTAAAAATGATAAATTGAAGGATCTTGATAAGAAGAAAGAGATTGAAATGCTGTTGGGACCTGTAGCTGATGAGAGATTTGCGCTGCTCGTTAATTTAGGTAATTTATTTTATTTAATATTTCTGAAGATGTATTACGTATATATACGTTGCATTTTGGATAGTGAGCACGGGATTTGCATGACTTGATTCCGCCATCTCCTTTCTATCATCGGACAACTCGACGTACGGCGGGTATCCACCCTTACGTTGTTGAAACTTCAACGGTCCGGACTAAGCGTTTCGCTTCGTCGTTTATACCGCGTACATCGAAGGGCTGAAACAATTTGTCTGCTGCGGTCTTCCCGTTCAACTATAATTTAGGTGTCTTCAAAGCTAGAGTGAATAAGCTCTTAAACTAGTGCGCCTCACCATCAATGATTGCATCATTGCTTACCATCAGGTGGGATCGCAGTCAAGCACTGGTATATAATTTAGGTGTCTTCAAGGTTAGAGTGAATAGGCTCTTAATAAACTAGTGCACCTCACCATCAATGTTTGCATCACTGCTTACCATCAGGTGGGATCGCAGTCAAGCACTGGTATATATCAATTTAACAAAAAAGATGTTTGGAGTGGAAGGCTAAAGAAAAGATGGATGGATTGTATGAGGACTGATATAATAGCAATAATAAAGCTAGAACTACACTGCGCACACGTGTGCCACACACGCCGATGTGAGCGCGTCGGTCTCCATACATTTTATATGGAAACTAGACTTGTAGAGCTACACTTGATCCACGCCACGCGACGTCGTTCTACGTACAAATCAGGCATCTCACACGTGTGCGTCGGTCTAATGTAGTTCTAACTTAATAAGCCGCCGCCCCGCTATCACTCAGCCGTCGCAAGTGTTCTGCCTGCAGTCTTACTCCACACCTCAAAAATGAAAAAACAGTGATAGCCACATTTTGTTGTCACTTTGATTCTAAATCAAAAATTGTTTTCGCAGGCAAGAAAATAACAGACTTCAACATCAGTTCAGCGTCTGAGGGTAACACAGAGATAGACGAGACGTACGGCATCAATGTGCAGTTCGAGGAGTCTTCTGAGGAAGATGACGAGGATGCATACGGAGAGGTGAGGAAGAATAGAAAAGAATAAAACTTTATTGTACACCAAAATAGTAACAAAACTTTGTTGGGTCCGAGATCCTCCTACCGTGAATCTTTCCCTATGAAGCATGTGACCACCAGGCGTACGGCAATGCGCCACCGGTACATGGTGGACATCCCACCTATATGCACAAAACGTTTTGGGAGCACATTCATTGTGCGTACAGCTAAGGAGTGGAATTCCTTGCCGGAATCTGTGTTTCCTGGTGGCTACAACCCGGGAATCTTTAAGTCAAGAGTGAATAGGTTACTTCTAGGTAAGCGCGCTCCATCGTCGACCGCATTTTTCGCTTTCCATCAGGTGAGATAGTGGTCAAGCGCGAACCTATCAAGAATAAAAATAAAAAATGTTCTGGATCGGAAGGCTAAATACTGTGATACCCCGAGACGCCATTAAAAGACTTATAGTTCAATTTACTATTATTATATTGTTAGAAGCTAGCAAACGACCCAAGAGCTAGGTTGACCCGACACTATACCGAAGATATCCCGGACGTCAGCCTGTACGAGATTAGGATGGCTCTGAAGCAGCTTAATAACAACAAGGCACCGGGTGATGACGGAATTACAGCCGAACTCCTGAAGGCGGGTGGTAAACCGATCCTTAAGGCCCTTCAGAAGCTGTTTGATTCCGTCATATTCGAGGGAAAAACACCACAGGCATGGAGCGGAAGTGTGGTGGTACTCTTCTTTAAGAAGGGCGACAAGGCCCTGCTCAAGAATTATAGGCCCATCTCACTTCTGAGCCATGTCTACAAGCTGTTTTCCAGAGTCATCACGAACCGTCTCGCGCGCAGGTTCGACGACTTCCAGCCTCCCGAACAATCTGGATTCCGAAAAGGCTTTAGCACCATAGACCACATACACACGCTACGGCAGGTTATACAGAAGACCGAGGAGTATAATCTGCCTCTCTGCTTAGCGTTTGTGGATTACGAGAAAGCCTTTGATTCGATCGAGACTTGGGCTGTGCTGCAGTCTCTCCAACGGTGCCAGATTGACTATCGGTACATCGAGGTGCTGAAGTGTTTGTACGAAAACGCCACTATGTCAGTCAGACTGCAGGACCAGACCTCGAAACCTATCCTCCTGCAGCGGGGTGTGAGGCAGGGAGACGTCATTTCTCCGAAACTGTTCACGGCCGCAATGGAGGATGTCTTCAAGGTTCTGGACTGGAGTGGATTGGGCATTAATGTCAATGGCGAGTACATCTCTCATCTTCGGTTTGCCGACGACATAGTAGTCATGGCTGAAACTACGGAAGAGCTCAGCACAATGCTCAATGACCTCAGTAGAGCTTCCGAAAGAGTGGGTCTTAAAATGAACATGGACAAAACCAAAGTCATGGTAAATAACCATGTAGCACCCACTCCGATCAAGATTGGAGACTCTGCACTCGAAGTTGTAGACGATTACGTCTACCTTGGACAGACAGTCCAGTTGGGTAGATCTAATTTCGAGAAAGAGGTCAACGGTCGAATCCAACTCGGCTGGGCAGCGTTCGGGAAGCTGCGCGGTATCTTCTCATCCAATATACCACAGTGTCTCAAGACGAAAGTCTATGACCAGTGCGTGTTGCCAGTGATGACATATGGTTCCGAAACGTGGACGCTCACAATGGGCATCATCAGAAGGCTCAAAGTCACCCAAAGGGCAATGGAAAGGGCTATGCTCGGAGTTTCCTTGCGTGATCGAATCAGAAATGAAGATATCCGCAGGAGAACCAAGGTTGCCGACATAGCGCGAAGAATCGCCAAACTAAAGTGGCAATGGGCAGGGCACATTGCTCGCAGAACGGATGGCCGTTGGGGCTGAAAGGTTCTGGAGTGGCGACCGCGTACCGGAAAACGCAGTGTCGGAAGGCCCCCTACAAGGTGGACCGATGACCTGGTGAAGGTTGCGGGAATCCGATGGATGCGAGACGCACAGGATCGTTCGTTGTGGCGACGTTTGGGGGAGGCCTATGTCCAGCAGTGGACGTCTATCGGCTGAAATGATGATGAATGATGATTGTTAGAAGCACTCTTTGTTACATTATTTATAAAAAAAACTGGGTTAGTGCGAGTCGGACCCGCGCACTGAGGGTTCCGTACAAACTTACCTACCCCCCCCCCCCTTGTACTTAACTTACTTACTTTTACTTGAAAAAAAAATTTTTCGAGTCGAAAAAATCTTCGTAACTCGATTCGGGAATTGAAATGTTTTCAAAGGTAAGTTTGTACGTAACCTTCAGTGCGCGAGTTCGACTTGCAATTGCCCAGTTTTTTTTTCTAAATAGTTTTTTATCAATCAGCTGACCCGGAGAACTTCGTACCGCCTAACAGTCAATGAATGTAGTATATCTTTCGATATAATAGTCAACCGATTGCGATGAAACAAAGTCTAAGTAATATATCAAGTTACACACAATTTTAATGTATAAAAGTTATCTACGTCGATTTCGTACATTTTACGTGATGCGCACACAACTAAAAACTTCTACAGACTTATTATACGCGCACGACTCGCAAGCTTCTCACGCAAAAGTACTTCTGGCCATCTATGAACGCAACTTTTGTTTATCAGCGAATTTACGACAGACATACATCACGTCGGGGTCACCACTTTGGAGTCACACGATTCTTACTTCTATCCCCAAAGTGTCGGGTGTGATATCTACTCCAGCCGGCAGGCATAAACCAGGTCCGTAGCTGGGTAGAATTAACTCGGGGTCACCACAAACTCTAATATCGCCATTCTTCTTAGGTACGATATGTAGAGGTGATGCCCAAGGACTTTTACTAGGTCGGCATAGACCTATATGTATATATTAATTTCTCCCATTCTGGATGATATACCTATCAAAGTCTAATACGCGAGTTATACAACATTGATTTTAGTTTATGCGAAACCTGAATATAGTTTGTTCAGAATCAGTAACTGAATCGATTCCAATAATTTTTACACCATGTTATATTTTTTTCCAAAAATATTTAAAAAAAGATCGCAAGTTGGACACCACCGACATTAAGTACAACATAGGTCACGGCAGGTTATAGCGGACATTATACAACAAAAGTAAAATAACCATTCAGTCGCCCGGGTGGCCTGATGACCATGTATTTGTGCGGCCAACCATGTAACATAACAAGCTTATAACTTCGTGATTTTTCATCGTGCAGTTATGAAATGTTGTACATAGATTCTTTACATAAACCTCGTGGAGGCAATCGGCGACAGTGACTTTTCACGCGAGGCCCCGGTTTGGGCTATGGTCAGCCGTCAACAGCGCGTAGTGTTCCACGCGCTCCTCAGGAAGATGTCAGCAAACCGTAGGGGCTCAACAGGGCCGATGCCCGCTAGCTAGGACCGCGGAGAATTACTGAAAGGGAAACCCGAAGTCCTAGAATGCAAGACACAGGTGTGGTTTTAGTCAGTAAAAGTCTGACACGCCCTCCAGCTCCACCCAGAGGGCGAGAACTCATTGGATGATTACCCACCTTAAAAAAAAAATTCTTTACATAAAAATACTAGACACGTATTTCGGGTTTCGCATAATATATTAAAACTTATGTCGTTTAATGATTTCTCAATAAACAATGGAAGAAGACAGACATATTTTTGTGTTATTTCTTGACTTCCCAATCAGTCAGTGAAGCAGCCTGCAGCCTTCAATGGAGGATAGTGCATTCTTGATCCATCTAATATGTCCTATGTTCTATTTGTAGGTTCGTGAAGAAGATAAAGAAGATGGAGAAGGTTCGGAGAATGAAAAAGAGAAGGACAGCAGTGCTGACGAGGACAGTGATGGAGAGGGCAAGAAGAATGCTATACATACAAATGTAAGTAGATGATCATCATCGTCATCATCATTTCAGCTGAAACACGCCCACTGTTGGACATAGGCCTTCCCAAGTGTTGTCACAAGGGACGGTCCTGTGTGTCTCGCATCCATCTTATTCCCACGACTCTAAACTCGTACCATTAATTATATGGACTCGCTAGCGAGAACTCTATTGTTTTTATGGTGTCGAGTGTTTATTTATTTATTAAAACTTTGTGCACTAGTAATAAACCTGTACCACAGTATAGATATATGGAACAGTACGGAAACTACCTACAAATATTCGAAACTGCTCACTCACACAAACATACGCATCGACGAGACTCCTAAGCGTTTCTCGCGTTAGGCATTTTCTACCAGTCGACTTTAGAGTGGTGCAGAAATATAACATGGTAGGTGCAGCTTAATGGTAAAGAAATAGAAAATAAAAACAATAATAGATATTTACTTAGATATATACATACAAATTAGCAATGTAATTATGAAAGACGAATCCAACAAATCAACGCTGTGATGTTTACACCAACTAGATGAACTCATTCGCAGGAAGTTGCAACTTCCTGCGAATGAGTTCACGTGCACGGCTGCGGCACGACTGGACACCATCCTGATGTTCAGCGGGAGCGCATTCCAAAGAGACATCGCCTTGACAAATAAGGAGGACTGGATAAACCCAGAGGGGTGTGTGGGACGTCGTAGAAGACGATTATTGGTAGATCGGAGCGCATCGTATCTAACTTCACACTTAAGTTTGCTCTCTTTCTAGCTACTGTAAAAGACAAATACAGCAAATAGACCTAAAAAAAACCTTCAAATATGAATCACCGATATCTATAACCCGGCCTATTGAAAACATAATAGGTAATTGTACAAATACTTCTTTCTCTGTCCATGCAGTAAGGTTGTGGAACTCTTCCGCCTAGCATTAAATAGCTAAAGTAAAAGAGCACTATCTTTCCTCTCTAGTGTGATAATTATATGTATATATCTTATATATATAAAAGAAAGTCGTGTTAGTTACACTATTTATAACTCAAGAACGGCTGAACCGATTTGGCTGAAACTTGGTGGGGAGGTAGCTTAGAACCAGGAGACGGACATAGGATACTTTTTTTTTGAGTAGGGTAGAGTAAGGTAGAGTAGGATAGAGTTGGGTAGAGTAGGATATAGTAGTCAGTTGACGGGAGCGAAGCCGCGGGCAAAAGCTAGTATATATATATATTATTTGTTTATTTATATTATAAGGTATAAATAGTTATATATTTATTAGTTTAAGATTTCACAAACTCTTCTTATAGTTATTTCTACACACTATTACCAACCCGCATTGGGCCCGCGTGGTGAATTACGACCCATTCCCTCTCCTAGAGAGGAGGCCTGAGTCCCAGCAGTGGGAACATTATAAGGTCGATTATGTTATATATGTTCTGTCTAGTTGTCAGTGGCCCTGACTGCTATGCCGGAGGTCGTGGGTTGGATTCCCACCCAGGACAAATGTTTGTGTGATGAGCACGATCATTTGTTCTGTGTCTGGGTGTAATTTTTCTATAATATGTATGCATTTAGAAATATATAAGTATGTTTATCAGTTGTCTAGTACTCATATCACAAGCTCTGCTTAGTTTGGGACTAGATGGCGTTGTGTGGAATTTTTAAAATATTATACCTCACTAATCCCCTATTTCCTCAACAGCTAACCGAAGAACAGTCCCAAAAGAGACGTGACGCGATCCTCCACCCCATGGACATCGACGCCTACTGGCTCCAGCGTCGCCTATCCCGCCACTTCCCCGACGCCATGCTGTCTCAAGCCAAGTCCGTGGAGGTCCTGACTGCGCTAGGAGACGCGGCTGACGACAGGGACCTGGAGAACAGGCTGGTGCTGCTGCTCGGATACGACTGCTTCGAATTCGTGAAGCTGCTCAACAAGTACCGCTATACTGGTGAGTGCGACAGCTGAGCTCGTGAGCTGGTGCTGGTGAGCTAGGTTAAGCAACACGCGCTGAGGATTGGAATTGGATGGGTGGGCAAGTACCTATGTATTGTAGACTGGTAAGTAACTGGGTTAAGGAACTAGATTGGTTGGCAACTAAGGTGAGGAGTACGAGCGCGGGCTGAGGACAGGAACTCAATAGCATAGTCGGCCTTATAATGTTCCCACTGCTGGGACTCAGGCCTCCTCTCTAGGAGGGGGATTGGGCCGTAATCCAGCACGCGGGCCCAGTGCGGGTTGGTGGATGTCACATGTCTTCGAATTTTTGGTTCTAGGACATGCCGGTTTCCTCACGATGTTTTCCTTCACCGTTTTGAGAGCAGTGGTGATGAAATAAATTACACAAAGTAATGCGCCTGGCTGGGTTTGAACCCCCGACCTACAACTCGTAAGTCGGGGCCGTTACCACTCGGCCACCACTGCTCTTACAGGAACTCAATGGATGGGTGAAATAAGTATGATAAGTGAGACTTGGTGAGGTTTGGAATGGGATGGGTTGGCAACTATTTCAACTTATAGACACACAGTCTGGTTTAAGTGACTACGTAAAGCAACACTTGCTGAGGATTGGGTTTGGATGGGTGGTCAACTACTTAGTTAATTGAAATGATCACATGCAAAAAACTAAAGGTAGGGGCAACTTTTAAGAATGATAGGTAGGTAAGTTAACACAGTCTGGCTTCACCTCAAGCAACACTTGCTGAGGTTTGTAATTAGATGGGTTGGCTAATACTTATCGGCACTCGCCACTGTTGCCGTGTTGTCTGTTGTCAAGTCCGTGGAGGTCCTGATTGCGTTAGGAGACGCAGCTGACGACAGCTGGACCTAGAGAACTGGTTCTGCTGCTGGATTATGACGGCAGCAGAGCAGGTAGTTTGCACTGTATAGTTTTGTTCTGGGTTAAGCAACACTCGCTGAGGATTGGAATTGGATGGGTGAGCTAGTAATTAGCACTCGATACAGCTCTTAAACTGGTTACTGGCTAGGTTGAATATAATTATAAATACTTGATTTTGAGTTTGAAATAACCTAGTAATATATAGGGTGACTGGTAATTAGTGACCGATACTTAAACACGTGATTGTACTCATGATTACAAACAACTTTCCCAAAGAAACTCTTTTTATATACTCACCAGTTTGTAGGTACATTTACTGATTAGGTACGTACACCTATGGGTTAGCAAGCTGCGCGGGTGTTCTATCACTATTGTAGGTACGGCGGCGTCACGCGGGTAACAGCTGAGCGTCGCCGGTCGCAGGCGCGCGCAAGTATTTAAACAGCTGTTTTATTATTGTAATAAAACTAATGAGAATATAAAAAAAACTTTCTTTGGGAAAGTTGTTTGTAAACATGAGTACAATCGCGTGTTGAAGTATCGGTCACTAATTACCAGTCACCCTATATGCTAGAACACTTTTATGTAACTAAATAAATGTATTTTTATCTTTTCCACAGTATTATACTGCACCAAATTGGCGTCATCACAGTCTGAAAGCGAGCGAGCCGCCATTAAAGAAGAGATGTCAAAACAGCCACATCTACAGAAGATTCTAGCGCAACTGGAGACCGGCAAGGGAGACGATGAGGTTTGTACTATACATCTTGGTATTATACTGCATCGAAATGGCCTAGCCATTTTTTTTTCACAGGGACGGACGTCTTGTTTGGAAGTTCTTCAGTGGACGTCTTTCAGCTGAGGTGGCGATGATGACGAACACAAAGGGATGAAGGTCCCGCAAAATGGCCGTGTCGGTGAAGTCAACAGTACGGAACCCAGTTTGACATCGAGACGAACGGTCATGTGACGTACTATGCGTTCCAAATAAGAATAGGAAAGCTAATAACCTCGCTCTGTTAAATTTTGGTTGAAAAGTACGGTATGCAAAGAAAACTTAGAATAGAATAAAACTTTAGTGTACATCAAAATAGTAACAAAAACTTATAAACTAACTTAATCTATGGGTACAATGGCGGTCTTATCGCTAACAGCGATATCTACCAGACAACCTTAGGATGGACTGTAAGAACTTGACATAAAAAAGGGGGTAGACTGCGGTGTACGGCAAATTAAATTTAATTAAATTAAAAATATATATAAGACTATACATAGATATAAAATTATATTATATAGCTATTATATATAAAAGACAAAAAAACAAACTCATGAATATTAATAATATATATATATATATATATAGGGTGACTGGTAATTAGTGTACGATACTTAAACACGTGATTGTGCTCATGATAACCAACAACTTTTACTATGAGAACAAACCTGAAATCGCGAAAAAAAATCAGCTGTTCAGTACATTCATGTTTGCCTAATGTACTGAACAGCTGATATTTTTTTCGCGATTTCAGCTTTGCTCCCATAATAAAAATTGTTTGTTATCATGAGCACAATCACGTGTTTAAGTATCGTACACTAATTGCCAGTCATCCTATATATACATACATATTATATGTTACACAATTTCAAAGATAGAAATGATCAGTTAAAATGGTACGGATCGACTCGTGAGATACAGAAACTTCGGCGGCTATCTCTCTAAAAGTTGAATGAGGATTTTCAGTCACTATTTCCTTCACTTTTGCGATGTTAACTTCAGTTGAAGACGTTGATGGCCTACCAGAGCGAGGCAAATCCTCCGTCACATCTCGACCGCTTTTGAACGCTTTGTACCACTCATAAGCACGTGTTTTTGATAAATTCGATTCACCGTAAGCCTTCTGTAACATTTTCAGTGACTCCGAAGTTCGCCGAACACGAAATTTCATTGGCGATGCAAAATTAAAGACAAACTCTTTGTTCGATGTTTTTGTCCATTATGAAATTCGCAATACACACTAGATATGATATTTTTTTTTTTTTTTTATTATTGATAGGCTCGCGTTTGACCACCATCTCACCTGATGGTAAGCGATGATGTGGCCGACGATGGAGCACGCTTGCCTAGAAGTAACCTATTCACTCTTGACTTAAAGACCCCCAGGTTGTAGCTATCAGGGAACACAGACTCGGGCAGGGAATTCCACTCCTTAGCTGTACGCATTATGAATGTGTTCCCAAAACGCTTTGTACGTATGGGCATATAAAAACAGCACTGTATATTTAATATAAATAACAGATGCAACTCAAATTCCGCGCCAAAATGGATAACAGTAGTGCCAATCTACCAACAACAAAAAAAAACAAAAATTTTAATTTGGAACCATAAACAAATCATCCATTACCGATTCTTTTCTCACTGAATGTATATCGTATCAGGGGTGTTACATTTATCGTATCAAGCTGGGCGCCGCGCAGCCCCGGCTAGTCGCCGAGCAGCCCCTGTTTATTTATTTCTTCCTGTCCCTGTAGATACACGTAGAAATTTGTCACTGTAGCACTAGGCTCCAAAACAACCTCACCTGCGGCTCGGGCGAATTCTTATCAAACTTATATCAAAACAATTTTCCCGTTCCCAGAGCGCCACCCAGTCGTCGGAAGCGCCCCGCAAGCGCCACAAGGCGGAGAGCGAGGTGCTGGGCGGCGCGGGGCAGGTGACGGGCAGCCGCCGGGTGCTGCAGCTGGACGAGCTCATGTTCGCGGCCGGCGCGCACTTCATGGCCAACAAGCGCTGCCAGCTGCCGCCCGGCTCCTTCAGGAAGCAGAGGAAAGGTAACTAATAATATACCTGCGTTCTTCTAAAAACCTTCTACTGCTTTGTCTTTCTCATACTTCTGATTTTGTTCATTCTTCCTTTTATAAACAGTCCATACTTCTGTGGAATGCGCTTCCTCTCGACATCAGGTCGGCCACCAGTCTGTATGCCTTTAAGCGGAAATGAGGATCAATAACATAATAGCAAATCAGATTTTTACTAAGGACATCGTATGTGTAATAATTTACTGAGCATTTAATTTTTTAAATTATTAAAATCCGTCGAGAAATGGTGGATTAATTAAAGTTTTTCTGAACGGCTACTTGGAAACGCGCGCTCTCGCTGGACTGTTTACGATGACGTCACCTGTCATGATCCGTGCGACGAACGGCTTGATCGTATTCATTCGCCGGTGGAGACCAATCATGACAGATGACGTCACAGCGAGTCGCTTCATTCTCGGGCGCGTTTCTGGAACTAACACAATAAAATTGTTGTATCTTCGTCATTTTTGGTACGATTTAAATAATTTCTTCACAGTATTTACTGTTTTTTTTTTTTGACGCTATAAGTCTGCATACTCCACAAAAATCATGACTGGTCCTCATTGAGGAATTATTTTATACTCAAATAGCAGGGTCACCAAAATCCCCCTTCTTTTGCTATAAATAATAGTAGATTATGTGACGAGGGATAAAGCAGTGTCTTAAAGTCACGGGCGGCATGTTGAATTCCGAATGAAACGAAGGTTATTATTATTATTATTATTGTTTGGTAAGACACACTAGCAGCTATTTAGCTGATGCATGTGTCTCATATAGTTTGGAGATGTTTAGTCTGTCCAACCGATTTTTAAAGCAGTTCAATGTGGGAGCTTTCACAACACTTTCCGGGAGCATGTTCCATGCCGTTACAACTTGGTTAGGTAGAAATTGCTTCAAAGGCTTCTTTTTGGATGCATTTCCCCATAACTTAAAGGAATGTCCTCGTAAATGTTTGTTGGCATTCAGTGTGTACAGGTCTTGAAGGCTGGGAACATCGTAGTATTCTGTGAGTATTTTATAAGTCTCAATAAGCCTGCCCCTTTGTCTACGTTGTTCCAGTGTGATAAGGTCAAGTTCTTTAATGCGCTCTTCGTAAGATAGATTGCGAATGGTACGGACCATTTTTGTTGCCCTTCTCTGAACATTTTCGATTAGAGTGATGTCTTTCTTAAAATATGGGTCCCAGATGACATTAGCATGCTCCAAGAGAGGTCGTATGTAGGTTTTGTACAGCTTAACAAGCGTTTTAGGTGTCAAGCATTTGAATGCCTTGCGAATAACATAGAGTTTCGAATGTGCTCTCTTGACGACGTTGAGGTTGCTAAGTTTTAATTTCGAACGCAGTGAGGGATTTATATAATTAATTCCCGAGCACCGCGAGGGAGTTAAAATAAAAACCTGAGTGAAGTCAGTAATTTGCCGCCCAGGACAAAGATAGATTTATCCCAGTATTGGATACTCTATTTTTACACTTTCTGTGAGATAATTAAAACAAATTCATGTGAAGAGGAGGGATGAAACGCATGTTACTAAAAGAGTTATAAGTATACATGTGGATGGATGGAGACGGAGTGGGAGACCAAAGACAAGATGGATGGATTGTGTGAGAAGTGATATGAAAGAAAAGGGAGTTAGTGATAGCGTGACGAGTGACAGGACAGAATGGAAGAAAAAAACGTGTTGCTCCGACCCCAAGTAATATGGGACAAGGGCAGGAAGATGATGATACTGAAACAAATTATGTATTAAAGAAATATAAGGATCTATCTATCTATCTATTTATGTACGGTTTCCGCACTTAGTCCTGTGTGGACCATTGTACGTGGGCCATAGCGGCCACAACCTTAGGTGGGCTTATTCCAACCAGCCCACCTCTCTCCAAAAACAGATAAGGCCTCTTAGGTTTTTCAGGGCATCAATAAGGGAGTTCGGGGATCCTAAGGTTCGTGTGCGTATTTCAGTGACACCTGTGCAGTCCAGGAGCACATGTGCAATCGTCTCCTCCCCCTCCAAACATGCTCTGCACAGTGGACTGTCTGTGATGCCTATCGTGTGAAGGTGTTTATTCAGTGTGCAGTGTCACCAGGCGCAGGCCGCCTCTGTCCAGTCTTATGAGTTTTTTGGTGAGGGCTTTATTGAGATGTGGTAGGGCCTCCTTGGCCTGCCTGCATCCCGGTGTCGAGGACCACCAGCGCTCTGCTTGTATATGCGTGTGTTCACGTAGCCAACTACGCAGCTGACCAAAGGGGACCGGCACAATTGGTTCGGGCCCGAAGGCCACCGCTCCAGATCCTCTCGAATATAAGGATTATTTAAAAGATAATTTTAACTATCACTCAACATGTTTTGAGATTTGAAACAAACAAAATTCACAACTAAATCGAACTATAGTTTTAATTTTCTTTAACGATCATCACCGAGATCAATGGACGAAGTCCACTGTTGGACATAGGCCCCCCACAAGTGTCGTAATGACCGGTTCTGTGCATCTTGCATCCATCAGAATCCCGCGACCCTCACCAGCGGGGCTATTGCGTAACTCTGTTGACAGTTCAAGTGATGATCACTTGTTAACAATGTGCATCATTGAACTGTCAAACAGCTAGTTTCGTATTGCCTATCTTCAGTGACCAACTGCAGTGACGTCATTAGCCACTGGTGCATTTGATAGCCACCGTAACACGTTTTGACAGATGTTATTGTATCGATAATTATAAAATTGCTATTGTGTAAGCTTTTGAAGCTATATAATAGTCGATAAAATTTTAGAGTGGTCATAATAGGCACCGTAAATTTTTATAATTCACCACATTTCCACCGTAGTTTGTTAGTCACTTGTGTGATACGTAATACCAATTTTATGAAATTGTCACTTGACAACTAAGTTTAGTGTGCAACGAATGCTAGTTGTCAACTGTTATTGAAAAAATTAGCCAATAGCCCCCCTGTTCTGTGCAACTCGCATTCATCAGAATCCCGCGACCCTCACCAGGCCATCAGTTTACCTTGTGGGAGGCCACTAACCTTGGTTCTCCTGCGGATATCTTTACGAAAGGAAACCCCAAGCTTTGCCTTCTCCATAGCCCTTTGATGGTTCAAGATTTCACGAATTGCAGTTTTAACATATTTTTTGAACCATTCATCACCAGGTTACGAAGAAGTCCACGTACCAGCACTGAAACCCAAGCCGTTTGATGAGGGAGAGACGTTGATGCCGGTTGACAAGCTGCCCAAGTATGTGCAGCCGGCTTTCGAAGGCTTTAAGACTCTGAATAGGATTCAGGTATGTAATCAATTATATTTGTCGGAAGCTTGAGAACGAATGAACGAGTGAAGTGACACATGCAGGATTCAAGATTCAAAGCATTTCATTTCAAATAAACCATTTACAGGCACTTTTGAAATGTCATGAAGTCAGTCAGTCAGAAAAAAAAAATGATGCTAATTGCACATTCCAAAGCGTAGATCTCTATGGAGAAGAATGTGCAAGAAACTCCATGGACACTCTTTTCAATCATGTTTTGTAATTACAAATATCTCTGTTACATGTTTCTTGTCGCTATCATGTGAGAACAATGTAAATAAAGTAAAAATAAAAACTAAATATAGATATTAAAATAGCAACTGGCAGCTAAGAGATGACCAGTCTCAACTGACAGCGCCCGTTCACGAACATGACGCTAATATTAGCACCACTCAGCTCAACCATTTTGAAGGGAACCAAATGATCCAACACATGCGCCACCATCAGTGAGACATTTTGAGTGAGCATGATAAACTCTCAACTGCCATGCTCATTTATGTCAAACAAGTCCAATAGTAACATAAAAAACTATAAAATAGTTCTATGGTACTCACATTTACAAACTTTGAAAAAAAAAAAATGCTTCTACATTATACAATACTTATAGTATTTTACAATTCTGAAAAAAAAAAAAAAATTAAAAAATAATAACAATAATTTCCAAACTAATCAATTTGTTCACCCCGGTGGTAGTGGAGCTGGACCAGCAGGGGCGCCGAATCCGTGGGTGCTCGGGGGCTCGAGCACCCATGAGAAATAAACAGTGGGTGCCGAGCACCCCTGAGAATAGACATCGAGAAACAGATCAGTAATCGCCTTTTAGGGATGGGTGTTTTTCATTACCTAACGACCCGTAGTGGTTTAGAGCGCCGGTTGAGACGCAAGGGGTTTTTTTTTAGGTGGGAAAATCATCTTATAACAAATCCCGCTCTTGGGCGGTGCGCGAGATAGTGTCAGACTTTTACTGACTAAAAACCCACTCCTGTTCCTTCGTTGCCTTCGTCCCAGGGCCCCGGGTTTCGTTTTCATACTACCCGTGGCCCCAGTAGGCTTCGATCCTGCTGGGCCCCTACGATTTGCTAACATCTCCCTGAGGTGTGCGTGGAACAATACGCGCCGTCGACGACTTGGGCTCGGTCCGGACGGTTACCGGACGGTTGAGACGCAAGGGGTGGGTTCGATTCCCGCACCGACAAAAATGTTTGTTGATTGTTGATCAAACATAATTAGTAATTAAGTACGCAGTGTGTGAGTAGGACATTTATTTGTTTGTTGGTCGATCAGTGTTCACTTCTCTTCTCAAACTTCGCCACTTTTTCGAGTCATCAAATATGAGCACCCATGAGGTTTTCTAACACATAATAATAATAATTGTTTATTGATCAAAAAGGGTACAGATGATATGAAACAACAAAAACCTAAACTACTAACAATCAAGATATACAAGCATAAGAGCATTCATCCGTTAAAACTACGCAGAAGCCAATATCAATGATTTCCGACGGAAAATATAACAATAATGTGTTTAATTTCTAGATAAGATATTGACGTCATATTATTGGGAATTTCATAATCTAGTGTATGTTCCAAAAACATTTTCAAATGATCGTATAGTTTTCCCATTAGAACAGTTCTTATCCAAGCCATTTTTAAAACTAGCGGTCGACGGTCTACGCAGATGCGAGATAGTAGTTAAACCGTGTATGGTAAACTTACAACATTTTACTTTAAAAAAAAAATGTTAACATTGACTAGTTCATGGCCCAAAAAAAAAATACGATTGCTGTAAGTTTTCATTCAAGAAAAGTAATCTGAAAACTGTCATTTTTAGCCGTTTTTGGAGATATTAAACGTGTTAGTTTAGGATAATATAAGTATGAGGCATTTTTGTTTTTTTTTAGACTTATTAATTGAACGCATTTACGATCTATGACATGGTACAATAATTTTTTTAATAACTTATTTGTTTACACTACAATTAATTATTTAATATCACTATATAATAGACGCGAAATCGCGTCAGCGCTTTGTACCGGCCGAGGTCTTTCAGATTTTTAGTCTTTCTATTCTACAGTGATACTAAATAATTAATTGTATTGTAGTGCACATTATTGTTATATTTTCCGTCGGAAATCATTGATTTTGGCTTCTGCGTGGTTTTAACGGATGAATGCTCTTAAGTAAGCACATTATTTGGGAGAATACATTGGAGGAAATACACGGTACATGTTTACAAATTATGTTTCCCTGACTCTTAAACTAGGGTATACCTGTATCATAAGAGACAGTGAACGGCCATGAGGTTATGTTAATATTACATAATTATTAACATGTCACTTTGGCAGAACCCGTCAAGTATTTTACCTCGAAAATGCATCATCTAACTTACGTCCCTCTCCGTCCACAGTCGCGCATATCGAAAGCCGCCCTCGAGAGTGACGAGAACCTACTGGTGTGCGCCCCCACGGGGGCCGGCAAGACGAACGTCGCGCTGCTCACCATCCTGCGCGAGGTCGGCAAGCACGTCAACGACGACGGCACCGTCAACGTGCACGACTTCAAGATGATCTACGTCGCGCCCATGAGGTCGCTCGTGCAGGAGATGGTGAGTGATAAGTCTTAGGTAATGTTCCCAGGATGGGCCAGAATGGTTCAGCATTGGCTAGAATGATCCGGCATGGGCCAGTGTGGCCCAGCATGTTCCAGTGTGATCCAACATGGACTATTGTGGATCTGGGCTATCGTGATCCTGCTTGGGCAATTGTGGTCCAGCATGGGCCAGTATTGGGTAACATGGGCCAGCGTGATCGAGTATGGTCTAGCCACAGAGATCGCTGCTGCGAAGTCCTAATTCGTAACAACGTCGCCCTGTTGACCATCCTGCGTCTGCGTATAATGGCGTCATTATGACTTTCCAATGGTCAACCGCTGACACTCCATTGAAAGAAGTGGCATAGAATGGTAATCTCGTACATATTGACAAATGAATGTCTGACGTATGCGGTAATCTGACCCTGCGTTCCGAATTGCGTCAAAAGCCATACTATCGCAAATCCGACCAACGCGCAACGTCACAATTATTACTCGATAGCCCTTTTATTTTGTGGCTATTAAATTTGGTTGGATTCGCGATATAATCGCTTTTGACGAAATTCGCAACACGGGGTGACACTAAAATTTTGACAGTTCCTTTGATCAGTGACCTACCATTAGAACGTCATTGTGCAGTCATTTCTTTTAATAAGCTCGATATTGTCATTCTACCACAACTCTAGTACGAGACCATTGACCGATCAATGATCGATCATTCTGAATTAGCAGATTACGAACTTTAAGCAAAATGACAATGGGATCGTGTTGCAATGACGAATTTATAAAAATAGCAGACTTGGGGTCCCTAAAATGCCAGAATATTAACAAACATATTATTCTAGCAAATATTTTCATCCAACACATTCCCTCACCATTCCTTCTCCCCACAGGTGGGCAACTTCAGCAAGCGTCTAGCTGCGTACAATATGAAGGTGTCAGAATTAACTGGCGACCATCAGCTGACGAGAGAGCAGATTGAAGCGACACAGCTTATAGTGTGCACGCCTGAGAAATGGGATATTATTACAAGGAAAGGTAAGTAAATTGGCATAATAATAAAAAATAAGTTTAGTGGTCAGTGGCCCTGACTGCTATGCCAGAGGTCGTGGGTTCGATTCCCACCCATGACAAATGTTTGTGTGATGAGTACGATAATTTATTTATTTATTTATTTATTTATTTATGTACACACAAACACTTAAAAATGAAAAGAACAAAAGCAGATAGAAGAGCACAAAGGTACTGCTTATTTCAAATGTAATTTCTTCCAGCAGACCTGCGACAGGAGAGTTCTAACAAACAGACAACAACACACAGGGGGTAATTTGTTCTGTGTCTGGGTGTAATTTATCTATATATGTGTGTATTTAGAAATATGTAAGTATGTTCAGTTGTCTAGTACCCATAACACAAGCTCTGCTTAGCTTGGGACTAGATGGCGTTGTGTGATAGATGTGGAATATTATATTATATCTAATTTACTTTCCAATTTTTTTATTCCCTATCTTCGTTCTCAGGTGGCGAGCGATCCTTCACAAACTTGGTGCGTCTGATCATTATCGATGAGGTCCACCTTCTCCACGACGAGCGAGGACCAGTCCTGGAGGCGCTCGTCGCCAGAACCCTGAGGACTGTGGAGCAGACGCAGGAGGCAGTAAGTATTGTCTTTAGATTTTTTGCAAAATTTGTGTAAAATTTTAGCGTTAGGTCTGAGGGTTCGAGCTGGGCGTTAATAAGTTAGTGAGTGAGTTAGCACTTTGACTTTTATATACAGGGTGACTGGTAATTAGGGTACGATACTTAAACACGTGATTGTGCTCATGATAACAAACAATTTTCCCAAAGAAACTGTTTTTATATTCTCATTAGTTTTATCACAATAACAAAACATCTGTTTAAATACTTGCGCGCGCCTGCGACCGGCGATTGCTCAGCTGTTACCCGCGTGACGCCGCCGTACCTACAATAGTGATAGAACACCCGCGCAGCTTGCTAAGCCATAGGTGTACGTACCTAATCAGTGAATGTACCTACAATAGTGATAGAACACCCGCGCAGCTTGCTAACCCATAGGTGTACGTACCTAATCAGTGAATGTACCTACAATAGTGATAGAACACCCGCGCAGCTTGCTAAGCCATAGGTGTACGTACCTAATCAGTGAATGTACCTACAATAGTGATAGAACACCCGCGCAGCTTGCTAACCCATAGGTGTACGTACCTAATCAGTGAATGTACCTACAAACTAGTGAGTATATAAAAAAAGTTTCTTTGGGAAAGTTGTTTGTAATCATGAGTACAATCACGTGTTTAAGTATCGTACACTAATTACCAGTCACCCTATATATTACATTTTCTTTTTTCATTATTTATCTACATTGTGGTCACATAAAAGAAGCGACAAGAAATATGTAACCAAGATTATATATTTATAATCTTATATCATTATTCAGACTAATTGTAGTGACCAAACATCCAGTCAGTGCATGAAATCGTCTCACTCGCTCTGAAACGCATGCGTGCTCTCGCGCTCATACTCTTGGCTGAATAATTTTTGTGATGTTTGGTCACTACAATTTAATCTGACTACTGAAATATAACTTTGTAATAGTTACCTTAATAACATATTTAAAAATCAGACATGTAAAAATAAGTAAAGTTTATTTACTTCTTGTGGAGCTTTTTTAAAACGTCTGACAGAAGTTTTGGTCCATGGAAAGTGTCTGACACTTATGATACTACTTTAAAATAATATTCTACAAAACATTTATAAATAAAAAAAAAAAAATAGTTTAAAAAACTAAAAAACACGCTTTTAGCACGCACTAAAAATTACAACAGCAAACCCTTTCATTTGATACCCATATCATGGGGGTGCATTTCAAATAGCCTGTCCGCCATCTTGGAGGTCCGCCATATTGGATTTAAATCACATGACTATTTTTTTCGTTTTCCTGACAGCAAACCCTTTCATTTGATACCCATATCATGGGGGTGCATTTCAAATAGCCTGTCCGCCATCTTGGACGTCCGCCATATTGGATTTAAGTCACATGACTATTTTTTTCGTTTTCCTGACAGCAAACCCTTTCATTTGATACCCATAACATGGGGATGGATTTCAAACAGCCAATCCGCCATCTTGGGGAGGCCGCCATATTGGATTTGTAATGACGTTTCTCAGCTAGTCATGTATTGTCATTAGAACTCAGAGCGTGTGCAAAATTTCATCCTAATCGAAGACCGGGAAGTGGGTCAAATTAAGATTCCAAGATTTTCTTACATACATAGTTACATGTGAAGCTAATAAAAGCGTGTTAAAAACACCCATAAAAAATTAAGTACACAGGTATTCAAAGCACATGAGACGCTACTGAGAACCTAAGGTTTCATCCATGTGAAAATAAGTTATGTCTGACAGCTTTGGGATCTTGGTCTATTAAAATTCCTGTATCTTCGTCATTTTTGGTCCGATTTAAATAAATTTATTTACAATATTTACTGTTTGTTTTGACGCAATAGGTCTGCATACTCCACAGAAATTATAACTGATCCTCATTGCATCACTGCTATCTGCTTGGCCGCAATCCCACCTGATTAGTTGAGATCACAGTCAAGCTCTAGTTTATATCATTTAAAAAAATAAATGTGAAAGTAATTCTGTCTGTCTGTTACATTATACCATGTAGAGATACCAACGATGAGTGTTCATTACAGGTTCGCCTCGTGGGTCTGTCCGCCACGCTGCCTAACTACACAGACGTGGCCGCCTTCCTGAGGGTCAAGCCCGAACATGGACTGTTTTACTTCGACAATTCATTCAGGTGAGACATTGAGAAGATGCAACTCGACATACGTTTTCACTGTTTTTCATACAACCGCTCTTACGCGATTATGACGTTATTACACATTTTTCATTAGTTATTTTGGAAACACAGTATCTTGTGGATATTATCTAGGCTTCTATAGAAATCAATTTATAAATTTGTGTAAAACTAATCCAGTAAAGACCTTCGAAAATCTGCTATTTTTCATGAACTTTGACACTTCATAATATACTCAAAAAGTAAAAAAAATATAAAGAAACAATAGAAGCCTTGCAAATTTAATCAAGATTCTAAATTACGACAATTTTTTTTTTTCAAAAACTTTTGATGGTTTAAAAAAACACGTATTTCCTGGAACAAGTTTTGTAAAATATTCGAGTGAATCACGGAATTACCGAATGCCAACAGAGTTTTCAGGCATTATCTCTCTTTTTTCGCGTTGCCTTTTCGTCAAACATCGCGTTGGATTGCGTTAGATGAAGTAACAAGCTTTTAAACCATGCTCGATGTTGACGATAAGCGAGTGAAAAAGGAGCCTCACATTATAAATGTCGTGAATGTTGAGTAGTGTTATTGATAAACGTAAATGATAATAATACTGTGGCTGTGTTTATGTTTGTGTTTTAATTGTGGTGTCTTGTGTGAGTTTATTATAAACGTAAATAAACTATGTGGTAGGCGTGAACCCTACAGACTTACCGACTAAAACCCACCCGTGTTTCTTCAATTACCCTTGGCGTTCTAAGACTGCGGTGACTCTTCAAACAATTAGCAGCATAGCATAGTCGGCCTTATAATGTTCCCACTGTTGGGACTCAGGCCTCCTCTCTAGGAGAGGGAATGGGCCGTAATCCACCACGCGGGCCCAGTGCGGGTTGGTGGATGTCACATGTCTTCGAATTTTTTGGATCTAGGACATGCCGGTTTTCTCACGATGTTCTCCTTCACCGTTTTGAGAGCAGTGGTGATGAAATAATTACACAAAGTAATGCGCCTGGCTGGGTTTAAAACCTACAACTCGTGAGTCGGGGCCGTTACCACTCGGCAACCACTGCTGGACATAGGCCTCCCCAAGTGTCACCATAACGAACGCTCCTGTGCGTCTCGCATCCACCGCATTCCCGCGACCCTCACCAGGTTATCGGTCCACCTTGTGGGAGGCCGCGTCAACGCTGCGTCTTATCCCAGTACATGGTCACCATTCCAGCTCCCCTAGCCAAGTTACAACCGTTTCGTTTCGATTCTCTTTTCGTTGACCGCCTCGAGTAAGCCACGCCTTCGATTCCATTATTCTGATGTCATCTCGATGCTTAGTCACGAGGCCAGAAGAAAGGAATAGGAGGCGTGGCCGACTCGAGGCGATCAACGAAAAGAGAATCGAAACGAAACGGTTGTAACTTGCCTAGGGGGGCAAAACCTTTCGTCCCCATCGACCATCCGTTCTACGAGCAATAATTAGCAGATAGTCATGTAATTATAATACTTTTTTTATATTATTTTCAGACCAGTAGCTTTAGAACAGCAGTACATTGGTGTGACAGAGAAGAAAGCACTGAAAAGATTCCAAGTCATGAACGACATCGTCTACGAGAAGACCATGGAGCATGCTGGACGAAATCAGGTAATAATTCAGCTTTTAAAATCAAAATAATACATCTATCATTTATTGACTGGCCTGTTGGTCTAGTTGTTAGTGGCCCTGACTGCTATGCCGGAGGTCGTGGGATTGATTCCCACCCAGGACAAGTGTTTGTGTGATGAGCATGATCATTTGTTCTGTCTGGGTGTAATTTATCTATAATATGTATGTAGTATTTATGTATGTTTATCAGTTGTCTAGTACTCATAACAGAAGCCTGCTTAGCTTGGGACTAGATGGCGTTGTGTGATATTATTATTATTCTTTATTACTCTCTATCTTATCTCGGGAACGCGTGGAGGTATCGAGTTGAAATTAAAATCATATACTCAGGTCTGCGGTCTCTTGAAGCTGTGAAAAAATCAAACTTCTAAATTAACGAAAAAATTGATACGGCCGTTTATGTCGCAAAATTCATAGGGTAGTTCCCGTGGACCCAGAATCTTGAAATTTGGCATAAAGCAAGGTCTTATAGTACAGTTATAGGAATAAATCTAAAAACAGTAAATTTGTTGTTACGTCACAAAAAAAAAAAAATTTTGCGATTCGAAAAAGTCTTCGAAACTCCATTCAGGAATTGAACTGTTTACATAGGTAGGTTTGTACGGAACCCTCAGTGCGCGAGTCCGACACGTATTTGCCCATATTTTTTTATATCATGTAAAGATAAATCTTTTTGTTTTGTTTTCAGATCCTTGTTTTCGTGCATTCTCGTAAAGAGACCGGCAAGACTGCGCGCGCCATTCGCGACATGTGCTTGGAGAAGGATACTCTTGGACAGTTTTTGAGGTACCTAAAACAAAATGAGCTGGATATGAAATTAAAATCGAGATAAAGATAATTTTATTTTGCAAATGTGGGTAACAGTAAAAGATGACAGAAAAATATAGGTATCAAGTTCAGTCATATTTTACCATGTAGACATGCAAAAGACATAAAAATTTAACATACTACAACTACGTACAATTTTAAAATAATCACAATGCAGTATATAAACAAGAAAATATTTAAACTAACTTAAAATATATAAACTAACTTAAAAAATCTTTCTCATTTAGGAACTCACTTAAGTTATAATAAGATTTCACCACTAAAAAGCTTCTGAGTTTTTTTTTTAAATAATGATAATGGAAGCTCTTTTCAACTTTTAGGCATCTTTACTTTTAGAGACTTTATTTAAAACTAGCGGTTCCGGTAGACGTTGTCCTACCCGAAAGTTGGCATATTGTCAGAAAAAAACTTAAGAACTCGATTGCAGCGCCACCTAGTTGGACCAATTGTATTTTCAAAGCATCCAGGGATGCACTCAAATACACAAAATTATTTTCACATCAGTCAAACCGTTTAGAAGGGGTTAGGAGATAAATAGACGTACAATAGAATTCTATCGCACCCTTAAAACAAAGCCCGGAGCACACGGTAGAGGTATGCCCCGCTTGGGCGGAGCACCGCCGTGTCCTCGTGGGGCCTGACGCGGCGGCTCACACTCGCTCCGGGCGCGCGGACAGGGCGGGGTGCGGGGCCGGGGGAGTGGCAGGCGGGCGCCTCCGAGTGCGGAGCTGTCATGATAGCAAAGGAGGCGGCCGCACAAGTGAGGCAACGGTCCTCACGCCCCAGCCGCCGCCGGGATTCCGAACCCAATTTCTGGCCACCGTAGGCGCGGGCTTGCGGACGGCGTGCAATGAGTAGCTCGCCGTCATGTCATTGGATGATTTCCCAAAGAAAATTAAGGTTTACCTAAAAGTGGCAATTAAAAAACAAATTTATTACAGTACCACTTTTGTTTTAAAGGTGCGATATATATTGCAGGTATTTAACAATTTCTCTTAATTTATTTTTGTCACACAGGGAAGGTTCAGCAAGTATGGAGGTACTCCGCACGGAAGCGGAACAGGTCAAGAACCCCGAACTGCGCGAACTGTTGCCGTACGGGTTCGCGATACATCACGCTGGCATGAGCAGGGTGGACAGGACGCTCGTTGAGGACCTGTTCGCTGACAGGCATATACAGGTATAGGAGATTGTAGCTATAAAGTGTTTGTACTGTCGTCAAAACATGTCCCTAATATAAACGCTGTATAGTCAAAACATGCCCTTAATATGACCTCAGTATAGCTAAAACAAGCCCCTAATATGACCTCAGTATAGTCAAAACATATCCCTAATATGAACCCTGTATAGTCAAAACATGTCCCTAATATGAGCTCAGTATAATCTAAACATGTCCCTAATATGAGCTCGGTATAATCTAAACATGTCCCTAATATGAGCTCAGTATAATCTAAACATGTCCCTAATATGAGCTCAGTATAATCTAAACATGTCCCTAATATGAGCTCAGTATAATCTAAACATGTCCCTAATATGAGCTCAGTCTAGTCAAAACATGTCCCTAATATGAACCCTGTATAATCAAAACATGCTCTAATATGACCTCAGTATAATCAAAACATGCCTCTAATATGACCTCAGTATAGTCAATACATGTCCCTAATATGACTCCTGTAAAATAAAAACATATCCATAATACGACCCCAGTATTGTCAAAACGTGTCCCTAATACGACCTCAGTATAGTCAAACATATCCCTAATATGAGCTCAGTATAGTTAAAATATGTCCCTAATATGAACCCTGTATAGTCAAAACGTGTCCCTAATACGACCTCAGTATAGTCAAAACATATCCCAAATATGAGCTCAGTATAGTTAAAATATGTCCCTAATATGAACCCTGTATAGTCAAAACGTGTCCCTAATACGACATCAGTATAGTCAAAACATATCCCTAATATGAGCTCAGTTTATTTAAAATATGTCCCTAATATGAACCCTGTATAGTCAAAACATGTCCCTAATATGACCTCAGTATAGTCAAAACATGTCCCTAATATGACCTCAGTATAGTCAAAACATGTCCCTAATATGACCTCAGTATAGTCAAAACATGTCCCTAATATGACCTCAGTATAGTCAAAACATGTCCCTAATATGACCTCAGTATAGTCAAAACATGCCCCTAATATGACACCAGTATAATCAAAACATGCCCCTAATTTATGACCTCAGTATAGTCAAAACGAGTTCCTAATATGATCCCAATATACTAAATTTCAAAACGGTGAAGGAAAACATCGTGAGTAAACATGGCATGTTCAAGAACTAAAAATTCGAAGACATTCACCAACCCGCACTGGGCCCGCGTGGTGGATTACGGCCCATTCCCTCTCCTAGAAAGGAGGCCTGAGTCCCAACAGTGGGAACATTAAAAGGCTGATTATGCTTATACTAAACATAATGCTCCAACAAACTAACTCCATTTTCTTGCCTGATAATCCTTTTTTTAAGCTTTTTGTTTACGTTCTCAGGTCCTGGTCTCCACAGCCACACTAGCCTGGGGCGTGAACCTGCCCGCGCACACCGTCATAGTGAAGGGCACGCAGGTGTACTCTCCAGAGAAGGGCCGCTGGAGCGAGCTGGGCGCGCTCGACGTGCTGCAGATGTTGGGCAGAGCTGGCCGGCCGCAGTACGATACTAAGGGCGAAGGTGAGGCGTCATAGTGAAGGGCACGCAGGTGTACTCTCCAGAGAAGGGCCGCTGGAGCGAGCTGGGCGCGCTCGACGTGCTGCAGATGTTGGGCAGAGCTGGCCGGCCGCAGTACGATACTAAGGGCGAAGGTGAGGCGTCATAGTGAAGGGCACGCAGGTGTACTCTCCAGAGAAGGGCCGCTGGAGCGAGCTGGGCGCGCTCGACGTGCTGCAGATGTTGGGCAGAGCTGGCCGGCCGCAGTACGATACTAAGGGCGAAGGTGAGGCGTCATAGTGAAGGGCACGCAGGTGTACTCTCCAGAGAAGGGCCGCTGGAGCGAGCTGGGCGCGCTCGACGTGCTGCAGATGTTGGGCAGAGCTGGCCGGCCGCAGTACGATACTAAGGGCGAAGGTGAGGCGTCATAGTGAAGGGCACGCAGGTGTACTCTCCAGAGAAGGGCCGCTGGAGCGAGCTGGGCGCGCTCGACGTGCTGCAGATGTTGGGCAGAGCTGGCCGGCCGCAGTACGATACTAAGGGCGAAGGTGAGGCGTCATAGTGAAGGGCACGCAGGTGTACTCTCCAGAGAAGGGCCGCTGGAGCGAGCTGGGCGCGCTCGACGTGCTGCAGATGTTGGGCAGAGCTGGCCGGCCGCAGTACGATACTAAGGGCGAAGGTGAGGCGTCATAGTGAAGGGCACGCAGGTGTACTCTCCAGAGAAGGGCCGCTGGAGCGAGCTGGGCGCGCTCGACGTGCTGCAGATGTTGGGCAGAGCTGGCCGGCCGCAGTACGATACTAAGGGCGAAGGTGAGGCGTCATAGTGAAGGGCACGCAGGTGTACTCTCCAGAGAAGGGCCGCTGGAGCGAGCTGGGCGCGCTCGACGTGCTGCAGATGTTGGGCAGAGCTAGCCGGCCGCAGTACGATACTAAGGGCGAAGGTGAGGCGTCATAGTGAAGGGCACGCAGGTGTACTCTCCAGAGAAGGGTAACCAGTTTAAGACCAAATGCTTGCTTCTTCAGTAGTGGCCGAGTGGTAACGGCTCCGATTTACGAGTTATAGGTCGCGGGTTCAAACCCAGCCAGGCGCATTACTTTGTGTAATTTATTTCATCACCACTGCTCTCAAAACGGTGAAGGAAAACATCGTGACGAAACCGGCATGTCCTAGAATCAAAAATTCGAAGACATGTGACATTCACCAACCCGCACTGGGCCCTCGTGGTGGATTACGGCCCATTCCCTCTCCTAGAGAGGAGGCCTGAGTCCCAGCAGTGGGAATATTAAAAATAGGCTGATTATGCTTATGCTATGCTTATGCTTGCTTCACTCAGTTTCACTATTTCGAAACAACTTCTAACTCCATCATTTTTGTTCGCAGGCATCCTCATAACGAACCACTCGGAGCTGCAATACTACCTGTCCCTGCTGAACCAGCAGCTGCCGATCGAGTCACAGCTGGTCAGCAAGCTGGCTGACATGCTGAACGCTGAGATAGTGCTGGGATCTGTGCAGAGCGTTCGAGATGCCGTCACTTGGCTAGGTGAGTCATTGTTTTCGTCATACTCAAGCAGTGGACTATGCTGGACCATAGTGGCCCATACTGGCCCTAAGTGGCCAATAGTGGGTCAAACTGGCCGTCAGCGATCTATTGTGGCCCATGCTGGCCGTCAATTGTTGGCCGCCAGTTGGGGCCGAAAGGCAGAACCTTTCGGCCCGAATGGCGACCACGTACCGGAAGACGTAGCGTTGGCCTTCTACAAGGTGGACCGAGACGCACAGGACCGTTCATTGTGGCGACACTTGGGGAGGCCTATGTCCAGCAGTGGACGTCTTTCGGCTGAAATGATGATGATAGCCGTCAATGGACTGTAGTGGGCCATTCTAGCCTTCAGTCGACTATTTTTTTTTATTACCTCCCACAACGCCCAAGCTAAGCAGAGCTTGTGTTATAATTGTTATAAATGAGTACTAGACAACTGATAAACATACTTAAATATTTCTAAATACATACATATTATAGATAAATTACACCCAGACACAGAACAAATGATCGTACTCATCACATATACATTTGTTCTGGGTTGAAATCGAACCCACGACCTCCGGCATAGCAGTCAGGGCCACTAACCACTAGACCAACAGGCCAGTCATTATGTGGCCCATGCTGGACCATAATGGCCATGTTGGGTCACACTAGGGCTATGTTAGATGTATACAGACTATACTCAATGCACATGTCAGTCGATATAATATCTATCTATAGGGTGACTGGTAATTAGTGTACGATACTTAAACACGTGATTGTGCTCATGATAACCAACAACTTTTACTATGGGAACAAACCTGAAATCGCGAAAAAAAATTCAGCTGTTCAGTACATTTATGTTTGCCTAATGTACTGAACAGCTGATATTTTTTTCGCGATTTCTTCTTTGCTCCCATAATAAAAATTGTTTGTTATCACGAGCACAATCACGTGTTTAAGTATCGTACACTAATTACCAGTCACCCTATATATCTAAATGTCACGCACACATCTCACCATTTATTTCTCTGACAGGTTACACGTACCTGTACATCCGGATGCTTCGTCAGCCGGCTCTGTACGGGATCTCGCAGGAGAAGTTCGCGGAAGACTCTCTTCTGGAACTGCATAGAGCTGACTTGGTGCACACGGCCGCTAGTTTGTTGGACAAGTGAGTATGATAATCAACTGCATCGAGAAGAAATCATTGTGTGATGAGTGATAATAATAATAAAAGAAAAGCGAGTTCCTGTCATAGGTAGTTCCAGGGGGCTTACCATGACCTGTTATAGCAGGACTGAAGTTGAACTGCCCGGCATTTTTACCCGACTACGGAGGGTTATGATTTTGACAGGCTATGTATGTCTGTGAGTTTGTTCATCTGTTCCCACATAGCTCCTAATCTACTTATCGGAACTCGACGTATGAGGTATCGTTAGAACCGTCTTAATTGTCCGCTGAACATAGGCTACGTGACGTGTCACAAAAATTGATATGGCGCCCTCTAGCGGACAAAAAGTAATGTGTTAAAAATAAATATGGAGTAAAATACGCCGTGTTTGGTATCATTTGAAAGGGCTTCACTTGTACATTTCCAATATATTGCTCAAATTTAAAGTGACGCCCTCTAGCGGACAAAAGGTCATGTTTAAAAAAAAATTAAGATAAATATACCGTGTTTGATATCATTTGAAAGCGCTTCGCTAGTACTTATCAAAAAATATCATCATTCAATGTGGCGCCCTCTAGCAGACAAAAAGTATTGTATTAAAAAAAATACGATAAATATGTCGTTTTTCGTATCATTTGAAAGGGCTTTACTTATACATACCAAAATAAATAGTAAAGAAGCACAGTGATTTAACACCAAAATCTTTTAAATAAAAAAAAAGTAAAAAACTAAAACCCGACTACGACAAAAAAAAAATGACGCTGAAAAAGTATGAAACAAGATTTTCAAGATGCTGAAATAGACAAGGTAACTGGAAAAACAAGAATAGAACAAAAAGAAAAGCCGTAGTCACATGTTATTAAAGTGTTTCGATTATTACCTACCTATAACGTGTGACTTTTTTTGTACTATGACTTCGTTATAGCAGGCCTGTAACTGGCCTGCTAAGTGACGTTTACGAAATCCGCTCAAGATTCGTTCACCTTTTTTTTCGTATAGACTTTTCGTACTATGGCGTGCTATTAGACGTGTATTTGACAGCAGATGACCGTCTTTTGAGCGTCTGTAATGTCAAAATAAGCGATCTTCAAAAAAATTACTATTTAGAAGCTGAGTTAGAAGCACAATCAAAATTGTTTTGAGACGTAGATTGGTATACCTTTAGAACTGTCATGGTACGATTTTTAGTGATTCAGAAGCAGGCCTGCTTATGATAGGAAATTGACTCACTGGGAATTGAATGTTTCCATATGAGGTCATGGTAAGCCCCCAGGATAGAATGGAAGAAAAAAACGTGTAGCGCTGACCACAAATAACACGGGACAAGGGCAAGAAGATGCCTTGAAAAGGAATCAAATGTCTTTTTAGGGTTCCGTAGCCAAATGGCAAAAAACGGAACCCTTATATATTCGTCATGTCTGTCTGTCTGTCCGTCCGTATGTCACAGCCACTTTTTTCCGAAAGTATAAGAACTATACTGTTGACACTAGGTAAGTAGATGTATTATGTGAACCGCAATAAGATTTTTACACAAAAATAGAAAAAAAAAAACAATAAATTTTGGGGGTTGCCCATACTTGGAACTGAGACTCAATTTTTTTTTTTTCGCCAAACCCGTACTTATGGGGTATCTATGGATAGGTTTTCAAAAATGATATTGAGGTTTCTAACATAATTTTTTTCTAAACTGTATAGTTTGCACGAGAGACACTTCCAAAGTGGTAAAATGTGCCCCCCCCCCCTGTAACTTCTAAAATAAGAGAATGATAAAACTAAAAAATATATAAGATGTACATTACCATGCAAACTTCCACCGAAAATTGGTTTGAACGAGATCTAGTAAGTAGTTTTTTTTAATACGTCATAAATCGTAAACCGCAATTTACCTTTCAAGTTTGTACGGAACCTTCAGTGCGCGAGTCCGACTCGCACTTGCCCAGTTTCTTTTTTTAACACTCAGTCTCACTCTAGGAATTACTTCTGGGTCCATTCACAATACCACGCGCGCCCCAAGAAGAAGTCAGCAACACCGTAGGAGCCCAACAGGGTCGAAGCCTACTGGGGCCATGGGTTATGCAAAAGAGAACCCCGGGGCCCTGGAACAAAGGCAAATAAGGAACAGGAGTGGGTTTCAATCAATCAGTAAAAGTCTGACACGGCCTCGCGCTCCGTCCTAGAGAGGGGACTTTCCCCTCTCGGAGCCCGCGTCCCCTCCAACCCCTCTTCCTTTCGATTATGTTCGTGTAGTTCCGCATTTAGGCGCATTCAATATTAATTTGAGTTTACCAGCTCTTGCAATGAACCCCATCTTCCTTCCAGGGCTGGCCTGATAAGGTACGAGCGTAAATCCGGCCACTTCCAGCCGACGGAGCTGGGCCGCATCGCGTCTCACTTCTACTGCACCTACGAGACGATGCAGTGCTACGCTCAGCTGCTCAAGCCGACGTTGGGCGAGATCGAGCTTTTCAGGGTGTTCTCGCTGTCTGCTGAGTTCAAGCATATTGCTGTGCGCGAGGAGGAAAAACTTGAGCTGTGCAAGCTTATGGAGAGGGTGAGAATTCTTTATGCATTTTAAAACTGATGCCCGTGATGGTTCATGATTGTCTATGCTGGGACATAATGGTCTGCAATGGTTCACGATGGTCTTAGTTGATCCAAACTAAACCATTAGTACGGCGCCTTACTTTGTGTAATTTATTTCATCACCACTGCTCTCAAAACGGTGAAGGAAAACATCGTGAGGAAACCGGCATGTCCTAGAACCAAAAATTCGAAGACATGTGACATCCACCAACCCGCACTGGGCCCGCGTGGTGGATTACGGCCCGTTCCCTCTCCTAGAGAGGAGGCCTGAGTCCCAACAGTGGGAACATTATAAGGCTGACTATGCTATGCTAAACCATTCAGGCTCTACTCTTATTGGTCAATGACGACTTTTGTCCATCAATAGCCCTCATCATCATCATCATCATCATTTCAGCCGAAAGACGTCCATTGTTGGACATAGGCCTCCCCCAAGCGTCGCCACAAAGACCGGTCCTGTGCGTCTCGCATCTGCATTCGAAGTTGTAGACGATTACGTTTACCTTGGACAGACAATCCAGTTGGGTAGGTCTAAAGAAATAAAAAGATCTTTGAGAAAGAGGTCAACCGTCGAATCCGACTCGGCTGGGCAGCGTTCGGGAAGCTGCGCGGTATCTTCTCGTCTAACATAACACAGTGTCTCAAGACGAAAGTGCGTGTAGCCAGTGATGACATATGGCACTGAAACATGGTCGCTTACAATGGGCCTCATCAGAAGGCTTACAGTCACCCAAAGGGCAGTGGAAAGGGCTATGCTCGGAGTTTCCTTGCGTGATCGCATAAAGAATGAAGATATCCGCAGGAGAACCAAGGTCGCCCAAACTAAAGTGGCAGTGGGCAGGGCACATTGCTTGTAGAACGGATGGTCGATGGGGCCGAAAGGTTCTAGAGTGGCGACCGTGCACCGGAACACGCAGCGTTGGCGCCGCGACCACGAGGGGGAGCGGGGACCTGGTGATAGTCGCGGGGGGCGGGGGGTGCGAGACGCAATGGCCCTTATCTACCAATATTATTTCTAAATAACTAATAAGAATATTATAGCAAAAGTTAACTGTTTTAAAATAGCGTAATGCGATATTGGGCCTCCTAATTTATTTTAGAAACAAATAATGAACTGAACCAATCTTCCTCAGGTACCGATACCAATCAAGGAGAGCATAGAAGAGCCTTCAGCTAAAATCAACGTGTTGCTGCAAGCGTACATATCTCAGCTGAAGTTGGAAGGGTTCGCGCTGATGGCCGACATGGTGTATGTGACCCAGTCCGCTTGTCGGCTGTTGAGGGCGATCTTTGAGATTGTTTTACATCGAGGTAAGGAACTTTCGCCTTTTACTAAGTGAACCAGGATGTCCATAGAGGGCCAAAATGGCCGACGCTGGCATATAGTTGACAAAAGTTGCACATTCTGGCCCATAGTGGACCAAGATAGAATGTGCTGGGACATGACTGATCACAGTGGCCGATGCTGGCCTATTGTGGACCGTAGTGGCTCGTGCTTGCCTATGATGGATCACAGTTCCCGATGATGGCCTATGGTGAACCGCAGTGGCTCGTGCTGGCCCATAGTCGACCATAATTGACTGTACTGGGCCATGTTGGACCACAATGGTACATGCTGGTTTGCTGTAGCCTAAAATAGTGGCCTTTATTAACTTACCTTTACCTTACAAGTTTGGTTTCATTTTTGAATAAATATTTCGGATTTCATTTTTTTAATTGCGTCGAACTGATTGATATAATAATTAATAAATAATTATGTCCCTAAAACTAGATTAAATTTAAATTCTAAAATAAATTAAATCATTACGTTGTCACATTTATCTCAAATAGGTAAGTAAGTACAAAAATAATAATAGATTCTTATAGATTAAATCATAAATAATGTCAAAATTATTAAAATTCCTGCCAAAATCCATACATTTTAGAGGTCACCGACTGAGTATAAACACTTTTTTAAAAGAAACGCTTTAAGACTGGCTTTGAAAGTTCTGCTATACAAATTCTGTTTTAATAAAGTAGGCAATTATAAAATTTTATTACATTAAATTGAGAACAATGACTGAGCACTTTGAAGCGGTTAGTACAATATTGTTGATTGGAGGTTCCAGGACCAGAGTTACTCGTTCAAACGTTTCCACAGCATCCTCGTTCCACCTGGCCTGATATGAATTGTCTCTGTGTCCACAGGTTGGGCTCAGTTAGTGGACAAGACTTTAGCTCTCTGCAAAATGGTGGACAGAAGGATGTGGCAGTCCATGTCGCCGCTTCGACAATTTAGGAAAATGCCTGAAGAAGTGAGTATTACAATAGTATTACTTTTTTTTTTAAACGTTGCTCTGCACTAGAAATGTCTCCAGTATCGAGCGTGTATTCACTAATATCTAAACTTACATATAGCATAGCATAGTCGGCCTTATAATGTTCCCTCTGCTGGGACTCAGGCCTCCTCTCTAGGAGAGGGAATGGGCCGTAATCCACCACGCGGGCCCAGTGCGGGTTGGTGGATGTCCATACTTAGTACTTGGCCCCGACTTACGAGTTGTAGGTCGCGGGTTCAAACCCAGCCAGGCGCATTACTTTGTGTAATTTATTTCATCACCACTGCTCTCAAAACGGTGAAGGAAACATCGTGAGGAAACCGGCATGTCCTAGAACCAAAAATTCGAAGACATGTGACATTCACCAACCCGCACTGGGCCCGCGTGGTGGATTACGGCCCATTCCCTCTCCTAGAGAGGAGGCCTGAGTCCCAACAGTGGGAACATTATAAGGCCGACTATGCTATTTCTTATAACTAGTATGGGGCATCGTTCTTTTATAAAAAAATAAATCTCATCCATTTGACTTATTAAAACATTGATTTATTGTTATATCAGTATTTCTTCGTCCACAGGTAATAAAAAAACTAGAAAAAAAGAACTTCCCCTGGGAAAAACTATACGAGTTGGGGCCCAACGAGATTGGTGAGCTGGTGAGGGCTCCCAAGCTCGGCAAGATGATACACAAATACGTCCATCAGTTCCCTAAGCTGGAGTTGGCGACGCACATCCAGCCGATCACCAGGTCGACGTTGAGAGTCGAGCTGACCATCACTCCTGACTTCCATTGGGATGAGAAGGTAAAAAATTAAGTACTTGAATCAATTCTTAGGGTTCCGTACCTCAAAAGGAAAAAATCATGGCAAGTGTGACTCGGACTCGCGCACTGAGGGTTCCCTGTAAACTTACCTATGAAAACAGTTTGATTCCCGAATTGAATTACGAAGATTTTTTCGAATCGCAAAAGTTTTTTTCTTTGTGAAGTAACTACAAATTTAGTTTTCAGATTTTTTCCTATTCTTGTACTATGAGACCTTGCTTCATGCCAAATTTCAGGATTCTAGGTCAACGGGGAGTAACCCTATTAATGTCGAAATATTCATTTTTTGCGACATAAACGGCCGTATTTTTTTATATATTTCGACATTCTCAAGGGAATTAAAATTTATAGGGTACTTCCCGTTGACATAGAATCCTGAAATTTGGCATGAAGCAAGGACTTGTAGCACAGGTACAGGAATAAATCCGAAAACAGTAGATTTGTTGTTACGTCACAACAAAAAAAAACCTTTTGGCGATTTGGAAAAATCTTCGAGACTTAATTCGGGAATTGAACTGTTTATAGTAAGTTTTGTGCATAAACTAATAGCATAGCATAGTCGGCCTTATAGTGTTCTCACTGCTGGGACTCAGGCCTCCTCTCTAGGAGAGGGAATGGGCCGTAATCCACCACACGGGCCCAGTGCGGGTTGGTGGATGTCACATGTCTTCGAATTTTTGGTTCTAGGACATGCCGGTTTCCTCACGATGTTTTCCTTCACCGTTTTGAGAGCAGTGGTGATGAAATAAATTACACAAAGTAATAGTTCGCCTGGCTGGGTTTGAACCCGCGACCTACGACTCGTAAGTCGGAGCCGTTACCACTCGGCCACCACTGCTCTCCACTAAACAAAACTAATGCTGCATAAACTAATGCTGGACTGCAATCCCATCTGATGGTCGCCTTGAAGACACCTAAATTAATATGTCCTTCGTTTGCTACAAAAGAGTTAACCCACAATTTTCTTCCAGATCCACGGCCAATCGGAAGCGTTCTGGATCCTCGTTGAAGACGTGGACGGCGAGGTGGTCCTCCATCACGAGTACTTCCTCCTCAAGGAGAAGTACTGCAAAGACGAGCACCACGTCAAGCTCTTCGTGCCTGTCTTCGAGCCGCTGCCGCCACAGTATTTCCTTACCGTCGTCTCGGATAGGTAAGCCATTGACCTTATCTTATCTTATTGTTGGGCTGGCCGCGGGCACTTCGACCCTTCTGGATCTTTTGTGCTATGGCCCTCCTGTCTACTCGACCCCTAGCCCTCCGTGCACCTCAAAGACAAAATCAAAAGCATTTATTTTAAATAGACCATTTACAGGCACTTTTAAATAGTCAAATGTAGGTCAGTCCAAAAAGTGAAGCTAAATTGCACGTTCCAAAGCGTAGATCTCTATGGTGAAGAACGTGCAAGAAACTCCATGAACACTCTTTTAAATTACCTATATTGTGAGTTACATGTAATCTCGGTTACATATTTCTTGTTGCTTCTATTATGTGAGCACAATGTAGGTAAATAATAAAAAATAAACTAATTAAAAGATAGAAATTGAATTAAGCCATTGGCAGCTAAGAGATGACCAGTCTCAACTGACGGCACCCGTTCACGAGCATGACGCGTGCATCAGCCCCACTCAGCTCAACCATTTTGAAGGGAACCGATCGACCCAATAACACGTGCCACCATCAGCGAGACATTTGAGTGAGCATAACAAACTCTCAACTGCTATGGTCGTAATGTCAAAAAAATAAAATAAAAATGCTCCATGGTACTTCACATTCACAAATTTGAAAAAAAAGTGCTGCTACATTATACAATGCTATTATTTCAAAATACAAAAGGTAATAAATGATCACAAGCTTCATTAGACAAACCTCATGAGTCCCAGTATGGCCTTGATGGGGCTGAGCCTGTAGTCCTCTGGTCTTGGAAATGGTTGGCCCAGATACTCTAGTCTTTTGGAGCCTAGTGCTGCACAGTCGCACAGCAAGTGCAGCATATTCTCCTCTGCCTCTCCACAGATCCTGCAAGTCGGCTCGCTTGCTAGTCCCATGTTGTGGAGCTGTTTGTTGGTGGCATAGTGCCCCGTGAACACTCCTGTCATTGTTCGGAGCTGTGATCTGCTGTACCTCCATAGTTTTTGGTCGCTTAGCTCTTCAATCCCCTTAGGTGACAGAAGAGCTGAAGAGATGGAGTATTTGGTCGTGGATGTGCGACCCCGGCGGAATGAATGCTAGTGTTTGTCGAATATCTTTAATAATAATAATAATCTTTATTTAATCTTTAAACAAAATTGTTACATGTACAGTACGGCCGATGTAACTTGACGGCCCTGAACATAGGCTCTGCGAACTTTCGCGCATGTACACTCGTAAAAAAAACTGTTATTGACATTAATTTTTTTAAACCAAATTACGAATAAAAATTTACTAATACAGGGACCAAGTACAAATAAAATAAATATTAAAACACTTTGAGACAGAAAGCTACAAAAATAACTTATGAATTAAAGAAACAAACCTAACACTACACAAAAAACTTAACAATATAATAATAACAACCAACGAAAACTTTTGTCACCGCCTGTGCTCAAGACAGAGACAGCGACACGAAAATAACACCAATGCTAAAGTGCGAGTGAGACATATTACTGCGTACCGAACATTGCCGAATAATTACGAAGCTTTACGAAGTTACCGAAGAGAGATGTCCAATACGCGTGTCTGATGGTGTTGTTTAATCGATTTTTTTTCAAATCGATTTAAATTAAGTTGTAAAAATATACTTTTATTCAATTTTCTATGGAGGTATACTATTCTCAAACAATCGTTATTCTAATAGTTGTTTATAAATAACTGATATTTAACTAAATCATGTCTTTCAACCAAGAAAATAAAATTTTATTAGTTTTTTTTTTCATTAAAGTCGAAATCTCGTTTACTAACGACAACATTTACTATATTTGTAAATCTATTCCGTTCAATATCTCATAGAAACAAAAATTAATAAATTCCAAATCGATAAAAATCGTTTGCGATATTTAATTGAATAAAGGGTCGATTGTGTTTACATAGAGTCAATCTCATCGCCTAGACCTCCGCCCCGCGCACGTCGCCTCACGCCACCATTTTGTTCCTAAAAAACGTTCGTGCGCAGCCTTCTGCGCAAAGTTCGGGCTCGTCAAGATATAACGGCCGTACAGTAATTCTAGGTGTAAAGTAAATTTTCCTTAAGTCCTTAAAAATTGATAATTTAGTTATTCGTTGGGAATTAATATATCTATATTTTGTTTAAGATTTACTTGTGGCTATTATAGTACGGCCGTTATATTTTGGCGAGCCCGAACTTTGCGCAGAAGGCTGCGCACGAACGTTTTTTAGGAACAAAATGGTGGCGTGAGGCGACGTGCGCGGGGCGGAGGTCTAGGCTAGAGCACAGGCGGTGACAAAAGTTTTCGTTGGTTGTTATTATTATATTGTTAAGTTTTTTTGTGTATGTTAGGTTTGTTTCTTTAATTCATAAGTTATTTTTGTAGCTTTCTGTCTCAAAGTTTTTTAATATTTATTTTATTTGTACTTGGTCCCTGTATTAGTAAATTTTTATTCGTAATTTGGTTTAAAAAAAATAATGTCAATAACAGTTTTTTTTACGAGTGTACATGCGCGAAAGTTCGCAGAGCCTATGTTCAGGGCCGTCAAGTTACAACAGTCGTACTGTACAAGCTGTAAAGGGCCATATTGATCTATATTAAATGCACAATGTATTTAAGGTACTAAGGTTTCACCATCAACCATTGCATCACTGCTTACCATCAGGTGGGATCGCAATCAAGTACTAGTATGTCATTAAAAAAAAAATCTCTTCCAGATGGATAGCAGCAGAAACCCAGCTGCCGGTCTCATTCCGCCATCTCATACTCCCAGAGAAGAACCTGCCTCCTACTGAGCTGCTGGACTTGCAGCCGCTTCCCATATCAGCACTCAGGAACCCGAAGTATGAGGAGCTGTATAATGAGACCTTCCCGCAGTTTAATCCGGTTCAGACTCAGGTATGTTTGGTTTTTTTTGAGGTTTTTTAGGGTACCGACCGTCCGGTAACCGTCCGGACACGGCGCGTAGTGTTCCACGCGCGCCTGAAGGAGATGTCAGCAACTGTAGGGGCCTAGCAGGGTCGAAGCCTACTGGGGCCAAAGGTCTGATTCTGAAAGGAAGACTCGGCCCTGGTACGAAAAGCAACGTAGGAATAGGAGTGGGTTTTTAGTCAGTAAAAGTCTGACACTATCTCCCGCTCCGCCCAAGAGCGTGGATGTCATAAGATGAATTTCCCACCGAAAAAAAACTAGTGTACACAACCCAAAAAGCGGAGTCAATCAGAGGCCTAACTAACCACCAACCAGAGCTATGGGAAGTATATAGAGCTATATACTGAGTTCCAAGAAGTAAATAACACAGAAAAACCGTTATGAATAATCTGGCTTTCTATTGCTGATATTGGGTTGATGAAATCACGCCATTATTAATGGCCAATGGCGAGTTAACGGGGTGCGGGGGTCGGGAAGTGAGGTGCAGCCTGAGCTAGGAGAATTCGCTAAAAGAAAGTGGGAAAAGGGGAGTCTCCCGGCACTACTTGCGACCAGCTGAGAAAGTACTATAGTGGCACGTTTTGGCAAGACGACGTTCTTCGCAAACATTACAGACCGCCGTCCTTCCGTCCTCGCCGCCGAGGCCCGCCACGACAATCCCGTCAACGTCCTCCCCGTCCCTTGCTCGAGCCAGCCCGCGCTGCTGCGCCTTTAGTTTATAATAATAATATCTTTGTTCTATTCAGCCCGTCCCTTGCTGCCCCCCCCCAGCGACGCCCTTAGCCGAGGTCCGTACCCCACAGGGGGTGCCCTTAGCGTGTAGTCGCTTAGTTTTAAGTTAGTTAAGTAAGCCCTGGCTGGAAGCTTTGATTCTCGAATTAAGGCCGCCACAGGCAAGTCCGGTTAAGCAGCCGACAACCTCCTAGGTTGACCTGCGAGAGGCCACACAAAAAAAAAACTTTCTGCAGTTCGACGCGAAACGTGACCATGCACGTCAATCTGTCTCGGTACCTTAGACTCGTAAATCGGCCCTAGATTCCAGATTTCCTAAGTTCCTAGGTTATTTCAATCAATCAGTCATTTATTTTGTAAAACATAGGTGGGTTAACAGGTAGTACATAAAAGAAAAGTAAGTGCACTATGTTTTGCCAAAAGAATGGCGTACAAAATTAAGGCAAAAAGCCAAGCAAGTCAAATAAATTACAAATGAAAAAAAAAAATAACATTATAAAGAGAAATAAAATATGAGTATGTCAATTGTCATGCACCAAAATAAGTCAAATAGAATAACTACAAATATTAAAATTATATCATGGATTAAATTATTATAATTACAAATTATACATTTATTTATCTCAGCACCCTAAGGTTCTGGACCTTTGGAAGGCGTACGAGGAGCCGAAACCAACTCGCAGAGGCCCTTTTAGACGCTTTTAATGGAAAGTGGTACAAACCGGTGATTATCCCTGTACGCACTATGCTAGTGCATCCAAGGACAACCTCCGGTTGGTGGGAAAATATTGCGACATATGGAAAACTAAGATATAAGGTTATGGTTTTTGAAGTCTTAAGTGGACTGGTTACCAGGAACTATATTAAGACTATGGCCCCTGCTTAAACAATGTTATGAATATCCATCGACAAAAGGCAGGGGGTGACTTGCACACTCAATAAATGGGCTCCCATAAACGGTCGCTAGCACGAAGTGACGTAGCGACAAGAGGGCAACATATCCTGAGGTGCTTAAGGAGTGGAGAGGTGTACCACGGCTATCAGGACAATTCCGGAAGTACGGTCAAGATCCCTACCAGCACCTTACTGGATTATACATCCTTCTCCCGAGCACGTTATAATTACAAATTTTTATTATTACAAATTATTATTAACTATTTAGCACGTCGGATCTCCATACCCCTGTTTATCAGCAATAAACTCTGTAAAGAACTCCGTTTTACTGTTGTTATAAACGTTTATGTGTTACAATAAAACGGCCGAGGCCTTTCAACGTGACCATTGTGTTTTGTTGTTGTATATTTGCTTCCCTCTGTTTCCAACAGATTGGATTGCAATTTATTATTTCGTACACACTGCAATCTGTGACCCGTCATCATCATCATCATCATTTCAGCCGAAAGACGTCCACTGTTGGACATAGGCCTCCCCCAAATGTCGCCACAATGACCGGTCCTGTGCGTCTCGCATCCATCGAATTCTCGCGACCCTCACCAGGTCATCGGTCCACCTTGTGGGAGGCCTTCCAACGCTGCGTCTTCCGGTACGTGGTCGCCATTCCAGAACTTTTCGTCCCCATCGACCATCTGTTCTGCGAGCAATGTGCCCTGCCCACTGCCACTTAAGTTTGGCGATTCTTCGTGCTATGTCTGTAACCTTGGTTCTCCTGCGGATATCTTCATTTCTGACGCAATCATGCAAAGAAACTCCGAACATAGCCCTTTCCATTGCCCTTTGAGTGACTTTAAGCCTTCTGATGAGGCCCATTGTAAGCGACCACGTTTCGGAGCCATATGTCATCACTGGCAACACGTACTGGTCATAGACTTCCGTCTTGAGACACTGTGGTATATTGGATGAGAAGACACCGCGCAGCTTCCCGAACGCTGCCCAGCCGAGACCCGGGGGGCTATTGGCTAACTTTTTCAATAACAACTACCATTCATTACTTTTTCAATAATAACAACTAGCATTCGTTGCACACTAAACTTAGTTGTCAACTGACAATTTCATAAAATTGGTATTACGTATCACACAAGTGACTAACAAACTACGGTGGAAATGTGGTGAATTATAAAAATTTACGGTGCCTATTGTGACCACTCTAAAATTTTATCGATTATTATACAGCTTCAAAAGCTTACACAATCGCAATTTTAAAAGTATCGATACAATAACATCTGTCAAAACGTGTTACGGTGGCTATCAAAGGCACCAGTGGCTAATGACGTCACTGCAGTTGGTCACTGAAGATAGGCAATACGAAACTAGCTGTTTGACAGTTCAATGATGCACATTGTTAACAAGTGATCATCACTTGAACTGTCAACAGAGTTACGCAATAGCCCCGTCGGACGGAGGTATAATGAAAAAATAATTCAGAATAGTAATGCAATGCTAGGCGTCTTGTTTTGCGCCTGAAGTCTAAAGAGTAGTCTGTTAGGCATCAAAGTGGAACCAGCGTTCTAAAATATACCTAACCGGCTGCACTGCGCGCTCGGCACCTTCGCGAATCGTAGCGTTTACGGCCTTTGAAAATTCGGTGGTATTCTTACCCCCTTTATCATCATTTTCCTTAGGTCTTCAACGCAGTCTACAATTCAGATGACAATGTGTTCGTCGGCGCCCCCTCGGGGTCGGGCAAGTCCGTCATAGCCGAGCTGGCGCTGCTGCGCATGCTGAGCACCAACCAGGGAGGACGCGCCGTGTACTTGCTGCCCAAGGACGCGCTAGCTGATATCGTGTTCGCTGATTGCTACCACAAGTTTGGCACGAGGTTTAATTTGAAGGTAAGTTAAATTAACTGTGCAAAATGTGAGCCAACATGGTTTATCATAGGCCAGCATTTGCCATCATATGCTAACATGGGCCATTATATACCAACATGGGCCGTCTTGGATAACTCGCTCGGGCATAAGTTGTCCAAAATGTGGACCTGCATGGTCCATCATGGTCTCACATAGGCCACCGTGATCCAGCATGGGACAAGAATGTAATAGCCGAACCGGTGCTCCTACGGATGCGTTGTTAGTGTGTGAGTGAGTTAGTATTAAATATGTCTTCAAATTATAGGCGGAACAGTTATATCGTGCGTGCAAGCCGTAATTTCAATGACATATGCTAGGAATATGATCGGGATCCATTCACAATTAGTGTGAACTCAGGCCAGAAGGTGTTTAAGCCTCAAATTCTTTAAGTAGCATTAGGTTTAATAGAGTGTTTATTAGTTGTTTAAGTGCAAAACAAGGATTTATGCTGTACTTCATAACTAAAAAGCGAAGCTTTATTGTTTTTGTGCTCACACCATTTTTAATTTTTATTCTAATGTCTATACGTGAGGACCTGTAATTGGCTTTCTAGTGATTATGGTTTCCTTTTTTGTCTGGTTTTATTAGCTGTAAGTCCTCCATGTACTAAATAAATAAATAAATAAATATTTGTCTAAATATACGCGAACCAACATAAACCAGCATGGGCCATCATAGACCAGCATGTCCACGAGGGGCCATCGTAGTCTAGTGGACCATCATAATAGGTCAACATGTTCCAATGTCGTCCACCATGGGCCATCATGGTCCATTTTGGTCCATGATTGCCGAACTGGCGCTCCTACGAATGCTGAGCACCAACCAGGGAGAGCGTGCCGTGTACTTACTGCCTAAAGGCGCGCTAGCTGGTATTGTGTTGTGTGCGGATTGCTACCATAAGTTTGGCACGCGGTTTAATATGAAGGAGAGGAAAGGTGTCTAAAATGTGAATCGACATAATATAATAAGAATAATAATAATAAGAATGTTCCACAACTTTCACACAACGCCGTCTAGTCCCAAGCTAAGCAGAGCTTGTGTTATGAGTACTAGACAACTGATAAACATACTTATATACTTCTAAATACATACATATAATAGATAAATTACACCCAGACACAGAATAAATGATCATGCTCATCACACAAACATTTGTCCTGGATGGGAATCGAACCCACGACCTCCGGCATAGCAGTTAGGGCCACTAACCACTAGACCAACAGGCCAGTCAAAACATGGACCGTCATAGGCCTGCACGAACCGTCATAGGCCAGCTTGGGCCATCATAGGCTAGCACAGTCCAAGATCTGCCACCAGCGTCGTCCAGCATGGGTCATCATGGTCCAGCGTCCATGTTAATTGACGGCACTGCTGCGAAGCGTATCGCGGGTTCAACTCTCGCACAGAACAAATATCTGTTCGGCCTAGGCCTATAGATCACAGGCCTTTCTTGTCTCCATACACAAGAGTTTACATAGCTGTGAATCTACGATATAGGAGTAATTCTTAGTGTGGACGAATTTTTAATTATCTATAAAAGCCAATGTCGGAAAACGGCGTCTTTTTTTTTTTCGAGCGGCCTTCATCCAAACCTTGTTTTTTAAATACAAAATAAACTCAGTGTAACTCAGTTCGGACATAGTTTAGAGGTATACATGCCATAGTAAGTTTGGTTTATTACATTATTCTGTAATTAAAAAACAAGGTTTAATCGATGGCCGCCCGAAAAAAAAAAGATGCCACTTCCCATACTAAATCCGGCATTGTCCTTTCCAGGTAGTTCAGCTGACGGGCGAGACAGCCACCGACCACAAACTGTTGAACAAGGGACAGATCATCATCACCACCGCTGATAAATGGGACATACTGTCCAGGAGGTGAGTTCGTCAGCAATAATCCTAATTTTTATATGCCACAACGCCTTAGAGCTCATACGCACAGCGGCAAGTTGAATAATGTGTTGAATATTTTACCAATGACGAAAACACAAATAAAAACTTTGTAGGTCGAGTGTGTTTGTAGTCGAGTGGGGGACGAACTTTTCACTGTCACGACTGTCTATTAGTAAAACAGTATGCTGCACTTGAAATTAGTTTAGACACACAGCAGGGGTACACAGCTTTACAGTTTGAGCGAAAATTATATAAACGTGACCGTATGCGACAGCGGTGCGAGCTGGACTGCGGGCGGTAGCGGCGCGGGAGGCGCGCGGTCTCTAACCCCGTAAGCGGAGCGCGGACGCCCGAAAGTACTAGGTTATGGCGCGAGATTATTCACATTACTTATAAATACTTTATATACAACATATGAAACAAATAAACTCAATACACACAATTACACACTCACACTCCTCCCACTCACACACTCTCACACTCCCCCTTCTCACACACACGCACACACACCTCACTCTCATACTCACAATGACATACACAAAACCATACCATGTGTAACTAATTATTTTTAAATATTTTTTTTTTGTTTAAATTTATAGTTTTCTCTGTTAGTTTTATTTTATTTGATAAGATGGAAGAGACAGGTCTCCACGACACAGGGAATCCTAGTATGGAGTCCAGAGATCTGTTAAATTTTATGTAAATACCTTTTGGAACAATAAACATATAAATTTGTATGTTGCCAACGGTAGAGGTAACTGCAGGCGTCGACACGTCGGCGGCGGCGTGCTCTCCGTTCGGTACCCGACTTGGTTCTGTCCGGCTCGAGGCTTTTTTTAGGTGGTAAATCATTCAATGATTCCTCCCACCCTTCGGCGAAGCAGGAGGGCGTGTCAGACTTTTCTGACTAAATAATAATAATAATCATTTGTTTGTCATGAAATTACTCCCATATTAAAACACTACAATTTACACAAATACGCACATACATACACAATTATATAGATTATATTAAAATTCATTTCCTTTCCATATCAAAATAAAAATTAATAAAAATAAATTATTACACAGAAACAAAAAAAATGGAACCCTTATAGAATCACTTTGTTGTCCCTCCGTCCGTCTGTCTGTCAAGACCCTTTATCTCGGGAATGCGTGGAGGTATCGAGTTGAAATTAAAACCATATGTTTAGGTCTGCGGTCCCTTGAAGCTGTGAAAAAATCAAACTTCTAAGGGCGGATTTCACCAATAAAACTAATCGCGTTTTAACGTTTGGCTCGCATAATCGCGTTTAGCCGCTGTCACTAGTGTCACTTGTCTGTATTTTTCTTTTGTTGTATTTTTAGTTAACGAAAAAAAAAAGATACGGCCGTTTATGTCGCAGAAAACGTACATTTCGACACTTTCAAAAGAAACAAAATTCAGAGGGTACTTCTCGTTGATCCAGAATCCTGAAATTTGGCATAAAACAAGGTCTTATAACACAAGTGTAGGAATAAATCTGAAAACTGTAAGCTATTCTGAAAAATCTTTTGAGACTCCATTCCGGAATTGAACTAACATACACACAGGACAACACACACACAGGTAAGTTTGTACAGAACCCTCAGGGCGCGAGTCCGACTCGCACTTGCCCCGTTTTATACCTAACTGTCACGTGTTCAAGTGCGCGCACCACATGTTAGGTTCACAAGCACGGTGACAGTATACAAAAAGTCACGGTGACGTAAGTCACCAGTGCGCGCTGCTAGACTCTCTAACTGAACAATACATCGAGATATAAGTACTAAAGTACTAGAGAAGACACCGTAAATTCCTACTTTGTCTCGTTCAACTGCGGCCATCGCGCCGCACTTTGTCGAAGAAAACGCGTAAGTGCCGTGATTTACATGGCGCTTAAGACCTTTTTGCCAAGAATAAATACACTTCCGCAGCAAATCTAGCGCTGTGGTAAATTAGTTACGGTTTAGACGAATTGTTATTATTTTAGCGCTGCAGCGAACTAAAGATTCAAATTACGAAAATAGGACAATTCAGTTATTTGACGTAGCTTCTCTAGTACGTTAGTACTTATATCTCGATGGAACAATATGTATTTTTGCCACCAGATGGAAAGTGCGTAAGAGCGTGCAAAGCGTGTCGCTCTTCATTGTGGATGCTCTTCAACTGCTCGGCGGAGAAGAAGGGCCAGTTCTTGAAGTGGTCTGCTCCAGGATGAGATACATCTCTTCTCAGATCGGTAAGTTAATTTTAGGGATGATGGCGCTTCTTACAGATTAACAATGTGGATGAGTCATGATTTTTGTGGAGTATGCAGACTTATAGTGTCAAAAAAAAACAGTAAATACTGTGAAGAAATTATTTAAATCGGACCAAAAATGACGAAGATACAGCAATTTTAGTGTATTAGTTCCAGAAACGCGCCCGAGAATGAAGCAACTCGCTGTGACGTCATCTGTCATGTCTCCACCGGCGAATGAATACGATCAATCCGTTCATCGCACGGATCATGACAGATGACGTCATCGTAAACAGTCGAGCGCGCGTTTCCAAGTAGGTAGCCGTTCAGAAAAACTAATAAATCCACCATTTCTTGACGGATTTTAATAATTTAAAAAATTAAATGCTCAGTAAATTATTACACATACGATGTGCTTAGTAAAAATCGGATTTACTATTATGTGATTGATCATCCTTAGGCTACTTCAAACGTAAAAGAAGAACGTTAAAATAAATATTTGGTGACACTCACCAGGTTCACAGAACATAAATAAACTGGCCTGTTGATCTAGTTGTCAGTGGCCCTATACCGGAGGTCGTGGGTTCGATTCCCACTCAGGACAAATGTTTGTGTGATGAGCACGATCATTTGTTCTGTGTCTGGGTGTAATTTATCTATAATATGTATGTATTTAGAAATATATAAGTATGTTTATCAGTTGTCTAGTACCCATAACACAAGCTCTGCTTAGTTTGGGACTAGATGGCTTTGTATGAACGTTGTGGAATATTATTATTATAATATAAAATAAAAAGTGACAGTCATAAAAAAGCAATAACATTGTGTGCGCCTCACAGCTGTGCCAAAGCAAGTCGCGGCATGTCGGACAGAGTTCCGGCGGGATCTCATGGTAGAATGGCGACAGCGACTGTCGCAACCTAGTGCTGGGCACGCCACAATTATGGCGGTAAGTCCCCTCTTTGAGGAGTGGCTGGAAAGACGTCACGGCGTCCTTACCTTCCGCATGACGCAGTTCCTCACCGGACATGATAAGTTCGGGAGGTTCCTGCACCTGATTCATGCGGAAGAAACGCCTGGATGTCACCATTGTGTGGACCGCCCGGAGGAGACGGTAGAGGTGTGTCCCGCTTAGGCGAAGTACCGCCGTGTTTTCGAGAGGGCGATCGGCGGCAACGATCTCTCGCGCCGGGCCTTGGTACAGGCCATGGTCTAGCTAGAGCGAGGAGGAGTGGCAGGCGGTCGCCTCCTTCTGCGAAGCAGTAATGCTGGTGAAGGAGGCGGCCGCAAGCTTGAGAGAACGGCCCTCACGCCCCAGCCGCCACAATGCTATATCATATATTATAATTATTATGACTCCATGTTATGATACTGATGATGGAAACGGAAGGTGGCCATAGAAACTCTGTGGTTAAAAAATACAACCCCATCTAGTTTGGGCTCGTATGATTCGTCTTGACGAGTACTTTGGTGCTAAATGGTAACCAGTGTCCGATGATGGAACTGGAAGATGGTCATCGGAACTCGGTTTTAGAATGGTCTTGATAAGTATTAACCTTTTGAGTGCGTAATTAGAGACACAATAGTAAGACAATGGCGCGTGAACGCCGGCGTTAATGCGGGGATCAACAGCTTAATTATATAGGTATATACCGCGCTATAAACACACACACACACACACACAGGTTGGTTTGTTGTAGTTATGAGGTCAAAATTACTTTATTTAAAGCTTTTTGCCAATTATTCTACCCGGGCGGCCTGTGGGTTAACTATACGCGGAAGGCTCTAGATGCTCTGCGGATCTAATATAATAATGTCTTCAGGGTGCTGTTGGGGCTGCCTAGATACTGCAGTGCATCGGGCATGTTCGCTTTAGCGCTTGTGGATGATTTCCACGCTATAGTGAGAAAGAAATTGAGCAGTGGTGGCCGAGTGGTAACGGCCCCGACTTACGGAGTTGTAGGTCGCGGGTTCAAACCCAACCAGGCGCATTAATTTGTGTAATTTATTTCATTACCACTGCTCTCAAAACGGTGAAGGAAAACATCGTGAGGAAACCGGCATGTCCTAGAACCAAAAATTCGAAGACGTGTGACATCCACCAACCCGCACTGGGCCCGCGTGGTGGATTACGGCCCATTCCGTCTCCTAGAGAGGAGGCCTGAGTCCTAACAGTGGGAACATTATAAGGCCGACTATGCTATGCTATGCTAGTGAGAAAGAAGGCTGCCTCGTTGCTAAGCAGATCTAGGACTAGCTCCAATGGCATTCTTCGAACCTTAGCCGATAAGTATGATGCGCCAGTGATCAAGCACTGGTTGCAATTGTTAGTGCGGCAATAGGTTAAGTTTTTAACTAACCATTGGACTTATGTAGTCCTAAAAATAAAAATTATTGTTTTTATTATAGAAGCTTATATAATATATAATATAATATATATAATATTCGACAACTATCACACAACGCCGTCTAGTCCCAAGCTAAGGAGAGCTTGTGTTATGGGTACTGGACAACTGATAAACATACTTATATATTTCTAAATATATACATATTATAGATAAATCACACCCAGACACAGAACAAATGATCGTGCTCATCACACAAACATTTGTCCTGGGTGGGAATCGAACCCACGACTTCCAGCATAGCAGTCAGGGCCACTAACCACTAGACCAACAGGCCAGTCAAAATTGTTATTATTATGAAAGCTTGCTATATGAAGAAATGATTTTCATTGAAAACTTGTTTCTGTTTCCTTCTTCTTGTCTTTTAATATAATGTGTACATGAAATTGTTATATAAATAAAAATATATCCTGTATTTCCGGCCCACGCTGAAAACCAGCGCCGTGGACTCGTCGCATTTTGCGTGTGGACACGGCATTATACTGAGCGTACGGCTGTTTTGCTCGGACGTGGCGCATATATTTTATTTTTAATTATGTTTTCGTCATGGAAAATGTATGCAATATGTTAGTTTTAAGTTTGCGTCTTTTCCGGCAAATAAAAAGTTTTTCTTTCTTTCTTATATTTCTCTCGTACAGGTCGTCAAATCCGCATAGTAGCCCTCTCTCTGCCTCTCGCGGACGCTCGCGACGTGTCTCAGTGGCTCGGCTGCAACGCCAACTGCTCCTTCAACTTCCACCCCAGCGTGAGGCCACTGCCTCTGCAGCTGCACATACAGGTACTTGTAACTATTTTTATATGAAATATAAGAAAACTCGCATTATTTTGTAATATGAGTTCTACCGTGGAAGCTATGTGTCTCAAGCTGTATGCAATATTGATAATGTATATGGACTTAAAACTGCTAATGAATGGGATGTCTATTTTTGTTTCAATCACTTTCACGTGGGAAATTTTATCTCACGAATAACTTTTCTCCTCAGTGCGGCAACAAGACAAAATTTCCAAAACGAAAGCTATTAAACCAAGAGCACAAAGTTCTTTTGTTAGAAGAAAGTCGTAGGTATACGTCATTGATATTGCTTGCCCTTTGAAATGCATAGTTTCTACGTTGGAACTCTTAATATGAAAAAAAAAACAAAACGTTTTTTTATTAGCTTCAACTGCAATATTACAGAAAATACAAAACACATAGAATCCAATAAATACCTAAATTTGAAAAAAGAATAACGAGTACCTTTAATATAAAGTTTATTTGAACTTATAATTCCAAGTCAATCCAAAGAAGTTTTTTAAAAACACTTTTATACGTACATATGATGCCGGGAATATGTGATAGGGAATAGGTAATTCACACTGTGTTTTTAACTTTAAAATTATGTTTACTATAGTCTACTAACGCTAAAAAAATAGTAACTTATCAGTGCAACGGAAAAACACTGGTCTTCATCAACCTGACACGGGTGTACAAAACGCAAAAATCTTACGAAAATTGTAGGGCCGAAACTGCATTAAGCGGATGTCTGGGACGGACATCCGTCGCGTGACTTCGGACGGTTCCCGTCGCGGAAACCGGATTATTACCTACGCAGTATAGCTAGTTCAAATTTAACGGTGTGCATGTAGTCGTGTCGATGGAGAACTTAATATTTAGAGAACTTAATATTTATTACGTAGCGGCACGGGTGCGGGGCCCGCGCGGCGAGTCGCTTCGGAGCACTTTTGCATGGGACCGCGCAGGCGTTCGCTTTACGCAGTTTCATCCCTTAGTGCGGGCTACCTTTGAGCATATTCACCTTATCATCTGCAGGGTTTCAACATCTCCCACGCAGCCTCCCGTCTCGCGGCCATGACGAAACCTATCTACAACTCCGTGATCCGATACGCCGGCAACAAGCCGTGCGCCGTCTTCGTACCCTCGCGCCGTCACTCTCGACTGCTGGCTGCAGACCTGCTAGCCTTGGCAGCTGCTCACTCCTCACCCACCAGGTTCCTAAGGGCCAGGCCTGATATGCTGCAACCGTTCCTCAAGAGGGTGCATGATAAGGTAAGAAAAATTATCGGGTATTTTGCCTGTCTCCGGTCTTCTCGTCCAACTATAATTTAGGTGTCTTCAAGGCTAGAGTGAATGGGCTCTTAATAAACTAGTGCGTCTCACCATCAACGATTGCATCACTACTTACCATCAGGTGGGATTGCTGTCAAGCATTAGTTTATATCAATTCTTAGTTTTTGCTGTCAAGCATTAGTTTATATCAGTTTATATATATTCAAAAAAAAAAAACATTGTTTGTTAGTGTAGGCCAGCTTGCCCCCCATACTAAGATTTTTTGCTGCATTAAGAATCAAAGCATTTATTTCAAATAAACCATTTACAGGCACTTTTGAATTGTCAAGAAGTCGGTCAGTCAGAAAAAATATGCTAATTGTACCATTCCAAAGCGTAGATCTCTATGGAGAAGAATGTACAAGAAACTCTATGGACACTCTTTTTAGGGGTGTTTACACGCATATGCACATACACTCGGACTTCCAAAGCGTAGATCTCTATGGAGCAAGAAACTCTATGGATATTCTTTTTAGGGGTGTTTACATACATATATGCACATACACTAGAAATTTTAATAACTATCTGTTGGTCATAATATTTGTTTTTATGCAGGAGTTGGCGACACTCGTGTCGTTAACGTTCATGAGCTTTTGTCGGCCATCTTGGGCCATTGTTGGCCATCATTGGCCATTGTCGAGCCAGAGAGGCCAGGAGGGGCGGCCTTTGTCATTGAAAATATTAAACCGTTTCCATCTCTTTCAGATGTTAAAAGAAACATTAGCCGCTGGCGTGGCGTACCTACACGAGGGTGTGGAGCCAGGCGATCGACGTCTTGTGCAGCAGCTGGTGGAGTCGGGCGCCGTACAGCTGTGCGTCGTGGCCGCCGAGCTGGCCTGGGCACTAGCAGCGCACGTGCACACCGTCATCATCGCCGATACACACGTGTGAGTAGCTAAAACTAGTTGCTTTAAAGGTTTCTAAAGTTGGCCATTGTCGGCCATTATTAGCTAGCATGGGCCAATCAAGTCCTAGATGTAGTTTCAGCCATTATAGGCCAATTTTCTTCGCAGATTGAATGCTAAAATATATTTTCTCTTTCCACAGTTATAACGGTAAACTCCACGCCTACGAACAATATCCAATCACAACGGTTCTACAAATGGTGGGGCGCGCCTGCAGACCCTTGGAAGATGAGCACGCAGTCGCTGTTCTGATGTGTGTGGCGCATCACAAGACGTTCTTCACGAAGCTGCTGAACGACTGTCTACCCCTAGAGGTTGGTGTTACACGATTCTACGAAGGGCCATTATCGTCCATCATAAAATCTACAAGTCGTTCGTAATACGAGTTCCAACCCACCATCTACAGACCTTTTTGAGAGAGGACTTTTGGCCGAAAGGTGTCGTGTATCGACGTTTCCGAGGAAGGCTACGCGACACCACGCAGCGGAACACGACGCCGATGTTACGTGTATAATTATAGTTGTGATATTTTTAATATGTATTAGTTTATTTTGTTTATAAGATTGTATTATAATGTATTTTATCTATGGGCCTTAGTTGCCTGACAATAAAGAAATAATAATAATAATAATAAGCCAATGTCGACAATCATGTTCCATCGTTGGCCAGTATGTGCCGAAATTGGCCATCATGATTCATCGTTGGCCAGCATGGACCGTCGTAAGCCAGCATGAAAGAAAGAAAGAAAAACATTTTATTTGGCGGAACAAGGCGCAAATTTAGAACTAACAAATTATAAGTATATTATGTGAAAGAAATATGCGCCACATCCGCGCAAAACGGCCGAACGCTCAGCATAATGCCGTGACCACACGCAAAATGCGATGAGTCTACGGCGCTGGTTTTCAGCGTGGGCCGGTAACGGTATCGACATAAAGACGTCGGCACGTTATTGTGTACTAATAGATTTGAATAAAATAGATAATATAAATAAATTATGCATGGACCATTGTTTACCAGGTTTTTTTTTTGGCTTGTTTTAACGATGGGCTATTATTGATCATCGTTCATCGACTAACTACCACTAACTTCTCTTTCATTCTTTCTCAGAGCCACCTCGACCACAGACTACATGACCACATGAACGCGGAGATTGTTACAAAGACCATAGAGAATAAACAGGACGCCGTAGACTACCTTACGTGGACGTTCTTGTACCGACGACTGACACAGAACCCCAATTATTACAACTTGCAGGGAGTTACGCACAGGTAAATAAATTTTTAGGATTCCGTACCTCAAAAGGAAAAAAAAGTTTTTTTTGTAACATAACAACAAGTAAATTTGTTGTTTTCCTATACTTGTGTTATGAGACCTTGCTTTATGCAAAATTACAGGATTCTAGGTCAACGGGAAGTACCCTATGAATTTTTATTCTCTTGAGAGTGTCGAAATGTACGTTTTTTGCGACATAAACGGTCGTATCTTTTTTTTTTTTCGTTAACTTAGAAGTTTGATTTTTTCACAGCTTCAAGGGACCGCAGACTTGAGTATATGGGTATATGAGTATATATTTAATTTCAACTCGATACCTCCACGCATTTCCGAGATTAAGGGTCTTGACAGATAGACGGACGGACATTAAAGTGATCCTATAAGGGTTCCGTTTTATCCTTTTCAATGTAAAGTAATCATCAACAATGATAAATTGTAAAGTATAATATAATACGATATAGGATTTTGTCTATTTCAGTTCCCATGTGGATTTTCCTGTAGATGCTTACAACATTACTAATAAAATTATTCTCCTTTCACAGACATCTTTCAGATCACCTATCAGAGCTCGTAGAAACAACTCTCACAGATTTGGAACAGTCAAAATGCATAGCGATTGAAGATGACATGGACGTGCAGCCTCTCAACTTGGGCATGATCGCCTCTTACTACTACATCAACTATACTACTATAGGTAAGATAGAGACGAGAGGAGTGGTAACGGTCCCGACTTACGAGTTGTAGGTCGCGGGTTCAAACCCAGCCAGGCGCATTACTTTGTGTAATTTATTTCATCACCACTGCTCTCAAAACGGTGAAGGAAAACATCATGAGGAAACCGGCATGTCCTAGAACCAGAAATTCGAAGACATGTGACATCCACCAACCCGCACTGGGGCCGCGTGGTGGATTACGGCCCATTCCCTCTCCTAGAGAGGAGGCCTGAGTCCCAGCAGTGGGAACATTAAAAAAGGCTGATTATGCTTATGCTTATAATGATCGATCATTGATCTCGATCGGTCAATGGTCTCGTAATAGAGTTGTGGTAGAATGACAATATCGAGCTTATTAAAAGCAATGACAGCACAATGACGTTCTAATGGTAGGTCACTGATCAAAGGAACTGTCAAAATTTTTTTCAGATTACCGCATACGTCAGATATTAATTTGTCATTTTGTACGAGATTACCATTCTATGCCACTTCTTTCAATGGAATGCCAGTGGTTGACCATTGGAAAGTCATAATGACGCCATTATATTAGTAGCCTAGCTTCTGGTAAAATAGGTTTCTCCATCCAAACTTTGGACCCTCGTTTCATCCATTTAGTTGTTGAATTTTGAAAAATCCTCTCTTAGTGCTCGCCTACGTCATAAAAGGAAACCTTGTGCAAAATTTCACGCTCCTAGTCCCGGCTGTGCGTTGATATGTACTTCACGCCGGAACAGCTGCTCAAACTTTATCAAGCGCAAGTTCGATCGTGTATGGAATACTGCTCTCATCTTTGGGATGGGTCTGCCAAATACCAGCTTGATGCTCTGGAGTCGATTGAGAAGCGAGCCAAGAGGATCATCGGTGATGATGCACTTGTCGAATCAAAACTCCAAAGCCTTGAGCATCGACTCCGAGTTGCTGGCCTGTCGGTTTTCTATCGATTAAACTTCGGGGAGTGTGTGTTGGAATTGCACAATTTAATTCCACCAAGTCCGTTCCATCATCGGACCACTAGACGTACGGCGTTGCGCCATCGGTACATGGAGGACATCCCACCCATACGTACAAAGCGTTTTGGGAACACATTCATAATGCGTACAGCTAAGGAGTGGAATTCCCTGCCGGAGTCTGTGTTCCCTGATAGCTACAACCTAGGGGTCTTTAAGTCAAGAGTGAATAGGTTACTTCTAGGCAAGCGTGCTCCATCGTCGGCCACATCATCGCTTACCATCAGGTGAGATGGTGGTCAAACGCGAGCCTATCAATAATAAAAAATAAAATAAAAATATGTCAGTCAGTTTCTCCTTTTATTTATATAGATTACCAAACTTGTCAAAATCAACAATTATGTAATCAATGATAGACCATTCTGACACTATTGTAATAGCAGACTTGAGGCCCTGGTAGTATGGTCGATAGTTTTCTACTTTCAATTAGGTGGAGCCACTGGCAAAAGCTACTTATAAAGACTTAGACTGGCCTGTTCGTCTAGTGGTTAGTGGCCCTGACTGCTGTGCCGGAGGTCGTAGCTTCGATTCCCACCCAGGACAAATGTTTGTGTGATGAGCACGATCATTTGTTCTGTGTCTGGGTGTAATTTATCTATAACTAGCTGACCCGGCGAACTTCGTACCGCCTATCCTACTCTACCCAACTCTACCCTACTCTACCTTACTCTACCCTGCTCTACCCTACTCTACCCTAGTCAAAAAAAAAAAGTATCCTATGTCCGTCTCCTGGTTCTAAGCTACCTCCCCACCAACTTTCAGCCAAATCGGTTCAGCCGTTCTTGAGTTATAAATAGTGTAACTAACACGACTTTCTTTTATATATATAGATATGTATGTATTTAGAAATATATAAGTATGTTTATCAGTTGTCTAGTACTCATAACAGAAGCTCTGCTTAGTTTGGGACTAGACGGCGTTGTGTGCTAGTTGTGTGAATATTATATTGTATAACATTTAGTTACTTTAATACTAATTTTTGTTACAGAACTGTTCAGTCTTTCCCTGACGAACAAGACGAAAATCCGCGGCCTGCTGGAGATCATATCCTCGGCTGCGGAGTACTCCGAGCTCTGCATCAGACATCGCGAGGAGAACATCATCAAGGCGTTAGCTGCCAAGTGAGTTACAAGTTATCTTTTCCCCCCCACCTAACTTTTTTTTTTTTGTTGGAGGGATAATCATCTAATGACATCTGTCGCTCTTGGGCGTAGCGAGAGGGTGTGTCAGACTTTTACAGACTAAAAACCCACTCCTGTCCCTTCGTTGCCTTTCATACCAGGGCCGAGTGTTCTTTTCAGAAGCAAAGCTTTGGTTCCAGTAGGCTTCGACCCTGCTGGACCCCTACGGTCTGCTGACATCTCCTTGAGGCGCGTGTGGAACAGTACGCGCCGTTGACGACTTGGGCTCGGTCCGGACGGTTACCGGACGGTCGTGTAGTTTGTAAGCGGCTCGCGAACGGTGCATTCGCCAGATCTGGACGCCCCTTAGTAAATAACGATTATAAGTGACAGAAAATGATAGAGGCATAGGAATGGGCACGCCACAATTATGGCGGTAAGTCCCGTCTTTGAGGCGTGGTTGGAAAGACCTCACGGCGTCCTCACCTTCCGCATGACGCAGGTTCTCACCTTCCGGCGGCGGCGATCTCTCGCGCCGGGCACAAGTACAGGCCATGGTCCGGAGCGAGGAGTGGCAGGCGGGTGCCTCCTTCTGCGAAGCAGTAATGCTAGCAAAGGATTCGAATTTCCGGCCACCGTAGGCGAGGGCTTGCGGACGGCGGGCAATGGGTGGCCCGCCGTCCGACCGTCCGGTAACCATCCGGACCGAGCCCAAGTCGTCGACGGCGCGTATTGTTCCACGCGCGCCTCAGGGAGATATCAGCAAATTGTAGGGGCCCAGCAGGGTCGAAGCCTACTGGGGCCACGGGTAGTATGAAAACGAAACCTGGGGCCCTGGGACGAAGGCAACGAAGGAACAGGAGTGGGTTTTTAGTCAGTAAAAGTCTGACACTATCTCCCGATCCGCCCAAGAGCGTGATTTGTCATAAGATGATTTTCCTACCTATATAAAAAAAAAGAGGCATAGGGGAAAGTGTTCAGTAATGACAGATGTAGCTCATCCTAAAAGACATTCAGTAATGCCGTATTTTTTGTGTACTTGGATTTTTGTAGAATAAAAAGGATGAGACATTTTGTCAACTGCAATGATTTACTCCACCCGCGTTTTTACAAAAGACCCAAAGGACAGAGTGACCCGACACGAACACGGACATTGTTTTCGCGACCGGGTTGCACGCGAGGGCCTTTATGCGTTTTGTTATAGCGGCACGAATCTTGAGCGCTCGGCGAAAGAGCGGGGATCGCTTTGCGCATCGTACAATATCGGCAAGCTAATCACTGTACAAGGATTGCACTCCCCGCCCCCGCATCTCTTTTCATAGCACTAAAGAGACCCGATATTTCACTTCTGTGTGCTTCTGCGTAAGTATAACTATAGAAGTCAGCGCTCAAGATCCGTGCCGGTATCCATACACCGCTGTTTATTGAGCGGCTCGCGAGCTGTCGCGTCGCTTTGGTAGATCACGTTGTGGGTAGCGAACATCGTGTGTCGTGCGAGTCCTGCCCCCCTAGCCAAGTTGCAAACGATAAACGTGAACGCTTAGTAATCTCCAATAGATTTTCAACTTTATATCCAATAACATAAAGTTGAAAATCTATTAAAGACTACTGAGCGTTAGCGACCGGAACGAACGAAAACACTAATCTTCAATAGATTTTCAACTTTATATCCAATAACATAAAGTTGAAAATCTATTAAAGACTACTGAGAGTTTACGTTTATCGTTTGTGACTTGGCTAGGGGGGCTGAACTTGATGTCCAGTGAATCCGGTATTCAATTTCAACCTTTCTGCAGAGTGCCACACAAGCCGTCAGCGCCGTCGGGCGGCAGCGTGAAGTACAACGACCCGCACGTGAAGGCGCACGTGCTGCTGCAGGCGCACCTGTCGCGCATGCAGCTGCCGGCCGAGCTGCAGGCCGACACCGCGCTTGTTCTGGCCAGGGTATGGCTTGCATACATTTTAACCTGATGTTTCGACGATTTCATACAAAAATCTAGTCGACTATCATGGGCGATTGTCGACCTACATGGGCCACTGTAAGCCAAAAAGGGCCATTGTCGGCCATTGAACATGAACGTGAGGACTATGTTGATTGTTTTTTTTTTTTTGTTTTCAGTAATTTTAATGTATGTCTGGCAATTTGAGTATTTTCTACGGCCTACCCAAATGTCCTTTCCTTGGTATTGTTCGTCAAGTCGTTGAGCTCCTTAGTAGTCCTGAGTTGAGCTTTACGAATACTGACAAATGCTTGCACTGACTGGACAGGTCCACTCAAATCTGTATGGTGCTTTCTTCAAAAGACCATTTCAGACAAATCTGCATGGTTCTCATGTGATTTGACCATTACATATTTACTGTATGGACTTTAAAAGAGACTTTGACCCTGAGTTTGTTCCGGTGTTTCTTCTCAGGGTAGTCAGCTAGGAAACACCGGCCTCATCTAGTTTTAAAAATAACGAAAAAAAAAAATTGACGTGTAAAAAACCTATTTACAAAATAAATATCATTTATCATTTATTATAATAATAATAATAATCGTCAATTTATTTCAAGCAACATGTACCCATATCATAAATACCTTATAGACTAACATACATAACTAATTATAATAAATCATTTTGTTAGTAAACATGATTTAAAACTATGATAATAACACTTCACTTCGCACTATTATGTGCCTTTGTCGACTATCATTGTTCACTGTAGACCAAAATTGGCGATTGTCGATCATCTTGGGCCATTGTCGATCATCAAGGGCCACTGTCGACCATCATGAGCCATTGTTGACTACCATTGATCATTATAGGCCAGCATTGACCATTGTCGACCATTAATGGCCAGTACAGGCCATTGTTGGCTTACCAACGAATGTTTTCAAAAACATGTTTCCCCCAGGCGATCCGTCTCATCTGCGCGTGCGTGGACGTGGTCTCCAGCAGCGGCTGGCTGTCTCCAGCTGTGGCCGCCATGGAGCTCGCACAGATGGTCACACAAGCCATGTGGGCCAAGGACTCATACCTGAGACAGCTGCCGCACTTTACTGCAGAACTGGTGCAGCGCTGCTCCGAGAAGGTGAGAAAATTATGCAAACTGTATTTCTAGAGTAAGCCAATGGCAGCCTTCATGGGTCATTATTGGCCAACATGTGCCGATACCGAGTGTGGACCAGTCTCGGCTATCATGTGCCATTATCTGCCATTGTGGGTGATTGTCGACCACGATGAACTATTGTTGGCCAGTATAGGCCATTCTGTGCAAGCAATATTAAATCGGCAAAATCCATTATTTTCATCGGTACTGGCGTGGATGTGGTCTCCAGCATGGAGTTGGTTCTCCTTGTTATAGTCGCGGTGGAGTACGCAGCATCGGCCACTATTGGCTAGGCCAGCATGGGCCATTGTCGACCAGCATAAAAACGTCAGTGTACCCAGAATGCCTAATCGTAAATCCAAATAAACCAAACTAATATAATTTTGCACCACCAGGGCGTGGAGACAGTGTTCGACGTGATGGAGCTGGAGGACAACGCTCGCGCCAAGCTGCTGCAGCTGTCGCCCACGGAGATGGCCGACGTGGCGCGCTTCTGCAACAGATACCCCAACGTCGAACTCACTTATGAGGTCAGTTTGTCTTTAACCAGCTTTTGTCCGCAGCTTCTCCCGCTTGCATAGACAATATAGCCTATGTCACTCAGGAATAAGCAGCTTATTATAGGTGAAAAAATTTTAGCAATCGGACCAGTACTTTCAGAGATTACCTCCTATAAACAAAAAACTGGGCTAGTGCGAGTCGGACTCGCGCACTGAGGGTTCCGTACAAACTTAAAAGGTAAATTGCGGTTTACGATTTATGACGTATTAAAAAAAACTACTTACTAGATCTCGTTCAAACCAATTTTCGGTGGAAGTTTGCATGGTAATGTACATCATATATTTTTTTTAGTTTTATCATTCTCTTATTTTAGAAGTTACAGGGGACACACACACACACACATTTTACCACTTTGGAAGTGTCTCTCGCGCAAACTATTCAGTTTAGAAAAAAAAAAATGATATTAGAAACCTCAATATCAATTTTGAAGACCTATCCATAGATACTCCACACGTATGGGTTTGATGAAAAAAAATTTTTGCGTTTCAGTTCTAAGTATGGGGAACCCCCAAAATTTATTGTTTTTTTTTTTATATTTTTGTGTGAAAATCTTAATGCGGTTCACAGAATACATCTACTTACCAAGTTTCAACAGTATAGTTCTTATAGTTTCGGAAAAAAGTGGCTGTGACGGACGGACAGACAGACAGACATGACGAATCCACAACGGTTCCGTTTTTTGTCATTTGGCTAAGGAACCCTAAAAAACAAACTTTACCTCTTTATAATATTGGCATAGATAAATAGCATAGCATAGTCGGCCTTATAATGTTCCCACTAATAATAATAATTAATTTTCTCATTTGGATTTTATTTATTGGATTTTTATTGTATTTTTTGTAATTATTATTTATTAATTTTAAGCTAATAATTATTTTATATAGCATAGCATAGTCGTCCTTATAATGTTCCCACTGTTGGGACTCAGGCCTCCTCTCTAGGAGAGGGAATGGGCCGTAATCCACCACGCGAGCCCAGTGCGGGTTGGTGGATGTCACATGTCTTCGAATTTTTGGTTCTAGGACATGCCGGTTTCCTCACGATGTTTTCCTTCACCGTTTTGAGAGCAGTGGTGATGAAATAAATTACACAAAGTAATGCGCCTGGCTGGGTTTGAACCCACGATCTACAACTCGTAAGTCGGGGCCGTTACCACTCGGCCACCACTGCTCTTTGAATTCTATAGATAAATAATAATTTGATATTTCCTCAGGTTAAGAACGAGCGTCACCTCCGCGCCGGCAAGCCGATCGTGGTGGAAGTGTCGCTGGAGCGAGAGGACGACATCGTCGGGCCGGTCATCGCGCCGTTCTTCCCTCAGGTGAGAAGCACACGGGATATATAGGGTGACTGGCAATTAGTGTACGATACTTAAACACGTGATCGTGCTCATGATAACAAACAATTTTTATTATGGGAGCAAAGGCGAAATCGCGAAAAAAATATCAGCTGTTCAGTACATTAGGCAAACATAAATGTACTGAACAGCTGATTTTTTTTTTCGCGATTTCAGGTTTGTTCCCATAATAAAAGTTGTTGGTTATCATGAGCACAATCACGTGTTTAAGTATCGTACACTAATTACCAGTCACCCTGTATAGATATATATACGGGATATATACCCTATACTCCATCTGTTTAGGTAATTAACTAAAGGTAAACAATCTTGAATGTCTTTTATCTAAAAGTTGTCTGTAATTTTTATCTAAAAATGTTTACAATTTGTTATTTACCTATACCGATGTTTGGTAAATAACTAAATTTAAATAATCTTTGTATGTCTTGTATACGATTTTTTTTAATAAAAAGAATCAAGATTGTTTACGTTTAGTTAACTATCTAAACAGATGAAGTATCCATCTACACGAGGGGGGGGGGGATTTGAGATGGGGCAATGTACCACCCAGAATGGAGAAGTATGATTTACCATCCAAAAAAGGAGAGCGTGTGTTTTTATTCGGCAAAAAATTCCGATTTTTTTTTTTCGTGCGACAGTATTTAGAAGGTGACGAAGAAGTTGGGGTGTACGGCGACTAATGGGTGGCTCGCTGACCGTCCGTCCGGTAACCGTCCGGACCGAGCCCAAGTCGTCGACGGCGCGTACTGTTCCACGCGCGCCTCAAGGAGATGTCAGCAACTGTAGGGGCCCAGCAGGGTCGAAGCCTACTGGGGCCATGGGTAGTGTGAAAGCGAAACCCGGGGCCCTGGGACGAAGGCAATGAAGGAACAGGAGTGTGTTTTTAGTCAGTAAAAGTCTGACACTATCTCCCGCACCACCCAAGAGCGGGGGATGTTATTAGATGATTGTCCCACCGAAAAAAAACCCCCGGACCAGATTTCTTAGACAATTAACCAATCATTTTATCTTTTTTATTATTTCAGAAACGCGAAGAAGGCTGGTGGGTGGTCATAGGTGATCCCAAGAGCAATACTCTGCTCTCCATCAAGAGGGTGTCACTCGCTCGCAGTGCGAAGGTAAGATACCACTACAAGACACTAGTCGTTTTAAATGCATAGTCGATGTATTTCCTCGCAAAAGCCCCCCTAGCCAAGTTGCCAAGTTGCAAACGATAAACGTGAATGCTTAGTAATCTCCAATAGATTTTCAACTTTATACCTAAGAGCATAAAGTTGAAAATCAATTAAAGACTACTGAGCGTTAGCGACCGGAACGAACGAAAACACTATGTAATCTTCAATAGATTTTCAACTTTATATCCAATAACATAAAGTTGAAAATCTATTAAAGACTACTGAGAGTTTACGTTTATCGTTTGTGACTTGGCTAGGGGGGCAGACGCGATAATAGCCTGCTGTCAGGAGCCAGCCATGGCAGCACTTATGCGCAAAAGTGTCTACTGCATGGCTCCGGTCACTTATAATAAGATGCCTAAGAGTTGGAAAAAGCTTCCTTATTTAAAAAAAAACTCCGAAGCTTTTTAGTGGTGAAATCTTATTACAACTTAAGTGAGTACCTAAATAATAAAGATTTTTTTAGTTAGTTTATATATTTTAAGTTAGTTTAAATTTTTTCTTTGTATTTACTTGTTCTGCGAGCAATGTGCCCTGCCCATTGCCACTTTATTTGGCGATTCTTCGTGCTATGTCGGCAACCTTGGCTCTCCTGCGGATATCCTCATTCCTGATTCGATCACGCAAGGAAACTCCGAGCATAGCCCTCTTCAGATGGCCGTTGGGGCCGAAAGGTACTGGAATGGTGACCACGTACCGGAAGACGTAGCGTTGGAAGGCCTCCTACAAGGTGGACCGATGACTTGGTGACGGTTGCGGGAGTCCGATGGATGCGAGACGCACAGGACCGTTCGTTGTGGCGATGCTTGGGGGAGGCCTATGTCCAACAGTGGACGTCTTTCGGCTGAAATGATGATGATGATGATGATTTACTTGTTTGTATATCATTGTGTATTATTTTAAAATTGTACGTAGTTATAGTATGTCTTTTGCATGCCTACATAGTAAAATATGGCTGAACTTGCTACCTATATTTTTTGTCATCTTTTACTGTTACCCATATTTGCAAAATAAAATTATCTTTATCTTTACAAACGATGCCTTTCAAATATGAATAGAAAAGTCAATGACCTCGATCTGTCAAATGTCGATTAAAAAGTACGGTTTTCAAAGAAAACGTATTTGCGTATTAATAACGGTTTTTTTTTTACTTTGTTTCAAGTCAAAGTCAAGTCAGAAGCATTTATTTCAAATCGACCATTTACAGGCACTTTTGAATAGTCCAAAAAAAAGGTGAACCAAAATTGCACATTCCAAAGCGTAGATCTCTATGGAGAAAAACCGGCAAGAAACTCCATGGTTACGCTTTTAAAAAGTGGTTGATTACAATATTTTCATATTACACTATTAATAGATATTATGTAAGAACAGTGTAGACCAGTCAATATTGTACCTAAAAGCACAATAAAAATAATCATATTAAAAAAAAAAGTGAGTCGTAATAGGAAGTAATCTAAGAATTCGTGGAGTCTACAGTGTTCTCACATTCACATTATAAAAAAAAGAGGCTAGGTATACCCATTGAAAGAAAGAAAAACTGTTTATTCGCGCGAAATGACGCAATCTTAAAACTAACAAACAAACATGATCAATTGATAGGGAAGACATTTGTCACATCCGCGCAAAACGGCCTAACGCTCAGCATAAAGCTGCGGCCTCACGCATTATGCGATGAGCTCACAGCGCTGGTTTTCAGCGTAGGCCGGTGGCGGTGTCGACATAAAGACGCCCGAACGATGCAGTGTACAACAAGATTTGGATAGAAAAAGGAAATAAAAATACATATGAATTATAAATTAAAAAGAAAAGAAAATTAAACTAAAAAATAAATAAAAGAGGCAACACCACGATGCGCCCGAGCAACTCGTTTTCATTGCTCGCCGCTAGCACCAAACCACTCCTTTTGCTTCTAATAATAAAGTCTAATCTATTCTTCCCTTTCCGCAGGTTCGTCTCGACTTCGTATGCGGCAGTTCTGGTCGCCACACTTACACGCTATACTTCATGTCTGATGCCTACCTGGGAGCCGACCAGGAGTACAAGTTCACAGCTGAAGTCGCTGAAGCCGCTTCTGACTCCAGCGACTCGGAATAGACTTCGACTTTCAAGACTTTCGACAAGATTTTGGGCATTAAGCGTTTAACAGCCTACGTCGAATATATCCGACGAACTATCTCGCGCCAGGGTCGCACATCCACGACCTAATACTCCATCTCGTCAGCTCTTCTGTCACCTATGGGGATTGGAGAGCTAAACGAGATGGAGTACCCAGTCGCAAACACACGACCCTGGCGAATAGGACATGAAAACATTCGTCGGATAAATCCGACGCGGTCAGTTAAAGGGTTAAAAAGGGAGTAAGATTATAAGACGTTGTTAAGGAAAATAAATGATTAATTGTAATCTAATGTTTTACTTTTAATTCCTATTAAAAAGTACTGTATTTTTAACCAACTTCAAAAAGGAGGAAGTTATATGTTTGGCTGTAAGTTTTTAGGGTTCCGTACCTCAAAAGGAAAAAACGGAAGTCATAGAGGATCACTTTGTTGTCCGTCCGTCTGTCTGTCTGTCTCGAGGAGAAGGTATCGAGTTGAAATGAAAACTATGTACTCAAGTCTGCGGTCCCTTGAAGCTGTAAAAAAATCAAACTTTTAAGTTAATGAGAAAAAAAGATACGGTCGTTTATGTCGCAAAAAACGTATATTTTGACACTCTAGGGAATCAAAATTCATAGGGTATTTCCCGTTGACATAGAATACTGAAATTTGGCATGAAGCAAGATTCAAAAGCATTTATTTCAAATAAACCATTTACAGGCACTTTTGAAATGTCAAGAAGTCAGTCAGTCAGAAAAAATGATGCTAATTGCACATTCCAAAGCGTAGATCTCTATGGAGAAGAATGTGCAAGAAACTCCATGGACACTCTTTTCAATCATGTTTTGCAATTACAAATATCTCTGTTACATGTTTCTTGTCGCTATCATGTGAGAACAATGTCAATAATGTAAAAATAATAACTAAATATAGATATTAAAATAGCAACTGGCAGCTAAGAGATGACCAGTCTCAACTGACAGCGCCCGTTCACGAACATGACGCCAATATTAGCACCACTCAGCTCAAACATTTTGAAGGGAACCGAATGATCCAACACACGCGCCACCATCAGTGAGACATTTGAGTGAGCACGACAAACTCTCAACTGCCATGCTCATTTATGTCAAACAAATCCAATAGTAACCTAAAAACCATATCAAAATGCTTCTACATTATACAATACTAAATACAATAATAATTAACTACAATAATACTTTACAAATTTAACAAATTAAAAAAAAAAAAACATTAAAGAATAGTAATAATAGTTTCAAAACTAATCAATTTGTACCCCCGGTGGTAGTGGAGCTGGACCAGCATTGAGCCAAGCATTTTTATCTTGAATATAATCCTCCAACTTATAATAAGCTTGCCTGCATAGTGTGCGTTTAATACAAGATTTAAATTTTGTTTCATTGAGTTCTAATATTTGTGGAGGTATTTTATTATAACATTTCAAACAGTACCCCATGAAAGAAGACGCCACTTTAGCCAGTCTGAAACCTGGTTGAACTAATTGGTCCCTATTTCTTGTAACATAATTATGTCTATCGCCTCTTTTGCTAAAAAGATGAAGATTTTTTCTAACGTACATGATGTTTTCATAGATATATTGACAAGGCACCGTCATGATGTTAATATCCTTAAACAGTTCCCTTAGAGAATCGCAGCGGCGAAGATTGTAAATAGCTCTGATAGCTCTTTTCTGTAGAATAAAAATTGAGTCGATGTCTGCAGCCCGTCCCCATAGTAAGATACCGTATGACATGATACTATGAAAATAACTAAAATAGACTAGTCTAGCGGTATCAACATCCGTAAATTGGCGGATTTTTCTAACAGCATATGCAGCTGAGCTAAGCCGTCCTGCAAGAGATGTTAAATGAGGACCCCATTGTAGCCTTGAGTCAAGCGTTATCCCCAGGAAAACAGTTTTGTCGACAAATTCTAGTTTTTCATCGTTTAGTATTACGTCACAATCACTACTTTTGACATTCGGTAAGGAAAATCTTATGCATTTAGTTTTTTTCCCGTTTAAAACTAGATTATTAGCAGTGAACCAGTTTTGGACCTGCAGTAGTGCGTTGTTTTCGTCGTCAAGACTTCCTTCTATTTATCTTAAAAATCAAAGAAGTGTCGTCGGCAAACAACACCATATTAAGTTTATTTTGCAACAAATAGGGTAACATAACACAAGTATAGGAAAAAATCTGTACTTAACTGTTAATTTGTGATTACGTCACAAAACAAAACTTTTCGATTAAAAAATCTTCGTAACTCAATTCGGAAATCGAACTGTTTTCATAGGTACGTTTGTACGGAACCCTCAGTGCGCAAGTCCGACTCGCACTTGCTCAGTTTTTTTTAATGTATGTTCACCGTTTTCTCGGTCAATTGGGGGCCGATTACGAAAACTTTTTATTGAAAGAATACTCCGAGTTGGTCCCGAAATATAAGAAATATAAGTAGAATAGAAGAAATATTGTTATGATCTGATGATGAACTTCTAAAATATGGAACGGAACTGGTCATAGGATCACAGCAGAACTGTCATAACAAGTAAAATTTCTACGTGTAGTCTATGACTGACTGAAAGAAGAAAGGGAGGGGAACATCAAACTGATCTGATGATAAAGCCGGGAGGTAAGCACCGGGATTCTGTAATAAATCAATGTATCCTAGCTGTGTTTCAGATTATTAGAATTGTCATGAGATGCACTCTGGCTTTAAGGTACCATCAGACTAATCTGATGATGGAGCCGAAAGGTGGAAGGTATTTAAGTTTGGCTGAGGGGTACCACCATTTTTTTTTTCCACGAGCAACCAAATCGACACAGTGTATAAGTGCGCATTTGCAGATGTATTCTTCAAAATTTACTGAACTGTTTTTAAAAACAAACGATATACCGTTGGAAAGCCTAAAACTTCAGCTTTAAATTTATATTATTATTAGATTCAGCACTTTTTAGGGTTCCGTACCTTAAAAGGAAACAACGGAACCCTTATAGGATCAGTTTGTTGTCCATCTGTCTGTCTGTCAAGAACCTTTATCTCGGGAACGCGTGGAGATATCGAGTTGAAATTAAAAAATATATTATTAAAATAGCTTAGGTACAATGTGTAAGTTTAGGCCGGCTTTTAGAAAACTTCGTGGGTGCTCATGCTCATTTGATGACTCGAAAAAGGGGCGAAGTGTAAGAAGAGAAATGCACAGTGATCGACCGACAAATAAATAAATGTCCTACTTACGTTCCGCAGTATGAACAACGAAGGTACCACAAACACCCAGACCCAACACAAAAATCTGTTTCATCAACAATCATTTGTGTTGGTGCGGGAATCGAACCCGCGACCTTGCGTCTCAACCGGCGCTATAAACCACTGCGCTAAACGGGTCGTCAGGTAATGAAAAAACGACCATCCCTAACGGGCTTTTTTTTTTTTTTTCGGTGGGAAAATCATCTTATGACATCCCCCGCTCTTGGGCGAGGCGGGAGATAGTGTCAGACTTTTACTGACTAAAAACCCACTCCTGTTCCTTCGTTGCCTTCGTCCCAGGGCCCCGGGTTTCGTTTTCACACTACCCATGGCCCCAGTAGGCTACATCCCTAACGGGCTGCGGTTTTTATTTGATATAAACCAGTGCTTGACTGCGATCTCTAAATAGACATCATTAGGTGATGATGCCTATTCTCAGGGGTGCTCGGCACCCGCTGTTTATTTCTCATGGGTGCTTGAGCCCCCGAGGAGCACCCACGAAGTCGGCGCCCCTGGTACACATTGTAACATTGTACAAAGAAGTCCGCGAGAGTCCCGGACTTCGGCAAACATGCTCGAGGCGATGCAGTATCTCACTGCAGTATGTTATGTTATGTCAATAAATTAAAATTTAGTTGATACCTAATGACCAAACAGGAAAATAATGTAAATGACTGCACTAACTAGTTTTGGAATCGGTTGACTAATATCGAAGCTTTATTATTACTATTTAATATTTAGTAATAATATATATTTCAGTACAATAACACTGTCTTTAGTGCTAACACGTTAGCTAATAAAATTGTCCCATCTTCTTTAACAACATGTGTTATAAGTTTTCTTGTAGTGTTTTATTATTAATTATGGTTAGTGTTGGAAGTGTGCAGTGTTCATTCGACAAATTAGAAGGTTTGTAATATTAGATTAAATAGATGTAGCCACCTCGTGGCTGCACATGAGACAGCACTATAAAACTTCAATGAAGTTATTACGTAAACTTTTCCTTAAATATGACAACTGAAATACATCTATTGGAGTCTATATCTCATACACAAACTAAAACTATTACTTTAATTGCCGAAATTATTCTAAAAACATAAAAATTGACTCGCTGTGCTCGAGTCGACCCTTTCAGTGACAGTGACAGGCCTTTGTTTGGCTAACTTTTTAAAGTTCACCAAGCAAAAATCCGACCACGTCGAATGAGACAGAGCATGTTATGTTTATATCTCAATTTTCTTACTAATTTCGTATATAGGGTGACTGGTAATTAGTGACCGATACTTAAACACGTGATTGTACTCATGATTACAAACAACTTTCCCAAGGAAACTTTTTTTATATTCTTCTTTTTTTAGCTCTAGCCTAGAGCTTAATAGGTTTGAAAAAAATATATGGTCTATGGAATTACGCGGCCGCTAGAGCCCTAAAAGGTGCTCAAAGTTAGCTCGCAAAATTCAATTTTTCTCAAGTTTCTTGCATTTTGCAGGACAATGTCAAGTTGTATGTTGAAAATATAATGTATGTATGCCAACAGACGCCTTAATCAAGCTGAAGGGGTGTTTATAATAGCTGATTCTAACGCTATGTACTTGATTTTCTTTAGACATACTTAAGCTATAAAATCATACTGTGCAGAGTAGCTAATAGACGAAGAAGAAGGAAATTGTTTGTCTTGGTATGGTCATGTGAAGAGGAGGGATGAAAAGCATATTACTAAAAGAGTTCTGAGTAAATATAGGTACATGTAGATGGATGGAGAGGGATACGGAGGCCAAAGAAAAGATGAATGTGTGTGTGAGGAGTGTTAAGAAAGAAAAGGGAGACAAAATGAGATTTACATCTAGTCGAGCATGATTTTTTCAAAGATTTTACTCAATGTTGGAAGCACAGATATAGGTCTTTAATTAGAGAGTTCACTGAGTTCACTCTTAGAACCGGATTTGAAAATAATGAACTATTTCACAATTTTTTTCACTTTAATATGGTATCTAATGGCTGCTAATTTTAAGGGGATGTTATTATATGCGTTTACATTAATATAGGTTTTATTCATAACTTTTACCTGCCTATATAGGCACTAATATTAACAGGACAAATGTATATAAGTACTATTTCGTTGACGTTGTTGAAACTTTCTATTGATCCTGAGTCATGCTGTGCGTCGGTGAGTCGGTGAGATTTATTGACGTCAGACAACGTCACTTCGAGATGCAGCACAACAAAGAATGTGAAAATGTCCGGACCGAGCCCAAGTTGTCGATGGCGCGTAGTGTTCCACGCGTGCCTCAAGGAGATGTCAGCAAAACCGTAGGGGCCCAGCAGGGTCGAAGCCTACTGAAGCCTTGGGTGATGCGAAAGAGAACCCCGGGGCCCTGGAACGAAGGCAAAGAAGGAACAGGAGTGGGTTTTTAGTCAGTAAAAGTCTGACACTATCTCACGCTCCGCCCAAGAGCGGAGGATGTCTTTGGATGATTTTCCCACCGAAAAAAAAAAACGTAAATAATTATTTACTGGAGCGACATCTATGGCGTCACATAAGAACTAATCCTGCATCGCGCAATTAAAGTTCTCCGCGCGATTTGAACATATAGAACAGTCCGAAATCATCTATCAGGCAGTTGCCCACCAGACAACACCCGTCTGTCCGGAGGATCCTACCTTTTCAACGGACGTTTGCGGGACTTTACTGTCTGTTGCGCCTACCTCCAAATTTACATTAACACGTGTGAGTAGTAGATAATGATATAAAGTCGAGAACTGAGGGATTTAATGCAATTTTATAGAAAATCAGAAATTTGTTTTCTTATGATAACGTAATCTCGTAAAATCACCATTTCTAACCCCTACATCATCAACCCACCCCCCCCTCATATCGTCAAAAAATAGACCTCCCCACCCTCATTTCAAACTTTCCTAACACTTGAATAAACCCCTTTAAGCACGACTCTCACTCGATGAGTCCAAGGAGTATCGTGTTGCCAGTTGCTGGCAACACGATAGATACTCATGTCAAATATGGGTATTCAACCGCTTGGAGGCGGCTCGCTGGGAAAAGTCTACGGAGATGATGATGATGATCTTTGTATCTCCAGGAGAACCGTGCGAGTCAGAAGGAGTAGCGGGGAAGTGCGTGCACATATACAAGTGCTTATCAGCATTCCTAGACGTGAAGAAAAGAAAACATCCAAAGGTAATAAATACCACGCACTTTCATTTATAAACTGTTTATTGAAAAGCCAATGCAATTTTTTTCCGCCAGAAATGAAACCTAGGTTATTTATGTTAGAGAACAATACGAGGAATCAATAGTAAAAAGAACCAGGTCTTTACACCGTAACCGAACGAAGATACCTATAGAAGCACTGCTTGTACTTTTTTGTCAGGCGTTACCTATTTTCAGGTCATCGGTCCACCTTGTAGGGGCCTTCCAAATCTGCGTCTTCCAGTACGTGGTCGCTACTTCAGAACCTTTCGGCCCCAACGGCCATCCGTTCTACGAGCAATGTGCCCATTGCCACTTAAGTTTGGCGATTCTTCGTGCTATATCGGCAACCTTGGTTCCGTAATTTGGTAACCGTCGAATCCGACTCGGCTGGGCAGCGTTCGGGAAGCTGCGCGGTATCTTCTCGTCCAATATACCACAGTGTCTCAAGACGAAAGTCTATGACCAGTGCGTGTTGCCAGTGATGACATATGGCTCCGAAACGTGGTCGCTCACAATGGGCCTCATCAGAAGGCTTGGAGTTTAAAGCAAATAAATTAGACGGCCCTTAAATAAAATAAGTACTTTATTTTTTCAGATATGCTCATTTCAAGGACGAGAGCCAATTGTTTGCTGTCCCGATTGCAAAACAGTCAATGATACAAGGTACAACTGTAGCTACTACTGTCTTAAACATAGTATATAGCAGGCATGTTATAATATACACCCCCATTTTTTAAAATCATTTCAAAAATTTCGAATCAAAAGTAAAAAAAAACGAAATACCAAAATTGTCCACGAAAATTTGTCATAATTGGTAAATTCATAATTGAATCAATTATTCATAACAAATGCTACTAGAAAATACTACGCGCAGTGTTTTTCCATTGTTTTTCATTCATAATCACACCAAATCCCATTACAATATATCCATAAATTGTGTGTCAAAGTCAAAGTCAAAGCCATTTATTTGCATTAAATGCGGTACAAGAGATGGTAACTTATAATTTATTAGCGCAAAGACACATTTTGCCATGAGTTGGCATGCAAATATTAAAATATGTTTTGTGGTGCTACTAAGCAAAACTACAAAATTTATCACAAAATTTCCTTTCATCAAAATATTAAACCTCCTGAACTCAGGACAACAATTTTTTTTTTTTTAAGATATTGTTACTTACAGAAACAAAATAAAACAAACTAAACTTTACACAAATTAATAATTGGAATTATTTTAAACTACCTAATATTAAGTTTTATAAACTAACCACAAATTTAAATAACAGATTTTAAAATATAATACATAAGTAACATAACAATTTAAATTAGATACAATTTGGCATAATTATGTATAAATAGGTAACAAGATAAAAATGCAGTGGGTCCTGCAACAGCAAAAACCGAACCAAAACGATCTACAACACATTTTTGTAATGATAGGATTGACAAGAACCTTTTTTGAAAAATTCGGTCAAAGAATAAAAACTTTGTGAGATGAGCCATTTTTTCAGTACTTTGCAAAATTGTCCGTAAGGAAGGTCAGTTATAAAGTTTGGTATCGAGTTATAAATAAGTGGAGCCATGTACACACAACTACGTCTAAATAATTCAGTTTTTGGAACTGGCAATTGCAAATGATAGTGCGTAACTTTTCGTTTTTTATTATTGTTTTTTGCTTCAAATATTGAGGAATTAGTTTTAACAAATTTAGCTATTTCATATATATAAATACAAGGAACTGTGAGAAGGTTATGTGAATTATACACTGGTCTGCAAGAATCAGTCCATTCCATGTCAAAAATTGCACGAATGCATTTTTTTTGTGCTAGTAGGACTCTAGAAACTTCGGAGGAGTTTCCCCAAACAATAATACCATATCGGATGACAGAGCAAACATAGGCGTGATATACCATTAACGCGGTCGGTCGGGATGTCTCGTTTTTAACCTTTTTTAAAGCGAAAACAAATCTATTTATTTTCATACATACTCCATCAATATGCTCCCTCCACGTGAAATGCTCATCAAGAGTTATACCTAGAAATTTTGTTTTATGTATCTGTTCCACTATTTGATCCCTATGTGCTACTTTAAGATGAATGTGTTTACTCTTTTGTGTTTTAAAATTTAGTATTTTAGTTTTTTCTACGTTAACTTTCAAGGCGTTTTTATCTAACCATGTAATTATTTTATTCAAACTAGCATTTATATTAGACTCGTGTGATTCTTTATTTTTACCATCTAAGATAATTGTTGTGTCATCTGCAAATAAAACACAATCTTGATCTATCGTTTGCGGAAGATCATTAACGTATACAAGGAATAATGGTGGTCCCAATATGCTTCCCTGTGGAACTCCATAGAAATTTTGACGGGGCTGGGAGTTAAAGTTGATGAGACTGTTCACTTTGTCATCAAATTTCGTAATTCTCGTGATCTGAGTTCTATTCGTTAAATATGATTTGAACCATTCCAGTGCTGGGCCCCTAATGCCACTTTTATATAATTTATCGAGAAGTATGGAATGATTTACGAAGTCGAACGCTTTACTAAGATCTAAAAATAGAGCTGAGGTTACATTTTTAGAGTTGATGTTATTCATTATGGATTTTACTAAGTTATAGGCTGCTAGTGAAGTGGATTTTTTTTTTCTAAAACCGAATTGTTCTTTGGCAAGTATATTATACAGAGTGGATACGACAATACGACAATAAATGAAAACACGCATAATACTAGTTCATAGGAATAATTCTACACTATCAAAAAAACCCCAAAATCAAAATAGAAAAAAAAAAATTTTCAAACAAACTAAATGGCTTAAAACTGAATAAAAAATAGAACACCATTTATGAATATTGGTTCACTAACCTGTGGTAAGAGCGGCAACAACGCAGTCGTGTAGCGACTTGATCTTTTGGCTAATGTTTAGTAAAAACAATTACACTAAATCACAGACTATTCACCAAACAATCAGGCACATCTCATCCGCTGGTTATTTTTTAATTAAATTATTAATCACTATCTGGATCACTGTTCAATCACTTAGCGGTACCTACGTGACCTACGTCACTAAATATTTCGTTTTTCGATATGGCCGCCATTAATTCTAATGCACAAACTGCAACGTCGCAGAAGATTATTTCTGACGTTTGACAAGAGGTCCCCATTCGCAGCCATGTGTTTTAATTTATTAAAAGATAAGATTATCCTGTCTTTTAAATCATCCACAGATTCAACAGCTGTTGCGTACACGTCATTTTTGATGTGACCCCACAAGAAAAAATCCAATGGCGTAAGGTCAGGGGACCTGGCGGGCCATCGCGTTGGTCCATAACGGCCAATCCACTGCTGTCCGAACATTTCAGACAAACGTTCTCTTGCACTCACCACTGAATGAGCTGGTGCTCCGTCTAACTGGTACCACATCTGCCTGTAAACATCTAGCGAAAGCTCTTCCGTGTACTCGGAAACGGGTCCGTTGAGGAGTTCCAAAAACTTTACGGCATTTAAATTTCCTTCAATAAAAACCGGACCAATTATGGTGTTTCTGTGAATGGCAGCCCAAACATTGACAGCAAATCTGTACTGGTGCGAAGTCTCCCGTCCTAGACGCGGATTCACCCGGCTCCAGTAACGAAGATTCTGTCTGTTCCATAAACCATTCCTAGTAAAAGTACTTTCATCAGTCCACATCACATTGTACAGAAAATCAGGATTCTCGATATGTTTTGTTTCTATCCAGCGACAGAAGTGTACCCTTACTGGCTTGTCTCTAGGTAACAACGCATGTAATTTTTTGTACTTATACGGCTTCCGTTTGTCGCGTTTTAAAATTTTTAAAATAGTTTTATGGTTAACACGAAAATGTCGACCTGCCCTACGCAAACTAGACGTTGGGTTGCGTTCAAAATAATTTAAAATTCGTTCCTCAAGGGTCACTCTTACACGTGGAGGAGCACTATCCACATGCGGGATTAAGGATCGATTTTCACGTATCCTCTGGACAGCTTGAACAATCGTGCGCCCGTTGGTCGGACAAACTCGAGTGTTCCCATACCTCTCTCGGTATGTCCGTATAGCCAAAGCAGCATTTCTGTCACACTCCCCGTAAATTAAAACCATGTCGGTGTATTCCGAAGCTGTGTAGGAGTAACGAGGCATGATTATTACCTACAAACAAAACACGAAAACACAATAAAAACTAAGCGTCTAATCTCGCACAATTCACTTAACACTTAACTTGATACCTATTAAAATGTTACGTGTCCTGTCACTAAAATAATAAAGCGTCCAATTTCGCACTTATGTTAAATAACTAACAAATCACAAACACAAACACACGAACGCGGGCGCCGGGTACTTCAAAGGAGGCGCGGCGAGGCGGGCAAAGAAAGTACGTCCTGCGGTAGGTTGTGCGCTTGCGAAGCGATGACGCGTGGATCGTCACAGGATTGTAGCGACACACTGACCTAAATTTGTAGTTTCAAGTTTCGACAAAAAATGAAGTACAAAGCAAATTACATTTATCTCTTTCGCACTTACTAAATTTTCTATTAAGTAATACAGTGCATAGTTCAACTTCCGCATGCGTTATTTTCTTATCTAACTCTAAGGATACTCTTTATGACTCTTATTGGCCTGGTTTAAAGTATAATTTGCAGTAAATCAAATTTAAAAACTAATTTGGCGAAAGTTTTTAAATGGCGAGTTGGCAACGTGTCTTTAATGTTTTGATGTTTTACCGATGCGGGGGTCGTTAACCTGTTAGTGCTTCCTTAAAATCAGATACATCATGTCGCAAATGTTGAAGATGAAAAATAATTTCCAGTGACTAAACTACTTGATATATTCAATTTTTTTTTTGTATGTATATTGGGAACGTCTTAAGGTATGCGAAGTTTAATTTAATGTCGTATAGTCATCTCCACTCTGTATTTGTCTAAAAAAGAGTGCACTCTTTTGTACATGACTCTTTCAAAGACCTTGGATATAATTGGAATAAGAGCAATGGGTCGGTAGTTATTCTTGTCGGACTTAGAGCCTTTTTTATGCAGTGGTTTTATTACAGATATTTTGAGTTTATCCGGGAAGCAACCTTGTTCTAGGGATAGATTTATAATATATGAAAGAGGTTCTACTATGAATGGGGATATTCGTTTCAATAGATCTGTAGAAATGTCATCATAACCGGTGGATTTTGTGTTATTTAATGTCTTTAATATGCTAAAAATTTCCACAGCATTTGTTGGATTTAGGAATATGCTATTGTCATTGCTTTTAAAATCTTGTTTATACGTATTATTCTGTAAAGTTGCTCTATTTTCAACAATATCAATAAAAAAATTATTAAATAAATTTGCTATATCTGATCCTGATGTAGCGATAACGCCATTATCTAATATACTAGTAATATATTCGTGAGAGCGTTCATTACCAGTACACCGTTTAACAATATCCCAAGAAGCTTTACCCTTATTCTTGGAATAAGCAATGTGCTTAAGATTACATAAGGATTTCATATTATAAATACATTTCTTAAATATTTTGGAGTACACCTTAAATCTAGTTTTGTTTTCGTTCGTTTTATTTAAATAATATTTATATCTTAATGATCGTTTAGTACTACTACTGATTTTAATTCCTTTTGTTATCCATTTTAATGTACTACTTTTGTACTGTTTTTTAACTTGAATGAGAGGGAAGCATAGTTTATAAAATAATGTTATAGTTTCGTGAAATAAATCAAAAGCATTGTTCGTGTCCGAAATGTTGTAAACATCAATTTGGGATATAAACAAACGCTAATAACTTTGCTGTTTATGAATATTATTTATTGAGACTTTACTTAAATAATAACAAGACTTTTTCTAATAAGCCCTTTAAGTATATTTGTACTAATTAAAAAATAGTGTTGTATAGGAGTTATATTACACCGCGGATAAAAAAAAAACCGGAACCGGAACCGGAGACGGTACGAATGGGTTCCGTACCGTCCCGTTCGTAGTAAAAAACGGCAAAAAAAAAACACGTTTGTTGTATGGGATCCCCACTTAAATATTTATTTTATTTTGTTTTTAATATTTGTTGTAATAGCGGCAACAGAAATATATCATTTGTGAAAATTTCAAATGTGTAGTTATCACGGTTCATGAGATACAGCCTAGTGACAGACAGACGGACAGCGGAGTCATTGCAATAGGGTTCCGTTTTGACCCTTTGGGTACGGAACCCTAAAAATATTTGACTTTTATTTCTAGTTTATAATCAGCCTTTTTTAATGTTCCCACTGCTGGGACTCAGGCCTCCTCTCTAGGAGAGCGAATGGGCCGTAATCCACCACGCGGGCCCAGTGCGGGTTGGTGAATGTCAGATATCTTCGAATTTTTGGTTCTAGGACATGCCGGTTTCGTCACGATGTTTTCCTTCACCGTTTTGAGAGCAGTGGTGATGAAATAAATTCCACAAAGTAATGCACCTACAACTCGTAAGTCGGGGCCGTTACCACTCGGCCACCGTATGTAACTCTCCGTGAAACCTTAAACTATCCGAAACTCTTAGGGCGGAATTCACCAATTAAACTAATCGCGTTTTAACGTTTGGCTCGCATAATCGCGTTTAGCCGCTGTCACTAGTGTCACTTGTCTGTATTTTTCTTTTGTTGTATTTTTACAAGTGACACTAGTGTCACTTGTCTGTATTTTTCTTTTGTTGTATTTTTACAAGTGACACTAGTGACAGCGGCTAAACGCGATTATGCGAGCCAAACGTTAAAACTCGATTAGTTTAATTGGTGAATTCCGCCCTAATATCGGTTTCGTTTAGGTACGGATACTTTTTTATTCCCTATTCAATCACTTAATTTTCCTAGACAAGTTCATCATTATCATAATTTAAGCCGAAAGACATCTACAGCCGTACATAGGCCTCCCCCAAATCTTCATTAGTGTTATTTTTAGGGTTCCGTACCTCAAAAGGAAAAAACCGAACCCTTATAGGATCACTTTGTTGTCCGTCCGTCTGTCTGTCTGTCTGTCAAGACCCTTTATCTCGGGAACGTGTGGAGGTATCGAGTTGAAATTAAAGCCATGTAATCATATCTGCAATCCCTTGAAGCTGTGAAAAAATCAAACTCCTGAGTTAACGAAAAAAAAAAGATACGTCAGTTTATGTCGCAAAAAACGAATATACGACATTCTCAAGGAAATCAAAATTCATAGGGTACTTCCCGTTGACCTAGAATCCTGAAATTTGGCATCAAGCAAAGTCACATAGCACAGATATAGGAATAAATCTGAAAACAGTAAATTTGTTGTTACTTAAGTCACAAAAAAAAATACTGTTTTGCAATTCGAGACTCCATTCGGGAATTGTAGTTTGTACGGAACCCTCGGTGCGCGAGTCCGACTCGCACTTGCTCAGTTTTTTTTTAAATTATGAACAACTATTCCCATTGCGCCTACCACAGGCAAAACTGTGGAGAAGCTTGTGTGAAACTGTGAATATACGAGTATATTGATGTATAATGGGCTAAGGCCCGTTAGGGTTGGAATTTAATTATTATCTAGACATTTATATTAATTTGGAAGTTTTTATTTATTTAGAAATTATTATTATGCAATTGTTAATTATGAACAGATATCGGAATTAGGTATAGTTATTCATGTCTGCCTTGAAATGTTGATATTAATATGGATCACCCCGGGATTTTAAATGAAAAATCCCGTGTAGCAATCCAGTTTTACAAATAAATAATAATAAAAACCTCAGAGATAGATAAGACAAATAAAACAAAGATAATTAACATACAATTTTTATTAGTATTTTTCATTGAAAAAGATCTCTCTACGTCAACTGAGGTAAGGTTAACAAATTTATACACTTCCTCCTCCTCGTCATTAATGCAGGAAGAAATTTTTTCTGCTATATTTCAGATAGTGTCATAAAAAAAAAATTATGCTCTCAAAAATTTATCTCAGGATTTGAGGCATATCCACTTTATTCTTTCGCTGTATGAATTTAGTATAAGTACTTTAATAACTCTACCTAATTCCGACCTCTGATTATGAATCATTATGAATTCATGAATTGTAATATTTGTTATTTTATGCATGCATTTAATCTTATGAAATGTTTTAAGTCATTATCTATGGAAATAAAGAGGCATTAACGAATTATGCTAACATTTAATATGTGTTTGCTAACTCTCAGTTGATTTTTGAAACTTAATTGTTTTTTTTTTTTCAGGAAAGCAATCATAGGCAAAGATGGAAAAGTATTCTTTAAGAATAGTCAAAAGGCGGAAAATAGTAAGTTTTGATAATTCATTACCTATTGTAGCGAAAAAATAAACACTCTTTTCACTACACTAATACACTATAATAATTTATTAACATATAGTTATTTATACACACATTAAAACTAACAATCACCATATACACCCCTAGCTTTTAATTAGTATAAAAAAATGGGGCTCTATTCGTACCTGTTACTGATCATATTTTTGTAGTCAAAAATAAAAAAAACGAAATCCCAAAAATGCCCACGAAAATTGGTCATAATTGGTAAATTCATAATAGAATCAATCATTCATAACAATTGCTACTAGAAAATACTACGCGCAGTGTTTTAAGCTATTGCATAGCTTCTATCGAGGGCCTTGAGCGTGGGGACCGAATCCAGAAATTCCGTAACGAAAAAAACCTCACGCTCCCCACTCCGACGGGCACGGAGGTGTGGCTTGAAGGCCGACAGAGACCGAACACCTGTGTGGCGCATTGGTACAGCGTTCTATCTATGTTATCATCGTGCCTCGAGTTCAAATCTCGGTCAAACAAAATAGTATTTTTGTATTATAATATAATAGATTATAGTAATGTTCTATGATAACAACTGAACATACTTGTAGCAATTTATGAAGTAAACAAGAAAGAAAAAAAATTGTTTTCTTATCGGTCACCACGCTCAAAAAGTGTAACTTGAATTAATATCAAAGAAAAAGAAATACTGCATAAATAAAATAAATAAATAATTATAATTGCATAAGTTGATACAAAATGCTATGCAATAGCTTTACCGCGGCAGTCCCCGAGTGCCACACTTATTTTTTTCTATTTTAATCGTCATTTATTCATTCATAATCAAAAGCCCGTACAATATTTCTATAAATTGAGTGACATTTTGGGATATAAACAAACGCTAATATTAATCTCTTCCGCTTCGCTTCGCTCATCGCCGCACCGCAGCCACGTGCAGTTGGTCACTTGTGGAACTTGTGTTGGAACTTATTTGCAATAGCAGACCCATCAGCCGTGCTATTCTGTAAATGGTAAATCATTTCGAAACTCATTTCACAAATCATCTCGAATGTCACACTCAGCGAATTGTATTTCAGAATACCAAATCCTATAGACAAATTTGTAGATAAATGTCAAAATACTCAACCGTTTTAGTTCCTCTCACTTTGATCATCACTCGGTGGCGCCAGTGGCGAATTCACTCCATTTCAGAATACGAAACTTTAATTTCACCATGATTTCACTGCGGATTCAAAAGTGATTTCGCATATAAACTTTTCAGAATAGCAAGGCAGACTCCCCTTCCACACTAATTGGAGTTCCACTTTTCGGATTGAGCTTCTTGACTTCTTTCCAAAATCTTACAAAATTTTTGGACGATTCATGTCGGGTCAGAATATCCATTTTAATTGTGTCTTTTTTGTAAAATAAAAAACCATTACAAAAAAAAAAGAAAATACAACCGACTTCAAAGTTAAAAAAACACTGAAAAGTGCAAAACAACTTTAATTTCGGAAGTCAGTGTTTCTATAATAATAATAATCTGTGGCCCGGCTGTCAAAATGACTGACAACAAATTTTTTCTCGCCGAATTTTTTCCTTAAATTTAATTAAATAATAGACCGAATAAAATGTTAAACCACCGAAAAACCATCCGAAAAAAATAAAAAAATCAAACCACATCACCATATAACAACAAATACCACCGAACAAAAATGTAAATACACAACGTCTTGGCGATGAAATTATTATGAAATGCTGACGAGAAGCCGGGCACGAGAACAAGAAACACACCCAACATCTTCGGGTTCGTCGCTCAGCTCCGCCTCGCAGCCGCCGGGACCAGCGCCAGCCGTGAGTCCAGTGATTCCGGCAGCTGCAGTTGCGTCGAGTTCGAGCGACGAATATTTCTCGCCGCCGACGACACCACCACCTGCGCGTCGACGGGGAAGAGGCCGACCTCCGGCCAGCTTGAGACCTCGAGGCCCTCCGGCCTCTGATAAGGTTCCCGCTGCCGGTGGAAGTGTGCAGCGCATGCGATGGACACAATCCATTAATGAAAATGTCATGCGCTCATACTTTGGGGCTACAGAGGGGGGAAGTAACTTGACTGCGTACCGTGGTCGGATGCTCTCTCTGTTTCAGGTGCTTGAGCCAACTGTCAACGTTTCGGCCCAACGTCTATCGGATCAGGTGCGGGTCATCCAGCGTAACCGTATGTTGGATGACGCCGTACTTGACAGACTTCGCTTGGAATCACAGAGAAGCCGTGCCTCATCTGCTACACCACCGGCCGCGGTGCAACTTCAACCCAGTGCCTTACCGCGACCCGACCACGTTGGTGACGCCGATGATGACGCGGCTATATCTGTGAGTACCCAATGCAATGAACGATTGAGGAGCGCTTTGGAGGACGCATTTCGAGAGTATCGCTCCACACCGCCAGGGCTTAGACCTCGTCTACCGCGTTTGCCCATGCATAAAAGAAATAGGGCGCTGGTGTGTGCTCTAGATTCGCAGCTATCAAATTGTTTTGATAGCAGCAAAGACCTCGCTGATACCCACTCGATCTTGTACTGTGCGGCTGCAGCGGCATGTCGTGTAGCTCACGTTAAGTTCCCTAACTGTGACAGAGCTACACGACCAGCTGTACCAGCTTGACAACGCAGGATAGAGCGCCGTATCGGCGAGGCTAGAGCACTCATCGGCAAGCTTATCTGCTTCAGGGAGGGCAACACTCGCCCTAGGGTGATGCGCTTTGTGAGGCGGGCATTCTTGGGGACTGATATTAGCCCTCAAAATTATCTGCCCTGCGTCACAGAGCGTATCGACTTCCTGAAGCAGAAGGTTTATGCATGGGCGAGCCGTATTCGACGGTACAAGCGGCGAGTGGAGCGGTACACTCAGAATCGCACATTCCAAAGCAATGAAAGGTGGGTTTACAGGACTTGGGAGCGACCGGACCAAGATGTGACTGATACGCGCCTACCGGATGATGACGCCATGTGTTCATTCTGGCGCAGAATCTGGTCGGTACCTGTCAGTCACATCGAGGGTGATTGGATTCGAGAGGTCGAACGCACGTGCGATCTTTTACCAGAAATGGGGCAATTACCATCAGCCCCCAAGATGTAGCTCGTGCAGTCCGCCCGCTGCCTAACTGGAAATCTCCAGGGCCGGACGGACTGCACAATTTCTGGATAAAATGGTTTCAAGGGTCGCACGCTCGCTTGGCATCTCAGTTCCAGTCTGCCTTAGAGTCAGGATCGCTACCCGAGTTTTTGACGACTGGAATAACCCACCTGCTCCATAAATCAGGTAGTACTGCGGATCCCAAAAATTATAGACCGATCACGTGTTTACCGACGGTCTATAAAGTTCTTACATCCATACTGAGAGCTAAAATTAATACTCACATTGAAACAAATTCTATCATGTCTGCCTCTCAGAATAGATGTAGGAACGGGTCCCGCGGTACTAAGGAGCTGCTCCTCATAGATATGGCCATTAGCCAACAGGTTCGACGTTCCCGAAAGGATCTGTCGACATGTTGGATAGATTATAAGAAGGCCTATGACTCTGTTCCTCATACATGGCTCATGAGGGTGCTGGAACTTTATAAAGTTGATACAACTCTGCGCACCTTCCTGATGTCATGTATGAGGCAGTGGAGAACAGTCCTTCACTATCCGGTATGTCGACAGATTCGGGAGAACAGCGAGCCGATAAGGATTGAGCGTGGCATATTCCAGGGCGACAGTCTGAGTCCACTGTGGTTTTGTCTAGCCTTGAACCCTCTTAGCACACTACTGGAGGGGTCGGGCTTAGGCTACCGGTTGAAAAGAGGTGGTCAGGTTATATCTCACCTTCTTTACATGGATGATCTGAAACTCTTTGCCCCCAACAACTTGCACCTGATGGAGTTACTGAAGGTAACTGAAACCTTCAGTAACGCCATCAGGATGGAATTTGGTGTGAATAAATGTGCAGTTATGCATGTAAAGCGAGGGGAGATTATGGAATCCGTGGGAACTCAGCTCTCGGATTCCATATACCTTACATCCCTCTGCTCAACTGAAACTTACAAGTATTTGGGTATGTCGGAAGCGTTAGGCATCAATGCTGCTGACGTGAAACAATCGTTGAAGGAGCGCTTCTTTGGCCGCCTGAATAGGGTACTAAAAAGTCTCTTATCAGGTGGGAATAAGGTGCGCGCCTTCAACGGTTGGGTCATGCCGGTTTTGATGTATTCTTTCGGCATACTCAAATGGACTCAGACAGAACTTGAGGCTCTGGATAGGAGGGTCCGCACACTGCTTACCACAAATCGAATGCATTACCCACGGTCATCGGTGATGAGACTGTATATCCCGCGGAAATGTGGGGGTCGTGGCTTTTTAAATGCTAAGACCCTACACAACCGCGAGGTATGCAGTCTCAGGGAATATTTCCTAGAAACCGACGTGGGTATGCACCGAGATGTGGTAGCGGTGGACAAGGTCCTCACTCCGCTCTCCTTGGCTAACGGGAACTGGCGCAAACCTATAATACTGGATACTAATGACCGCAGGGAAGTATGGCAGAGTAAGGAGCTTCACGGGCGCTTTTACCGGGCTCTACATGGACCCGATGTAGACCTATTAGCGTCTGTATCCTGGCTGCGCTTTGGTGACCTCTTCGGGGAAACCGAAGGTTTTGTCTGTGCGATAATGGACGAAGTTGTGATGACGAACAACTACCGGAAATATATTGTGAAGGACGGTACGGCTGACATATGTCGGGCATGCCACCGGCCCGGGGAATCAATCCGACACATTATTTCTGGGTGTTCTCACCTAACCAACGGAGACTATTTGCATAGACACAACCTCGTAGCCAAGATTATTCACCAGCAACTTGCTCTTAAATACAATCTTGTGGAATCAGAAGTACCGTACTATAAGTATGTGCCCGACCCAGTTCTCGACAATGGCAGTATCACGTTGTATTGGGATCGATCTATCATCACTGACAGGACTATTGTTGCCAATAAGCCTGATATAGTGGTGATAGATCGACTAGAGCGTCGTACAGTGATTGTTGATATAGCGGTCCCTCATGACGACAACCTCGTGAAAGCTGAGAAAGATAAGCAAACTAAGTATCTTGACTTGGCTCGCGAGGTTGTCGACATGTGGGAAGTGGATACAGCAGTCATTGTACCGATAGTCGTGACGGCCAATGGATTAATATCAAAGAGCCTCGAACAACATCTAAGGAGGCTCTCGTTAGGCAGTTGGATCAAGGGCTTGATCCAGAAAGCAGTACTCTTAGACACGGCGCGTATTGTCCGGAGGTTCCTCTCTCAGGAGCCCTGACCACCGGTAGCTTGGACCCTGTTCCCGATGCCGGTGGGCTACTATTTTTTATATTTTTAAATGTTTTTTTTTAAATATGTTTTTTTTAAGGAAATATTTAAAAATGTATAAAATATGTATTGAAATATAAATAAATATAATAATTATTGAATGTTTACCTCTAGTTAATTTATTTACATTTAAAAATACTAACTATAATTACAATAAAATAAATAATAATAAAAACCCTAATCTAATTACAACTAACTAAAACTAAAATATGGCGTCAAAAAACTCTTCCACATCGATGTCGACTGGTAATGTGCCCAAAAGACTGGCGGCATTGCCACGCTGTATGTAATAATAATAATAATAGTTTTGTCTCTTCGTTATTTTAGCACCGACTTTATTTTTAACACCGAAATTAAAGTTATTTGGCATTTTTCAGTGTTTTTCTTTACTTTGAAGTCAAAAAAAAAAAAAAAAAATTGTTTATTCGGTCTCAAACGGTTACATTACAAATTTGAATGAAACAGTCCCAGTAAGTTATTATTAATACTTGTGTTGGGATTGTTTCGCTCTTTCCCATATTTGATGCTTAACAATATTGAGACTTAGTAACAAATAAAATCAAACTTTAGAACAAACAGAAACAACGATTTATAAAATAATAAGCTAATAAGCAGCTCTGTGTAGTGTGTAACTGTGTGTAGTGTGTAACTGTGTGTAGTGTGTCACTGTGTGTAGTTGTGAGTATGTGTATGTTAGGGTATGTTTATGTATGGGTTTACGTATTTGGTGAAGTGCCATCATTTTCGATGTTATAGATAACATTGTGATTACATCGATGAATTTATTAAGAAGAAAGTGATCATGCAAGTCTGACTAGAATATACTCTGTTTCTTCATAAGTTAGAGTTTTTAACCACTCGGTTATAACTTTTTTGCATTGATGCGAGGCCTCGTGGTGGAAATTTAGTTTTGCGTTAATTTTGTTGTATATGTAGGCTGATTGGCATACATACTGACGCCTTGCAAAAACCGTACGTACCCTTGGACAGTAAGCTACAATATCTTTTCTCCTCCTAGATTGGCTTTCTGGGTTAACCGGAAGGTATTTGTGTAAATATAGAATGGTGTTTAAAAGGTATAGTTTCCTGACTGTTAATAGGCCACTAATTCTATACAGATCGATTGTGGGATATCTATAGGGTTTAAAATAGATTACCTTTAACAGTGACCTTTGGGCTCTTTCTAACTCTAAAAATTTAGTTTTAGTGGCGCCTCCCCAAACAGGTAAGCAGTATGTGATTACTGACTGCGCGAGAGCGATATAAATGCTATTGAGTGTCTTCTGAGGCACTACATGTCGTAGATTTTTAAAAATCCATATCAATTTTCGAACACGCGACATAATAACCTCAACATGTGAGTGCCACGTTAAACACTCGTCGACTATGACTCCCAAGTATCTTGTAGACGGTAATTGTTTGATGGGTTTGCAGTCACAATTCTGCCCCAAGCTGTTTGCACATGTATGGATACGAATATTAAAATTGGTACATGCCTTAGACCTTGCACTTGGAGAGAAACAAATGTAATTTGTTTTAGCAATGTTAAGGGTTAACAAGCTTGCTTTAAGCCATCTATCTATGATAACTAACCCTTCTTCGGCCTTACTACGTACGACTTCCCAAGACTCGCCAAAGTAGACAATAGCTGTATCGTCCGCATATGAGAAGATTTTCCCGCCACCGTTTAGTAGATTACATAGCTCATTAATATACACTAGAAACAGTGGCGGGCCGAGCACTGAGCCCTGCGGAACACCAAAAACAACATTTTCCTCATTGCTATATGATTGATCTACCTTAACCTGTTGTTTCCTACCCCGGAGATAACTGTCAAAAAGAGAAAGAGCCTTGTCTCTAATCCCTATAGCCTCAAGTCTCTGCACAAGGATAGGAACCGATGCAGTGTCAAAAGCCTTTTTCAAGTCTAAGAACACCGTAACGCATTTATATCCCTTGTCTACTTTATCTGTAATTTCAGACGTTAACGCTATAACTGCGTCCTGAGTTGATCGCCCTTGTCTAAAACCATATTGTGAGTCAGAGAGGATGTTATATTTATTCAAATAATTTGTAAACCTTTTATTTAATATTTTTTCTATTATTTTAGAAAGTGATGGTAACACAGAAATCGGTCGGTAATTATTAACATCGCTCTTGTCCCCATCCTTGTGCACAGGCGTGACGACAGATCGTTTCAACGCATCACAAAATATACCTGTTTCGAAACAAAGATTGGTTAATTTGCAAATGAGAGGGACTACAAAGTCTCGAGCCAACTTAAGGAAACTCACTGATATGCCATCCCACCCCGAAGCACTTGCAGAGTCAAGTGCCATGAGTGTACTGTCCACTTCTTTCAAATCTGTCTCCAGCAACACAAATGAGTTGGCTTGAGATGATGTATTTGAAGTGCTAACAGAAGGTCTACATCCTTGTCCAGTTTGAGACATGATTTCTTCCGCCAACGTTTTCCCAATAGTTACAAAGAAGTGGTTTATGCGGTTTAACGAGTCAAGAGGATGCGGTGTATTTTGAAGTAGGTGTACACCGGAAGTTTTAGGTTTTTTGTAATGAGTTATATCATTAATTTTACGCCAAAGTACCTTGGGATTTTTCACAGAAGTTATGTGCGATAACGCTTATACGTTATGATCAAAATAACATTAAAAGGGTCTTTTCTCAACTGTAGGTGCAATTTATTTCTAAACCTAATACATCTTAAGGCCCCCGTAGTTATCCATGGTTTTAGAGTACGCTTGGAGCTAGAGAGTTTGACAATCTTAGTATTTTGGAGAAGAGATGACCTAATCACTTCTATCATCGCATCTGCTAGAGTGTTTGGGTCTCTATATGTATGAAGAAAAGACGTATCCGTGTTTACAAGGTGCTCGTAAGCATTCACCAAATTAGTCACGGTCTTAGTTTTGACATAAGACTTGGTTTGGTACGAGTGGGATATGCTTAGTAGCACCAGTGCATGATCTGTAACCGACGTGTTTAAAACTGCCACGAAAGCCGAGTTTTTAGATTTATCTAGCTTAAGAAGCATGTGATCGAGGCAGCTGTCACCCCTGGTAGGCAAGCAATGCCCTGGGAGAAAACCATACGCAGCCACCATATTTAAGTAATTTAATCTATTACTCCGTATTTGTGATGTTTCTGCTGGTTTCCCTATTTATATCTCCGGTAATAATAGTATTTCCGTGTGAGTCAATAGTTTGTAGGTATTGATCAAGCGAGTCAATGAAACGATCTGCGGATACATTCGATGGAGACCGATAAATACCGATATTGGTGAAATTAGAAATTGTGATTTGCAAAGCTGAGGCATGTATCAAATTAATTTCTATTGCCTGGGGTAAATGGCAGTTTTTTATGTAGGCAACTACGCCATCGTTTTGATTTAAGTGTCTAGAAGTATTGAACGAAGTATAGTTTTTTAACACAGGTATTTGTTTGTTAGCGTTCAATCTGCACTCCGTTAAAAGTAGGACATCTATTTCAAATCCAATTTGAGACAAAGTTAATTCAAGGTCATCGATATTACTGTATATACTCCTTATATTTCGAGTCAGAACGGTTAAGTCACGATTATTATGTTGTAGGTAAGTATTTAAGTGTCCAATATCGAGAATAGCAGAATTAGCAATCTCAGCAGTATCCAATTCCTGTAAATGTAATAAGTTACTATCCATTATTAATTAGAGTAAACCATTTTTGTTTCTGAAGTTTTGAACGATAAGACAACAGTCTTGTGATGTCGGTTTTCGCATATGTACGAGTATGATTGACTATATATGTAAGATTTGGCATGATATGACATAATATGTAGGCACTGAGTGGAGTGAGTATGTGTGTAGGTGTATGGAGTGAGTTAGTTGTATATTTTGTGTGGAACCGATAGTATGAAAAGTAGTATCTGAATGTGTAAAAGCGAGCTGACTATATTTACAATAATAAAAGTTTAAAATAAATACATGCAGCCTAAAGCTAAAGTTACAGATAACATTAATTGTGATTCTACTAAGAAAAAATGACAACGTTTTTATTATTAGAAATGATTTAAAGATGTACCAATTAGTCATGCTTCTTGCATTAAATGTTGCACTTGTGCTTCACTTTTTATAAGGATCGCACGAGCATTCTCGTCCTTCTTGACTAAAATACGTCCAAAAGCAGTCCAGCAAAATTTGTATTGCTTAGTTTTAGCCAGGTCTCGGGCCAAAAAAAACAGCCGGGCGCCCTTAGGGGTCAATTGTTCTGATATAAACACAGGTACATCCTCTTTGCTTGTTATTCCAAGTTGTTTCGCCTGAAGTTTACTAGTGTTTCTAATGTTATACGACTTTGCCTTTTTCAGTAGATTTGTTTTCAACATAGTGGAGTTCAGTTCAACAATTATGGGACTGTTCGTAACTCCCTCTTTCTTACTAGGTAGTCTATAAATGTCTTTGAGGTCGCGTGAGTCCATATCGAGGCCCAAATGTTTTCCCAAGTTGGTGACCATATTTATTAAGTCAATGTTATTTTCTTGGGGTTTTTTAGGGACGTTCTTTATCTCGATGCAGGTTTTTTTACTACCTCTTTGTAGATCCTCAATCCTATCCTCCAACAAAACAATATATTCGCGGTCTTTTTTACCCTGTAACTCAAGCATTTCGATTTTTTTACGGAACTCTTCATTTTGACAAGATAAATTAGTAATGGCAACTTCTATGTTGTTATTTGTAGTGTGAATGTCCTTGAGATTCGATGTTATCACTCTTAATTCATTTTCCTGAGTCGAGATAAAGGAAGATAACATCTCTTTGATTTCAGTCTTGAATTTATGAAATTCCCCTGGTAGAACTTCTTGCCTCAATCCTCTATTGCGAATCGAAACAAAATTAGGGGGAGTAGTATCCATCATCTCGACGCTAATATTTGGATCAGAGAGAGATTTGTCCATTTTACCCGATTAAAGTACTAGGCAGCTATGAGTACAAGGAGTTAATTAGCTATCGTGCACAGTTAAATGGGCTTTCGTGATGTAGCTATAGACACAATTGGTAATAGGCGTTAGCGCAGGTCAAGCGATCAATGACAGTTTAGTGAGGCGGTGCGTGTCCTTGAAGTAGGCGGCGCTCAACCTTGAGTGGTGGTGGTGTCCTTGGGCGGGCGCTAATTAGTGGGCGCTAACAATATTGTTACTGCCTCTTGCGCGTACGCTGATTAGTAGTCCCAGTCTTGTGTACCAGGGCGACAGATCTGCCGAGTAGTATCTTGAACGGTACTCACGCGCGGTGAACTGCACCGTACACCTCCTGCGTATTTATGCTCTCCTATTATTTCACTGAATTTAAATTTAGTTTAAATTTATGATTTTATTTCTTTAATAGATTGTAACAGATCTAGTGCACGTCTACACCTTGTGGCGGTCCGGGGGGAAGTCGGTTGTATATTTTTTTTTTTGTAAAAAGTTTTTTATTTTACACTTTTTAGTTATGGTACCACCACTAAAAATTACCCCTCAGGCAAACTTAAATACCGTATAGTCAGAGTGCATCTCATGACAATTCTAATAATCCCAAACACGGTTAGATTACATTAATTTATTACAGAGTTCCGGTGCCTAACTTCAGGCTTCATCATCAGATCAGTTCGATATATTCCCCCCCTTCTTTCAGTCAGTCATCGACTACACGTATAAATAAAGCAATTTTACGTGTTACGACGGTTCTGCTGTGATTCTATGAGGAGTTCTGTTTCATATCTTCGAAGTTCATGATCAGATCATAACAATATTTCTATGGGACCAACGCGGAAGCATAACCTATCAAACAAAAAAAATATATTCAAAATCGGTCCACAATTGACCGAAAAATCGGTGAACATACATAAAAAAAATACATTCAGCCGAACATAGAACCTCCTCCTTTTTGAAGTCGGTTAAAAAGATATTCTTTCAGAATGCATCGATCTCTTGGCCCTCCTGCCAGACACCTGCGAGACGGGAGGTCTGTCAGTGAATTGGAAAAGACATGACGACCAGAAATGCAAAGAGTTTATTAAAAAAGGCTATCTGGGTAAGAAGAGAAAAGGATTTTCAACAGTCGTGGTTGGAGGCACAGACGCGAAGAGGTACAACTTCACACATATGGTAAGAACAAATAGTCAATTTTATATCGAATCTGTATACGGATACGAATATACTGGGTAATAGGTTTATCACTAAGTAATTCTTATGGTAGCCACACACGTTAGGGCTACGCACACTTGAGACAAGACTGTCTTAGACAGACTTGTCTATGACGTTGCAGACCTGTCTGCGACAAGACTGTTTTGTCTACGATACGGCGCACACCAACAAGACAAAACAGTCTAGCGCCGTACGGCCAGTGTTGCCAACTTAGTGGTTTTTTGGATTGATCCCATTTAGTTGTGAAATATTGGTTTTTGTGGCTAGTGGATTTCTTTAGTGATTAAAAAATTCGATCACTCGGGTGTAAACGCACCATAGAATCCATAATTATCAATCTGATACCGACGATGATGGTGCAAACAAAAATGTTTCGTCTTTAGACGAATTAATACATAGCTGTTTTTGAATAATTTGTATGTTGAATTACCTAGATACTAATGTTAATTTACCCCCAAATGGTATTTTGATCAACTGATTGTAATTTTTAATCACTTATTATTAAAGAAAACTAATAACCTATATGGCTACTTATTTTATTTCCTACAAAACAACATTTTTATAGTGGGAAATTTTGCGATATTGTGTGTGGGATAATTTTTTGTTCGTGGTTTTCTGGTGCTTTTAAAAGTTGACTCTAGTAGTAAGTTAGTGTAACTGTTGGCAACACTGGACGTCTCAAAACCAGTCTTGTCGCAGACAAGTCTGCGACGTCGTAGACAAGTCTGTCTAAGGCCCGTATTACAGAACCTTACTCAAGTACTACTTAAACTGCGTTCAACCGATTACTGCTTGAGCGAAGAATCTCGACTTAAGCATTCAGTTTATTTTAGAACTATCCTCAAATTCAAATCAATCGAAACTACGCTTGAGTAGAGATTTTGATCTCTGATTTAAATCCACAACAATTTCCATGAGATTCTATGCTCAAGCGTGGTCTCGACTACACTTACGAAAACAAAGATCAAATCTTGCCTCAACCAGAGATTCTGAGCTGATTGTGATTTTAAAATAAGGACACATTGAGTGGAGCTCACTCAAGCACTGTTCTATAATACGTAAAAAATGTCATTTTAAAGTGACACTGCTCAGGTGATTATTGATTGTAGTTTCTCTGCTCAAGTCAAGTTCTAAAATGAAAACTCCAACTGAGACTCGTTTTAAGTTATGCTTGAGTCTTGATTGTAATTCTGTAATACGGGCCTAAGACTGTCTTATCTCAAGTGTGTACAGTATACTTGCGCAAGTTATGACTTGCACAAATACCTACATGTTATTTGAAAGTGACCACAGACTGCTCAAGTAGTTACGCTTGTACAAATATCATTTCTGACAAAGTGAGCGCCCAGGTGTGTTATTTTATTGTGCGATGATACTTTGCCATTCATCATCATCATCATCATCATTTCAGCCGAAAGACGTCCACTGCTGGACATAGGCCTCCCCCAAGTGTCGCCACAATGAACGGTCCTGTGCGTCTCGCATCCATCGGACTCCCGCAACCGACAACTTTGCCATTAGCTGGCTTTATTTATGCGACAAAAAGTTTAAAAAGGTACAAACGAAATCGGACAATACAGAGTTAAGTGGTTAAGAAAAAGAGAATGCTCTCTTTAAATTGATGTGCGAATAATGCTATTCGCACATCAATTTATAATTAGCATCTAAGGACTGACTAAACGTGGTCGCTTACAATGGGCCTTATCAGAAGGCTTACAGTCACCCAAAGGGCAATGGAAAGGGCTTTTTTTTTTCGGTGGGAAAATCATCTTATGACATCCCCCGCTCTTGGGCGAGGCGGGAGATAGCGTCAGACTTTTACTGACTAAAAACCCACTCCTGTTCCTTCGTTGCCTTTCGTACCAGGGCCGAGTCTTCCTTTCAGAATCAGACCCTTGGCCCCGGTAGGCTTCGACCCTGCTGGGCCCCTACAGTTACTGACATGTCCTTGACGAAAGTCTATGACCAGCGCGTGTTGCCAGTGATGACATATGGCTCCGAAACGTGGTCGCTTACAATGGGCCTCATCAGAAGACTTAAAATCACCCAAAGGGCAATGGAAAGGGCTATGCTCGAAATTTCCTTGCGTGATCGCATCAGGAATGAGGATATCCGCATGAGAACTAAGGTCGCCGACATAGCCCGAAGAATTGCCAAATTTAAGTGGCAGTGGGCAGGGCACATTGCTCGTAGAACGGATGGTCGATGGGGCCGAAGGGTTCTAGAGTGCCAACAGCGCACCAGAAGACGCAGCGCTGGAAGGCCTCTCACAAGGTAGACCGATGACCTGGTGAGAGTCGCGGGAATGTGATGTTATCTAGTCATGTGAGATGTCCAGGACCGATCGTTGTGGCGACACTTGGGGGAGGCCTATGCCTAACAGCGGACGTCCTTTGGCTGAAATGATGATGAAGACAACTTTTGGGAGTAATTAAGATCAATATTTTTTGTTATATTTGATTCGTTTTGTTTAACCAATTAATATTACATTTTGATACAAATGCAGTAAGTTTGTCAATGCGACCGAGGCGGAATTCGCACGAGTCGTAGGCGAGTGTGTTATGGAGCCGAGGAGGCCGTGACAAATTTGCACGTGTTGATACAACAACGACGACGAAAATGACATTTTTCAACAGGGGCGCGTTAACCCCCACGATTCGTGTGACTCGTGGGGGTCGACACGCGCCCAGCCTGATACGATACATGTAATAAAATTGTGGCGGGGGCGAGCACGCACACTTTTCTGCACTAGTGCGGAAAAAAGTCAATTGTGTGCCTAAAAGCGTAGGGATAAGAGCGGGTTTTCGAGTAAGTGTATTGAAAAATACATATCGTTTCTTTGATTTCTTTTCCAGGCGTTGCTAGGTTACGGCGAGGATAGAGAGTCTGCTCAGTGGCATTGTGGAGGTTCGCTGATCAGTGAGAAATTTATCCTAACTGCTGGGCATTGCATATCAGACCCAAAAAGGTGAGGCATTATTAAGATCGACAATAATTTTCAGGTATAACTGGTTACTCTTAGATTTGGTTGCTTTTTTAGGGTTCCGTACCTCAAAAGGAAAAACGGAACCCTTATAGGATCACTTTACTGTCTGTCTGTCTATCAAGACCCTTTATCTCAGGAACGCGTGGATTTATCGAGTTGAAATTAACCATATATATACTCAAGTCTGCGGTCTCTTGAAGCTATGAAAAAAATCTAACTTCTAAGCTAACGAAAATAAAAGATACAGCCGTTTATGTCGCAAAAAACGTAATCGTAGATATATTTCAACACTCTCAAGGGCATCAAAATTCATAGGGTACTTTCCCGTTGACCCAGGATCCTGAAATTTGGCATGAAGCAAGATCTTAAAACACAGGTAGGTATATGAATTAATCTGAAAAAAGGAAATTTGTTGTTACATCACAAAAAAAAATCATACATCTTTTGCAATCCGGAAAAATCTTAGAGAGTCTATTTGGGAATTGAACTATTTACATAGGTAAGTTTGTACGGAACCCTCAGTGCAAGAGTCCGAATCGCACTTTTTTTTATTTATTTTTTTCAATTGATATAAATTAGTCCTTGACTGCGTATCCCACCTGATGGTAAGCAGTGATGCAATCGATGGTGGTGAGTCGCACTAGTTTTTTTTTTCGCACTTGCCCATGTTTTTTAGATTTGTCATGATCTGTTTCCAGAGGACCAGTTCGCTTCGTCGTCTTGGGCATACTAAAGCGCACAGACCCTGAAGACCTGTGGCAAGTCTACAATGTGAAGAGGATCATCCCTTATCCGGAGTACCGTCCTCCATCCAAATATCACGACATTGCGTTACTTGAAACTGACAAACTGTAAGTTGTATGTCCCTTTTTAGGGTTCCGTACCTCAAAAGGAAAAACGGAACCCTCATAGGATCACTTTGTTGTCCCTCTGTCTGTCTATCAAGATCCTTTATCTCGGGAACGCGTGGAGGTATCGAGTTGAAATTAAAACCATATACTCAAGTCTGCAGTCCCTTGAAGCTGTGAAAAAATCAAATTTGTGAGTTAACGAAAAAAAAAGATACGGCCGTTAATGTCGCAAAAAACGTGTATTTCGACACTCTCAAGGGAATCAAAATTCCTTTGACCTAGAATGCTGAAATTTGGCATAAAGCAAGGTATCATAGCACAAGTATAGGAATAAATAAGCAAACTGTAAATTTGGAGTAACGTCACAAAAAAAAAAAACTTTTTTTCGATTCGGAAAAATCTTCATAACTCAATTCGGGAATTGAACTGTTTTTATAGGTAACGTACGGTAGGTTTGTACGGAACCCTCAGTGCGCGCGTCCGACTCGCACTTGCCCGGTTTTTTTTGGGTAGGAATTTATCAAATAACTTCCCCAAAAACCGCCAGCCTTCACCTATCGCCATCGTATTACTGCACGGGGTGGGGCGGGATTCTTACTATGCACCAGAGTAGTAACATCACTCTACCATTACAAATAACTGAAATATGAATCGTGGCCACTTTACCTTCTATGGCCGCTATGATTCCATTAAAATTATCTAAAGGGCCTCTGCAAGTTGGCTTCGGCTCCTCGATCGCCTTCCAAAGTCCCAGGATCTCAGGGTCCTGAGATAAATAAATGTAAGTATAAAAATAATAATAATAATAAACATTTATTTCAGGTAAGATACTCATAGATTAACACAAATACAAACACAGAAACACACAAAACACAAACAAAAACATACTAAGAACATTAATTAAATCATTGCAATTATATAGTTGACATCACATTATATAAATAAATCATAAAAATTGAAAATGTCCGATTGTTATTAGGTAAATTAAAAACTAAATCAATTTGAATGAATACAAATTAATAAATATTGTCAATGTAATGATTTGTTTTAGTGTACAATACAACAAGGCGGTGTTCCCAGCATGCCTGGACGTCCAAGGCAAATTCTTTAAAGACAAGGATGATCAAATGATCGAGTTTTTAGAAGATGATGAAATAAGCGACGATTATGATGAAAATGATGAAGAAATAGATGAAGAACGACTCAAAGAGTTTCGGAAGCTCTTCATTCTGTTAGACGAAACTGTTGAAGATCAGAGACAAGCAGTGGCCACGGGATGGGGGAAACTGGGCAAGAATCGTGAGCTTGCTGACACTCTGCAAGAGGTAAAGGAAAATAGTAAAGTTTGATGCAAGTGGACAAAGTTTGTCAATGCAGTTGATGCGAACAGGGGCGCCGACTCCGTGGGTGCTCGGGTGCTCAAGCACCCATGAAAAATAAACAGTGGGTGCCCTGAGAATAGACATCAAGAAACAGATCAGTAATCGTTTTTTAGGTTACGTATAAATTATAATATTTCTTGATGATAAATTATATAATGGTATTATATAATGGTATTATATAATGGTATTATATAATGGTTTCATTTTATATTTTTATCATACATAATTAGTAATTAAGTGCGCAGTATGTAAGTAGGACATTTATTTATTTGTCGGTCGATCAGTGTGTATTTCTCTTCTCACACTTCGCCACTTTTTCGAGTCCATCAAATGAGCATGAGCACCCATGATGGAGGGGCGCCCCTGGATGCGAAATACACGCCCCGGATGATGGCGAGGTCAATTGCCCACGTGTATCAAACGAAGTTTTTTAAAACACTCGAAACTAATACAGTCAAATGGGGTGAATAGAAACTCAGGGGTGAATAGAAACAAAACTTCAAAGGGTATTTTCACGATATTTGAATAGTTTTTTTGCTGCATTTAACTATAGGTATCAATATTCATTAATGACTTGTTATTCTAAAAAGTCGATACTTTCTTAGAAGCCGATAATTAATATGGTATCAAGGTGAAAAACCAAATTTTTGTTTCTATTCACCCCTGCGTTTCTATTTACCCCATTTTACGGTACCTTCAATAAAACTTCATACACGTACCTACTTACCTAATATTAAGTAGATAATAAATTATTGAGAGAAATGGCTTGAGGGTTGCCGTGCAACCAGCATGATACAATATGTACTTATAATAAATTGCGGCTGGGCCGGGTCGCCGCACTTTTTCGCACTAGTACCTATATTGTACGAAACGAAATACACTATATTGCAAGCCTGAAGAGGCAGGAGAAGTAGCGAGTTTTTTTTTTGCACTAGCTTCTGACGTTTTATAAGTGCCCATGTAGGCATATGTGAAACAAAAAATTTTGTTTTTTTTTTGTTTTTTTTTTTTCGGGGTAAAAAGAACATTCATTTATCACAGACTAAGAATCAGAACCGAAAGGCTTTGATTCATCCCCGGTTTCTATTATTTTAGCATAAGTGTACAGTTGTGATGCAATGAAAGTGTCTTAACGGAAGCAGAAACGGAAACAGATGTCAAAAGTAAATCTATGCGGAAGCGGAACCGGAAGTGTTAACACTATGAAGAAAAAATTTATTTTTAAAAATTTGTTTAATTAAATTTGTGTTTTGTACTTTACTTCCTACAGTACTCGAAATTAAACAGAGGTAAATTATATTTAATAAAAAGTACACAGTACACAGTACACACAGAGACACAGAGTGTACACAGTAGTTGGTCGCTTTTACACCTTTGAGTCTGTTCCGGTCTTCTTCATATGTTAAACCAGCTCCGCTATATAATTGCTCACTGGCTACACTGCTACTGGGGGGAGGGGGGGGGGGCTGATAGTATTGGAGACAAAAGAACAAAACAAACCTAAGAAAAAAATCAGAAGATTTACGCGCTTACGCTAACATCACGAGGCGCGATGATGCGCTAAATGAACAAAAAAAAACCTCTCCTCTACGCCTTTTTCGTCGTGTCCCGTCGTCTACGGGCCCACCACCCCCACGCTTGAATTCTTCTGTTATAAAGTTTGCGAAACCAGAAACGACAGTGAAAATGCATGCGGAACTTCTGCAGAAGCGGATGCAGAGTTCTGTTTCAATACTAGTGACAAGTACAGACCTGCCTTAAAAAATAACCAGAGTAGAGTAAAGTCGCAACTCTAACCGTTCCAAAATGTTTCGATTTGCAACCCAGCGTCGTTCTTAATAACTCTAGGAGCTCCCCTAGAGTTAACCCAACTAATTCTAACTCCGAGCAGGATAGGTTGAACTCTACGTTCGCGTTAAAAATGCGAGCGCAAATTATTTACCCTGATGACTCTAACCTCACTTTTGAACGCAGGGCAGACGATCGTTTTATTTATTTATTTAACAATTTATGTACACACACAGAAATAAAAGATTCGAAGAAGGAAACAGAAAAATAGGTACAAAGGTGGTGCTTATTTCTAATGAAATCTCTTCCAGCACACCTGCGAAAGGAGAGTTGGAAGAAAATAGATATGTAGACACCGAAAATAAGTACATACAAAATAGTTATCAAAAGAATAATATAACATGCAAAAAAAGATATAGGTACTATTATAATTATATACATACAGATAGTAAAATAAATATCACAAAAATACATACTAAATAATATAATACAACAAATACATACAAACTAATATGCAACTATGACGAAATGGAAAGATAGTGTTCTTTCACTCTACTTTTAAAAACTGCAAGATTATAAAATTTTTTTTTGGTCCTTCGAGCCGGATTGTAGTAGTATCACGCATAGTAACAGTCTCCATCGGTGTGGCGGACTAACCCCTGTTAGGAGGTGTTGACGGTAGCGGGTCGTACCCTGCAGCTACCGAGCCCTCGGGACAGTTCAACCCGATTATTGACGTACGCTGCCTTACTGGTTCGCTGGTCACGTACGCCACCACGCACCCCTGAATGCGTATCTTCGACGACGACGGAGCACGTAGGAGGACCTCAGAGCGGATACCGAAGAGAAATGAAACACGTTTTTCGACTTGAAAAGGTTCTTCGGGGTTCGGCTTGAAGCTTTTTCCTAAGTGTTCTTGCCTCTTCGGTGGCACGTTTTCGACTGACATCGGACCAAAAAACAGCCCGTCTTATATACCCCGCTAAGTTCTGTTAACGGGGACCGCGTATTTTGCTCTAAATTTACTTTAAATTTCGCTTCAATTTCACTTCAGCCGAACCCTTTCTGACGCCGTATTTATTTATTGTTTCATAAAACCATGACAATATATACATCAAAATGTCGGTTATAATCTCTACTTTTACATAAAACAATAATATTTCACATACATTTGCACATAAAAAAGTTTCTAGAACAAAAACTGTAAAATATTCTAGTTCGACCACATTCATGTACACAAAACTTCTTATATCTTTTCCAATAAGATTCTAATTAGGATTCTATTTGTTATAACATCATTTTCTAGACAGATCCTAACTAATTACATAATGTTCTTGCTAATTAGTCATCAAATAAAAAGTCTCATTTTCAAATTCTAATTACGTAAAAGATCGCGAACATTTTAGAATTTCAACTTTATCTAAATCCTTGCAAATTGAGATCTATTGTTACTAATAGCTTCTATTAGGCTAAAAAACACTAATTAACAGTAGTAGAATATTATCAACAAGTAATAACACAAGTTAAATCCTTATCATTACTACAACATATAAATTCAACGATTTCTTCATCAAGATCGAATTTTCTTACAAAATCTTATAAGAACCTTATATATAACGTTATTCTCGACCTTACTAATTAATGAAGGTGCTAATTACAGACAGAATAAAGACAATAACTTAAATTGTATTCTGCCATCCACAACAAAACATAAAAATCTTTAGAAACACGTTAGATGCTACTTATTTATACACTTAAATTAGCAAAACTCAGTCTTTATCAATTAAACCTAATGAGTTACTAACTAATTAATCCAAATTAACATTTAATAAGTGAAAACATCCTATCCTAAACATATAAAACATGACAAAAAACTACTTGCGTGTTAGGTGGTCTCGACCACTACTTGCGCCCTGGTGCCTGCATGGGACCCTCGTCGCCGACAGTCTCCCCCTCGTGCGTCGCACCATCCTCCAGCCTCGGCGATACTCCCGGCACCAACAACACCACCCGCGAGCTCGGCCGTCGCAGCACACCGCCTCTTGTCTCGACGTCGACGATCCTGATGCGCCCGTCTGGTCCAGGATACACCCGCAGGATTCTGCCGCGTGGCCAGGTGCATCTCGGCAGGCTGTGGTCGACGATGAGCACGATGTCGCCAACTCGCAGGTCCGTGGAGCTGGTTCTGCCCGTAGTCTTCCTCGGCAGCAGAGTGGGCAGGTATTCACGCAGCCAACGTTGCCAGAAGTGGTCGGCAAGTCGCTGCGTAGCCTTCCAGGTGTCCCTGCCCACGAGCACGTGATCTTCGAAGCTGCCGATTCTCGTAGCGCCGCATGATCGCCCGATGAGGAAGTGGTTTGGTGTGAGCGCTTCTTCTTCAGGGTTCTCGGAGATGTGGGTGAGAGGCCGAGAGTTGACTGTGTGCTCGGCCTCCAGGAGGAGAGTGTGAAGTACCTCCTCTCGAGGATGTCGTTCCTTGAGTGTGGCGTCCAGTGCGGTTTTAATGGATCGCACCAGACGCTCCCATGCACCGCCCATGTTGGGTGCACCAGGCGGGATGAACTTCCATTGCACGCCGATCTTCTCTGCTTCTGAGACGAGGTCTTCATTTTTCAACGTGTCGAGCGCTTCTTTCAATTCTTTGTTGGCGCCGACAAAGTTGGTCCCGTTGTCTGAGTAGATTATCTTCGGCATTCCTCTTCTTGCAGCGAACCGTCGTAGAGCCATGATCATGGAGTCGGTGGAGAGCGAAGGAGCAAGCTCGATGTGCACTGCCCTGGTAGTTAAGCAAGTGAAAAGCGCTCCCCATCTCTTCTCGCGTCTTCTTCCCACGGTGATCGTCATTGGGCCGAAGTAATCAATGCCAGTGCACGTAAAAGGAGATGTTCCGTGCATCAGCCTCTCAGCAGGTAAGTTGCCCGTCGGTAGTTCTTGCGGTTTCGCCTTCTTCGTTTTGCACCACTGGCACTGGTGCTGAACCGCCTTGATTGCTGACCTCAATCCTAATACCCAGAAGCGTTGCCTTATCTCGTTCATTACTGTCGCATGATTCCCATGATTGAAGCGACAGTGGAAATGTTCGATGATGAGTCGCGTTGTCTGGTCCTTGCTGTCGAGCACGATGGGTCGCTTATATTCTCTTGACACACCCTGTATCGCGTCGATTCTTCCTTTTAGGCGCAGGAGTCCATCTTCTAACACTACGTCGAGCCTTTTCAATTTACTGCTGCCCTCGAGTTGTTTCTCTTGCTGAAGACACTTGATATCTTCTTTGAAGCTCCTTTCTTGGCTTCCCTTCAACAGGAGAGTTTCAGCTTGCTCTAGTAGGTCTGCGTCTAATGGAGCGTAGCATTCTTCCGGTTTCTTCGAAGGTCGAATATTCTTCTCAATTTTCTTCGCCTTCTTGCCTTGCATCATCTTCCAGGTTGGATCTTCTTGGCTGACGTGAACCTGTTCCTTCCTTCTGCAGCGTTGTATGAACTGCAGTACTCTCGCTGTAGCTCGCCAGAGTCTCTTCCAGGACGAAAACCTCTCTGGGTCAGGTGATGGGTGGCTGATGCTCGCTGCTGCCGCGACGTCTGTGGTCTTCTCTTCACCGGTGGTCTCCTTCTTGAAGGTTCTTGGTGCAGGCCAGTGCGCTTCTTCTTTCTTCAAGAAGTCAGGACCAGTGAACCAACGGTGATCGCAGTCGAAGTCTTCCGGCACGTCGCGCGTCGCATCATCTGCTGGATTCTGAGCCGTAGGTACCCATCTCCATTCCTGTGGTTTTGTTAGATCTTCTATCTCTGCCAAACGATGAGCTACGAAGGTCTTGAACGTTCTTGGGTCCGTCTTGATCCATGAAAGCACTATGCTGGAGTCTGTCCAAAAGGTCTTCTTCTGCACCTTCAGATCCATTTCCTCTTCCACTGAGTGTGCTAGTCTGCTTCCTAGGAGGGCCGCCTGCAACTCAAGTCTGGGTATTGATACCGGCTTTAATGGCGTCACTCGTACTTTCGCCGCCACCAAGCTTACGTGGTATGTTCCTTCCTGATTCTCCGTTCTCCAATACACGGTGGCTGCATACGCTGTCTCGCTTGCATCTGTGAACGTGTGCAGCTCCCCCTCGGTGCGATGTGGCGCTAGACACCTCGGTATCTGAAGGTCTTTGAGCAGCTTCATCTTCTCCAGGTAAGTCTTCCATGTTTCATATTCCTTTTCTTCTATTTCTTGATCCCAACCGATGCCACTTCTCCATATACTTTGAAGCAGCTTCTTGCCTTGGACGAGAACCGGTGATGCCAACCCCAATGGATCGAAGGTTGACATGACAGCGCTGGTGACTTCCCTCTTGGTCGGAATCTTGAAACCCTTTGCTATCTCTTCTGGTGTGTTTCGAAGATTCGCCCTGAATCCGATGGAGTCTCTTTCTGTGAACCAACGCAGTCCAAGTGTCTTTTCTTCTTTCTCGCCAAGGTCTACTTCTGTCTTCTCCGTTGCGTCGTTGTCCGTGCCTTGCAGCAGTTGAGGTTGATTCGATGCCCATCCCCTGAGTTCGAAGCCCGCCTTCTTGTGAATGAGGTCTACCTGCGCTGTCACTCTTCTGAATTCTTCTTCCGTATGAAAGCTGTGCAGGTAGTCATCCATGTAGTGGTTCAGCTCTACTGCCCTTACTGCCTCTGGGTACTGCTCCTTGAAGTCCGCTGCATTCCGATTCTTGACGTATATGGCTGTGCAGGGAGATGATGTTGCACCGAAGACCACTGAAGTCATCCGATATTCCTTCGGTGCCACGTCTCGTCGATCACCTCTCCACAGGAACCGTAGACTGTCTCTATCTTCTGGTCGGATGCGAACTTGCAGAAACATTTCCTTGATGTCGGCTGCTACTGCTAATGGGCCTTGTCGGAATCTCAGCACCACACCGAAGAGCGATTGCAGTAGGTCTGGCCCTGGTAACAGAGCGTCGTTGAGGCTTCTTCCTTTGCACTTTGCTGCGGCGTCGAACACGATCCGAATCTTCTTCTTGAGCGGATGAACCACGGAGAAGTGAGGTAGGTACCAGGTCTTCTTATTTTCTTCTTGCTTGGCAGGTGCTTCTTCTGCATACTTGTTGTCGATCAGGTGCTGGATCTGCTTGCAATATTCCGTCTTCAACTGAGGATCTTTATCTATCTTCTTCTCGATGTTGAAGAGTCGATTCTTCGCTGAAGTGTAACTCTCAGGCATGACTTCATCTTCTTGTTTCCATAGCAGTCCAGCTTCGAAACGACCATCTTCTATTCTTCTGCAGGTCTTCTCGAGGATGGCCAGTGCTCTTCCTTCTGCATCTGTCGTAGGTCTTCTTGGTTGCACACCTAATGCTTCTATTGCGAAGTGTTCCTTGATGGCTTGATGCATCTCTTCTTCTGTTGTGCTGGCATGAAGACACCTGTTGGCAAAGTGCACTGGTCGTATTCCTCCCGTGTCGAACCCATGTAGCACCCAGCCAAGTCCCGTTCTTGAGGCAACTGGTTGACCTGGTCTTCCTCTTCTTATTTCTTGAGTCACGATGAGCTCCCAGTTGTCTTGACCGATGAGCAGCTGTGGTGACTCCCCTTCATAATGCAAAGAGTCGGCGATCTTCTTCAAGTGTGAACAATCTTCTATTCTCTTCTTGTCCAAGAACTGAGGTGTCAGCTTCAGGTTATCGACTGTCCGCACTCTCTTAAGGGTCTTTCTTCTTGCTTGGCGAATCCCCTTCACCATCAGGTCCAATGTCTGCGAGTCCTTCTTCCTGATAAGCTGACCTCCCACTGTTTCGATGATCAGTTCTTCATTCTTTCCTTGAGCGCCGATCTCCTGTGCCACCTTCTCATCTAGCAGTGACACCGTTGACCCTTCATCCATTAGAGCCAATATCCTTTTGGATCCATGCGACCCGAAGACTTCAACTGGTACTATCTTCAGGTACGCCCTTGCATTGTTGGCCGCATTCACTGATGCCATGACACTTGCTACTTCTTGCTGTGTCTCATTGTTCCCCTCTGAGGTCCTCTCTTCCATGTTCACATGCAGCAGATGATGGTGCCACCTCTTGCATTCTTTACACGGCGGCTTCTTGCAGTTCTCTTTGCGATGCTTCCCTTGGAGACACTTGAAGCAGACGCGACTCTTCTTGACCAATGCCCACCGATCTTGCACCGACGCCTTCAGGAACTTCTGGCAATCCAGGAGGAGGTGTTCGCCCTGACACAAGGGGCAAGTCTTCTCGCTGATTCTTGATTCCTTTTCCCTGAAGTTCCCTTCCTTTTCTTTCGTTGAGTGCGTCGCTTGTCGATGAGTCCTCTTGGTCCATGTCTTCTCTTCAGAAGTCGCGAAGGCTCCACATTTGTCCGCTTCAATATTCAAATATCTGGACACCAGCGTCAGATCCGAGAACTCGCCTTCTTCCGTTGCTGCAGTGAAGTCGTACCACCTAAACTTGAGGATCGTAGGCATCTTCTCAACTATTTGCTTCACTATCTCTGGTGAATGCAGGTACTGCGGCTTTTTCAATCCTTTGATGGCTGCTACGCTGTTGTTAATCTGGCTCGCGAAGACGCAGATATCCCTTGGGTTTTCTGATATCCTTGGCAGCGTCTTGATCTTGTCCAACTCAGCCAGCACCAGCGCATCAGGTCTTCCGTATCTTCTTTTCAGGGCCTGCATCACTTCCAATGGAGAAGCTTCTGAAAACAGCAAACTCTTGATGGCTTCTCTTGCATTCAGTGCTCTTCTTAGTCGAGCCATATTTTGTACTTCGTTGAACATTGGTGCCGTGTCTTCATAAACAACCTTGAAAGCTGTCCACTCGCTGCTGTTGCCGTCGAAGTAGGGTAACTCGTGGATGTACTTCGGCTGCTCGGCTGATCCTCCTCGTGTGGCAAAGGCTTCCTTCAACGCACTTGTCAGCGTTTGCAGCTCGATCGTAGCACCTTTCGTTGAGGAGTTCTCTTCAGGCTTCACTTGCAGCTCTTCTGATGGACGCTGACCTCGTAGCTCGGGTTGTTTGTCGTTGCATTCTTCAAGTACTGAAGACTGGATCCAGTTCTGCACCTGTGCTGTTCGTTCTTCCAGGTCTTCATCCACGGAGTCATCATCTTCGCATTGCGCCATCTCCAACCTGACGCGTGCCAGCTTCGCTGCTGCTTGTGCTTGCTCCAGTTCCAGGCGTGCCAGCTCTTCCCTGGCTTCCAGCTCGCGTCTTCTGGCTGATGAACTCGTGGTCTTCGTGGACCTGGCTCGACGACTGACTCCCATCGGCTTCAAGGTGGCAGCAGACCTGGCAACACCCTTTGCCAGACCATCTTCTGGAGTCTTCTTTGTCGTCCCTTTCGGTGCGGCATCTTCTTTCTTCTGACCGGTAGCACCGGTCGCCGCTGTGGTCGCAGTCGTGACAGTAGCCTCCGTCGCTGAGGTATCTTCCGTTCCCGTCGTCCCTGAAGAAGTTGTACCAGTGGTTCCTGTTGAACCCGTTCCCGTTGTCCCTGATGACGCAGACGTGACTCCTTCTGACCCGGAAGCTTCCTCTGTCTGGTCCCTCTCGGAGGGGCGAGACGTGGGGCGTGAGGGGGCATCCTTCTGCGATCTCGTTACGGGGCCCATCTTCTTGAATCTTCTGGCTTCTTCTTCTTCTGTCTTCTTACAGGGATCCGGCTCGAAGGACCATAAACTGTGGCGGACTAACCCCTGTTAGGAGGTGTTGACGGTAGCGGGTCGTACCCTGCAGCTACCGAGCCCTCGGGACAGTTCAACCCGATTATTGACGTACGCTGCCTTACTGGTTCGCTGGTCACGTACGCCACCACGCACCCCTGAATGCGTATCTTCGACGACGACGGAGCACGTAGGAGGACCTCAGAGCGGATACCGAAGAGAAATGAAACACGTTTTTCGACTTGAAAAGGTTCTTCGGGGTTCGGCTTGAAGCTTTTTCCTAAGTGTTCTTGCCTCTTCGGTGGCACGTTTTCGACTGACATCGGACCAAAAAACAGCCCGTCTTATATACCCCGCTAAGTTCTGTTAACGGGGACCGCGTATTTTGCTCTAAATTTACTTTAAATTTCGCTTCAATTTCACTTCAGCCGAACCCTTTCTGACGCCGTATTTATTTATTGTTTCATAAAACCATGACAATATATACATCAAAATGTCGGTTATAATCTCTACTTTTACATAAAACAATAATATTTCACATACATTTGCACATAAAAAAGTTTCTAGAACAAAAACTGTAAAATATTCTAGTTCGACCACATTCATGTACACAAAACTTCTTATATCTTTTCCAATAAGATTCTAATTAGGATTCTATTTGTTATAACATCATTTTCTAGACAGATCCTAACTAATTACATAATGTTCTTGCTAATTAGTCATCAAATAAAAAGTCTCATTTTCAAATTCTAATTACGTAAAAGATCGCGAACATTTTAGAATTTCAACTTTATCTAAATCCTTGCAAATTGAGATCTATTGTTACTAATAGCTTCTATTAGGCTAAAAAACACTAATTAACAGTAGTAGAATATTATTAACAAGTAATAACACAAGTTAAATCCTTATCATTACTACAACATATAAATTCAACGATTTCTTCATCAAGATCGAATTTTCTTACAAAATCTTATAAGAACCTTATATATAACGTTATTCTCGACCTTACTAATTAATGAAGGTGCTAATTACAGACAGAATAAAGACAATAACTTAAATTGTATTCTGCCATCCACAACAAAACATAAAAATCTTTAGAAACACGTTAGATGCTACTTATTTATACACTTAAATTAGCAAAACTCAGTCTTTATCAATTAAACCTAATGAGTTACTAACTAATTAATCCAAATTAACATTTAATAAGTGAAACATCCTATCCTAAACATATAAAACATGACAAAAAACTACTTGCGTGTTAGGTGGTCTCGACCACTACTTGCGCCCTGGTGCCTGCATGGGACCCTCGTCGCCGACAATCGGGTAGATAGATTAGATACAATTTGTATTCTGTTTTAATAGGGTATCTTAGGTTTTTCATGTCTTTTTTAAACTAAACCAAATTGAAGTTCTGGCCTCTGCATGGCTGAGAAGACTATATTTTTCTTAGCTGCACAAGGAAAAGACGTACGAGGCGTAAAAGACCTCGTTTCGTATTACTCGTGTTTTTTTTTTTGATAGTTTCGCGTTTGACCACTATCTCACCTGATGGTAAGCGATGATGTGGCCGACGGAGGAGCACACTTACCTAGAAGTAACCTATTCACTCTTGACTTTAAACAAAACACATACTCCGTCAGGGAATTCCACTCCTCAGCTGTTCGCATAATGAATGTGTTCCCTGCACGCTTTGTACGTATGGGTGGGATGTCCACCATGTACCGATGGCGCAACGCCGTACGTGTAGTGGTCCGATGATAGAATGAACTTGGTGGAATTAAATAGTTCAATTCCAACGCACACTCACAAATTACTACTTATTTAATATATAGTTTTAAGGTTTTCCACCACGATTGATTTATATTCGTTGGGTATTTTGGAAGAAATGATCAGAATATTGAAAATGATACCCTAAAGCTGTTTTAAATACTCTTTTTCTAGGTGTACCTAGAAAGGTTTTCCGAAAGAAAGTGTATAACGCACTTCAAGCCGAGTAGAAATTTGAAACATGGCTACAATGCTACAACGCAGATGTGTTACGGAGATGAAATAGAACCCAAGGATACTTGCGAGGTAATTAAATGGGTCATTTTTAAGAGTTTTTGGTCGTAGGTTCGAACCTAGGCTTAACTTAACCTTTGCTATTGACATATTTTTTAAGGTAACTGGGCAAAAACGGAACCTTTAGGGCTATATATCACGGGACACCATGGCGGCGCGACTAGTTGCGCCACCATGGTGTCTGTAAGCATCGAGATATAAGTACTAACGTACTAGAGAAGCTACGTCAAATAACTGAATTGTCCTATTTTTCGTAATTTGAATCTTTAGTTCGCTGCAGCGCTAAAGTAATAACAATTCGTCTAAACCGTAACTAATTTACCACAGCGCTAGATTTGCTGCGGAAGTGTATTTATTCTCGGCAAAAAGGTCTTAAGCGCCATGTAAATCACGGCACTTACGCGTTTTCTTCGACAAAGTGCGGCGCGATCGCCGCAGTTGAACGAGACAAAGTAGGAATTTACGGTGTCTTCTCTAGTACTTTAGTACTTATATCTCGATGTCTGTAAGCTACCAAACTAAACACCATACAGACACCAGAATCGCTACACCATATTGAGACAGTATCAAAATGGACCTTAACCTTTTGAGTGCGTAATTAGAGACACAATAGTAAGACAATGGCGCGTGAACGCCGGCGTTAATGCGGGGATCAACAGCTTAAGTGCACGTGTTCGAGTTGGTCGCGCCGCCAAATTGGTTGCGCAACCAAACGGACACCAGGTGAGTAACTCTCTATAGAGCTGTATACATTTTGCGTCCCGCCGCCATGGTGTCTCGGTGAAATACAGCCCTTATAGGATCACCTTGTTGTCCAACTGACAAGACCCTTTTCCTCAAGAACGCAAGGATCTATGAAGATTCAAAGATTCAATGCATTTAATTTTCGGTCAGTCAGTTTTTCTTTTTTTTATAATATATAGATTTAATAAATGCCTTGATTCTTTGATTGTTCAACAATCTCACTGCCCAGTAAAGCTAGAACTACACTGCACACACGTGTGCCACACACGCCGATGTGGGCGCGTCGGTCTCCATACATTTTATATGGAAACTAGACTTGTAGAGCTACACTTGATCCACGCCACGCGACGTTGTTCTACGTACAAATCAGGCGTGTTACACGTGTGCGTCGGTCTAATGTAGTTCTAGCTCAATGATATACGTAATCTTGATTTGTTCCCTCAGGGCGACAGCGGTGGTCCTCTGCAGGTGAGGTCCAAAGTGGCGCATTGCTTGCACACGGTGATAGGAGTAACATCCTTCGGGCGATCGTGCGGCTACACTGGAGACGCTGGCATGTACTCGCGCGTGCACCACTACGTGTCCTGGATCGAGAGCGTCGTGTGGCCGGGGGCGGATTGACAAATATGCGACTACAGAAAGATTTGGCCTTCCCCCCTTCTTTTGCAAGATTTTTCGTCATTACTCCACTCCTATTAGTCTTAATGTGATGGTATATATGTTACTGTAAAAGCCCGAACCACGGTAAATCTTAGGTTTTACCAAGAAATCTTAAGATCTACCGACATGAGTTGGTAAATGTAAGTACATATTAATAAAAAGGGGGACATTTTTTCGGATTGATACCATTAGTAACTTGTACATGCTAGGTTTTGCCAGAGGTGGTTGGCAAACGTTGTTTTTGGGTAGAAAACTATCATTATATTAACACCCTAATTCAAAGCCTTCATGGTTATTTTTTATTAAAAACACCCTGACATGTCTGTTTATCGACATTTACCGTGTATTTGAAGTAAATCTTGAGGTTTACCAAGTGAATGGTGGTAAATGCTCGAAATAAATGACGATCACAAAGCTTTTCGGACTTTTACCGTAATTAGTTGGTAAATCTTAGGATTTACCGTAGTTCGGGTTTTTAAAGTAACATATACCCTATAACCTTCCTCGACAAATAGGCTATCTAACATCGAAAGAATCTTTAAAATCGGACCAGTATTTCCTGAGATTAGCGCGTTTAACTAAACAAACAAACAATCTCTTCCCCCCTTCCCTACCTACCTTCCTTTTCCTTTCTTTCTCTATATTATAATACTAGCTTCTACCAGCGGCTTCACCCGCATGAAATTAGGTTTCTCTATACAAACTTGGGACCTCCGTATCATCCCGTTAGGAGGTAAATTTTAAGAAACCCTCTCTTACGCTCGGCTACGTAATAAAAGGAAGCCTTGTGCAAAATTTCACACCCCTACTCCCAGTAGTTTCAGCTGGGTGTTGATATTTCAGTCAGTCAGTTTCTCCTTTTACATTATATATAGATTAGTATTATAATTTTCCACTTTCACGCGGGTTAAACCGTTAGCAGCATTGAGTATAATAAAAGTAAATAATAAATAGTAGTAATAATCCCAACTCCCCCTTGTATCTTCGTCAAAGCTTAGAATACCTTGTTCCGAGAAGAAGGCCTTGTCGCTCATCATCCTCTTTTCTCCTTCGTTTTCCTCTCCATTTCTCTAGTCGGTACAGTCGATCATTCACTGTTCAAGCTGTGCGCCTTTGGAATTCTCTCACCCCTCGTTGGAGGTCGTCAGGGGAAGAATTAGGGAACATTTCATGTCAACATGACGCATAAATATATATGTATAGGCTTTATTTATTGTACTTGTATAGTAATTTTATACGTATTGTGTGCTGTGCACTTATTTGTGTAGTTAATTTTAGTTTTAAGGCTCCGTGCACAGAATTATCTCATTTTGAACCTTTTTGATCATGGTTTGTGAGAAAAGTAAGAAGAATTTAAACCTTATTTTTTAGGATTATGAAAGTCAAGTTCTTATTCTCTCAGTTGGCTTGACTATTTTTTTAAAATAATGTGTGTATTAATGGCAATTACCCATATTCAAAACCCTTTTCTCGCAAAAGTATCGATCGAGTGAAGTTTGGCTACGTTTTACACAAACTACAAATGATTTATAACATAAAAAAAAAATATCAGTAACATCATTATATGGTCTACTCTCAGATGGGTTGAAAACATTATTGACTTCAATAGGAAATATAGCAGAAAAAAAATGTTGAAAAAACATAATTCTTGGAAAACATCTGTACAAATAAGTATTTTTTTCTATACCTTAGAAACACTTTTAAGAAAATTTAAAAATTACACAATAATCTTAAGTTAATCTGTTAATAGAATCTAAAATTTATTTTATAAATAAACAATACCTTCATTTCGTAAATTACAAACAAATTGAACTATATTATCGACCGCGCAAACACGATCGCGTCAGTAACGATCGGGCACTCCCAGCGAGAGCACGTACTACTTTGTTCCGGAGCCGCTCGCGAAATTTACGAGAATATATTCCCAAATTTGTACGCCGACTATCACGTTGTGATCCAGTAAGTATTATTTTTGATTTTATGTACTTTGTTTATTATGATTGTTTAAATTTCTTTCGACTTCAATAGTACTTGGAGGTAACTGTTGTATGTTTGTATGTAAAGGTTATCTGCGGAATTACTCTACTACTATGATTAAATTACAATTCTTTCATTAATGCCATCTACAATGGTTAATGGCAGCTATATTACCATGCACAGAAAGTTGATATTTTTAACCGACTTAAAAAAAGGAGGAGGTTATCAATTCGGTTGTATGTTTTTAATCATTTTTTTATGTTTGTTACCTCAGAACTCCGTCGTTAATGGACCGATTTTTTTGCAGATAATGAGTCGAAAGAAAAGGACGCATTTTATAGGCGTCACTAAAAGGAAAAAAAAAAACAAAATGTGGGGCTGATACGTGCAAGACAAGTTCTTAAAGAACGCAAGTCCATTGCACTGGCTACGGTTTCGTTTCCAGAACATGTAAGATTTCTTCGATCAGCAGTAGAAGTGAAATAGTACATTTTGATACAGTGGAGAAAGTTTGTCATTGCGACCGAGGACGAATTCACACGAGCCGTAGGCGAGTGTTTTATATGGATCTGAGTGCTGCTGATTGATACATTTTTACGTGATTGCTTAGCGCTCAGCCTGATACAATAAATGTAATAAAATATGGTGGCAACGAGCACGCGTACTTTTTCGCACTAGTGCGAAAAACAGTAAATAGTGTGCCTAAAAGCGGTAGGAATAAGAGCGGGTTTTCGAGTAAGTGTATTGAAATAGCATTTACCAGTACATACTAATTGACAATGTTGCTAATTTTTAGGAAATAGATGCTAATGAAAATTCTGAAACGACTATGGACACTAATAAAGTTGACAATATGTGTCAACTTGAACTATTCATGGTAATTATAACCATTGTGTTACGTACAGGGTGTAAATAAATAAACGCAAGACCTACTTTTAGAAATTCATAACTTGTTTTAGTTGTACTATATATGATGATCTAATTGTTTCAGTTTATATTGAAAGTCTCATATTTTTTCTCTAAACTTAACTCGTAAAGTGAAATTTTGTAAGTTCTTGGTCCGAGAGACCACACAGGATGTTTTGCGTTTATTATGTTATATCGTATAAAAATAAATAATGTACTTATAATATACCAACAATAATATATTCATTTACAGGGTTATTTGTAAAACACTAACAACCTTGCAGGACTGTATTACTGACATCATAAATAACAATTTTTGTTCTATGACTTTTTACAAAACATAATTCATTTACCAAAAATAACCCTTCAAGATTTCGTTGCTCTTTCTAACACACTTCAACTTTGTATTTTGCTATACCTACGTCTGTATGACGCGACGCAAGCGCATCAAGCACCCCCGCTGCCCGATCCCCGCTCCCCTCCGCTATTGTACTATCGCTTTCTTCGCATATACTTCGTAATGTTTAGAATGTTCAATTAAAATATTTTTATTTTTGTATGAAAATCTGATGAACTAAAATATGATAAATTTTCAAGATAAGATAATAGAAAATCCGTAGTCACACGTTATTAAAGTGTTTCGGTTGGTACCTACAACGTGTGACTACAGATTTTCTTTTTGTTCTGTTCTTGTTTCTCCATTTACCTTGTTTATTCCAGCATCCTTACAATCTTGTTTCATAATATAAATTTCAGCGTCGTTTTTTTTGTCGTTGTCGGGTTTTAGTTTTTAACTGTTTTTTATTTAAACAATTTTGGTGTTAAATTTAACACATGACTTTTGGTCCGCTAGAGGGCGTCGCTTTAAATTTGAGCAATATTTTGGAAATGTACAAGTGAAGCCCTTTCAAATGCTACCAAACACGGCGTAATTATCACCATTTTTATTTTTAACACATTACTTTTTGTCCGCTAGAGGGCGACATATCAAGTTTTGTGACACGTCACGTAGCCTATGTTCAGCGGATAATTAAGACGGTTCTAACAATACCTCATATGTCGAGTTCCGATAAGTAGATTAGGAGCTATGAGGGAACAGATGAACATACTCACATACATACATAGCCTGTCAAAATCATTACCCTCCTTTGGCTTTGCCGTAGTCGGGTAAAAAAATACTAATTTGAAGGTAAAAGTGGCTGTGGCTGCGGAGCAGGACCGGCATTTAGCCAAGCGTTTTTATCAAGGATATAATCTTCCAGTTTATAATACGCTTGTCTACATAGTGTGCGTTTAATGCAACCTTTAAATTTGGACTCATTTAGTTGTAGAATCTTAACTGGTATTTTATTATAAAATTTTACACAGTACCCCATGAAAGAACTATGTACTTTAGCCAATCTGAACCGAGGTTGATCTAATTTGTTCCTATTCCTAGTATTAAAATTGTGCCTGTCACTTATCTTAGTAAAAAGATGAATATTTTTCCGAACATACATAATGTTTTCATAAATGTATTGACAAGGGACCGTCAGGACTCAGGATGTTTATTTCCTTAAATAGTTCCCTAAGAGAATCGCGTCTGCAAAGAGTATATATATGGCTCTGATAGCTCTTTTCTGCAGAATAAAAATAGACTCTATATCTGCAGCCCGTCCCCATAGCAAAATACCGTAAGACATGATACTATGAAAGTAACTAAAATAAACTAGTCGCGCAGTATCCACATCAGTAAATTGACGGATTTTTCTGACAGGCTATGCTGCTGAACTAAGCCGACTTGCCAGAGATGTTAAATGAGGACCCCATTATAGCCTCGAGTCAAGCGTGATCCCTAGGAAAACCGTATTCTCGACGAATTCGAGTTTCTCCTTGTTCAATACTTGATATCTCGAAGGCTTTCGATAGGGTCTGGCACGAAAGCCTTATTGCTAAGCTTCCTTCCTTCGGTCTACCCACTGGTCTGTGTGATTGGATCGCAGACACAGATTCTTGAGGGATCGATCCATCCGAGTGGTCGTTGATGGCTGCTCGTCCGGTCAAATGGATATTAATGCCGGGGTCCCTCTGGGGTCGGTACTCTCGGCAACACTGTTTTTGCTGCACATAAATGACTTACTTAAACCCGGTATCTTTGGGTATGCAGACGACAGCACTGTTGCCGAGAGATATGTGGCTGACGCACGCGCTAGTGGGTCACAGATCCAGTCATCCCGAAAGGCTATGGTTGAACGCTTGAACTCGTCCTTGAAGGCGGTCTCCGATTGGGGCGATGCCAATCTGGTCAATTCAATGCAAGTAAAACCAAGCGTGTCTTTTTTCCGCTAAACGGAGTCAATTCCACCCGGCTCCATCTTTCCGAGGTGTGACCGTGCCAATAACCGACCATCTTGATCTTCTTGGCGTTACGCTGACGTCAACTCTCAACTTTGGGCCATACATCGAAGCAAAGGCTCAACTGGCAGCAAAAAAGCTGGGAATCCTCGCGAAGGTCAGACGGTACTTCACGCCGGAACAGCTGCTAAAACTTTATCAAGCGCAAGCGCGATCGTGTATGGAGTACTGCTCTCATCTTTGGGACGGGTCTGCCAAATACCAGCTTGATGCGCTAGAGTCGATTGAGAGGCGAGCCAAGAGGATCATTGGCAATGATGCACTTGTTGAGTCGAAGCTCCAAAGCCTTGGACATCGCCGCCGAGTTGCTGGCCTGTCGGTTTTCTATCGTTTATATTTCGGGGAGTGTGCACTGGAATTGCACAATCTAATTCCGCCAAGTCCGTTCCATCATCGGACCACTAGACGTACGGTGTTGCGCCACCGGTACATGGTGGACATCCCACCCATACGCACAAAACGTTTTGAGAACACATTTATTATGCATACAGCCAAGGAGTGGAATTCCTTGCCGGAGTCTGTTTCCTGATAGCTACAACGTAGGGGTCTTTAAGTCAAGAGTGAATAGGCTACTTCTAGGCAAGCGTGCTCCATCGTCGACCACATCATCGCTTGCTATCAGGTGAGATGGTGGTCAAACGCGAGCCTATCATTAATAAAAAAAAAGAAAGAAGCTTTTATGGCTTTGGAAAGAGGTAGTGTGAGTCCATCAGGTATACCATCAATATCAGTAACAGCTGATGCTGCTTGCATACTTATTCTTCGGCCTATTTCCATCTTTTTGTTATCTCGTCGTGACATTTCGCGTACGTATTTTGTTTAATTATTGGTAAATCTATGGAAGTCAACAAACAAAATATTTCTGATTTCTGAACAATTCCTTTTAAATACGGGCAAATTCCAATAAAACTCAGTAATCGTTAATACGGCTTTCGCCGAAATCGTTCAACTGGGGATCTTCTAGCGCAGTGTTTTTCAACCTGTGGGTCGCGACCCCCAGGTGGCTCACAAAGTTTTGCTTAGGGGGTCGCGGTCGCGAGTTAGGTAACAGTGAAAAGTGAGGGTTCTGACTCTACGCTACAAAAAAGTATAACTATTCAGTCATAAAGCTGTGCCTGTTTATGCTTCAATACTTTTCCTGATCTTTATTCTATTTTTGATATGCAAATTGTGTGCGATTTTAAACATATTACACACAAACGTCTAAATTAAAAAAGTGGTCTCATCATCAATTTTATGGTCCTAGGGGGTCGCCACTATTTGTCTATTTAAAAAGGGGTCACGTATTCAAAAAGATTGAAAAACACTGTTCTAGCGTATGCCATTCACATCTGGAGAGAGGCTATATCTCGAAGGCCTTCGACAAGGTCTGGAACAAAACCCTTATTGCTAAACTTCTTTCCTTCGGTCTACCCACTACTGGAGTCTGTCTGATTGGATAGCAGACTTCTTGAGGGGGTCGATTCATACGAGTGGTTATTGATGGCTGCTCGTCCGGTCAAATGGATATTAAAACCGGGGTCCCTCAGGGGTCGGTACTCTCGGCAACACTGTTCTTGCTGCACATAAATGACCTACTTAAACCCGGTACCTTTGGGCATGCAGACCACAACACTGTTGCCAAGAGATACGTGTCTGACACACAGATCCAGTCTTTCCGAGAGACTATGGTTGAACGCTTGAACGCGTGCACTAGCTTCTGACGTTTTATAAGTGCCCATGTAGGCCTATGTGAAATAAAAAACTTTTGACTTTGACTTTGACTTTGAACTGGTCCTAAGGCAGTATCTGATTGGGACGATGCCGATCTGGTCAAGTTCAATGCTGCTAAAACCCAGGCGTGTCTTTTTCTGCTAAACGGAGACAATTTCGCACGGCTCCATATTTCCGGGGTGTAACCGTGCCGATAACCGACCATCTTGAGCTTCTTGGGGTAACGTTGTCGTCTACCCTCAATTTTGGCTCTTATATCAAGGCAAAAGCTCAGCAGGCTGCCAAAAAATTGAAGATCTTAGCTGAGGTGAATCGGTACTTTACACCGGAACAGACAGCTGCTCCAACTTTATCAAGCACAAGTTCGATCGTGTATAGAGCTGTACTGATCTCATCTTTTAAATATTCAAAAAAAATATATATCTGTTTTTAAAAATACGATGATGTTCTTATTTATTTTGTTTGCTTTCCTTTTTATTCCGATATTTTTGGTTCAATTCGAATACTTGACATTGATGAATATATTTTTTTACACCACCTGCTCGATAATGCCCTTTTATACGTCATACAACCATCACTTAAAACAAGTCATTATGTCCCTAGGGAGATAATGCAGTATGGGCGATCCTTAGGGAATAATGAGATTTGAATTTGGAACGTGAAAAACCGTCAGCATTATGTGAATTAAAATGTAGTACATCAAACAAGTTTATTCAAATTTCAAACTGGCCACTAACAAAAAAGAAAACAGAATAAAAAAAGTAATGAACAAGCGGGAGCGATAGAGAAAATTTAAATTATAGAATCTTTGAGTAGTGAATTTTGTTTGTTTCAAATCTCAAAACATTTTGAGTGTTAGTTAAGATTAACTCGTAAATAATACTTACATATATTTCTCTATTATATGATTTGTTTTACTAAATTGTCTTTTAATTATCTCACAGATGGTGTAAAAAGTAGAGTATCCAACACAGGGATAAAGCTGTCTTTGTCTTGGGCGGCTTGAATTCCTCACTTCACTCAGGTTTCTTTATTAACTCCCTCGCAGTGCTCGGGAGTTAATTATATAAATCCCTCACTGACGTTCGGGATTAAAATTAGCAACCTTCGTTTTGTTCGGAATTCAACATGCCGCCCGCGACTTAAAGACACTGCTTTATCCCCTAGTCACATAATCTACTTTATGCAATAACGCAATGAAGTTTGTGAAATGTATTATTTTTATTGTATTTGCTGCGAATTTTTTGGTATATATGTAGGTCTTTTTATTTCCTTTTTTTACGTAGTTTTTAACGATGACCTCAACTTGGTATTGATTTGTCAATTAATTAATTTCTGAGTTGAGCTATACGTTTACTGACAAATGCTTGCACTGACTGAACAGGTCCACTCTAACACGGTAATATTATCTATACAGTATTCCAACTTCATACAAACGGACGAAACGCGAGCTATACCTACGCGCCTCGATCTCGAGGTGCGATATTTTCAATAAAAATAAGTTCAAGTACATATTTAAATATTTAATATGACGAGTAGGATATATTGTGCTGTTTTTCATTCACATAAATATTGCTTCATTTAAAACCAAACATATAAATTGTAAAGTAGCTGCAGGTAGGATAACCAAGTAAAAGATATTCCTTTTTCTCCACCTTGTCCATGTTTCCAAAAACAATTTTTAATTAAGCTTTAGAATGCGGATTTTTGTACTTTAAAATTTAATAATAAAGCATTTCGTAGGTACGTCTCAGTCGAGGCGCAAATATTTTTCGGTCGCAAATATTGAACACTTCTTATTCAATTCACAAAGTATTTTATTTGTTTATATAAAAAAAGTATATTTACAATCACAAAACTAAATGGAAACACAAAGTAGGCAAATGTAATTAAAATGCTGGAGGCGGGCAGCCATAGTGCGGGCAGCCCTATCGCATGTTTACGTATCGCGCGGCTGTAGGCATTTATTTCAAAGATACGGCCGAGTTACAATACTGTATAGATAATATTACCGTGACTCTAATCTGTATGGTTCCATCCTCAAAAGAACATCTCAGACACTAATATACACTGTCCGCATACACCTTTACCGAGATTACATATCTGAATTTTAAAAGAGATATCTCGTAAACTTAATTTTTTTTTTGACACATGGAGTGTTTTTTTACAACTATTTTACTTAAATAAATATCATTGTATCATCGTTTTGTATTTATCATTTAGTTAATTGTCTAAATGTATCAACATCCATCTAACACAAAATTGAATAATTTTGGTGTGAATTGTGACAAATATAAAATATATACACGTTCCAGATTTTTATTTACAAACCATACTTACTTTATAATTTTGTAACTCAAAAAAATATCTTATAGAGGATCAAAATTGTTTGAGCGGCCACCAAGCTCGATTTTTACGCGTGTGTGCGTGTAGCTGCATGCACGATGCACACAAACATAACATTGCAGCGAATTTGCCTAAACTCTAGCGAGTGAATTTTCTGCACGGCCTCTTAAGTGTGATCAGATTTATGTTAACTTAGATTTTGTTGTGCATTTGTTGAGTTATCCTTAGATATATTTTTTTTTTACTAATAATATAATAAAATTAAAATATTAAGGTTTGCTGTAAGAAAACCCAATTGTGGGTTAAGCTCGCCTTTGTACAGCAGCTGTCCTATTTTTGATTAATTGTAAAATTTTGTGCAATAAAGATTATAAGAGTGTTATAATATAGGCGAAAATTTTAGTGTGTATGAAAGCGACAGCAATAAATTAGCAGTACAGCCGTCATCGGTAAAACCGTCAACCCTGGTAGAGGGTTCATGGCGGATATTTAAGAGCATGGTTTAAAAGCTTGTTACTTCATCTAACGCAATCCAACGCGATGTTTGATGAAGAGGCAACGCGAAAAAAGAGAGATAACGCCTGAAAACTCTGTTAGCATTCGGAAATTCTGTGATTTACTCGAATATTTTACAAAACTTGTTCCATAATATACGTGTTTTTTTTTTTGAACCCTTAAGAGTTTTTGAAAAAAATTGTCGTTATTCAGAATCTTGATTAAATTTGTAAGGCTTCTATTGTTATACTTTTTTGACTTTTTTAATTTTTGAGTAAATTATGAAGTGTCAAGTTCATGCAAAATAGCAGATTTTCAGAGGTCTTTACTGGATTAGTTTTAAATTTATAAATTGATTTCAATAGAAGCCTAGATAATATCCACAAGAGACTGAATATATATATATATATCTAATGAAAAATGTGTAATAACGTCATAATCGCGTAAGAGCGGTTGTATGAAAAACATTGAAAATGTATGTCGAGTTGGATGCCCTTAATCGACAGCTTGTCTAAGAGTGCTATAATGTAACGGGTCGCGCAAAATTAATGTCATATAATGACGCTAGTCTATAAAAAAACCGAAAGCCTTTTAATATAGGTGAACCCATTTTTCACACTTATGTGACAGCCGGGATGGCTTTAATTGCTTTTAGAGCAAATAAAACACACAAATGGGCTTCACCAGAAGCCTTAAAGTCACCCAAAAGGCAATGCAGAGGGCTATGGCTCGGAGTTCCCTTGCGTGATCGAATCAAGACTGAAGATATCCACAGGAGAACTAAGGTTACCGACATAGCCTGAACGCCATACGTAAGTGGCAGTAGGCAGGGCAAATTGCTCGCAGAACAGATGGTCGATGGAGTCGAAAGGTTCTGTAGTGGCGACCGCGTACCGGAAGATGAAGCGTTGGAAGGCCTCCCACAAGGTGGACCGATGACCTAGTGATTGTGGCGAGAATCCGATGGATGTGAGATTGTTGTGGCGACACTTGGGGGAGGCCTATGTCCAGTCCAACAGTGGACGTCTTTTGGCTGAAACTATGAATGATGATGATGATAAAATAAAACACAAAAACTTATTACAAAGTGTTTATTTCTTAATAAGGCCCGGGCCACACGACGCTCTCAATCCAAGGCACATAGTAGTACACCCGTGTGTACATGCCCGCATCACCGAGGTACCCACAAGTTTTCCCGTATGATGTCACGCCTATGACGGTGTGGAGGCAGTCGGAGATTTGTGACTTCACCAGCAGAGGACCACCGCTGTCACCCTGAGGAAATAGAAAGATGACAACATCGTGATTGTATTCAAAGAGGTCTACAGAAGGAAGGAGGGGGGAGGTATCTGGAATAGGCTGTAAAGTCCCGCAAACCTCCGTTGAAAATGAAAGATTTGCCGACCAGATCGTTGTTGTGTCTGGTCCGTCAACTGCCCGATAGATGATTTTGCGCGGAGAACTCTAATATCGCGATGCAGTATTTTGAATTTTAGTTCCTAAGTGGGGTCATAGATGTAGCTACAAGTCCAATTTTAGTTCCTATGTGGGGTCATAGATGTCGCTACAGTCCAATTTCAGTTCCTATGTGGGGTCATAGATGTCGCTACAAGTTCAATATTAGTTCCTATGTGGGATCATAAATGTCGCCACAAGCACAGAATAAGAAATAGTACAAGTACAGAAATTGCACTCCGTGATAGCCAACATACGAATTTAAACTTACTAACAACAGCGATAATGTCCATTATACATTGCACGGCACGGACACGACCTTGATTTTATTAGCCTACTAGATCCAGTGGCGCTCGTAACGAATCAAAATGCACCGTAAGTCCGCGTGACGAGAGTCTCTTTTATTATGCCCGTTATGCGCCTTTGAACAGGCCGCTCTTTTTATAGGGTTAGGACTGGTATGTTTTTGAAAAATGTGAAATAGGTACTTACGTTTTATTACATAAAATATGATCAGATTTTCTAAAATTATATGGTAGATAGGTACCTAATTGATTTCTACCTATTTACTTATATCCATACTTTAAAAAAATATGTTTTTAAAAGTCATCTCATAGAAGTGTCAAGAGATTGTTTACATTTAGTTAGGTATCTAAACAAATGAAATAGGTAATTAAAATGAAGTGTATATGACTTTGTTGGTTTTGTATGTGCGTTAGCTTTGCGTTCATATGTAATTTTTAAAAGGTAGGTCGTTTAAGACGTTATTATGCATAATAATTAACATTTTGTAAGATATAATTCCAATTACGTTGACCTTGCATTAGTAAGGTAGTCACTAGTACTGGGAGGTCTACTATATGGAATGATTTTAAGGTCATTGACTCGTTTACGTGAAAAATGTCGCAAATACTTGAAATAAAAACTCGATAGAATATTCGGTAAAGAATTCAAAAATATTTTTTGTTAGCACGGGTCAAGCGGAAAATCGAACACGCGTGTGACACTCTACCGAAATAAGCCTCGCAAGAGAGGCCGCGGGCGTAGGCAGATTTATATACCTATAGTTAGAAGTGCGCCAGGCCTGCCACAAGTCCAATTTTAGTTCCTATGTGAGGTCATAGATGTCGCTACAAGTACAATTTCAGTTCCTATGTGGGGTCATAGATGTCGCTACAAGTCCAAATTTAGTTCTTAGTGGGGTCATAGATATCGCTACAAGTTCAATATTAGTTCCTATGTGGGATCATAGATGTCGCCACAAGTTCAATTTTAGTTCCTATGTGAGGTCATAGATGTAGCTACAAGTCCAATTTTAGTTCCTATGTTGGGGTAATAGATGTCGCTACATTCCAATTTAAAAGGTATAAGATACTATACCAGACTCTCTAGGCTGGTACTGAATTTTCACACCACTCCTTTATTAAAGGGTACAAAACATAATGAAAATTATAAAACTCGGTCAAGCAGTATTTGAATTTTAGCGAGAGTAACGAACAGCAATTATTATTATTATTTTATATATAAGAGAAGAAGACGGTACGGTACGGTACGGTACGATGGTATAGGTACGGAGTTCGCCGGATCAGCTAGACCCGGCGAACTCCGTACCTCCTAATATTAAGGATAATGCCATCTACTGACATTACCAGAACAGCATAATTCATTTTATAATGACATTTTAATTAGAGATGGCGTTGTATTCGGATTTTTTTTTCGTGATTTTTTTTCAATTTTTTCTCCCCGTTTAAACCTTCCCTGGACTATCTCAATCTAATATTTCAAGACCAAAATCGGTCCAGCCGTTTTTGAGTTTAAGCGAGACTAACAAACAGCAATTAATTTTTATTTAGACGATTATAATATATTATACATATTTCTATATAGAATAGAATAGAATAAACTTTATTTTACACCAAAATAGTAACAATTTTACAGAAACATTTCTTTTTAGGTGGGAAAATCATCTAATGACATCCCCCGCTGTTGGGCGGAGCGAAAAGGCGTGTCAGACTTTTACTGACTAAAAACCCATTCCTGTTCCTTCTTTGCCATTGTTTCAGGGCCCCGGGGATCTCTTTCGCAACACCCATGGCCTCAATAGGTTTCGACCCTGCTGGGCCCTACGGTTGCTGACATCTCCTTGAGGCGCGAGTGGAACACTATGCGCCGTCGACGGCTTGGGCTTGGTCCGGACGGTTACCAGACGGTCGGACGGCGAGCTACCCATTGCTCGCCGTCCGCAAGCCTGCGCCTACGGTACAGAAATATATAATATATTTATTAAATCAGATAACTCTACATATCTTTTCAGGTCTGCATTATCTCCAAGATTGACACGTCCAAGATATTTGAACTGTACTCTCATGAATAATATAATGAGTGAATTATTTTGAATGAGATTTTGTATACCAACGAAATTTCCCCCTTTTAAGTTGTATTTCGAAAAACCTCTTAGTGCTAGCCTACATGATGTGACTGTTCCTAAAAGACCCTAGGCTGATAAAATTTAGTTTTTCCTAAATTTGCCTACATGAAGGTATGAAGGTCGGCTACCCCCTAAGGGGTAGAACGTGAGCTCCGCCTACGCCCACCCTTGTGGTTCCCATCCAGAGACTTGGTCAAACCCCCACCGACTAATGATGAGTAATTTTGAATTCCATAAGTACGAAGTAGTCCAATTCCTTATCACGTTGTTCGGATAAGGAGAGGGTTGAAAGAATTGTTAAGTGAGACCTTGGAATTCATAGTATGAAATATATTAGAAGTGGTTTTAGAAAGATACAATATCACTAAGGGACGTAAAGTTATGATTAATTAACATTAGATCATGTGAGCAACCCTTACGCAAGCGTAATAGGTGTTTGGTCAACAATTACTCACACGGTACCTCACATCCGAACTCATAGCACTCATGGCAACACTTCCATAAGCGACGCATGCGGCTTTTCAGCAACAATACGTCAACAACATGCTCCTATTGAACATGGTCCCTAGCAGTTCTCTCGAACTGTAATACGTGACGAAGCAACCTTCCCTGCTGCAAACCGTGCGACCGTCCTCGTCCAGCAACGGGGCAAGCTAGTTCCAGTGCAAGACGTCGACATCATGCTCCTATTGAGCATGGCAGTCCTTGGACTGTATAATATGTGATAGATATGGTCAACCCATCCCCAGGATGTGCACCCTTTGTACTTTAAGTACATCTGCAAGATACAGTGCTCGCATCTGACCGAAGTAATGGTCGCAGGTAGAGAGTATAAACTCAAGAGTAAATGCAAATACTATTAAATAATATAGACGGGAGTCGTCGCCCCAAACATGAATAGAGTTGAGCATTTCAACACTCTTGAATGCCTATATAGACAGCCCCAAAAGCGCCCCACCATTCACTATTTCCTAGTGTTTGAGCTGGGAAGAAGAAATAGCGAAACAAACTCCCCAGCAACACATTTCTGTCTATTAGTTATAAAACTAGCTTCTTCCGCGGCTCCGCTCGCAAGTCTGTGTATAGCAACACCATATCAGCCTAGGATAAATTAGAATAATGAATGACTCACCCAGTCGCACCATCAAACACACACACACTGTACGCTTTGCTACTTTAAATAGGCACTAGATCAGTCAATCAAACTGTGGCCATCACTAAACAAAACACTAACCAAATCACAATACTAGCACTCCTAAGAATTACAACGGGACATAGCCCTATGATATTTACTGAGTCAATTAGGTTTTCCTGCTGGACGTCCGAACCCTATCATGCCCTCAAGCCAAGTGTCCTAACGTCGCCGAGCCAACACTCTCGCCTCTCGCTCCCCTCACGCTCTTGCTGTCTGGCCTGCACGTGTTGCGGTCCGTTTTTTGTCATGCGAATAGAAATCGCATAAGTTACTCGTTTTTTCTTTTAGAATTCTGTCGGCCCTTTCATTAAAAGGACAATTTATGAGGGTCCAAGTGGCCCGGCGCCATTCGTATTGTTTAAAAATAAATATAATTTCTTGTTATTAATTTGGAATAAGTGACAGACAGTCACAATGATAAAAGTAAGCCTTGTGCAACATTTCACGTTCCTTGCCCCCAGATAGTTTCAGCTTTGCGTTAATATGTCAGTCAGTTTCTCCATTTATAAATATAGATATAATATTAGTTTAGATTTACCTCACAAGTATCCCTGGGCTGATTTTCATCTCCATAACACATCTGCATATTGGCTTGGTAGCCAAATTCTAAAAGCCTGTAAGGGGGGAAGAGCTTCAAGCACTTTTCATCAGAGAACCTTTCCAGAGTGACCTAGAAAAGGATATATAAAGCAAAGATATAATAAAATGCTTTAGTATATAAAATACTGGCGTCCGCGTGAAATAGTAGATTATGTGACTCGGGGATAAAGCAGTATCTTTAAGTCGCGGGCGGCATGTTGAATTCCGAACGAAACGAAAGTTGCTAAATTTTAATCCCGAACTTTAGTGAGGGATTTATATAATTAACTCCCGAGCATCGCCCAAGACAAAGACAGCTTTATCTCCGTGTTGGATACTCTACTTTTTACACCATGTGTGAGATAATTAAAACAAAATTTACTAAAACAAATTATATACCTATTAGAGAAATAAAAAAGCTAATCTTAATTATCACTCGACATGTTTTGAGATTTGAAATAAACAAAATTCACTTCTCTAAGATCTATAGTTTTCAATTTTCTGTAACGCTCCCGCGCTTTCATTACTTTTTTAGAGACTCGTCAGTAACTACATTTTTTTTATTGTTACTGGCCAGTTCGATTTTCGAATAAACTTATTTCAATACATTTCGTACATTTTAATTCACCTATATTGTTTTTTTATTTCAAACCAAATTGACGTTCCAAATTCAAATCTCATTATTCCCTAGGGATCGCCCATACTGCATTATCTCCCGAGGGACAGAATGACTTGCTTTAAGTGATGGTTGTATGACATATAAATGGCCATTATCGAGCAGGTGGTATATAATTTTTTTTTTTTTTTTTTAATTGATATAAACCAGCGCTTGACTGCGATCCCACCTGATGGTAAGCAGTGATGCAATCATTGATGGTGAGGCGCACTAGTTTATCAAGAGCCTATTCACTCTAGCCTTGAAGACACCTAAATTATAGTTGGACGGGAAGATCGCAGCAGGCAAATTGTTCCAGTCCTTCGATGTACGCGGTATAAACGACGAAGCGAAACGCTTAGTCCGGACCGTTGAAGTTTCAACAACGTAAGGGTGGATACTCGCCGTACGTCGGGTTGTCCGATGATAGAAAGGAGATGGCGGAATCAAGTCATGCAATTCCTGCGCACACTCTCCAAAATGCAACCTGTAAAATACCGATAGGCTGGCTACCCTGCGCCTGTGCTCGAGGCTTTGTAGACTGGACTTAACCAAATCAGGATCCCCAATTAGCCTTTTCGCACGCCTTTCCATTGAGTCCAAAGCTGCTAGATGGCATTTTGCAGCACCAGCCCATATGTGACTGCAGTACTCCACACACGATCGAACCTGTGCTTTGTATAACATTAGAAGCTGTCCCGGTGTGAAGTACCGTCGGACCTTTGCAAGAACGCCTAGTTTTCTAGCAGCTACCTTGGCTTTGGACTCAATGAACCGCCCAAAATTGAGGTCTGAGGAGATTTCAACTCCCAAGAGCTGAAGGCGGTCGGTGCACTCCAGGGATACATTCCGAAAAGCAGGAGCCAAGGTGAACGGGCTCCTTTTGGCGGTGAACAGACACGCTTGTGTTTTGGCGGCGTTGAATTCAACTAGATTGGTTTCGCCCCACTTGGAGACTGCCTGAAGTGAGACATTCGTACGCTCCACCATAGCCTCTCGTTCGGACCGGATTAGTTCCTTACTAGCCCGAGCACCTGGAAGGTATCTCTCTACAACTGTGCTATCATCTGCATACCCATAGATACCGGGCATCAGCAGATCGTTAATATGCAGCAGGAAAAGAGTTGCAGAGAGAACTGACCCCTGAGGAACTCCGGCATTAGTGGACATGGGCTCTGATGAGCATCCATCGACAACAACTCGGAGAGACCGTTCACTCAGGAAGTCTTTTACCCAGTTAATCAGACCAGGGGAAATGCCGTACGCTGGAAGCTTACTCAGAAGGCTGGCGTGCCATACCCTGTCGAAGGCCTTCGAGACGTCTAAGGAGACAGCAATCGCTTCTCCATTCTTCTCGAGGGCCTCGCCCCACATGTGAGTGGCATACACTAGTAGGTCCCCAGTAGACCGATTGTGGCGAAATCCGTACTGTCGGTCACTGAGGAGATCGTTACCTTCCAGGTATGCCATGAGGCGCGAGTTCAATACACGCTCCATAATCTTGCAGAGTATGGAGGTTATTGAAATCGGCCGATAGTTGGCAGGATCGGCACGACTGCCCTTTTTGGGCACGGGTTGCACGTTGGCAAGCTTCCAGGACTTGGGCACTATACCAGTCCTAAATGAGAGGCGGTACAAGCGCGTCAACACAGGAGACAACTCGGGCGCACATGCCTTGAGAACTATTGCTGGTACACCATCTGGTCCACTAGCTTTATTCACGTCTAGGCGACACAGTGCTCTCAAAACTTCTTTATTTCTTATGCAAACCTCAGGCATCGAGGTGTTGCAGTGAGGTAGAGCCGGTGGATAGCACTGCTAGTATCAAGACGAGAATTATGGGCGAAGAGAGATGCAAAGAGACCTGCTTTCTCTCTCGCCGAGTGAGCCAGTGTTCCATCAGGCTTAACCAGCGGAGGCAATGTGGGCCTACAGAAGTTATATAATATAACAGAAAATAATAATAATCTTTTTACACCACCTGCTCGATAATGCCCTTTTATACGTCATACAACCATCACTTAAAGCAAGTCATTATGTCCCTAGGGAGATAATGCAGTATGGGCGATCCCTAGGGAATAATGAGATTTGAATTTGGAACGTCAAAAACCGTCAACATTATGTGAATTAAAATGTAGTGCATCAAACAAGTTTATTCAAATTTCAAACTGGCCACTAACAAAAAAAAAACAGAATAAAAAAAGTAATGAACAAGCGGGAGCGTTATAGAAAATTTAAACTATAGAATCTTTGAGTAGTGAATTTTGTTTGTTTCAAATCTCAAAACATTTTGAGTGATAGTTAAGATTAACTCGTAAATAATATTTATATTTCTGTATTATATGATTTCTTTTACTAAATTGTCTTTTAATTATCTCACAGATGGTGTAAAAAGTAGAGTATCCAACACGGGGATAAAGCTGTCTTTGTCTTGGGTGGCTTGAATTCCTCACTTCACTCAGGTTTCTTTATTAACTCCCTCGCAATGCTCGGGAGTTAATTATATAAATCCCTCACTATCGTTCGGGATTAAAATTAGCAACCTTCGTTTCGTTCGGAATTCAACATCCGCCACCCGCGACTTAAAGACACTGCTTTATCCCCTAGTCACATAATCTACTATTTTACACTACCTGCTCGATAATGCCGTTTTATATGTCATACAAAGCAAGTCATTCTGTCCCTAGAGGGATAATGTAGTATGGGCGATCCATAGGGAGTAATGAGATTTGAATTTGGAACGTCAAAAACCGTTAAGTGAATTAAAATGTACGTACATCAAACAAGTTTAATCAAAATTCAAACAGGCCACTAAAAAAAAAACTGGGCAAGAGCGAGTCGGACTCGCACCCTGAGGGTTCCGTACAAAGTTACCTATGTAAATAGTTCAATTCCGGAATGGAGTCTCGGAAGATTTTTCCGAATAAAAAAAATAGTGACGTAACAACAAATTTACAGTTTTCAGATTTATTCCGATACTTGTGCTATAAGATCTTGCTTTATGCCAAATTTCAGGATTCTGGGTCAACGGGAAGTACCCTATGAATTTTGATTTCCTCGAGAGTGTCGAAATGTACGTTGTTTGCCACATAAACCGAAGTATATTTTTTTCTCGTTAACTTACAAGTTTGATTGTTTTACAGCTTCAAGAGTCCGTAGACCTGAGTATAAATGGTTTTAATTTCAACTCGATACCTCAACGCATCATCATCATCTTCCTGCCCTTGTCCCGTGTTATTTGGGGTCGGCGCAACATGTTTTTTTCTTCCATTCTGCCCTGTCACTCGTCATACTATCACTAACTTCCTTTTCTTTCATATCACTCTTCACACAATCCATCCATCTTTTCTTTGGTCTCCCTCTCCCTCTCCATCCATCCACATGTAAACTCATAACTCTTTTAGTAACATGCGTTTCATCCCTCCTCTTTACATGACCATACCAAGACAAACGATTCCCTTTCAACTTTTCAGTCACTGGCGCCACTTTCAAACTTCCCCTAATATACTCATTTCTCACTTTATCCATTCTCGTCACACCACACATCCATCTTAACATTCTCATCTCCGCTACGTGCAATCTTTTTTCATCCGTCTTTTTCACAGCCCAACATTCTGATCCATACAGTATGACAGGCCTTATCACGGACTTGTAGATTTTACCCTTCAACTTGAGGGGCATCCGTGGGTCACAAGTTGTTCCCGTGACCTGTCGCCATTTCATCCATCCTGCGTTGATCCGATGTGTTACGTCCCGGTCTACCTCACCATCCCCTTGGACGAGTGACCCGAGATACCGAAAGTCGGAGCAGATCGGTATGGGTGTTCCAGCGAGAGATAAAGGCACTGGATTGGAGAGACCGCCGAAATCGCAGAACAAGTATTCCGTTTTGGTTCTACTCAATTTCAGGCCAACACTCTCCAGTCTGTGCCACCATACCTCCAATCTGTTCTGGACCTCTAGGCCACTCTCGGCAACCAACACAATGTCATCGGCAAACAGCATACACCAGGGAGCCTCTTCCTGAATGTCCGACGTCAGAGCATCCATTATCATCAGGAAGAGGTAAGGGCTGAGAGCCGACCCTTGATGTAAGCCGACAGCCACATTGAAGCTGCCAGTGGTGCCCACTGTAGACCGGACTTGGGTACTGCATCGACTGTACATCGCTCGGATCAACTGCACATACTTCCCAGGCACACCTTTCTCCTTAAGGGCCCACCACAGAAGGTCTCACGAGGTACCCGGTCGTATGCCTTTTCGAGGTCAATGAATACCATGTGCAAGTTTTTATGCGCACCTCTGTATTTCTCGCACAGCTGGCGTATAGCAAAAATGGCATCCACTGTACCCCGACCCGGCATAAAACCGAATTGGTTCTGTGAAATTTCACTCTCTTCTCTCAGTCGCCTTTCAATAACTTTCTCCCAGGCTTTCATAGTATGTGACATTAGCTTTATTCCTCTATAATTGTTGCACTCAAGCACATCACCTTTGTTTTTAAAAATCGGCGCCAAAGAGCTATTGCACCACTCATCAGGTATGGCTTCTTCCAGCAACAACTTATTGAAGAACAAAGCTAACCACGTCCATCCATCCACTCGCAATAACTTCCACACTTCAACTGGTATTCCATCTGGACCAATGGCTTTACCATTCTTCATTCCATTTACTGCTATTCTGACTTCATCCATACTAACCATTCTCACTAATCCCACATTCACTGGTTTATTCTCTAACACCCCACTCCAATTATTTTCTTCATTCATCAATCTTTCAAAATATTCCTTCCACCTCTTTCTGATTTTTTCATCATCCGATAGAACCATTCCAGTTTCATCTCTTATACATTTTACATGACAAACATCCCTCGCCTTTCTCTCTCTTATTCTAGTAAGCCGGTATAGCTCTTTTTGGCCTGCAGGACTGTCCAGTGCGTCATATAGTTTGTCCTGGGCTTTTGATTTTGCTATTGCCACGGCTTTCTTGGCTTTCTTCTTTAAAACGTCATACTCACTCTTTTTTTCAGCTTTTAAACTAGCGTTTCCAGGCTCTACACGCTGCCATTCCTTAAATTTTCTCTTTTTTTCTTTCAATACACTCTGAACTTCTGTCGACCACCACCATGTATCCCTATCTATTATGCCCTTTCCTCTCGTCTCTCCCAAAATATCTTTCGCTGCATGCCTGATACACTCAGCCATCTCATTCCAGCTTTCATTTATACTTCGATCATTCATATCTCCCATCTCTATCATTCTGTCCACCACTCGCTCCCTGAACTTCTTCGCACAATCATTCCTCTCTAACATATGCCATTTTATTTTAGGGGGAGGACGCTCTTTGTATTTGGTAGACAGTATTTTAACCACTGATGTCATAACCAGGAGTCTGTGTTGTGAGACTAGGTCTTCTCCTGGCAGTACTTTGCAATCTTTGACGTGCTTTAAGTGGTTGCGCCGAACTAGAAAGTAGTCGATTTGGGTCTTATGATTACCACTTTTGTACGTGATCATGTGTTCGTCTCTTTTTTGGAACCACGTATTGGCTACTGCTAGGTCAAATGCAGTAGCGGATTGCAGCAGGGTCTCTCCTTCACTGTTCGGACTACCGAAACCCCATCCCCCATGTACTCTTTCATAAACACCTTTCATTCTTCCCACATGTCCATTAAAATCACCTCCAACTATCAATTCTTCATGAACAGGGATGTTCATTAAAGCTGTATCAAAATTCTCCCAAAACTTCTCTTTTACCGTTTCATCACATCCTACTTGTGGTGCATACACACTAACTATATTCAACATCACATTCTCTAACATAACTTTCACAACTATAAATCTATCACTAATCCTTTGTACTTCCATCACACTTTCTTTCAATTTATTGTCTAACACTATTCCTACACCATTTCTTTTTCCATCACTTCCACAGTAGTAGAACTTGTATCCCTCACCAATTTCTCTCGCTTTTGTTCCTCTCCATTTAGTTTCCTGCAAGCATGCTATATTTATCCGTCTTCTTTTCAATACATCCGCTAACTCTCTGGCCCTTCCAGTCATAGTCCCAACATTCCAACTTGCATACCTCAATCTCGTTTCCTGAGCTAGCTTCTTACGTTGCACCCGCCCGAGGTGGTGCAACAACCCTTGTCCATTTCCCACAGGAGCCGGGTGCTGCCCCTGCGCGTCGCCTGTGGGGTACGCCCTAACCCTATCGCGCATTCTATTAAAACCAAACATGTTGCAAATGGGATTTGGCTAGTTTTTTTTAAAGTCGGCCGCCAGCCTGACACCAACCCTCCTTGGGAATGCTTTTGTTGGTAGTTTACCCGCCACCACGGGATGACCTAAGGTGCTGTAGTATGCACAGAATCTAAATATCCCTTAGTCGCCTCTTACGACACCCACGGGAAGATATGGGATGGTGCTATTCTTTACGTCCGACACCATACAGTACACTCAACTCGATACCTCAACGCGTTCCCGAGATAAAGGGTCTTGACAGACAGACAGAGACGGACGGACAACAAAGTGATCCTATAAGGGTTTAATTTTTATTTTTTTCCTTTTGAGCCCTAAAAACAAATTTTACATCTTATAATATTACTGTAGATCACGTGAAGACTCGACACACCACTTGGCGATGGCTTGAAACACCAGCTAGCCACTCCCACCCCTTGAACACAACACCTTACCTCTTGAAGATTATCAGCCAGCGGTTTATTCTTCCCCAATCTACCCCAACCAGTAGCAATCGCCCTCCTCTGATCCTCCATAGTTTCCTCCATTTTAAGACTTAAGAGTAACTCCTCCAAATTGAACGGCTTGTTTTCGTCTTTAGTCTTTTTTGAATTTTCGATAAATCCTTGAACGTCCAGACATGCTGGGAACACGTCTTTGGTGTATTTTACTCTGGAACATAAAAAAGGGAGACAGAGATTTATTTTTTTCGGTGGGAAAATCATCCAATGACATCGCCCGGTCTTTTGTGTCAGACTTTTACTGACTAAAAACCCACTCCTGTTCCTTCGTTGCCTTTCATACCAGGGCTGAGTCTTCCTTTCAGATGCAGACCCTTGGCCCCAGTAGGCTTCGACCCTGCTGGGCCCCTACGGTTTGCTGACATCTCCTTGAGGCGCGCGTGGAACAGTACGCGCCGTCGACGTCTTGGGCTCGGTCCGGACGGTTACCGGACGATCGGAAGGCAAGCTACCCATTGCTCGCTATCCGCAAGCAATCTGGGATAAAGATCTGTAGGCCAAACTGGCGCGTAGTGTTTTACGCGGCCCAAAGAAATGTCGGCAAAAGTGAAATAGATATTTAGGTCAACCGCATAAAGTACTCAAACTATCAGACAAGTTAAAATTACTGAAAAATATCCACACAGTTTCTACATTTACAATAATAAAAGAACAAGTGCGAGCCGGACTCACGCATTGAGGGTTCCGTACAAACTTACCTATGAAAACAGTTCAATTCCCGAATTGAGTTATGAAGATTTTTCCGAATCACAAAAAAAGTTGTTTTTGTGACGTGACTATAAATTTACAATTTATAGATTTTTTTCTATACTTGTGCTATAAGACATTGCTTCATGCCAAATTTCAGGATTCTAGGTCAACGGAAAGTACCCTATGAATTTTAATTCCCTTGAGAGTATCGAAATACACGTTATTTGCGACATAAACAGGCGTATCTTTTTTTTCCGTTGACTCAGAAATTTGATTTTTTCACAGCTTCAAGTGATCACAAACTTGAATGTATGGTTTTAATTTCAACTCGATACCTCCACGCGTTCCTGAGATAAAGGGTCTTGACAGACAGACAGACGGACAACAAAGTGACCCCTAAAAAGGAAAAAAGAAAGCTAGTAGGAACTCAGCGGCATCCAGTAAGGATGGAAGCCAGCCACCACATAGTTGTGAAAAACTAGCAGATGATGACAGATACAAGAACTCACGGTTGGACAGTTTCCAGTAACGCGATGTCATGGTACTTGGAAGGAGAGCGGTACTCTGGATGAGAGATGAACCTCTTAACATCGTAGGTGTGCCATAGGTTGTCAGGATCTGTTCTCTTCAGGATACCCAAGGCTACGAAGCTCACTGGCCCCCTGAAAACGAAAAAGAACCTTTTCAGTTCACTCCTCCAATTATGTCTCAGATTGGGGCAATATTTACCGACCCCAGTGTCACTTGTAAAAATACAACAAAAGAAAAATACAGACAAGTGACACTAGTGACAGCGGCTAAACGCGATTATGCGAGCCAAACGTTAAAACGCGATTAGTTTTATTGGTGAATTCCACCCTTAGACTTTGTTAAGTACTGTGATATCAAAAGAGATCCTATGAATATCGTACCTAGCAGCGATCGTAGCAAGCAGGTTAGTTGATCGTATCTAAGCTTGTGAAAATTTTGAATTGGATTTGAATTTGGTAGGAAAATAATTGAGTGAAGCAATCATTGCATGTGAGGCGCAGTAGTTTATTAAGAGCCTATTAACTCTAGCCTTGAAGCCACCTAAATTATAATCGTACGGGAAGACAGCAGCAGTAAGGTTGGATACTCCCCGTACGTCGGGTTGTTCGATGGTAGAAAGGAGATGGCAGAATCAAGTCATGCAATTCCCGCGCATACTCTCCAAAATGCAACCTGTAAAATACCGAAAGGCTGGCTATCCTGCGCCTATGCTCGAGGCTTTAGGCTTAAATTGGACTTAACCAAATCTGGATCACCAATTAGCCTCTTCGCACGCCTTTTATTTTTTCTTTTCACTGAATTGTTTTAGTCACTCAATTTTTAGTAGACCATGTAACAGGAGTGTACAGAAGATGGATTTGCGGAGTGACGAGAATGGATAGTGAGAAATTAGTATGTTAAAGGAAGTTTGGGATGATTCTTTGAAACCGAGAGAGTCTCATTCATCTGGCATGGTTTTCGTTCCTATCTATTTCGTGTCGTAAGCCACTGGGTGCAAATGAGTGCCTTTGATACATTTAGTGATCGGGGAAAACTAATATGCAAATTAAAATATCAAATTGTAAAGAAAAAACTAGACCAGGTGAATGAGACATTCTCTCGCTTTCAAATAATCACCCTTTGAATTTGTCACCAGTGACAGAAACGTCGAAAGGGAATCGTTTATCTTGGTATGGTTATGTAAAGAGGAGGGATGAAACGCATGTTACTAAAAGAATTATGTGTATACATGTGGATGGGTGGAGAGGGACAGGGCCAAAGAAAAGATGGATGGATTGTGTGAGGAGTGATATGAAAGAAAAGGGAGTCAATTATAGCGTGACAAGACAGAATGGAAGAAAAAAACTTGTTGCTCCGACATCAAGTGACAAGGACATGGTCAGGAAGTGATGATGAGTTAGCTCTGTTAGGATATCAAACTCAGAACCACCAAAAGGACTCAGGCTTCCGCTCCAGGAGAGGGAATGGGCTATATCTAACCCACCACGCGGGCCCAGTGCCGGTTGCTGGATTTCACATTATTTTTTTTAATTGATATAAACCAGTGCTTGACTGCGTTCCCACCTGATGGTAAGCAGTGATGCAATCATCGATGGTGAGGCGCACTAGTTTATTAAGAGCCTATTCACTCTAGCCTTGAAGACACCTAAATTATAGTTGGACGGGAAAACCGCAGCAGGCAAATTGTTCCAGTCCTGCGATGTACGCGGTATAAACGACGAAGCGTAATGCTTAGTCCGGACCGTTGAAGTTTCAACAACGTAAGGTTAGATACTAACTTACTTACAAGTCGTAACTTCCAAGTTACCACTTGTAAGTCACGGCAAGTGGCCCACCACTGCTCCTCTACTTACAATACTGAATCCGAAATGCAGTGAGCGGCGGTCAGGACGAATTTCTCGCTGATTAATGAGCCCCCACACTGCCACTGAGCTGAATCTCTGTCATAGCCATATCCCAGCAACGCCTGGAACAATTTTTATCAAATTTTAAACCTACCTGAGCACCATCATCCATCATTTTCCTAGACTTTTCCCAACTAGCGTTTTTTTGTAGTTGGGAAAATCATTCAATGACATCCCCCGCTCTTGGGCGGAGGATGTCATTGAATGATCGCGCGCGTAGAAGCCAGGGGCCCTGGAACGAAGGCAAAGAAGGAACAAGTGTGGGTTTTTAATCAGTAAAAGTCTGACACACCCTCGCGCTCCGCCGAAGAGCGAGGGATGTTATTGGATCATTTACCCACCTAACAAGAAATAGATATATAGAAGTAGTAAAAAACAGACAGTTCTCACCATATGTGTATAATCAGACCTCTTGGCGTCTTTACCGCCCACCGCTACCGATGAGCCGATGTTGCCTTTCCTCTCGTACTTCTGACATTGTTTGTTGCTGTCCCACGAGCCCTCCATGCCTTTTGTGTAGCAGGATGAAGGCAGGTGAAGCAGGTGCTCGATACATTCTGAAATATTTAAAAAAACATTTTAATTTCTTGTAGCGACATCTATGGAACCACTTAAGAAGAAAACTGCGAAACCCTGCGTCGCGCAATTATAGTTCTCCGCGCGATTTGAGTAGCTAAACACCACAATTTTTTAATTAGTACAAATACATAAAGGGCTTATTAGAAAAGGTCTTGTTATTATTTAAGTAAAGTCTCAAGAAATAATATTCATAAACAGCAAAGTTATTGGCGTTTGTTTATATCCCAAAATGTCACTCAATTTACTCAGACCAATAAAAAAGTATAGACAGAACATTGCGCTCCTAAAAGTGTGGCACGTAATATGAAGCCAATCGGCAATATGAAGCCAGCCGCTCGGTAGTCTGCCGCACAGAGTACTTTGGTAATGCCGCTAGCAAGCGAGTGCGCGTGACGTTGTTTTGTTGAGGTAATAATTACGAAATTATGCCGTCCTGTGTCATAAACTGCTGCAAGAACAATTCCTTTTTCCAAAAAAATGCTTCTGGGATTACTTTTCACAAGTAAATAACGTTTTTGCTGTATAAATTAAATAAAATCGTAAAAATATCTGATATAATTTCTCGGAACACGCCATTGTGTCGGTGTTGCAAGTTAAGAACATTATTTATTCCCAAAAATAAGGGAAGTCGTAATTTTTTACGGACACTACAAAAAAGCGTTTTTTTATTTACAAGTACGGCGTCATCCAACATACGGTTACGCTGGATGACCCGCACCTAATCCGATTGTCGTTGGATATATATTATTATTATTATACGTAAGTTTTGTGTGTTTTTAAAATGAATAATTTCACTTTATATGAAAATAAATGATTTTCATTAAATGAAATTATCTTTCATTTCATACAACCAAGATAAACACTATACTACCTACACAATAATAAAACTTAACCAAAGTATATCTCTCGCACTTGGGAGTCGCAGCGCAACGCTTGCAACATTTTTCTCTAGCACACATGTGCAAATCTACGATGTCATACACCAAGTTACGCACACAAAGCCAAAACTAGTCCTCACTTATTTCGTCGCTTTTGTTTACGACGACTCCGTCTATACTTTTTTATTCGTCTGAGTCAATTTATGGAAATATTGTACAGGTTATGAATGAATAAATGACGATCAAAATGGAATAACACTGCGCGTAGTATTTTCTAGTAGCAATTGTTATGAATTATTGATTCTATTATGAATTTACCAATTATGACAAATTTTCGTGGTCAATTTTGGGACTTTGTTTTTTTTTTTTACTTTTGTCTACAAAAATATGATCAGTAACTGATACGGATAGAGCCCCATTTTTTTGCTCTAATTAAAAAATAGAGGTGTATAGAACAACCCGAAATCATCTTTCGCGTAGTTGGAAACACCAGACACAACACTCGTCAGGTCGGAGAGTCCTCCCTTTTCAACGGAGGTTTACATGGCTTTACACTCTGTTCCGGAAAAAACGGAACCCATAAAGGATCACTTAGTTGTCTCTCTGTCTGTCTGTCTGTCAAGACCCTTTACCACGAGAACGCGTGGAGTTGAAATTAAAACCATATACTCAGGTCTGTGGTCCCTTGAAGCTGTGACAAAATCAAACTTCTGAGTTAACGAAAAAAAGAAATGGCCGTTTATGTCGCAAAAAAGGTGTATTTCGATACTCCTCAAGGGAATCAAAATTCATAGGGTACTTCCCATTGACCTAGAATGCTGAAATTTGGCATGAAGCAAGGTATTATGTTACAAGTATAGGAAAATGTCTGAAAACTGTAAATTTGTAGTTACATCACAAAAAAAAAACGATTTTTTGGGATTCGGATAAATTTTCGTAACTCAATTCGGGAATTGAACTGTTTTCATTAAGTTTGTACGGAACCCTCAGTGCGCGAGTCCGACTCGCACTTGCCCGGTTTTTTTTCTATTCCATTCTATTTCTTGATAACTTACTGTCTCTAGCCTTTTGACCGCTCTGAAAGAACACTGCTCCATCATTGGATACGAGTACTGTTCTGAAACAAAAATAAAAAAAAAACACTATAATTTTACAAGAGATAATGTCTACTTTAGTTTTAACGATAACCCACAGTTGGACACCCCACCCGTGTTCGTTCAGTTTCCCTTTGCGCTCCAGGTACGGAACGAGGTCTAATAAGCCTCGTACGGAACGAGGTCTAATAAGCCTCGTATGTGTCTTCCTTGCGGTGCGGTTAAGAAAAACATAGTGTTATCCGCCGTGTGGAAGCCGTAACTTTAATTTGGTTTAGTTTACGAAAGAGATGAATATATATATCTGTAGTGGCCAGACCTTAGAAATTGATTACTTCATGATATGTTCAAGAAAGGGAAAGGGCTATGCTCGGAGTTTCCTTGCGTGATCGCGTCAGAAATGAAGATATCCGCAGGAGAACCAAGGTTACACACATAGCCCGAAGAATCGCCAAACTTAAGTGGCAGTGGGCAGGGCACATTGCTCGCAGAACAGATGGTCGATGGGGACGAAAGGTTCTGGAATGGCGACCACGTACCGGAAGACGCAGCGTTGCAAGGCCTCCCACAAGGTGGACCGATGACCTGGGGTCGCGGGAATCCGATGGATGCGAGACGCACAGGACCGGTCATTGTGGCGACATTTGGGGGAGGCCTATGTCCAACAGTGGACGTCTTTCGGCTGAAATGATGATGATGATCAAGAAAAACTGGCCAGATCATTTTAAACGTTAAATGATATGTCAATTCTCGTTAGGCCTACTCTCTTTAAACTTTTCATTATCATAGAAATTCTACATCAATGATATGTCCAAACGAGGATTGACATAAACGATCTGTCCAGTTTTACTTGGACATATCATGAAGCGAAGCGATCAATTCTAAGATCTGGCCACGACTTATCTGAGTTGCTCCATCAAATCAGAATGCAGTGATGTATCTACTGGAGCCCTCGGTGCGCGAGTCCGACTCACACTTGACCAACACTTTGTATTTTATAAAGTTTATAAATCAGTCTTTTGTATACGGGGTCACACTAAACAAAAAAAAGCTTTTAGTTTATTAAACGTTACGGGTTCTAATAAGCCCCTTACGTGTTTATCAGTTGTCTAGTACTCATAGTACAAGTTCTGCTTAGTTTAGTACTAGATGGCGTTGTATTAAAGTAATGGAATATTATTATTATAGGTACCTTGTATCATTGACTAGTTCGCAATCAGGGCAGCACACCACAGGCTCTCTACTTTGGAATGAACATATCTGGAAAAATAACATTTAAAGATTAGGTTTATTAGTTAAAAATCCGTGATTGGTTCCTACCCCCCCTCCCCCACCGCTTTTAGGCTCGTAATGATGTATGTCATGCATGTTAACTCACTAATCACTATTACATAGTTAAAAACAAAGTTGCTTCCCGCTGTCTGTCCCTATGTATGCTTAGATCTTTAAAACTACGCAACGGATTTTGATGTGTTTTTTTTAATAGATAGAGTGATTCAAGAGGAAGGTTTGTATGTATAATACATGCATAATAATTATAGTAGAGAAACACTAGTTATTTTAGAAGTTTATCATGTGATGTCGTAAATAAACACATTTTTTGCGCTTACATTGCAAACGCTGGCTGAACCCTACAAGATAGATCAAAATAATGTACTACAGTAATGTACACCTTAAAAAGGTCTACAAAAAAGTCCTGAATAGTAGGTTTAAGTCTATCTCATAGGGATAACCCACAATAACCATTTTTTATCCTTTACTTTTTACGAGAAATAATGGCTTATTTACGAAGCGATTTTAAGCAATACAGCATTAATCCTTAGCCAATTAAGTACCTTAAATACATTGTGCATTTAATATAGATCAATATGGCCCTTTACAGCATGTAATTTAAATAAATATTTTCGAAGATATTACAGATTTAAAATGCAGGGACATAGCGGTTGCGGTGGTATCAGCATTGCACCCGTGCGAAACCAGGCGGGTTGCTAGTGCCTAATAAAACTACAAGGTTTCATTTGAAACTTTGTGTAGATACCTATTTATTTATTATATGGTATACAAAAACAGTACGTGAATAAGAAATGGTGTACCCTGATTGGCACAGTGATGGTGGTAGTAATAATTTTTGAAACAAGGTTTTTCTAAAACAGAGTTTTTTGCATTTGTTTTGCGACTTATATTAAGGAAAATAAAACAGCGTAAATACTCGTTTCGATAGGTGTTCCCAAATTGGTACGGTGAGCAAGAATGGGTTTCGCACCAGTACGAACTAGAGCGCGGTCAGTCCAAACCATTATTTCAACATCAGCCCCCCTAGCGAAGTTACAACCGTTTTGCTTCGATTCTCTTTTCGTTGATCGCCTCGCGTTGGCCACGCCTCCTATTCCTTTGTTCTGACCACGTGACTGAGCGTTGAGATGACATCAGAACAAAGGCACACAAAGGAATGGGAGGCGTGGCCGGCTCGAGGCGATCGACGAAAAGAGAATCGAAACGAAACGGTTGTTACTTGACTAGGGGGGTAGGCTGGATGGCGCAGACCCGCTACGATAATTGATCTAAAAGAGCCTTTCTGATTCAGATGTAGAAACATAAAAAAAAGGAAAAACTAAAACATTGTGTCTCAGAGCTGCGCAAAATAGTTTTAAACTGACCTGACTAGTTTTTGCTGGTTGGCGGGTGATGACACATGACTTTTTGTACATAGGAAAATATTATATTAAAAACCTTTTTCCTTATGACATTTTGCTAAACCATTGGGTGTTTTTTTTACGGTGGGGAATCATCTAAGGATTTCTTGCACTCTAGGGCGGAGCGAGAGGGCATGTCAGATTTTTTACTGACTGAAATCACACCTATGTTACTTCAGTTGCCCTTTGCGTCCCAGGACCACGGATTCCCTTTTAGAAGTCGACCCATAGCCCCAATAGGCTTCTGCCCAGCAGGCAAATTGTCGTAATCCTTCGATGTACGTTGATGGGTCAAAAGTACAGTTTCACCTTACCAATGCTAAAATGTCTAAAATTTCTTTGTAGAAGAGTGTCAATGGTTCATGACTGATTTAATTGGTACCTAGCATAGAAACTAAAGTATTGAATAAACTAGTTGTGGACTATTGAACTTCTACAACAAAGAAATTTTAGACACTTTAGCATTAGTAGAGTGCAACTGCATTTTTGATCCCTGACTGTACGAGATATAATACGACGAGGCGAAACGCTTAGTCCGCACCGTATGTCTGACTCGCACTTGGCCAGTTTTTTGTTACAGTTAAGATTAATGATGAATTTATTATAATCAATATAAATACCAACTGTTATAGATTAAGCATTGCCATACAACGTGGCAATGCCGCCAGCCTTTTGGGCACCACGGTAGACGCGGGCTTGCGGACGTCGAGCACTGGGTAGCTCGCCGTCCGGCTGTTCGGTAATTACCTGGACCGAGCCCAGTCGTCAACAGCGCGTAGTGATCCTCGCGCTCCTCAAGAGATGTCAGCAAACCGTAGGGGCCCAGCAGGGCCGATGCCCGCTAGCTAGGACCGCGGAGAATTTCTGAAAGGGAAACCCGTAGTCCTAGAAAGCAAAGGGTAATTGAAGGATACAGGTGTGGTTTTAGTCAGTAAAAGTCTGACACGCCCTCGCGCTCCACCCAGAGCGCGAGAAGTCATTTGGATGATTTCCCACCTTAAAAAAAAAAAAAAAAAGCCTTTTGGGCACACTATCAGTCGACAGCGATGCGGAGGAGTTTTATGACGCCATATTTTAGTTATTAGATTTTGCCTTTAGTGTATATAGTTTTAATTAGTTAAGTAAGTGTTTTTATTAAATTATACAGTTAATGTGCCTGTGTAGGTAAACAAGTTAAACTGTTATACTCATTTGAACTATCCATCTTCTTAATTTATGACTATGAGGCTTTTAATTAAATAAATTACCAAAGTTCGCGAGCTAATTCGTAAGAAGTTGGCAGTAGTGTCATCACAGCGTTAATGTTTTCTAATTGTCGATTAGAACTAATTGTTTGACTTTATTAGTGTAGATATATATGTAGATAGTTTATTAATTTGTGTATGTATTGTATAATTGTATAATATTTATGGTTTATTAGTATATATTTTCTTGTACATATTCGCCTTTTCTCTCTCTCTTTTATTGCACCTACCACTATTTATCTCTGCATCACCCTAAGGTTGACTGGTAGAAAATGCCTAAGGCATTAAGTCCGCCGCTGTACGTTTGTGCATAAAGTATTTAATAAATAATAAATAATTATTTAGTTCATACTTATACTAATAGGGTCCATGTTAAAAACCTAAAAGAAGCAATGGTGGTCAGGAACTGAAACGTTTTTTATTATACTATAAGTCTACCAAATTTAAAATGTTTCCTATTCCCTTCATACGTTGTGGCAGTACAGTTTTTTTAACTTTGCCGGGTTATGTCTCCCGTCAAAATACGTAAGTTTGTAAAATATATCCTGCGTTCCGAATTGCGACAAAAGCGATGATATCGAGAATCCGACCAACGCGCAACGTCACAATTATAACTCAGTAGCCCTTATAAAAAGTCTGACACTATCCTCCCGCTATATCACTCCCGCTCCGTCCAAGAGCGGGGGATGTCATAAGATAATTTTCCCACTAAAAAAATACTTCTCGCTAGGCTAAGCCCATATATTTATAGGTACATACTTATAAAATCTATCTATCGCTTACAATGGGCCTCATCAGAAGACTTAAAGTCACCCAAAGGGCAATGGAAAGGGCTATGCTCGGAATATCCTTGCGTGATCGAATCAGGAATGAGGATATCCGCAGGAGAACCAAGGTTACCGACATAGCACGAAGAATCGCCAAACTTAAGTGGCAATGGGCAGGGCACATTGCTCGAAGAACGGATGGCCGTTGGGGCCGAAAGGTACTGGAATGGTGACCACGTACCGGAAGACGTAGCGTTGGAAGGCCTCCTACAAGGTGGACCGATGACTTGGTAACGGTTGCGGGAGTCCGATGGATGCGAAACGCACAGGACCGTTCATTGTGGCGACATTTGGGGGAGGCCTATGTCCAGCAGTGGACGTCTTTCGGCTGAAATGATGATGATGATGGTGACTTATAAAATAATGATAATAGAGAAGGAAGGTATATTACCACTGGATGTATTTTTTTCTGCAGATCTACGAATGATGAGAGGCATCTCGATATATGCGCACACTTCCCCCAGGTTTCTTCATCAATCTGGCACGGTTCACCTAAAGATAAAATTAATATTAGTTGAGGCATAAAAAGAAAAGAAAGAAAACGAGTTTATTTACGTCAAACATGGCGCATACCTTAAAAATAAAAACAAATAACAACAACGACTTATATTATAAGTGGTAGGATATGCGTCACATCCGCGCAAAACGGCCAGCGCTCAGCAAAATGCTGGGGCTCGTGTAAGACAAAGCCTCAGCGCTGATTTTCAGCACCAGCCGTTGTCGACGGTGAGGCGCATCCACTTTTTTTACAGATTTTTTTTAGGAAATCATAAAATAACTTTTCGCACTCTGGATAGAGTGAGAGGGAGAGACAGAATTTTACAGGCTAAAACCCAGCCGTGATCATTTTGCATACAAATCACTTTTTTCTAGGGTTCCGTACCTCAAAAGGAAAAAAAAAAACGGAACCTTTATAGGATCACTTTATTGTCCGTCTGACTGTCTGTCAAGACCCTTTATCTCGAGAACGCATGGAAATATCGAGTCGAAATTAAAACTATATACTCCAGGTTCCTTGAAGCTGTGAAAAATCACAGAGTCAAAGAAAAAAAAAGATACAGTCGTTTATGTCGCAAAACACGTATATTTCGACACTCTCAAGAGAATCAAAATTCATAGGGTACTTCCCATTCACCTAGAATCCTGAAATTTGGCATGAAGCAAGGTCTCATAGCCCAATTAAAGGAAAAAATCCGAAAACTGTAAATTTTTGGTTACGTCACCAGAAAAACACTTTTTTGCGATTCGGTTTTCATAGGTACATTTGTACGGAACCCTCAGTGCGCGAATCAGACTCGCACTTGACCAGTTTTTTTTTTTTTAAATTGATATAAACTAGTGCTTGACTACGATCCCACCTGATGGTAAGCAGTGATGCAATCGTTGATGGTGAGGCGCACTAGTTTATTAAGAGCCTATTCACTCTAGCCTTGAAGACACCTAAATTATAATCGTACGGGAAGACCGCAGCAGGCAAATTGTTCCAGTCCTACGATGTACGCGGTATAAACGACGAAGCGAAACGCTTAGTCCGGACCGTTGAAGTTTCAACAACGTAAAGTTGGATACTCGCCGTACGTCGGGTTGTCCGATGGTAGAAAGGAGATGGCGGAATCCTCAGTCCTATCTCAGGAACTATTGGTTCGATTCGAAAACAAATTTCAATATTGGTTAGCACATTTATCGAGGATGGCTATAATCTATATAAAATGTATGTATGTAGAAATATATAAGTATGTTTATCGGTTGTCTATTACCACGGTAATGTTATCTATACAGTATTGTAAGTCGGCCGTATTTTTGAAATAAATGCCTACAGCCGCGCGGTACGTAAACATGCGATAGGGCTGCCCGCACTATGGCTGCCGCCTCCAGCATTTTAATTACATTTGCCTACTTTGTGTTTCCATTTAGTTTTGTGATTGTAAATATACTTTTTTTATATAAACAAATAAAATACTTTGTGAATTGAATAGGAAGTGTTCAATATTTGCGACCGAAAAATATTTGCGCCTCGACTGAGACGTACCTACGAAATGCTTTATTATTAAATTTTAAAGTACAAAAATCCGCATTCTAAAGCTTAATTAAAAATTGTTTTGGGAAACATGGACAAGGTGGAGAAAAAGGAATATCTTTTACTTGGTTATAGATACCTGCAGCTACTTTACAATTTATATGTTTGGTTTTGAAGAATTCATGCAACCAAAAACAGCACAATATATCCTACTCGTCATATTAAATATATAATTATTGTACTTGAACTTATTTTTATTGAAAAAATCGCGCGGCACAGACGCGACTGTCTGCATCCCGAGCGCACCTCGAGATCGAGGCGCGTAGGTATAGCTCGCGTTTCGACCGTTTGTATGAAGTTGGAATACTGTATAGATAATATTACCGTGCTAGTACTCATAACACAAGCTCTGCTTAGCTTGGGACTAGACGACGTTGTGTGATATAGTTGTGAAAAAATAATAATAATAAGGCTACCACGAATACGTGCGGAACAGTAACGCGGGTGAAACCGTAGGGGACAGGTAGTGATTATAGGTATGTATTTGGTTCTCAAGGACAATAAGTAAATAAACCCATTCATTTAATTAAGACTGTATCTAAATGTTTTAACCTTTATGTAGTGTGAGCGGGTATAGAAAAACAAATAGATATTCACAACTTTTTATTTTTATGAAAAAAAAACCTTCTAATAAAAATTCTCTCCTTATCGTTCAAAAGTCGCCATTCCCCGCCATCTTTTCTATTGTCCTTTTCATACCCTTCTTTTCTCTCGCTCTCACACTTTTACGCTTCGTTTCACACATCATTCGTACGTTCCTTTTATCCATCCTACATTTATGATTCATAATTATTTTATTTTACGTGAAAAAGACGGATGAAAAAAGATTGCACGTAGCGGAGATGAGAATGTTAAGATGGATGTGTCGTGTGAAGAGAATGGATAAAGTGAGAAATGAGTATATTAAGGAAGTTTGAAAGTGACTGAAAAGTTGAAAGGGAATCGTTTGTCTTGGTATGGTCATGTCAAGAGGAGGGATGAAGCGCATGTTACTAAAAGAGTTATGAGTTTACATGTGGATGGATGGAGAGGGAGAGGGAGACCAAAGAAAAGATGGATGGATTGTGTGAAGAGTGATATGAAAGAAAAGGAAGTTAGTGATAGCATGACGAGTGACAGGGCAGAATGGAAGAAAAAAACGAATTGCGGCGACCCCAAATAACACGGGACAAGAGCAGGAAGATGATGAATTATTTTATTTTACGTAGGAAAACATTGAATGACTTTTCCCGCTCTGCAGGCTTTGACAATGACATTAGCTGCACGTCACTTGTCACGTGACTTCTCCACATTGCCATACATTTTGTACTTAGTGTCGGCCCTAACAAAGGCTCTACCACGAGCTCCCACTTGACGATCTAAACTGAACTCTTAAAGGGAAACCGGAAATCACAAACGTTTATTTCAGATAGATTATTTACAGGCACTTTTGAAATGTCAAAATGTCGGTCAGTCAAAAAAAAAGTGAAGCTAAATTACACGATCCAAAGCGTAGATCTCTGACTCTATGGAGAAGAACGTGCAAGAAACCATGGAGTTTCTTGCCCGTTCTTCTCCATAGAGACTCTCTCAATATTATAAATTACATAAATGTTGGTGAGGTACATATTTTTATAAGCCACTGGTTGCTAAGAGATGACAAGTCTCAACTGACGGCGCCCGTTCACGAGCATGACACATGCATCAGCCCAACTCAGCTCAACCATTTTGGAGGGAACTGAATGACCCAACAACACGCGCCACCATCAGCGAGACATTTGAGTAAGTATGAAAAACTCATACATTTTGATACTTCAAATTCACAAAATTTGAAAAAAAGTGTTTCTACATTATACAATGCTATTGTTTCCAAAGACAAAAAGTAATAAATTATTACGAGCTTAATTAAAATAAAAAATGTATAAAAGTATATAATAGAGTATAAGGGCCTGCGCACACTTGAGACAAGACTGTCTTGGACAGACTTGTCTACGACGTCGCAGACTTGTCTGCAACAAGACTGTTTTGTCTACCATCAAGACAAGACAGTCTAGCGGCGTACGACCAGTGTTGCCAACTTAGCGGATTTTCCACTAAACTAGTGGTTTTAGGCCCCCTATTTAGTTGCGAAATATTGGTTTTAGTGGCTAGTGGATTTTTCTAGTGCTTTAGTAAAATTCAATATCTTATTAAAATAGCAATCACTCGGGTGTAAATCAGCACCATAGAATCCATAATTATCAATGTGATACCGACGATGATGGTGCAAACAAAAATGATTCGTCTGAAAACGAATGAATACATAGCTGTTATTAAATAATTTGTATGTTGATTTACCTACTAATGTTAATTTACCCACAAATGGTATTTTGATCAACTGATTGTTAATTTTTTTTATCACTTATTATTAAAGGAAACTAATAAACTATATGCCTACTTATTTTATTTCGTACAACACACAATTTTTTAGTAGGAAGTTTCGCGATTTTGTGTGGGATAATTTTTTGTTAGTGGTTTTCTGGTGGTTTTAAAAGTTGACTCTATTGGTAAGTTAATGTAACTGTTGGCAACACTTGACGTACCTCCTCTCTAGTAATCTCGTCAGAGCAAAACAGTCTTGTCGCAGTCAAGTCTGCGGTGTCGTACACAAGTCTGCGAAGTCGTAGACAAGTCTGTCGAAGACAGTCTTGTCTCAAGTGTGTGCTGGCCCTAATAGCTCTATCCCTCTGTCTCGCTCACAAGGCCCCTGGTCCCGTCAATTTTACTGACATCTCTTTGTGAATCTCCGCAATGTCAATATCGATTGTACTGCTAGATAAATAACGCAGGTCTTAATTATTTTTGGGCACGCCACAATTATGGCGGTAAGTCCCCTCTTTGAGGAGTGGCTGGAAAGACCACATGGCGTCCTTACCTACCGCATGACGCAGGTCCTCACCGGACATGGTAAGTTCGGGAGGTTCCTGCACCGAATTCGTGCGGAAGAAACGCCTGGGTGCCGCCATTGTGTGGACCGTCCGGAGGACACGGTGGAGCATACGGTAGAGGTGTGCCCCGCCTGCGCAGAGCAACGCCGTGTCCTCGCGGGGGTGATCGGCGGCAGTGATCTCTCGCGCCGGGCATTGGTACAGGCCATGGTCCGGAGCGAGGAGGAGTGGCAAGCGGTCGCCTCCTTCTGCGAAGCAGTAATGCTAGCAAAGGAGGCGGCCGATCGCGTGAGGCAACGGTCCTCACGCCCTAACCGCCGCCGGGATTCCGATCCCGATTTCCGGCCACCGTAGGCGCGGGCTTGCGGACGGCGAGTAATGGGTGGCTCGCCGTCCGACCGTCCGGTAACTGTCCGGACCGAGCCCAAGTCGTCGAAGGCGCGTATTATTCCACGCGCGCCTCAGGGAGATGTCAGCAAGTTGTAGGGGCCCAGCAGGGCCGAAGCCTACTGGGGCCACGGGTAGTGTGAAAGCGAAGCCCGGGGCCCCGGGATGAAGGCAAAGAAGGAACAGGAGTGGGTTTTTAGTCAGTAAAAGTCTGACACTATCTCTCGCTCCGCCCAAGAGCGCGATTTGTCATTAGATGATTTTCCTACCTAAAAAAAAAAAAAAAATTTTCCTTATTAATTAGTGAAAAATCATCACAAACCTTCAACTTTAACATAGGAAGACTGCACACTCACAACACAAATTAAAAATAAACAAAAAACACAATCGAAAAACTTAAAAATCATGTTGAACAATTAATTTCATAAATCTTATGTGTTTATGAATCAAAAGACGGAGTATGACTAAAGTGAGCTTTGTTACCTGCTTCAGAAACTCCATAACCGGTTATATGTACGTGTAATTTGTTTTTCTGTTTATAACGGAAGTTTTTTTCATCATTTTTTGTTTTTGTATTTAGCATCTGTAATTATGTATGTACTTATTCATTGGGAAATATATAAATTACTTATATATATTCAAGGATAGAGTGAATAAGCTCTTAATAAACTAGTGCGCCTCACCATCAATGATTGCATCACTGCTTACCATCAGGTGGGATCGCAGTCATGGGCACGCTACTATGCTACTATACTGCTACTATTATGGCGGTAATGGTAAGGACATGGCAAGTTCGGGAGGTTCCTGCATCGGATTCAGGCGGAATGAACGCCCGGGTGTCATCATTGTTTGGACCGCCCAGAGGACACGGTGGAGCATACGGTGGAAGTGTGCCCCGTTGGGGCGGAGCACCGTCGTGTTCTCGTGGAGGCAATCGGCGGCAGCGACCTCTCTCGTTGGGCTCTGGGTCGGGCTATGGTCCGAAGTGAGGAGGAATGGCAGGCGGTGGCCTCCTTCTGCGAAACAGTAATGCTAGCGAAGGAGGAAGCCGCACGCGTGAGGGAACGAATGTCCTCACACCCCAGCCGCCGAGATTCTGACCCCGACTACCAACCACGGTAGACGCGGGTTTGCGGACGTCGAGCAATGGGTAGCTTGCCGGCCTGCCGTCCGGTAATTGACCGGACTGAGCCCAGTCGTCAATAGCGTGTAATGATCCGCACGCGCTCCTAAAGGAGATGTCAGCAAACCGTAGGTGCCCAGCAAGGCCGATGCCCGCCAGCTAGGATCGCGGGGAATTTCTGAAAAGGAAACCCGTAGTCCTAGAACGCAAAGGGCAACTGAAGGACACCGGTGTGGTTTTAGACAGTCAAAGTCTGATACGACCTCGCTTCACCCTAGAGCGAGGAAGACATTGGATGATTTACCAACTCAAAAAAAGCGGAGTTACGCTCCGGTGTGTGGCGGATTAGCCATATAGCAAAAGTAGCAAATTATATGCTACAGGTCCCGCGCATTTGAGGGCCCCCGCATTTGAACGTAAAAAGTACTAATCATGGTAATTTCTTTGGATGTGATAGTCAATTTACTTCATTTTCAAATCAAATGTCAATTTACTTCAATTTACACAATTTATCAATCTTAAAATGCAACAGGTATTTGTCAAGATATGACACAATGGCCTCCGCTACAAAATTAAGAAAACTTTCCCATTTAACATCCACTTAGCATTCAGTGACGATGGCAGAGGTATATTCGTCAAATCGGAGCTTCTGAGAGAGATCGAAGCAAAATATTTTATCTATCTCGATCTACGCAGGAGGGCTGTTGCCTCCAGCACCCCTAGCCAAGTTACAACCGTTTCGTTTCGATTCTCTTTTCGTTGATCGCCTCGAGTCGGCCACGCCTCCTATTCCACGTGACTGAACGTTGAGATAACGTCAGAAGAAAGGTAGTAAAGTAAATTACACGGTGGCATACCGGATGATTTGAACACCGGGGTGGTTTTAGCCACATAGAGTCTGCCAGGTGGAGGGTCCAATTGGATTTCTATCTCGGAAAAAAGATTAGCAGGCGGGCCTATTTGATGAGGCCATGAAACAACACCTCATCCTGTATGGGTAGCCCGCCGTCCGACCATCTGGTAACCGTCCGGACCGAGCCCAAGCCGTCGACGGCGCGTATTGTTCCACGCGCGCCTCAGGGAGATGTCAGCAAATCGTAGGGGCCCAGCAGGGTCGAAGCCTACTGGGGCCATGGGTAGTGTGAAAACGAAACCCGGGGCTCTGGGACGAAGACAACGAAGGAACAGGAGTGGGTTTTTAGTCGATAAAAGTCTGACACTATCTCCCGCTCCGCATAAGAGCGAGATTTGTCATTAGATGATTTTCCCACCTTAAAAAAAAGACCTCACCTGTATTGTAAGGTCTCTCTCTAGAGAAAGAAAGAAAAAGAGTTTATTTATGTCAATCATGGCGCATACCTTAATAGAAATAAAACAAATACCTAACAATAACGACTCTGTAAAGGGTGTCTTTGAAATCGACGCTCAAACGAATACCACGGATCCAGTACATGATTCTGGACCCCCCCAGTGGTTTTTTTTTTAGGTGGGAAAATCATCTAATGACAAATCTCGCTCTTGGGCGGTGCGGGAGATAGTGTCAGACTTTTACTGACTAAAAACCCACTTCTGTTCCTTCGTTGCCTTCGGGCCCCGGGTTTCGTTTTCACACTACCCATGGCCCCGGTAGGCTTCGACCCTGCTAGGCCCCGGAATTTTTCGTCGGTTTAATTTAAAATTTAGGTTAATTTAAAAAAAAAAATCTTTACGTTTTTTAATTTAAACTGCATAAAATCGTTATTCTAACATTTTTTGTGAAAAAAAAAATGAATGAATTACTTTTAAAATTAAAAATGTCATCGGGATTGATTAGGATAACGATTTTATGTACCCTGATAACTTTTAAATTAATTAATAAAAAATAAAAATAAATCTTTTTACTAAAAATATCATCGGGGTTGGTTAGAATAACGATTTTACACAGTTTAAATTAAAAAAAAGTACAGATTTTTTTTTTTCAATTAGGAAAAAGCCTATTCTAGTCTTGTCTATGTTGTAACATAGACTACTAGAATAGACAGACGGACGGAGAGCAGAGGTTTAGTAATAGGCCACGTTGACAGACTTTGGGTACGAAACCCGAAAAAAGTTAATTTGTGTACTACTACTAATGTCCGATTTATTTCTACGAAATTGCTCTTTTATATTATATTACAAGCTTTTGCCCTCGGCTCGCTCCCGTCAACTGACCACCTACTTTGACTACCTACCCTTATTTTTGCTTTTAAACCTTCCTTGTATGCTGATGAACGTAACAAAAAAAAGAGATTAATATTGGTCCAGCCGTTCTCGAGTTTTAGCGAGACTAACGAGCAGCAATTGATTTTTATATAGGGTGACTGGTAATTAGTGTACGATACTTAAACGCGAAAAAAAATCAGCTGTTCAGTACATTTATGTTTGCCTAATGTACTGAACAGCTGATATTTTTTTCGCGATTTCGGCTTTGCTCCCATAATAAAAATTGTTTGTTATCATGAGCACAATCGCGTGTTTAAGTATCGTACACTAATTACCAGTCACTCTATATATAACATTATTTTAGTATATGCGAAATCTGAATATAGTTTGTTCAGAATCAGTAACTGAATCGATTACAATTTTTTTTACACCATGTTATATATTTTTTCTCAAAAATATTTAAAAAAGGTCACAAGTTGGACACTACCGACACTAAGTACAAAACAGGTCACAGCTGGTCATAGCGGGCATTAAACGCCAGCACACAGCTGGGTGCTCAGTCGCCCGGGTGGCCCGGTGACCATGTATTTATACTAAAATTAATTATTTCTATTTAAACTAATCTTTAATAACATCAATCGTTGAGGTAGATCGGCACAGTCCACTATTGTATACTTATAGCATCTCCTTTTAAACTAAATCACTGTCTCTCAAGATACAGGTACACCCTAGTTTGAGAGGCAGGGTTTCCCTTATTGTGTACAGATTATAGTCCCTAGATTGTTTTGTATTGTGTTTCTACCAAAGCTCACTCAAATTGTTTTTATGTAAAACATGTGAAATCTGTATTTTTATGAACTAAAGATATTATTATTTATGACGCCAATCAGGTACCATAACTGGCCTATAACTTTATGATTTTTCATAATACAGTTTCGAAATTTTGTACAAAGTAACCTATACACTCTTGACTTAAAGACCCCTAGGTTGTAGCCATCAGGAAACATAGACTCTTATTATATGAAAAAAAAAACAAAAATAACATACCTTCAAAGCGGTCGAAGGCACAATGTGCACTTATAACACCAATAAACAAATAAAATACACTATCAGAAAACATTGTGACCAATCTATGTACCTGCTAAGTAGCACTTAAATATAAAATCAACATGTTTGTGTGCCGAGAGACAACATGTTACTAACTTCTGTGTCAAGTTGAAGACTGTAATTACCAACTTATTCATATCAAAACAGGTATTTCTTGTTTGTTACAGGTCATAGAGACATTCAGGTATTGTTTTTAATGTCTAGATTGCACTTTTCCTGTCATTTTTCTGCCCTTGACTTATGTTAATTATTGGAGTCTGCGTCACATGTATTTTTCTTCCATTTGTCCCTATCAGACATCATCTTCTCATTTACCTACTGTATTTTCTACTATCTGGAGCCCGCGACTTCGCCCGCATCGGACTCGTTAAACAGCCATATTAGTGTTGCAACAGAACTCCGCTTCCGCTTCTGCAGAAGTTCCGCAAGCGTTTTCACTTCCGTGTCCGTTTCTACTTTCGCAAAATTTATAACAGAACTCTAAACGGAAAAATACAGCAATGAGCGCGGGGGTGCGGGGCGCGTGGACGACTGGACACAACGGAAGAGGCGCAGGGGGGGGAGCAGTACACAAACGTGTCGCAATGAGTTTCTTTATTATTATATTTTTTTGGTTCATTCTGTGCATCACCGCGCCTCGTGACGTGATTACGACGTAAAACTTCTGTTGTTTTAAAAAAAATATGTTGTGTTTTTTCTTTAAAGTATTAACACTTCCGCTTCCGCATCCGCAAAGATTTACTTTTGACATCAGTTTCCGCTTCCGTTAAGACACTTCCGTTGCTTCACTACACCATATTATGCCATTTGGTATTACAAGTTTTTGTATTTTTTGCACGGGCCCCTAATTTTTTTTTAAAATAAAAGTAGCCTAAATTACTCTTTACAACATCAGCTAGCTATCAGATATTTTTTTTATATCTACCAGTGAAACTCCTGTTAAAATCGGTCCAACCGATTCGGATATTAGCCGGAACAAATAGACCGATAGACAGACACATAAAAATTGCATCTTTATTTATTTAACGATTTATGTACACACACACAAAAAAAGATTTGAAGAAGGAAACAGAAAAATAGGTACAGAGAGGAGGAGGAGGGGGGGGGGAGGAGGAGAGGAGGGGGAGGAGGAGAGGAGGAGGAGGGTAGGAGAGAGGTGAGGAGGGGGGGGTATCTTTGTTGTAGGTAGCTATCGAATATACTGTCATATGCATTTAGTAAAAAAAAAAAATCGGTTGCACTCTGGGAGTGCCGGCAGAAGTGAAAACTTAAGTATTAACGTTGTGCGTTTTGGATATTTTGGAATGGTTATGGAATAATTTTGCACGAATTGCTTTTTTTTTGCACACAATTTTTTTGCACACAATTTTGCACGACATCCGTCTTACGAATTTTCGATCAGGTCACGTGTCCTGACGCGAGTTTAACATTTTTTACCCATTACAAAATTTTGTTGCACACAATTTTGCACGACATCCGTCTTACGAATTTTCGATCAGGTCACGTGACCCTGACGGTCACGTGACCCTGACGCGAGTTTAACATTTTTTACCCATTACAAAAAAAGTGTACAACGCCGCTAAAGAAGTTTTCACTTCAAAAATATTTTGATAATACAAATAGACACTTTACTTACAGTATGTATAGATTGCAATGTGTGGAAGGTCATTACGTTGCGATAACCAGAACCTTGGGTTGTGGTGGTCAGATAGTCCCCGTAGAAAGGCGATCACAAATTAAACATTAAGACCCTTCCATGCCTCTTAGCTATTCATTCTGTCTTGCCTGTTATCTGCTGAGGATCTTTGACAACCGTCATCGTTCCAAAGATAGAACGTCAGATGAACAGTTGCTCCACGTAGAACACTGGTGTTCAGGTGCATCCAGTTGGACAGGAAGCCGACCGAAAGACGGCCAAGGCTGGATTGAACGGCGGCCTTCCCGACCAAGTCGAAACGACCGTTTCTGTACGTCTCACATCCATCGGATTCCCGCGACCCTCACCAGGTCACCAGTCAACCTTGTGGGACGCCTTTCAACCCTGTGTCTTCAGAGGCGATCGCCACTACAGAATCTCCGTTACCGGCCCACGCTGAAAACCAGCGCCGTAGACTCATCACATTTTGCGTGTGGTCACGGCATTATGCTGAGCGTTCGGCCGTTTTGCGCGGATGTGGCGCATATTTCTTTCACATAGTGTGCTTATAATTTGTTAGTTCTAAATTTGCGTCTTGTTCCGCCAAATAAAATGTTTTTCTTTCTTTCTTTCTTTCTAATCTTTCGGCCCTATCGACCATCTGTTCTGCTAATAGTGCCCTGCCCTGCCTTCTTGTTGCTCTGTCGGTAACCTTGGTTCTCTTGCAGATATCTTCATTTCTGATTCGATCACGTAAAGTCACACACGTGTTTCAGCAAATACACATGTTTCTACAAAGCCTTGAGCACAGGCGCAGAGTAGCCAGCCTTTCGGTGTTTTACAGTATGCATTTTGGAGAGTGTGCGCGGGAATTGCATGACTTGATTCCACCATCTCATTTCTACCATCGGACAACCCGACGAACGGCGAGTATCCACCCTTACGTTGTTGAAACCTCTACGGTCCGGACTAAGCGTTTCGCCTCGTCGTTTATACCGCGAACATCGAGGGACTGGAACAACTTGCTTGCTGCGGTTTTCCCGTCCGATTATAATTTAGGTGTCTTCAAGGCTAGAGTGAATAGGCTCTTAATAAACGATTGCATCACTACTTACCGTCAGGTGCGATCGCAGTCAAGCACTAGTTTATAACATTTAAAAAAAATCTTATCTTATGCTATACAGCCGAAAATGAAACCGAATCTTTGTCAGTTTCCAAAATCTAGTCAAAATCGACATTTACTTAAATTTTTACTTGATCGGCAACATGCTACCTTTACCAAGAATTGGCAGACCGTTTTACCGTAAGTACCTACTTGTACTACACAGGAGTTCGTGGCTAGAATAATAAGAACTGCAACGGGCGATCTCTAAGATCAAGCAATATTATAATTAGGTGTCTTCAAGGCCAGAGTGAAGGGAGAGGCTTATAATAAACTAGTGCGATTCACCATCAACGATTGCGTCACTGCTTACTATCAGGTGGGATCGCAGTCAAGCACTAGTTTAAATCAATTGAAAAAAACCGGGCAAGTGCGAGTCGGACTCGCGCACTGAGGGTTCCGTACAAACTTACTTATGAAAACAGAACAATTCCCAAATTGAATTACAAAGATTTTACCGAATCACATTTTTTTTGTGTGACGTACACCTGTGCTATAAGACCTTGCTTCATGCCAAATTTCAGGATTCTGGGTCAACGGGAAGTACCCTATGAATTTTGATTCCCTTGAGAATGTCGTTATACGATTTTTTCGACATAAACGGCCGTATCTTTTTCTTTCATTAACTTAGAAGTTTGATTTTTTCACAGCTTCAAGGGACCGCAGACCTATACCATAAGGGACCTATATGATTTTAATTTCAATTCGATATCTCCACGCGTTCCCGAGATAAAGGGTCTTGACAGACAGACAGACAGACGGACAACAAAAGTGATCCTATAAGGGTTCCGTTTTTTCCTTTTGAGGTACGGAACCCTAAAAAAAAATTGTGCTTATAACCTTGAACCTGAAATAGCATATTGAATCTAATGATTCATATCACATCATTCTGTATTTCTAGGAGTTAGGGAAAGGTGTAGGTATCAGAGATTAATTCGTCATGCGGAAAGGACCAGGGGGGGTGGACCACATTACCATGTCTTGTTAAAATGTCAATCGTGCGAGCGAGAGAGATAGAGCATACCTACTGTTTGGACATCTCTAACGTGCGCGGATATCACTACGTGCTGGGCGACAGCGACAGCAGAGGTCGCGGGGAGAGGCGCCCGCCGCGGGCGCAGTCCAGCCGGCTTGCCTGGCACTGGTCATTTCCACCTTACCACTGAGGGCGCGCATCTTATTTTCAATCTTTATTATTGTTTTCTCGTCGTGACGCTTGTATTTCCAACAATTTATTAATTATTATACAGTCCACTAACTATAGAGCAGTGGTGGCCAAGTGGTAACGGCCCCGACTTACGAGTTGTAGGTCGCGGGTTCAAACCCAGCCAGGCGCATTACTTTCTGTAATTTATTTCATCACCACTGCTCTCAAAACGGTGAAACCGGCATGTCCTAGAACCAAAAAATTCGAAGACATGTGACATTCATCAACCCGCACTGGGCCCGCGTGGTGGATTACGGCCCATTCCGTCTCCTAGAGAGGAGGCCTGAGTCCCAGCAGTGGGAACATTAAAAAAAGGCTGATTATGCTATTATATTATGCCACTACAGTTGCTTGAGTTTTTTATATAAGCTATCCTACCACCACCTGTAGGGCTTTACCGCACCTTTCTACCTACAACATTACTTTTTTTAATGAAAATCAAAGTGTACTGTAAGTAATCTGTATTGAGAAGACTAGGTACAACTTTCTAAACTCGGCACTGGGTAAATACACAAAGTATGTGAAAAAAAAACCCGGTCAAGTCCGAGTCGGATTCGTGCGCCGAGGGTTCCGTACAAACTTACCTATGAAAATTAGTTCTCTAAGATTTTTCCGAATCGTAAAGAATTTTCTTGTGACATAACTACAAATTTAAATTTTTCAGACTTTTTCCTTTTCTTGTAGACCTTGTTTCATGCCAAATTTCAGGATTCTAGGTCAACGGGATATAGGTACCCTATTTTTTTTTTTCGGTGTGAAAATCATCTTTTGATATCCCCCGCTCTTGGGCGGAGCGAGAGATAGTATCAGACTTTTACTGACTAAAAACCGACTCCTGTTCCTTCGTTGCCTTTCGTACCAGGGCCGAGTCTTCCTTTCAGAATCAGATCCTTGGCCACAGTAGGCTTCGACCCTGCTAGGCCCCTACAGTTGCTGCCATCTCCTTGAGGCGCGCGTGGAACAGTACGCGCCGTCGACGACTTGTGCTTGGTCCGGACGGTTACCGGACTATCGGACGGCGAGCCACCCATTGCTTGGCGTCCGCAAGCCCGCGCCTACGGTGTCCGGAAATCGGGATCGGAATCCCGGCGGCGGTTGAGGCGTGACGACCGTTGCCTCACGCGATCGGCCGCCTCCTTTGCAAGCATTACTGCTTCGTAGAAGGAGGCGACCGCCTGCCACTCCTTCTCGGTCCGGACCATGGCTTGTACCAAGGCCCGGCGCGAGAAATCACCGCCGCCGATCGCCCCCACGAGGACACGGGTTTTGATTTAACAGCGAGTGTCAAAATAAGCACCTAAATGGAGCGTAAACGGCATCATCGTAAGACTGCGTTTACTTAGACGTTTGATTTTTTCACTGTTTCAAGGGGTAGCAGACTTGAGTATTTGATATTAATTTCAGCTTCATACCTCCACGCGTTCCTGAGAAAAAGGAGTCAAGGGATTCTATAAGGGTTCCCTTTTTGCCGACTTAGATCATCGTCATTATTTCATAGACATAGACCTCCCAAAGTGTCGTTACAACCAGTCCTGTGCGTCTCGCATCCATCGGATACCCGCGACCCTCACCAGGTCATCGGTCCACCTTGTGGGAGGCCTTCCAACGCTGCGTCTTCTAGTACATGGTAACCACTCCCAGAAATTTTCGTCCCCATCGACCATCTGTCCTGCCAGCAATATGCCCTGCCCACTGCCACTTAAGTTTGGCGATTCTTCGGGCTATGTCGGTAACCTTGGTTCTGGGAGGTGTTCATTTTTGATGCGCACGAGTTACGACGCAAGACTTAGGTTCGGAACTTTCAGTAAGTATGTTATGTTATCTCTGAGTATGGTTTCCACACTTAGTCCTATGCGGACCATTGTACGTGGACCATGGCGGCCATATTCCAACCAGCCCACCTCTCTCCAAAAACAGATTCGGCCTCTCAGGTTTTTCAGGACATCACTGAGTTCGGGGATCCTAATAATATAATAATAATAATATTCTACAACTATCACACAACGCCGTCTAGTCCCAAGCTAAGCAGAGCTTGTGTTATGAGTACTAGACAACTGATAAACATACTTATGTATTTCTAAATACATACATAGTATAGGTAGATAAATTACACCCAGACATCGAACAAATGGTCGTGCTCATTCCACATACATTTGTCCTGGGTGGGAATCGAACCCACGACCTCCGGCATAGCAGTCAGGGCCACTGACCACTAGACCAGTCAAATCCTAAGGTTCGTGTGCGTATTTCAGTGACACCTGTGCAGTCTAGGAGCACATGTGCAATTGTCTCCTCCCCCTCCAAGCATGCTCTGCAATGGGACTGTCTGTGTTGCCTATTGTGTGGAGGTGCTTGTTCAGTGTGCAGTGTCCGGTGATGGTCCCCGTCACCAGGCACAGACTGCCTCTGTCCAGTCTCATGAGTTTTGGTGAGGGCTTTATTGAGGTGTGGCATGGCCTTCTTGGCCTGCAGGATGCAGATCCTGGTGTCGAGGACCACCATCGTTCTGCTTGTATATGTATTCAGTAGCATAATCAACCTTTTAATGTTCCCACTGCTGGGACTCAGGCCTCCTCTATCTAGGAGAGGGAATGGGCCGTAATCCACCACGCGGGCCCAGTGCGGATTGGTGAATGTCACATGTCTTCGAATTTTTGGTTCTAGGACATGCCGGTTTCCTCACGATGTTTTCCTTCACCGTTTTGAGAGCAGTGGTGATGAAATAAATTACACAAAGTAATGCGCCTGGCTGGGTTTGAACCCGCGACCTACAACTCGTAAGTCGGGGCCTTATGTATTCAGTACCTAAGTATATTACTAAGTTATACTCTGTGTACGGAACCCCAAAAAGGACTAGTAAGTTCGAGCTCATGTTGAGCACATCACGACTTGGAATATATAGGAGAAAGTTGTGTACTATGCGTTCCAAATATGAATAGGAAAACCAATAACCTCAATCTGTCAAATGATGATTGAAAAGTATGATTTGCAAAGAAAACTTATTTGCGTATTAATAATGGTTTTTTTTGCTTATTTTAACTGACTCAGTTAAACCTAGGTGAGGTAAAAACGTTATTGTTTAATATAAATTAGCTAAATATATTATTTAAGCTATAATTAAAGTAAATTTCGCCTTCTTCCATTTGCCACTACTCAGACACTTCACACAGTGACGCACAAACTGAAGAACTGGATTCTGATTAAACTTTTTTCGATCGTGATTCGTAAATAAATATTATTTAAAAAAACGTCTTGTTTTGCTCACCCTACCCAATTTTTCGATTTGACAGCTATGACGTCACAAAATGGCGTAAAAATCGATCCTATTCTTATTTGGAACGCATTGTAAGTAACATTGGCATGGCCACCATGAGGGACTTCAATTTTAATAAAACAAAAAAAATGGCTCTGATTAGGCGAAACTTGTCACCAAATATCAGATTTTCTCGGTCACTGTTTCAAATGTTATAAGGGTTTATAGATGGTTGATCTGGGGGGCATCTGCCCAGCTCCAGCGCCTAGCGGAGATCTGTTCAAAACAAAATTTATCAAATAAAACAGCAAACCTTTATGCTAAGTGCATTTATTTTAACTCAAACCAAATACTGTTATTCTTAAATTAGGTACACAATTTATTACATTTAAATACATTATCAACTATCATGCGGGAAAGGTTGTCCAGAAGTCCAAAATGTATGAGCTTCTAAAATGTAGCTACAACCTGGGGGTCTTGACTTAAAGACCGTTTTAAAGACTTTGTCCTGGTATTCACTCAAGAGTGAATAGGTTACTTCTAGGCAAGCGTGCTCCATCGTCGACCACATCATCGGTTACATGTGCAAACTTAGACAAATGGCTTTTCGCTTTTTAGGTGTCTTCAAAGCTAGAGTGAATAGGCTCTTAATAAACTAGTGCGCTTCACCATCAACGATTGCATCACTGCTTACCATCAGGTGGGATCGCAGTCAAGCACTAGTTTATATCATTAAAAAAAAACTCATGTGGAAAGTGCCAAACATTTCGACTTCTCGACAGACGTTACCACTAAATACAGTTGCGATTTTGCGACAAAACATTACACATTTTCGTTGTTTTGGCTTATTAAGTTACCGCGTCGCCAACGCTTCCAAAACGTAACTACACAACACAAAATAAATATTAAGGTAATTGCCTCAATACTAAACGTAAGTGCGACGTGCGTCTAATCGCGTCGCATACGCCTTACTGTCCACGGACGCGTAGCTTCATAGACGCGTATCCGTCATTATACGCCTGCTCAAATCGTCGTGTCGTTGCTACGTCGAGAAAAATGATGCTACGGAAGTGTCTTAACGGAAGCGAAAACAGATGTCAAAAGTAAATCTTTGCGGATGCGGAAACGGAAGCGGAAGTGTTAATACTATGCACAATTCTATTTTTTAAAAACAACAGAAGATTTACGTCGTAATCACGTCACGAGGCGCGGTGATGCGTAGAATGAACAAAAAAATATAATAATAAAGAAACTCGTTGCGACACGTTTGTGCACCCCCCCCCTCGCGCCTATTCCAATATGTCCAGTTGTCTAAGCGCCCCCCACACCCGCGCTCCTCGTTGTATTTTTCCGAAAAAGCTTGCGGAACTTCTGCAGAAGCGGAAGCAGACTTCTGTTGCAACACTAGTCGAGAACGTTTCATAGTTTTAAATGTAAGCTTCACGCAGGCGTACACCAAGCGTATAATGACGAATACGCGTCTATGAAGCTATGCGTCCGTAAACAGTAGGCCATAGTCGCAAGTAATGCGACCTATCTTTCAAATGACTACCGCTAAATCAGATCTACTATATCACAATATATCTACATTACTTATTACATTAACATTCAGTTTTCGAAACATAAATTAACACAAAATTAACGTGAGAAATTATTAAGCGCGGTGATTGGTTGGATGGATCGTCAATCATATCAAGAGCCTAACCATGACGTGTTAAAGTGTCAGGCGTGAGAGCGAGAGAGATGAAGTTATACAGCCTATACACCATTATTTTTAGTATAATATGCGAAACCTGAATATAGTTTGTTCAGAATCAGTAACTGAATCTATTCCAATAATATTTACACCATAATATATTTTTTCCCCAAAAAGATCACAAGTTGGTGACACAAGATCATAGGTGGGTGCAAGAGTAAAACAACTCCTCAGTCGCCCGGATGGTCCGGTGACCATGTATTTGTGTGGATAACCAGGTAACATAACAAGCTTATAACTTTGTGATTTTTCATGATACAGTTGTGAAATTTTGTACATAGATTCTTTACATAAAACTAGACACGTGTTTCGGGTTTCGCATATACTATAACTAATGTTGTATAGCTCCAACCCTTTAACAGTTCAGTTTAGGTCGTAAACTGGATCGCGTTAAAACTCGTGGTAGGTCCTCAGTACGCTTATCACATCAATATTGTATTTCAAAAACTGAAACTAAAGGAGATGTCCCAAATTGTATGGACCAAAAACCCAGAATGTACAAGAGTGAAATGTGTACCAATTGGTTAACTATAACAAGCATTTGACGTTACGAAACGGGCACCTCAGAAATCCGTAGAGCTTAAGAGTAATGAGCCAACAAAAATTTGAATATAAAAATTTTAATTCCTAAATATTAATAACTAGTAGAATAATAAGTTTCTGCCAGCGACTTCGCTTGCGTGTTAGTCGGTTTCTCCATACATATTTTGGACTCCAGTTTCATCTCCATAGGGGGTGAATTTCGGAAAATCCGTTCTTAGCGGATGTCTACACCCTATAAGAAACCCACCTGCCAAATTTTAAGTTTGTAGGTGTTATAGTTTCTGAGATTTCGTGATTAATCAGTGAGTGGTATTTCGCTTTTATATATATATATATATAGATACCCGATGGTCTACGAGTGTATTACATGTTTTTGATGTACAATATTAAGCTTTCACAATCCGCACATTTTTTTTGTCGACTCTGGGTTTTATTTGGGACATCTTATAATTTTTGGTTGAAAAAATACAGGGTACAAAAAAACGGTCAAAATTTTAATTTTTTTTTTCTACCCCGTATCGTACATTACATACATGTAGCTAAAGGGGTGACCAGATGGTTCCAAACCAACGTCCCAACCAAGGCGACCTTGCTAGTTTCAATCAGTGTAGACAGCAGTTGTAATCCATGACCTTCAACGCCCTTTGTTGGGTGGCGCATTTTCCCAACTACCGAACGTGTTGGCGCGACACATAAACCAAGGTCAGCTTGGTTGGAACGCTAGTTTGTAACAGTCTGGTCACCCCTTTAAGTTTTTTTTTCATTTACAAAATATCTCCAATCAGAATCGATAACATTTATTTCGCAGATTAGCCAAAGCATGTACAAAGTAGAAAAGTAGATATTTTTCGAGTATAGATTCTTATTTTGTAATTATATCCTTTATTAATTGTACTTACAAGTTATGTATCATTATAATTTTAGGGCAATTCGCGTATTGTAACATTTCAAACCAAACTAGATTTATATATTATGGTGTGGTTTATTTTAATTTATTTTAGAGGGTGAAAGTTAAAGCCTCAGATACATTATGGGAGAAAATATCTCCATAATGACGCGTATGTGTCAAATTGTTCGACAACATGTCCTGCGTTACGAGAATGCGTTACAAAATATTGGGGAACAAGTTGCGGGAACTAGGCAACGTTGCCGCGTCACGTAGATTGAGCGTTGCGCGTTATGCTGGGGGATTTTTGTCCCCCAACATGACGCGCAACGAAAAAATCGCCCGCCTAAAGAGGGCGTGAGGTGTGTCAGATTTTTTCAGACTTAAACCTACCCGTGTACCTTCTGTTGCCATTAGCTTTTATGATTGACAATTATCACTTCTGTCACCTGTCCAGGGCACTCAATCTCATCAGCTCTTGGGGATTGAAGAGCTAAACGAGATGGAGTACCCAGTCGCAAACACACGACCCTGGCGAATTGGACGCGAAAACACTCGGACCAATCCGACAAGTGTTTTCGCGTCTTTTTATCAGATCTTCAAGAATTTTAATAATTGCCTACTAGTATTAAAATTAAATATATTAACTAAATAAATTATGCATTATTTTACTGTTCGAGTTAAGTACCTAAAAACATTGTTCTTGTACAATAGCCTCAGATACAATGGAGGACAAAATGTCCCTCAACTTGACACTTGACGCGCAACGCTGTCAAATTGTTCAACAACATGTCCAACGACACGTGAACGCGTCGTAAAATGTTAGGCTTACTGTCCTCGGACGCGTATTCGTCATTATACGCTTGGTGTACATCTGCGTCAAGCTTATACAGCACTATGAAACTCGGTCGATGAAGCTGCAACAACTCGACAGCACGACGTTGCCGCAAACTGTGAGCAGGCTTACACCAAGTACAACAAGGAAGCTACGCGTCCGTAGACCGGTCCGTAGGCTTTAGATGGCAAGTTGCGGGACACTGGGTAACGTTGCAGCGTCAGTTGCACGTCATGTTGGGGGACATTATGTCTCCTAATGTATTTGAAGTTTAAAGGGCGTAATTGCACCACAGGAGACTATGAGAGCCATGGCACGGGGTAAAATTTATAATATTATTATTTTTTACAGTGGAGGGTAGCAAGTGTTACTAATGTGTTGTTGTGTCTAGTAAAACTTGCTTCCCTCCTCTGTAAAAAATAATAATAATAGGGGTTAAAGTATGAAATTACCGTTTTTTAGAACGGGTTGCTTTGAAGTGTTATATCTTTGGATTGACTTGGAATTATAAGTTCAAATAAGCTTAATATTAAAGGTACGTTAGTCTTTTTTCAAAATTAGGTATTTATTGGTTTCTTTGTGTTTTATATTTTCTGTAATATCGCAATTTCATAGTTAGAGAGCTAATATTAAAAATTTAACCTAATCTCGACTTGGGCTTCGTCCAGATGGTTACCGGACGACTGGACGGCGAGCGATCCATTGCTCATCGTCCGCTAGCCCATGCTTTTGAGTCTTTGAAAAATCCAATAAATTTTGGCTGCCCCACAATCGATATAATTGATAAAACTGTCATTTTGTTCAGACCCTAAGGAAAGCAAAACTAGCCCGAAGAATCGCCAAACTAAAGTGGCAGTGGGCAGGGCACATTGTTCGTAGAACGGATGGCCGATGGGGCCGAAAGGTTCTAGAGTGGCGACCGCGCATCGAAAAACGCAACGTTGGCGCAGCCTCCCACAAAGTGGACCGACGACCTGGTGAGAGTCGCGGGAGTGCGGTGGATGCGGTCGTTGTGGAGACGCATGGGGGAGGCCTATGTCCAACAGTGGACGTCTTACGGCTGAAATGATGATGATGATGAAGGAAAGTATATCTAATATACAAGGTGTAAGAACGAAAAAAATAAATCAGCCTCTCCATACAAAATTATAAACTTGATTGGACATTTGTATGGAGAGGCCGATTCTTTTTTTTTCGTTTCCTGAAAAAAATCTTTTGGAAGGTTGTTCAGTTTCGTCTACTGAGCTAGCCCTTACACTTTGCGGAGACCTGTCCCTTACACCTTGTATTTATATTTTTTAAATTATTTTACATTAAACAATTTAATACAATATATACCTATTGTTTAATTTATAATACTGGACAGTGTAAATTCTAAACTAGATAGTGCATAATATTTTTCGCTTAATTTTTCGACATATTTAATTTTCATTATTACAAACTTAAGTTAAGCAATGCTTACCGAGGTCATTCTATAGATAGGTAACCTAACATAATGTATAAGTATGTATTTTATTTTTATTTCTCTAGTATATGTTAGTTTTTTAAGCTATTGCATAGCTTCTATCGAGGGCCTTGAGCGCGGGGACCGAATCCAGAAATTCCGTAACGAAAAAAAACCTCACGCTCCCCACTCCGACGGGCACGGAGGTGTGGCTTGAAGGCCGTGCATTGTCTAACGTCGTTTCTTTTCGGCAGTCATCGACACGGTGTTTGTGTGCGTGCAACTAGCCGTATTGTACGACTCTACGAAGCTCGCACGAATCGAGACGAGCTGCTCCGAAATCGGACGAATACATAAGCAGCTGTTTATGAGAAAGTAATTGCATAAGTTGATACAAAATGCTATGCAATAGCTTTACCGCGGCAGTCCCCGAGTGCCACACGTCTTTTTTTTTATTTTCTTCAATGTGCATGGATTTGTTATTAGGTTATTATTGTTTTATTAAATGTATTTTTTTAGTTAGTAAGTTACATTCTAGGGTATTTCTCAAATGTCGAAACGGGACTTTTATTTTTTAACGAGTTCAACCAACGCGAGTTGATTGCTTTTATGCATTAATGCGTAAAAGATGTGCATCCCTGGTGCGCAGGGTGCGAGCCAGTCCCAGCGGCATCTTGGGCATGATTGCTGACAGACTGGACTGCTGTATATTAAATCGTTGCTCCAGTATCTCTGCTGGGGTGCTGAAGCAATGATTGTTTTATTGTGAGTGTGTATGTAATTTTCTACTTGTATTTGTGTTACTAACATAGTTGTAAGTTTGTTTTGTTTTTTACTAAAAATGAGTCTTGTTGCTCGAAATAAAGTATATTATTATTATTATATTATTATAATACAAACGAGACGCGCGCTCTGTGCGAGACGCACAGGATCGTTCGTTGTGGCGACATTTGGGGGAGGCCTACGTCCAGCAGTGGACGTCTATCGGCTGAAATGATGATGATGATGATTATAATACAAATTCCCTTTATACTAAGTAATTCGTTCGTTCACAAACTAAAGACTACAACCATTCATTTTACAACAGTTCATTTTAAGATTACATATTATCCTATAGAGGTATACTTGTTTTAGTCAACTATTTGTTCTTATACTTCAATTAGTCAGTTGGCTGACTAATACTATTTTATAATCGTATTTTAACCCTTTAACCGCTTACGTCGGATTATTCCGACGAAAGTTTTCGTGTCCTATTCGCCAGGGTCGTGTGTTTGGGACTTGGTAGGTACTCCATTTAGAAAGAAAGAAAGAAAGAAAAAACGTTTATTTGTGCCTCACACAATCGTATAAACTAAAATGACACAATAAAAAAAAAAGAAAGGTATAATCAGTGCGAGGCCAAAAAGGCATCTAACTCAGCATATGCTGCGTTATTTAAAACGATAAATAACGCAGCGCTGGTATTCTGTTAGGGCCCGCTGTGATGCCACGAACACACTTACGGACGGTAAATAGTCTATCGTAAAAAAAATAAAAAAAAATAATGAAGAGATAGATAAAATTCGTGAATTTATGTTTGTGTGTGTAATGTAAATGATAAACAAATATATTTAAAAATAGTGCATACATAATTTCGTTTAGCTCTTCAATCCCCATAGGTGACAGAAGAGCTGACAAGATGGAGTATTTGGTCGTGGATGTCCGACCTTGGCCGAATAAACACGAGTGTTCTTGTCGGATATATCCGACGAAGGCAGTTAAATGATTAATTTAATTGATAAACTGGCCAGTTGCCGATAAACTGTTTTATCCAATAACTGGATAACACAGTTAGTGTGACAATTAGGACACAGTATATTCGGACACAGTTTCCGAAATGACACATTTTTATTTCAATCCTTTTTTCACTGACGATTGGGACACATACTGTTTAGTACAGTCAGATAAAAAGTTTTAAAATATAATTCATGGGGAAATAATAAAATCGGTTGTCTGTAAAGTCGGTTTACTGACGATAGTTGAACGTGATAACGTGTTACATTTATTTGTAGGTACGCATAAATACAAATAAACAATTAACACATTTTTTTTTTGTTTATTCATGATAGGTTCGCGCTTGACCGCTATCTCACCTGATAGAAAGCGACGATGCGGTCGACGATGGAGCGCGCTTACATAGAAGTAACCTATTCACTCTTGACTTAAAGATTCCCGGGTTGTAGCCATTCACTTTTCACTGCACTTTATATATATATATATAGCAGTTGTCACGACGCAGACGCATCGCTCACTCAAGTAAGACAGAGACAGATGTCGAACACTGCCGAACGCGCTCTCGCTTGCACTTCAAGCCTTAAATGGAACGCCTCAGAGCGAGGTAACGCCGCATGCGTCATACTTTTTCGTGCGTGCAGCCGGCTCCATCGAATTATAAGACGTTGTCACGTCAAAAAGCGTTACCAAAACTATTTTAGGCTGGATTTAAGGCGAACACTTCTGATGATAAATTTCTTTCTATATATTATACTAGCTTTCTATATATTAGCCAGCGGCTTCGCCCACGAAAAAGTTGGTTTCTCCATACAAACTTCCATCCCCCGTTTTACCCCCTTAGGTGTGGAGTTTCGTAAAATCCGTTCTTATCGGACGTCTACACCCTATAAGGAACCTACCTGCCAAATTTTAAGTTTGTAGGTGTTATAGTTTCTGAGATTTCGTGATTAACCAGTGATTGGTATTTCGCTTTTATATATATAGATTTTAAGACTTTTTTTTATCTGACTGTATTAAACATCTTTAATAAATTTGGTGGTGTCCGAGTCTAGTCGAAAATATTGAAAATGAAATGTGTTGATTTGGACACTGTGTCCGAATCGTCAGTACCTACGTATTTTAAGTATCTACATAAGACTTATTTTTTCTAAGTTTAAGTATAAAGTATTTTCCTGGTTTCTCTAAATCTTATCAATACAAATAAGCATTGCAACATTGCCAAATAAAATATGTTTTCAGAATAGATCAGAGAATTCAATATGACCATTCTTTTAGGAAAAGCTATATAGGGTGACTGGTAATTAGTGACCGATACTTAAACACGTGATTGTACTCATGATTACAAACAACTTTCTCAAAGAAACCTTTTTTATATTATCATTAGTTTTATCACAATAATAAAACAGCTGTTTAAATACTTGCGCGCGCCTGCGACCGGCGCCCGCTCAGCTGTTACCCGCGTGACGCCGCCGTACCTACAATAGTGATAGAACACCCGCGCGGCTTGCTAACCCATAGGTGTACGTACCTAATCAGTGAATGTACCTACAAATTAGTGAGTATATAAAAAAAGTTTCATTGGGAAAGTTGTTTGTAATCATGAGTACAATCATGTGTTTAAGGCCCGTATTACAGAACATTACTCAAGTACTACTTAAACTGCGTTCAACCGATTACTGCTTGAGCGAAGAATCTCGACTTAAGCGTTCAGTTTATTTTAGAACTATCCTCAAATTCAAATCAAACGAAACTACTCTTGAGTAGAGATTTTGATCTCTGATTTAAATCCACAACAATTTCCATGAGATTCTATGCTCAAGCGTGGTCTCGACTACACTTACGAAAACAAAGATCAAATCTTGCCTCAAGCAGAGATTCTGAGCTGATTGTGATTTTAAAATAAGGACACATTGAGTGGAGCTCACTCAAGCACTGTTCTATAATACGTAAAAAATATCATTTTAAAGTGACACTGCTCAGGTGATTATTGATTGTAGTTTCTCTGCTCAAGTCAAGTTCTAAAATGAAAACTCCAACTGAGACTCGTTTTAAGTAATGCTTGAGTCTTGATTGTAGTTCTGTAATACGGGCCTAAGTATCAGTCACTAATTACCAGTCACCCTATATATGTCATAGCCAGATCATAGAAATTGATCACTTCATGACATGGCCAACTAAAACTGGCCAGATCGTTTAAACGTTAACATTTGATGATATATCGATCCTTGTTTAAACATATCATTGATGTAGGATTTTTATGATAGTAAAAAGTCTAAAGAAAGTAGACTATACGAGGATTGAAATATCGTCAAACTTTAACTTTAAAAATCGTCGTTTATACCGCGTACATCGAAGGACTGGAACAATTTGCCTACTGCGGTCTTCCCGTCCAACTATAATTTAGGTGTCTTCAAGGTTAAAGTGAATAGGCTCTTAATAAACTAGTGCGCCTCACCATCAATGATTGCATCACTGCTTACCATCAGGTGGGATCGCAGTCAAGCACTGTTTTAGATCAATTAACTAATCAATCTACTCACGACAAATATAAATCACGACATATATATTATGCTCAGAATTTCCTTGCGTGATTCAGGAATAAGGATATCCGCAGGAGAACCAAGGTTACCAACATAGCGCGAAGAATCGTCAAACTTAAGTGGCAGTGGGCAGGGCACATTGTTCACAGAACAGGTGGTCGATAGGGACGAAAAATTCTAGAGTGGTGACCGAGTACCGGAAGACGCAGCGTTGGAAGGCCTCACAAGGTGGACGGAGGACCTGGAGGACCACAGGACCGTTCATTATGGCGACACTTGGGGGAGATCTATGTCCAACAGTGGACGTCTTTCGGCTGAAATGATGATAATTCTCTTAGATTTATTTAGGGTTGGCGCAATCTTTGTCCCGAATCTTTATCAGACTTTTTAAAACCAGGGAAAAATACTTCCTTTCGTCAATAATTTAACAAGGTTAATGTTTATTCTATACTAAATTAAAATCTAATTACATTTTTTTGATTGATCAATCAAATTAATTTCTCAATCATTATTTTCATAATCACAGCTTCAGACATACAGACTGAGAGTAGTTTACATAATTATATGTAGCTATTCGTACAGCACTCTGGCATTTATTTGCTTAGGCCTACTGACAACAGACGCGTAGCTTCACAGACGCGTCACGGACTAAGGGCGTGGACACATGTCTACGGTACATCACCGGCCACCGTGTAACGGTGCACCGCGGGCACAAAAGCAGCAACCATTGTTCAGTTTTTGTCTTGATATGGACCGCGAAAGATGTCTTATTCTGCTCCTGTTACTAACGCGACGAATGAAGAATAAACCGAATCAAAGAAAATATTGGGTGAATCCATCCATCTTTCTATCCATAATGGAAGTCATTCTGGATAGAAAGATATGGAATGGAATCCTAACCATGATGGCAGTCATTTTAAGAGGATTCAAAGTATTTTATTTCAAATAAACCATTTATAGGCACTTTTGAAATGTCAAGAAGTCAGTCAGTCAGAAAAAATGATGCTAATTGCACAGTCCAAAGCGTAGATCTCTATGGAAAGGAATGTGCAAGAAACTCCGGAAATATGAAGCGCTGAAAATATGTAGTGATGAAAATTTTACGAATATTTACGAATATCCATATCAAGTTTTGAAGAACTACTAACCAAGATTGCTCCTCGTATACAAAAGCAATACGTGTTTAGAAAACCTGTCCACGGCACACCGCTGCACGACGCCGTGCCGTGTCCCGATATCGGCATCGTGCCGTTACACGGTGGCCGGTGACGTACCGTAGTCATGTGTCCACGCCTTTAAGGCGTTTGTGTTGTTAAAAAGGCCTTATAGCCTTATATTGTTAAAGGCTTTGTTAGCGACCTCTCACAGCACAACTCCGTGACCTACCTCAGCATAATGCTGCGACATTTTACAGTAAGGACTCGTAGCTTCATAGACGCGTATTCGTCATTATACGCTTGGTGTACGCCTGCGTGAAGCTTACATACTAGACTATGAAACTGTATCGACGAAACAGCAACGACACGATGGCGGAGTGGAATTCCCTGCCGGAATCTGTGTTTCCTGATAGCGACAACCTAGGGGTCTTGTTTCGTTAAGTAAAAGGTGAATAGATTACTTCTAGGCAAGCGTGCTCCATCGTTGACCTCATCATCGCTTACCATAAGGTGAGATAGTGGCAAAACGCGAGCCTATCTTATATAATTATATAAAAATGAATAGCGGTTCGTTAGTCTCGCTAAAACTCAAAAACGGTTGGACCGATTTGGGTGATTTTGGTCTTGAAGTATTTGAAATAGTCCAGGGAAAGTTTAAACGGTGAAAAAATCAAAATACAACGCCATCTCTAATTAAAATGTCATTATAAAATGAATTATGCTGTTCTGGTAATGCCAGTAGATGGCATTGGCGTGGCATGGCGGGAGCAGTGGTGGCCGAGTGGCAACGGCCTCGACTTACGAATTGTAGGTCGCGGGTTCAAACCCAGCCAGGCTCATTACTTTCTGTAATTTATTTCATCACTACTGCTCTCAAATGGTGAAGGAAAACATCGTGAGGAAACCGGCATGTCAAAGAACCAAAATATTCGAAGACATGTGACATTCACCAGCCCGCACTGGGCCCGTGTGGTGGATTATGCCCATTCCCTCTCCTAGAGAGGAGGCCTGAGTCCCAGCAGTGGGAACATTAAAAGGCTGATTATGCTTATGCAGTAGATGGCGTTATCCTTACTATTAGGCGGTACGAAGTTGGCCGGGTCAGCTAGTCCATAATAAAAAAAAGCTGTGCCCGTTTAGTATGTAAGCTTCACGCAGGCGTTCACCAAGCGTATAATGACGAATACGCGTCTATGAAGCTATGCGGCCGTAGACAGTAGGCCTTACTGTAAAATGTCGCAGCATTATGCTGAGGTAGGTTGCTAAGACATGGCCTTTTTAACATCATAAAGGCCTTTAGTCCGTTGCTTTTTTGTCCAAATTTTAAGTATTTTGTCGTATTTATATAATTAGTTATAAAGGTGAAAACTACGGGCAAGAGCGTGGCCAAATTGCTAAGTGGAGCTGTACTCAACATTTTTATTTTATTTTAAGTTTATGGAAACATTATTAAGTTAAGGATGGTATTATATTATACTAAAATCGGACATTCCACTTTATTGAATTTAGTCAAAATATTACTTGAAAATTCGCCTACACAGAAAGTTGTAACTTGTTTTTTTTTTGAGTAAAATTGTAGATATTATAAAAAAACTAAAATAAATATCATTATTTCTTACACTTATTATTTATTGATTACATAATGCAAAAACATCGGTTAAAAGTGTTTTACAAATCACTTATATCATTAACAGTTGCATAAATGAATTTCTAAGGCCTGTTACAGTGTTCCACCGACCGTCGCGGTCGATGCGCACGTAAATCGCGCTCGTCATTTATATATTTTTTTTTGTTAATGTTGTTGGTGTGGCTACCAAGTACTTTAAGTCTTCGAATGAATAGCAAATTTGTTTACCATTACAATATAATATATGAATGTACACATTGAACGCGGGCAACAACCCGTGACTTCTTAGCCTAAGGGCGGAATTCACCAATAAAACTAATCGCGTTTTAACGTTTGGCTCGCATAATCGCGTTTAGCCGCTGTCACTAGTGTCACTTGTAAAAATACAATAAAAGAAAAATACGGCCAGGGGGGGCTATTGGCTAACTTTTTCAATAACAGTTGACAACTGGCATTCGTTGCACACTGAACTTAGTTGTCAACTGACAAGTTCATAAAATTGGTATTACGTATCACACAAGTGACTAACAAACTACGGTGGAAATGTGGTGAATTATAAAAATTTACGGTGCCTATTGTGACCACTCTAAAATTTTATCGATTATTATACAGCTTCAAAAGCTTACACAACAACATCTGTCAAAACGTGTTACGGTGGCTATCAAAGGCACCAGTGGCTAATGACGTCACTGCAGTTGGTCACTGAAGATAGGCAATACGAAACTAGCTGTTTGACAGTTCAATGATGCACATTGTTAACAAGTGATCATCACTTGAACTGTCAACAGAGTTACGCAATAGCCCCGCTGATCCGATTCTAAGTCTAAAATGATGAGTTCAGCGCCACCTAGCGAGACTTAAGCCACGCTCATATATAACCATAGTTTTCCTTTTAAATTTCAACTACAAATAAATAATGTTCTTCACCTACATCTAGTTTCCCTACACCTGTGCAGGTGCGGCGCCGTCGCCTCAGCTATACATGGGCACGGCGAGGTGCTGATGTTATTTAAGCAGTTTCTCCTGCTCGTCGGCGCGCGCGTACACGTCACCGTTGCGCGCCTCCGCGGAGGAACGCGACGCGAACGATGATAGCGTGTACGGTGATGCTGACACCGGTAGTGGGTGAGGGGATACCTGAGGAGAGAGAGGGATGCCATGGAAATAGTAAACTCGCAGCGTATATGTCAATTAAACCATTTTTACGGCACTTTGGAATTGTCAAAGTCGTACTGTCACAAAAAAGAAATATAAAAGAGAACTACAATAGACTGACGCACACATAGGCGACGCCTGAGTTGTACGTAGCGGCATGTCACGTGACGTGAGTCTAATGGTAGCTCTACAAATCTAGTTGCCATATAAAATGTATGGAGACCGGCGTACGTGGCTCAGAAGGGCCCAATGTAGTTCTACCTTAAAAATCATCTATCGGGCAGTGGCCCACCAGACATAACACCCGTCTGGTCGAAGGATCCTCCCTTTCCAACGGACGTTTGCGGGACTTTACTCTCTGTTCCGCCGCTGCCCGAAATCATCTATCGAGCAGTGGCCCACCAGACATAACACCCGTCTGGTCGAAGGATCCTCCCTTTCCAACGGAGGTATGCGGGACTCTACTCTCTGTTCCGCCACTGCCCGAAATCATCTATCGGGCAGTTGCCCACCAGACATAACACCCGTCTGGTCGAAGGATCCTCCCTTTCCAACGGACGTTTGCGGGACTTTACTCTCTGTTCCGCCGCTGCCCGAAATCATCTATCGGGCAGTTGCCCACCAAACATAACACCCGTCTGGTCGAAGGATCCTCCCTTTCCAACGGACGTTTGCAGGACTTTACTCTCTTTTCCGCATATCTCCAATCAGGTCAGACACGGGTCATTCAGCCGTATGCGGTTAGAGTAGAAACCGAACTCAACCTAGTTGGGTAAAGGTTAGTAATGATGACAAATGAAATATATCGATTGCTATGATGATGTATGGCTCACCTGTCGTGAAGGCGTCTTCTGTTCACCGCTGATGCTTATGTCCTCGTCAACTGACTGCAACAACTGTAAATAAACAGATTTACTGATCAGATACCTTATCTGGATAGCAGTAGGGAAAATATCTTATTCTATATACTAAGTACAATAAATTACAAATGTACTATGGTAACATACTATATGTACGTCGTAAAAACTAAAAATGCAAAATCCTCCACCGGGGGATTTTGATTTCTTATTATTTTTTTATTAGGATATATACAACAGCCCGAAATCAATTATCGTGCAGTTGCCCGAACTGGCACCAAGAAATCTCCCAAATCTGACAAAAAAAATCTACCAATGATGACACCAAGAAACCTAACAAAAATTACACGAAGAAATCTACCAAAAATTACACTAAGAAACCTACCAAAATTACTACACAATTACACCAAAAAATCTACCAAAACACCACCTCAACCCTGCCTCCCCTCCAGCATGTCGATGATCGTCGACAGCTGCAGCAACATCAGCTGTTCGCTCTCAACTCACTGTCTAACGCTCTCATAGCTACTAAACTGTTCTAAGTGACTGGTCACTCTCTTGTGTAAAAGTCACTCGACTAAAGCTACTTACCCTAGCAGTATCAAACTAAAAAAATTCCAAATTCTACCAAAATTGACACCATTAAATCTACCAAAATCGACGTAAAAAATCTACCAAGAATGACATCAAAAATAGACCAAAATCGACATAAAAACTACCAAAAATTATACCAAGAAACCTACCACAAATGAAACCATGAAATCTACCAAAACAAACACCAAGTAATCTACCAAAGATGACACAAAAAATCTACCAAAGAGCCACCTCAACCCTGCCTCCCCTCCAGCAAGTCAATGATCCTCGACAACTGCAGCAACATCAGCTGTTCGCTCTCAACTCTCCGCTTCTCCACCTGCCTCCACTCCCTCTCACTGTCCAGCGCTCTCCCACACTCAACAATCCTATCATAGCTACCGAAATGATCAAGATGGCTGGATTCTACCTCTTGCTGTATCAGCTGGGGTTCTTGGTTGGATGGTGGGAGGAGTGGGGAGGGATCGTGGATGGTGAGGAGGGAGGAGTCTGTGTGGAATGTGGTCGTTTTGCGTTTCTTTGGTTGCTCGGGTTCTAAAAAGTGGGATCAGGGATTAGGAAAAGTGACGGTCAAGCTACCGGCCATCGTAAATTCGGGGCTTGCTGGTAACGAGCAATATGTAGCTCGTCGTTCGGTCCTCCGGTTTTTTTTTTGGTGGAAAATCATCTAATGACAAATCCCGCTCTTGGGCGGAGCGCGAGATAGTGTCAGACTTTTACTGACTAAAAACCCACTCCTGTTCCTTCGTTGCCTTCGTCCCAGGGCCCCGGGTTTCGTTTTCACACTACCCATGGCCCCAGTAGGCTTCGACCCTGCTGGGCTCGCGCCGCCGACGACTTGGGCTCGGTTCGGACGGTTACCGGACGGTCGGACGGCGGGCTACGCATTGCTCGCCGTCCGCAAGCCCGCGCCTACGGTGGCCGGAAATCGGGATCGGAATCCCGGCTCGGTCCTCCGGTAAGTATCGAACCCGAATTCGTCAATGGCACATAGTGTTCCACGCGAACCTCAAACAGATATGAGCAAAACTGGATGAGCCTAGCATGGCCAAAGCCTACTGGGGCCATGGGTTAACTTTCGAAAGTGAAACCAAGGGTCCTGGAACCCAAGACAAAGAAGGACAATAGGTTTCAAGATTCAAAACATTTTATTTCAAATAAACCATTTACAGGCAATTTTGAAATGTCAAGAAGTCAGTCAGTCAGAAAAAAAAATGATTCTAATTGCACATTCCAAAGCGCAGATCTCTATGGAGAAGAATGTGCAAGAAACTCCATGTGAAATATGTAACTTTTCAGGAGGCACCAAAAACCAAACTAGACCTTTATTATCATAATGGGCTTCTACGTGATTTATTCAAATATTCAAAACTATTTTTTTTTATTTCATACGCTTGTTTCTCTCGTTTTTCTCTTTTTTCCACAAGTTTTGACGCATCATTGCGAAGTTACCAAACTGACTCGAGAAAAGTCTGCATTCAACATCGTAGATGGCGCTACGAGTATCAAATCAAAATTTTGCGTGACACAAGATTATGCGTTACGAGCTTTTCTTTTCAGAAATATAATTTAAAAAAAATATACCTAAAATTGCAAACCCGAGGTTTTCACTCTAAGCCATCGATACCGATATCAGAGAAATCAGCAGTTAAACGTATTAAAACACCGTAAAAAAAACTAACCATAATTTCTATCATCGTCCATAGTAACATTTAATACGGACTCTTTGAACCAAAAATTATTTCTGACGCATTCAGCGCAATGTTCGGCATCATCTTTGTTCAAGTTATCACAATTCATTTTCCCATACTTCTCATAGTTGGCCCAATATTTGGCGGAGTCGCAAGCATTGGCATAGGATGATGGGCCAGTTTTCGGTAATTCATTATAAGATTTGTTCGAAACGCCAAGATTTGTTTTCGAAGGGTCCGAGTGTGACCAATATTGGTTGGGTTTGGTCAAACATTCGTCGAATCTCTCTGAAGAGGGGTAGCTTTGAGGTATTTGCATCAATTCTATTATATTCACTCTTGGGGGTTGCTGTAAATGCTAAAATGGTGTTAAAATTCCTCCGTGCGAGCCCCACCCAGGCCAAATGTTTGTGTGATGAGTACAATCATTTGTTCAGTGTCTGGGTGTAATTTATCTATAATATGTATATATTTAGAAATATATAAGTATGTTTATCAGTTGTCTAGTACTCATAACACAAGCTCTGCTTAGCTTGAGACTAGACGGCGTTGTGTGATAATTGTGAAATATTATTACAAATATTTCCTACAAAACAATTGAAATTGAACCTTATTATTAGTAGAAGTAGATCCTAAATCGTCCGTGTTCCTAGTCGAGGCTGCGCTCGCGCACTTGCCGAGTATTTTCTTAGAGATTAGAGACAGTGGAAGGTTGCCACTTGACTTGCTTGAGTTACATAGATGCTGGAAAAGGGTAGGATGGGTTAGGAAATGATTATAAAAAGGAGATATTATACTGTACTATGCGATTAAAAAAAGAATAAGATCGACTTAGCGCCATGTTGTGACGTCATAGCTGTCAAATCGAATCAGTGAGGTAGGGTAAGCAAAATAACATATTTTTACAGTAAACCTTCTGGACCTCTCCTTTTTTGTGACCGAAGAAGTAAACCTTCTGGACTTTTTCTTTTTTGTATCATAAACATGTATCTTATACCTCACATCATCCAACATAGCCCGAAGAATCGCCAACCGAACAAAGACCCTGCAGCTACATCTATGGCGTCACATAAGAACTACTAGTTCTCCGCACGATTAGAACATATAGAACAGCCCGAAATCATCTATCGGGCAGCTGCCCACCAGAAATAACATCCGTCTGACCGGAGTCCAACTCTGTTCCGCCTGTCTCCAAACTGGTGACCCCGACGTGACGACAGAGGATCCTTCCTTTTCTTTTCAACGGGAGTTTGGACACTCAACGCGAGTGCGGTGCTCCTGACCAGACGATGGCCCACTTATTAGAGTGCCCAAAATGTCCCTACACGTGCACCTTGGAGGACCTAAGAAACACCAATGACGCCGCTACAAACGTGGCAACCTACTTGAACACCCATCTGTGGAGATTTTCTTCGCTGCGCCGCTTTAAATGTGACAACTGACAACATACTGGGCACAAAAACTTTGAGGAAAAAGAAAACAATAGATTTGAAAAGAAGACGAACGGAGGTTTGCAAAACTTTACACCCTATCTATATAGTATAGCATAATCAGCCTTTTAATGTTCCCACTGCTGGGACTCAGGCTTCCTCTCTAGGAGAAGGAATGGGCCGTAATCCACCACGCGGGCCCAGTGCGGGTTGGTGAATGTCACATGTCTTCGAATTTTTTGGTTCTAGGACATGCCGGTTCCTCACGATGTTTCCCTTCACCGTTTTGACAGCAGTTTTTATATATATATATAAAAGGAGAAACTGATTGACTGAAATATCAACGCACAGCCGAAACTACTGGTACTAGGAGCTTGAATTTTTGCACAAGGTTTCCTTTTATGACGTAGGCGAGTACTAAGAAAGGATTTCTTAAAATTCACCCCCTAAAGGGATGAAACGGGGTCTAAAGTTTGTATGAAAAACCTGCTTACACGCGGGCGAAGCCGCTGGCTGAAGTTAGTCTAGCTATATCTATACACTAGTAATTATTACAAATACTTAAAGGGCTTATTAGAAAAGGTCTTGTGATTATTTAAGTAAAGTCTCAATAAATAATATTCATAAACAGCAAAGTTATTAGCGTTTGTTTATATCCCAAAATGTCACTCAATTTATGGAAATATTGTGCAGGCTATTGATTACGAATGAATAAATGACGATCAAAATGGAAAAAAACACTGCGCGTAGTATTTTCTAGTAGCAATTGTTATGAATGAATGATTCTATTACCAATTATGCTATATTTTTGTGGACAATTTTGGGATTTCGTTTTTTTTTACTTTTGACTACAAAAATATGATCAGCAACGGGTACGGATAGAGCCCCATTTTTCTTTTTGTACTAATAAAAAAAAAATAGGGGTGTATACACCGAGAACTCAAACAAATAAAAAAAAATCTTACCTTATCGACTTCAGTGTCAAATTGTTCGTTAGTAGCTCCTTTGGAGAGTGCACCCTTCTCCATGAGGGTGGCTCGTTTAGCTGCAAGATGTAGAGATCTGGAAATTTAAACAAAAATATGTGATTAACTTTTTTTTTTTGATCTACTTTTTGTCTACACTGTCCTCTTATACCCTATTAATATTTTATAAATATTTGTTTTACAATATGGAAATATTGTAAAACAATTTATTTTTTAAAAAAAAGAGTAACATGAAGTTTCTTGCCAGTTCTTCTCCATAGGAAACGACCAATTGGAACCGTGGTCTCGCTTCTGACGTTTTATAAGTGCCCATGTAGGCCTATGTCAAATAAATGATTTTGAATTGAATTTTGAAGTAGACATACATGTTTTTTTTTCTTTTCCAATCATATATTGAAAGGCTCGCACTTGACCACTATCTCACCTGATGATAAGCGATAATGAGGTCGACGATAGAGCAAGGTTGCCTTAAAATAACCTATTCACTCTTGACTTAAAGACCTCGTTTTTTTGAGGTAGGAAGTCATCCAATGAGTTCTCGAGATCTAGGGTGGAACGGGAGGGGATGACAGACTTTTGCTGACTAAGATCACACCTAAGCCGCCGTTGGCCGTTTTGCGCGGACGTGGCGCATATAATATTTTTTTTTTTCATGGAAAATACTGTTTCATGTTAGTCTTAGGGCTATATTTCAACGGGACACCATGGCGGCGCGACCAGTTGCGCCCCCATGGTGTCCGTAAGCTACCAAACTAGACACCATACAGACACCAGAGTCGCTACACCACACTGAGACAGTATCAAAATGGACCTTAACAGCACGCGTCCGAGCTGGTCGCGCCGCCGCGTAACTCTCTATACAGCTGTATGTATATTTTGTTGGTAGCGGCGGCCCTTAAGTGTGCGTCTTTTCCGCCAAATAAAATATTTTTCTTTCTTTCTAAGTCCTTTATTTGCTCTTCGCGGGTTTCTCTTTCCGTAATTCCCCGCGACCATAGCGGGCATCGGCCCTGCTGGGCTCCTACGGTTTGCTAACATCTCTTTGAGGCGCGCGGAACACTACGCGCCGTCGACGACTTGGGCACGGTCCGGACGGTTACCGGAGGGCCTCACGCCGTCTTGCGACTCCCTACGCGGGATGTGAGGATAACTTAAAGACCCCCAGGTTATAGCTGTTTGTTTTTGTAGAATAGAATAAACTTTATTGTACACCAAAATAGTACCTAAACTTTTAAACTAGGTAACTTAAATCTATGGGTACAAAGGCGGTCTTATCGCTGACAGCGATATCTAACAGACAACCTTAGGATCGATTGTAAGAAGTTGTAATAGAAAAAGGGGGGTAGTCTGTGGTGTACTGCAAATTAACCTTTTGAGTGCGTAATTAGAGACACAATAGAAAGACAATGGCGCGTGAACGCCAGCGTTAATGCGGGGATCAACAGCTTAATAAAGTAAATATTAGATTAAAATTATATACTAGACTATACATAGATATAATATAGCTATTATATATAAAATACAATATATAAACATAGAAATATTATATATACATATTATAAGTTACACAATTTCATACAAAGAGATGGAATAAAAGAAAAGAACAATAAGGTGGGTTAGTGACGGAAGAGTACATGAACTACAGACTGAAGGACAAAATGAAGAACGCTACCATACGAAGTCAAACCAAGGCAAAGGATGTGGTCAAGAAAGTGCTTGGCTTGAAATGGAAATGGGCCGGACATATCCAACGAGCATCAGATGAAAGGTGGACCAAAATCACCACAAACTGGTACCCTATGGGAAGAAAGCGTAGACAAGGCAGACCACAAAAGAGATGGAGTGACGACATCATAAAAACAGCAGGAAAAACATGGAGCAGAGTGGCCCGAGAAAGGTCAACGTGGAAACGACTGGAGGAGGCTTTTACCGCTGTCTAGCGGTCTTTGTACAGACCAAATATATTACTATCTACTAGTTATAAAGGAAAAATTGTAGAAGGAAAATAAAGCTATTTTTATTATTTTATTTTATTTTTTATTTTTTTAGTGACGGAAGAACTGAATTTAGGTAGAAGCAGGATAGCAATTAGAGTAAAAGGAAGTGAGCTTTGACTAAATTTTTGAAAGGAGCTAGTGACTGGGCTTGCCTAATAAATATTTAAAAATTAAGAACTAATAAAACAAAGTTAGTTTTTAGTTGTCAATTGCATGGTGTGGTTGTCACTTCCCCTCATCTTCAAATTCCTCAAATTCCTGGTCTCCCAGAGCCAACCAGTAACAATAGGTATCAGGAAACACTGTTTGGAAGATGTTTAGGTGGACTGATTGACACTGCTTACCTTTTCACAGTTAGATAGAAGAGCTCCGTGATGGCTCTCACGGAGTAGTCTGGTACAAAGGTATGGCGCAGCATCGAGTCCATGTTGATGTTCTGCAAAGAGCCCATGGCTGATGGCGTTGGGGATTCAGCTGGAAAAAATGGTATATCATTAACTCTTACACCACTTGCATCGTATTGGCCCGGCGAGTGTTTTCGTGTCGTATTCGCCAGTGTCATGTGTTCGCGACAGGGTACTCCATCCCGTTTAGCTCTTAAATCCCGATGGGTGACAGAAGAGCTGACGAGCACATCCACGACCAAATACTCCGTGTATTTGGTCGTCGATGTGCGACCCTGGCGAAATAAAAAAGAAGAAAAAAAAAAGTTTAAAGAGTTAAAATAACTTTACTCTTTCATTTCCCAATGGGATGAACCTTTTGAAAGCCAATAGTGAGAAATTTTGGCTGACGCTAGATTAGTACATTTTGATACAAGTGCAGAAAGTTTGTCATTGCGACCGAGGCGTAATTCGCACGAGCCGTAGGCGAGTGTGTTATGGAGCCGAGGGCTGCAGTGACAAATTTGCACGTGCATCAAACGACTTTTTTCAATACACTTACGAAATGAATAAACGGGGTTTGACCGGCAACTCGTTGGGGTCGACGCGCGCCCAGCCTGATGCGATAAATGTAATAAAATCGCGGCGGGGGAGAGCACGTGCTCTTTTCTGCACTAGTGCGGAAAACAATACATTTCTTTCCTAAAAGCGGTGGGATAAGAGCGGGTTTTCGAGTGAGTGTATTGAAAAAATATTAGGTCTTTAACTATGAAACTGCCGTTTTTTAAAACGGGTTGTTTTGAAGTGTTATATCTTTGGATTGACTTGGAATTATAAGTTCAAATAAACTTTATATTAAAGGTACGTTATTCTTTTTTCGAAATTAGGTATTTATTGGTTTCTTTGTTTTGTGTTTTCTGTAATATCGCAGTAATTATAACCATGGAAAAAGCCGATTAAAAATTCCACCACTGGGGGTTCAGAATCATGTACTGGACCCATGGTATTCGTTTGTGCTTCGATGTAAAAGACACCCTGTATATTCATGGAAGGCCTCCCACAAGGTGGACCGATGACCTTAGTGAGGGTCGCGGGAGTCCGATGGATGCGAGACGCACTGGAGCGGAGGCCTATGTCCAACAGTGAAATAAAGAAAGAAAAAGAATTTATTTGGTACAGCACAAGGCACAAACACAATATAGGTAAACACGAAACAAAAATAAAAACAAGAAGCAAAAAATGTACTTGTGTGCCTCACGGCTGCACCAAAATAGATCCAGTTCAGCATGAATGTCAGACAACTAGTGCCTGACGCTGGTTTTCAACTGAACCTATGGTTGTGACGCAACGGACGTAAAACAGTTTTGGAGTGTAATATATATAGGGTGACTGGCATTTACTGTACGATACTTAAACACGTGATTGTGCTCATGATAACAAACAATTTTTATTATAAGAGCAAAGCCGAAATCGCGAAAAAAATATCAGCTGTTCAGTACATTTAATTTTGCCTAATGTACTGAACAGCTGATTTTTTTTCGCGATTTCAGGTTTGTTCCCATAGTAAAAGTTGTTGGTTATCATGAGCACAATCACGTGTTTAAGTATCGTACACTAATTACCAGTCACCCTATATATATCGGTGATGCATACTGAAATAATATAAACCATCAAAATAATGTTGTGTTAATTATAATAAATATGGTTGCGCCTATATCGATTGGTAATTGCCGCGTAAAAATTAGTTTATTAGCCGCATAGAATTAAATACCGCGTTTTGTTTGTGTGACAACTTGCAACACTTCCCATTTTGCATCCCTTTCCTGCACAAACCTCGAGAAAGAGTACGCAGACAGACTCGCTCGGTACCGCTCGCATCGCTAAGACGGCGTCCCCGCGCATTTTACAAGAAAAATTAGTTATTGTAGAACTTATCCGCTAAAGACACTAAACCCGCTAACGCTTTGTGCTTGAGAACTGTGCAGTGTTCAGTGAGTGTTATATCTCCTCGTCACTGGAGCAGTTTCGCGAAATCCAGAGAACGCCGGCCGTCTGACACATGGACACATGGAGTTCAAAAGGTTGGTGCAATTTCCCTCCATATACGAGCTGTTTTTCTCTGCTTCCTACTCCTAAACGGCTCCAATAAGATCCATCTACTGCAAGGTGTCAAATACATTATCTGAGAAACGCTAATCCGCAAAATACAGTCCACTTCCAATATTATTAGTATATGCGCATCCGAAATATGTGTAAGATAGTGTGTTTGTTTAAAGTTGTGCAGCGGACGTCTTTCGGCTGAAATGATGCTGATAATGACGATATATTCATATACAGTATTGTGTAGTCCACAGTACGTACCAACTCCAACGTTCTGCGTGAGCGCCTGCACGCCGAAGTAGGTGAAGGGCCCGGCTTCGAACACGAGGTTCTCGCGCCCCACTGTCACCTCCACGCGCCCCTCCAGGATCAGCACGAAATAGTCCACCTGGAATGAATAGGGATTATAAAGGAAAAGGTGAAAGTAGAGTTAGTGTGTTTCTTTTCTTCGGTGGGAAAATCATCCAATGACATTCCTCGCTCTTGAGCGGGGCGGGAGGGTGTGTCAGACTTTTACTGAGTAAAAACCCACTCCTGTTTCTTCGTTGCCTTTCATACCAGAGCCGTGTCTTCCTTTCAGAAGCAGACCCTTGGCCCCAGTAGGCTTCGCTGAGCCCCTACGGTTTGCTGACATCTCCTTGAGGCGCGCGTGTAACAGTACACGCCGTCGACGACTAGGGCTCGGTTCGGGCGGTTACCGGACGGTAGGACGGCGAGCTACCCATTGCTCGCCGCGAGTTAGTGTGTATGTTTGTTACTTCGTCACCCACGAAGAGCTGTATAGATTTCGATGAAACTTGCTACATTGATTAACCATGTCTTGGAATAACATTTGCGAGGTATACGGAACAGAGAGTAAAGTCCCGCAAACCTCCGTTGAAAAGGGAGGATCCTCCGACCAGACGGGTGTTATGTCTGGTGGCAACTGCCCGATAGATGATTTCGGGCTAAGAAATCAGAAACGTTTATTTCAAATAGACCAATTACAGGCACTTTTGAATTGTCAAAATGTCGGTCAGTCAAAAAAAAAAAACAAGTGAAGCTAAATTGCTCGTTCCAAAGCGTAGATCTCTATGGAGAAGAACGTGCAAGAAATTCCATGGACACACATTTAATTCATTAACGCTCAGGCGGTAGCCGGCGCCCGCAAGCCATTGTCTTACTATTGTGTCTCTAATTACGCACGTCAAAAGGTTAAATCATATTATGAGTTACATATTTCTTGTCGCTTAATATGTGAGCACAATGTAGATAAGTAATATAAAATAATAATTAAAAAATAGAAATTGACTTAAGCCACTGGCAGCTAAGAGATCCAGACCAGGCTCAACGGACGGCACCCGTTCACGAACATGACTGCTGTTCTATATGTTCAAATCGCGCGGAGAACTTTAACTGCGCGATGCAGGATTAGTTCTTATGTGACGCCATAGATGTCGCTACAAACACATCATAGGATAATTTTTATGCTGGGAATATGTACCCTTGAGGTAATTTGATATAGCTAGCTCAATAGGTTTCTCCATACAAAATTCCAACCCCCGTTTTACCTCGTTAGGGGTGGAGAATCGTAAAATCCGTTCTTACCGGATGTCTACACCCTATAAGGAACCTACCTGCCAAATTTTAAGTTAGTAGGTGTTATACAGTTTCTGAGATTTCGTGATTAATCAGTGAGTGGTATTCCGCTTTTATATACACCACTAGTTTTTAATTAGTACAAATACTTAAAGGGTTTATTATAAAAGGTTTTAGTATTATTTACGTAAAGTCTCAATAAATAATATTCATAAACAGCGAAGTTATTAGCGTTTGTTTATATCCCAAAATGTCACTTAATTTATGGAAATAAATCCAATCCAAAAAAAAAACAATCTACCTCGCCTCGAGCACAGGCGCAGGGTAGCCAGCCTATCGGTATTTTACAGGTTGCATTTTGGAGTGTGCGCGGGAATTGCATGACTTGATTCCGCCATCTCCTTTCTACCATCGGACAACCCGACGTACGGCGAGTATCCACCCTTACGTTGTTGAAACTTCAACGGTCCGGACTAAGCGTTTCGCTTCGTCGTTTATACCGCGTACATCGAAGGACTGGAACAATTTGCCTGCTGCGGTCTTCCCGTCCAACTATAATTTAGGTGTCTTCAAGGCTAGAGTGAATAGGCTCTTAATAAACCAGTGCGCCTCACCATCAATGATTGCATCGCTGCTTACCATCAGGTGGGATCGCAGTCAAGCACTGGTTTATATGAATTAAAAAAAAAAAATTTACAGGCTATTGATTATGAATAAATGACGATCAAAATGGAAAACACTGCGCGTAGTATTTTCTAGTAGCAATTGTTATGAATAATTGATTCAATTATGAATTTACCAATTATGACAAATTTTCGTGGACAAATTTTGAGAATTCGTTTTATTTTACTTTTGACTACATACTCGTAAATGTGATCAGTAACGGGTACAGATCGAGTTCAATTTTTTTTTGTACTAATTAAAAAAATAGGGCCTACCGGCTTCCCCTGCTGGAACACGAAAGTGCTGGGGTCCTTCTTGGTCTTGCCTTTGAGCTTGATGTGGTGGATCACGTCTTGTTTGAGGAGGCGACGGAGGACCGTCTCCGATACTGTGTCCGGACGGAATGCGTCTACACCTGGGGGAGGAGATTCAGTTCATTAGCTTTCTGAGGCCCTACCATGTGCTCTTTCGTTGCGATCCATTCCGGTCTTAGCCTTCCAACCTACCCTGTCCGTGTCGTGGTGCTCTAAAATTACGTCACTTCTATCCCTGCTCTCGTCTTTTACATACATTCCCAGCTGCGCATTCGGTATTGTATAGAATATCTAGGCAAAGTATAAAATAAATAACATTGCATACATTACCTACGCGTTTTAAGTATTCTATACATTGCCTAGGTATTGTATAGAATACCGGATTATACAGATTGCCGTTAACTTAATAACACTACAATGAGGATCAATCACATAATAGCAAATCCGATTTTTACTAAGTACATTGTATGTGTAATAATTTATTTGGAATCGCGCGCTCTCGCTGGACTGTTTACGATGACGTCATCTGTCATGATCCGTGCGACGAACGGCTTGATCGTATTCATTCGCCGGTGGAGACCGATCATGACAGATGACGTCACAGCGAGTCGCTTCATTCTCGGGCGCGTTTCTGGAACTAATACATAAAAATTGCTGTATCTTCGTCATTTTTGGTCCGATTTAAATAATTTCTTCACAGTATTTACTGCTTTTTTGAGGCTATTAGTCTGCATACTCCACAAAAATCATGACTGATCCTCATTGTATATACTTAATAATAACAAATACTCACTGGTACTCAAGAACTGGAAGGTAGCTAGCGTCAATTGCGGAGATATATGTATGCGCTGGTTCTCATGGCGCTCAGCGAACGCCGCGAAGTCTTGTAGCTTGTTCGTGGGCCGGTTGCGACGCCGCTTGGACCGGTTGTCCACTGTTGGGCAAAAGAAATCGAATAATAATAATCCTCTCGACCGTTTTTTCTGCTGATTTTTATTGTTTTTTGTCTGGTTTTTTTATGCCAATTGTATTAAGCAGAGTTTTAAAGATCTATAAGATTATTTCTAACCATAAAGTTAACAACGTCATTAATGTTTGCATGCCTAATATAAGGTAGATTGTACAAGGCTCACTCAATTATTGTCATATCTTACTTCATGTACCTACAATCCATAGTAATAATAATAAAAATAAGTGTGGCACTCGGGGACTGCCGCGGTAAAGCTATTGCATAGCATTTTGTATCAACTTATGCAATTATAATTATTTATTTATTTTATTTATGCAGTATTTCTTTTTCTTTGATATTAATTCAAGTTACACTTTTTGAGCGTGGTGACCGATAAGAAAACAATTTTTTTTCTTTCTTGTTTACTTCATAAATTGCTACAAGTATGTTCAGTTGTTATCTTAGAACATTACTATAATCTATTATAATACAAAAAGACTATTTTGTTTGACCGAGATTTGAACTCGAGGCACGATGATAACATAGGTAGAACGCTGTACCAATGCGCCACACAGGTCGTTAACGACTTTTCTAAAATAGGTGTTCGGTCTCTGTCGGCCTCCAAGCCACACCTCCGTGCCCGTCGGAGGGGGGGGACGTTACGGAAATTCTGGATTCGGTCCCCACGCTCAAGGCCCGCGATAGAAGCTATGCAATAGCTTAATAATTTTTTACTTTACGAATTTAGGAAGGTGAAGCCAAAGGCAGTGTCAATCTTTTACTGACTAAAATCCACCCCATCCATGTTCCCTCAGTTCCTCCAGTTGTCCTGGGCCGCGTTAACTCTTTCAAACTACCTCACAGTTCGACTGTCTTCTAGCTGAATTACTTTAACCCAGTCTACTTACAGAAGACGTCGGTCTCATCCACGATCTCAGCCTGTATCATCTCCTCGATCACGTCTTCTAGAGTGACGAGCCCCATGGTCTCGTAGAAGGGGTCGCCTTCACCCTCGTTGTTGATACGGTGGACGAATGCCATGTGGCCTTTGTGACCTGGACAAATAAAGGAGAATGATTTAAAAAATGAATGCATAAATTAGTGAGTGAGAGTGAGTGTATGAATGATCGATAAAATGAGTTAACGATGAGAGTGAGTGTATAAATGATCGTTAGTGTGTGAATGATTGATAAAATGAGTGAACGATGAGAGTGACAGTATGAATGATTAATAGGATAAGTGAACGATAAAAGTGAATGTGTGAATGATCGATAGAATGAGTGAAGGAAACATGAACGGGTGAATGTAGAGAGTGAGCGAATAAATGAGCGAAATGGAATGTTACAGACAAAATATAATGAGTTAACAAACGATGCCAAACTAAAGTGGCAGTAGGCAGGGCACATTGCTCGTAGAACGGATGGTCGATGGGGCCGAAAGGTTCTAGAGTGGAAAACGCAGCGTTGGAAGGCCTCCCACAAGGTAGACCGACGACCTGGTGAGAGTCGCGGGAGTGCGGTGGATGCGAGACGCAAGGGTTCGGTCATTATGGCGACGCTTGGGGGAGGCCTATGTCCAACAATGGACGTCTTTCAGCTGATGATGATGATGATGACGAACGATGAAAGAGACTGTTTTTATTTTATATTTCTTACCTTCTTTAAACTGCTTAAATATGACATCCAGAGTCACATCCTCGAACACAAAGTTGCAGGGGTTCTGGTAGTACTGGCACAGGGTACGCAGCGGAGTGTTGTCATCGGGGTCTACGAAGGCCAGGTCCTTGATGAAGAGTACTGTCACTATGTTGCCGCGCCCACCTTCGTACACGGGGATGCGGGAGTAACCTGGTGGAAAAATAATATAGACCTTAGTATAAGGTGAGATCTTCATTTAGAGAAAGGTATGAATAGATTCTAACCGACTTCCAAAAAGAGAGGAGGTTATCAATCCGGTTGAATTTCTTTTTTTTTATGTTTGTTTTTATGGACCGATTTGCATTTTTTTTTCCCCCTTAAAAGATATTCTTCCAGGTTCGTCCCATTTTTTTCAAAATCCAGTTCTGATGATGGGATCCATAAGGAATCGAGGTAACTCTTCAAATATTATAGGCAACTATATAGTTATTTTAGTTTTTTCATCGAGGAGCATTTATAGACAAAAAAGTGTGAAATAATAAACTTTTTACAAAAAAAAAAAAAAAAAATAACCGAATTCACTAAAAAAAACACTAAAACGTCGAAAATAACTTTAATTTCGGAAGTCGGTGTTAAATAAGAAACAAACAATACCGAGAAACACCGACTTCCGAAATTAAAATTATTTTGATCGTTTACACTAGCGCAGGAGCTAGGCAATTCATAAAATGCATGTATTATTTATGACAATAAAGATTATGATTTTTTGTGTGACAAAAAAATATTTTGATATACCCGACCAGACGGGTGTTGTGTCTGGTCCGTAAAACAGCCCGATAATTGATTTCAGACTATTGTATATAATCTAATCTTGCGAAGAACACTAAAATAACGCGTCGCAGTATTTTATTTCCTATGTGGCGTCCTAAATGACACTACAAATTTGCTGGAGCACATTAGCCTAGAAGTAACCTTGATTTAAATACCCCTAGATTGTAGCTATCAGGAAACACAGGTTCAAAGGAAATCCCACTTCTTAGCGGTACACACAATGAATGTATTCCCAAAACGTTTTGTGCGTATGGGTGGGATGTCTACCATGTACCGGTGGCGCATTGCCGTACGTCTAGTGGTTCGATGATGGAAACGGCTTGGCGGAATCAAAAATGGCTCAACTGGCTGCCAAAAAATTGGGGATCTTAGCGAAGGTGACACGTTACTTCACGCCGGAACAGCTGCTCAACCTTTATCAAGCGCAAGTACGATCGTGTATGGAGTACTGTTCTCATCTTTGGGACGGGTCTGCCAAATACCAGCTTGATGCGCTAGAGTCGATTGAGAGGCGAGCCAAGAGGATCATCGGCAATGATGCACTTGTTGAGTCGAAGCTCCAAAGCCTTGGGCATCGCCGCCGAGTTGCTAGCCTGTCGGTTTTCTATCGTTTACATTTCGGGGAGTGTGCACAGGAATTGCACAATCGAATTCCGCCAAGTCCGGAGTCTGTGTTTCCTGATAGCTACAACTTAGGGGTCTTTAAGTGAGTGAATAGGCTACTTCTAGGCAAGCGTGCTCTATCGTCGACCACATCATCGCTTACCATCAGGTGAGATGGTGGTCAAACGCGAGCATTAATAAAAAAAAAACAATTTCTTCTCAACGACCGAAACGTAATCCGTGTACGAAAACATCGCAGACAGACCAAACTGCGCATTTCCTCAAAACACTGTAATATTTCATAACTAAACACATTGGTCTAATTATGGCCTGTTTATATTTACCATAAGAGCCGTCCCCTTGGATAGCGTCCAGAAATCTGAGCGCGTTGTATTATAAATTAATTCATGGTATTTTGTAAGGATGAAATTAGATAATAATTATTTATGACAGAAATGATATTTTAGCGCGGGCCCCTCGCCTTCTTCTCTTCATCTTTAATTCTTTATTATAAACAAAAACATACATAGTACACGGTAATACAGTCAGTTCATGTACAAAGGCGAGCTGAACACAGCAATGAGCAATGACCGCGTTCACAATTTGAAAACACGCTAGTAATAAAAAACCCTAATGTACTCAGAACTATCGTATTACAAGTATGTGCCCGAACAAGTTCTCGAAAATGACCATGTCACGTTGTACTGGGATCGGTCTATCATTACTGACTGGATTATTGTAGCCAATAAGCCGGATATAGTAGTAGACCGATTAGCGCGCCGCGCAATGATAGTCGACGTCACCATCCCACATGACGAGAATCTCGTGAAGGCTGAGAAAGAGAAACAAATCAAATATCTCGACTTAGCACACGAGGTTGTCGACATGTGGAATGTGGACTCGGCTATCATTGTGCCGATTGTCGTGACCGCTAATGGCCTTAGGTATAGCCAAAAGCGTCGTCGAAGCTGTCGTTGCGAAGTTGGATCAAGGGCCTGATACAGAAGGCAGTACTCCTCGATACGGCTCGCATTGTGAGGAGGTTCCTGTCTCTGGAGCCCTAACCACCGGGAGCTTGGACCCTGTTCCCGACACCGGCGGACAACTATTTTTTATATATTTAAATGATTTTTAAAAAAGTAAATTATATATATAAAAAAATACATAAATGGAATAATAATAATATTTATTTCACCAAAACTTACTACGAATTAAAGATATATTATATATTAGAGGCTAATACTTAAACTAATAACAGGAATATCTGTAACCGAACTAGGACGAGTCCTGTATCTCAGTATACAGCGCCACACCCTCGAATAAAAAAAAGCATTTAGCCCAATCGACACACAAAAAGGACTCCATATATCCGAATTACATTGATCCTGAGATCAATAACCTAAAACTAAAATAATATTTTTTTAAAGTATTTATGTTAGTGTAGTTTTGTGTAAGTGTAGAGTAGTGAAAGGTGTAGGGGTGTTGGGCAGTGTGAATATGTTTTATTTAAGACACCGACCGCTTTCTGAAACCATTCCCGTAACTCATTCAAGACCAAAATTTTCATTTCTGTATGAGGAACAGGTTTTCTATTTCCTCGTAAGAAAGGATGAGCAGGTAGTTATGGACCTTAGCCTTACATTCCGATTTCTTGAGCGGATATTAAGTTCCTTATTTATTCGATTGTACAAAAAGGGAGCAACAACTGAGTAAAATCTTTTAATAAACGATGTTTTGGGCTCATATGATCGCGTACATACCTCATGCTTTCGGCGTTTGTTGGTCAAGAGTGGATCATAAATGAGCTCGCTGTGCTTCCTTAGATCAACTCTTTCTATAAACAATTGCCTCACAGTAGAAACTTGGCAGAGCTGATAGAGCGTTCGTGTTGGGAACAATATGGGCTTGAAATTGCTTACTTTCAGGATCGCCCTCTGAGCCACCTCCAAGCCATGAATTGTGGTCTTAGGAGCTCCACCCCAGGATCCCTCCACTCCAATATGCAGTACGAAATAATGGACTGACACAAAGCAATATATATATATTTTTAAGTGTTGCTTTTATGACGTGCTTAAGATTCTTAAAAACATAAATAAGCTTACGTACCCTAGAACACAATAACCTTATATTATGTTCTTTAAAACTGAAATTACTGTCCACTGTAATGCCTAGGTATTTCATTTTATCAGCACACTCCAGTGGTTCACATGCACAGTTTATTTTGAAGGCACATCTATGTGGAATGATGCGTTGATTGTTATTTATTTCAGTTTTCTGGCATATATATAAGGTTAGGTATTTCGTCTTGTCAAGGTTTAACATAAGAATGTTTTTATGTAACCACTCCTGAACCATATTGAAACCGATCTGGGCAGCATCAAAAGCCTCATTCCAATTATCGGCGGAGAAGATGAGAGCAGTATCATCCGCATATGAGATAATTTCGCCTCTTAGTATACATAGGTTTGTCAGATCGTTGATATATACAAGAAATAGGGTGGGTTCAAGGATGCTGCCCTGTGGGACTCCGTAGGATATAGGAAACTCTTCACGGCAGTGGCCGCCCACTCTGACAGACTGATAACGCCAAGTTAGGCAACTCTCAAAAAGCTTAAGCTGTCTTCCTTTTATGGCTAGTTTTTCTAATTTGTGTAATAATATAGGGACAGAAATAGTATCAAAGGCCTTTGTGAGATCTAGAAAAACCGCAATACACTTTTTACCTTTGTCTAACTTTGTTGTGATATAGTTAGTTAATTTATGCACTGTTTCATCTGTTGATTTCCCTGAACGGAAACCATATTGATTTTCAGAAAAGAGTTCATTTTTTTCAAGGACCAATCTGTTATTTATTATTTTTTCTAGTATCTTGGACAAAGCGGGTAGAATTAAAATTGGCCTATAGTTATTAAAACGATATCTATCTCCTCCCTTATCGATTGGACATACGACAGACTTTTTCAAAGCCACGGGGAAGGTGCCAGTTTATAAGACATAGATTGAAAATAACTTTTACGGGAGGGACAAGAAACTCTGTCCCAGCCTACCGAACATTCAGTTTTTAGTCCTTCTATATGTCTTGCAACCTCCTCCTCCTCACTGGTGTCTTATAGAAAGAAGGAGTATGGTGTAGAATTATTGGCAGAATCAGTCGATGAGAGAGCATTTAGGTTATTATGTGACTGTATTATATTTTCAGCTAACGACTTACCTACATTTATGAAGTAATAGTTCATTTCATTAACTGTTAGCTGAGGAGATGAACAGATTTTTAACAGTTCTGAAGGACAGCTGCTTTTTAGTATTAGTGATACTTTTGATGGCATTCCATAACATTTTTGGATCACTGCCCGCCATTTCAACTTGATTTTTGTCATAGAATCTTTTCACTTTTTTAATAAATTGGTTACAAAAATTTCTGTAACGAACATAAGTAGCTCTTATGATTTCATTGTAGGGATCTTTTATATGATTTGCATATAACCGGTCTCGGTTTCTTATGCATCGTAGCAATCCCGGTGTGAACCACGGCTTAATTTTTCTTTGACGCCTTGACTGTGTAATTATTTATGAGTTTTTTTGCATTAACAACTGTATGCTATTTATTAGATAGTCTATAGCTATGGCGGGATCCCTTTTTAGTAATATGGGGTTTAAGTCAATACTCAGAATATCTCTCCATAAGCTCACAAAATCAACAAAATGAAAAAACAATAAAAAATTATGTATTTCTGTTGCCGTTATAACAACAAGTACCAAAAACAAAATAAAATAAATATTTAAGAAGGGGCTCTTATACAATTAACGTGATTTTCTTGCCGTTTTTTGTTCGATATTAATGATAGTTATAATATAGTGTCTAACATTGTATAGATGTATGTCGTGGCCAGATCATAGAAATTGATCACTTCAAGATCTGGCCAAGTTAAACTGGCCAGATCGTTTAAACGCTAACAGTTGATGATATGTATATCCTCGTTTGGCCATATCATTGATGTAGGATTTCTATTATAATAAAAGGTCAAAAGAAATTAGGCCAAACGAGGATTGAAAAATCATCAAACTTTAACTTTTAAAACCATCTGCGGGACTATTGCGTAACTCTGTTGACAGTTCAAGTGATGATCACTTGTTAACAATGTGCATCATTGAACTGTCAAACAGCTAGTTTCGTATTGCCTATCTTCAATGACCAACTGCAGTGACGTCATTAGCCACTGGTGCCTTTGATAGCCACCGTAACACGTTTTGACAGATGTTATTGTATCGATACTTTTAAAATTGCGATTGGGTAAGCTTTTGAAGCTGTATAATAGTCGATAAAATTTTAGAGTGGTCACAATAGGCACCGTAAATTTTTATAATTCACCACATTTCCACCGTAGTTTAGTCACTTGTGTGATACGTAATACCAATTTTATGAAATTGTCAGTTGACAACTAAGTTTAGTGTGCAACGAATGCTAGTTGTCAACTGTTATTGAAAAAGTTAGCCAATAGCCCCCCTGGCCATGACATAGATAATGGTACGGTTATACGGTTTTTTGAGATTGATTCTTGTCAGGTATAATCTGCATCTGTGGCGCGTGCTCACTTAGCTCTTCTTAAGAGTTAGCGCATCTCATGATGCACTGCTGCATGCAATACTACTCACCAGACTTGATAATCTCAGACATGGTCTCGAAGTCAAGCACCGAGCTGATGGGCAGCATGAACACGTCTTCCAGCTTGGTCATCACGTCCGACACAGTCTTCTTGCGCAGCTCCAGGGCTCCGCTGATGATGTTCACCTCGTCTTTGTCCAGGTCATTGAGGTCTGTCGTTATCTGAGGGGCGGGAAGCAGGTTAGATACAAGAAACCAGGGTCCATGTTTTACACACGGTATCCTCCCATACTGGAGATGGCTGACAATGGCGGACTTTAACCAAAGAAGGGTCCTAAAATAAAACTTAATTATTACAACCAACGCTAAATTGTGAATAAGGAATAAACAGGCTTTTTTTATTTATTTATTTTCTTTAGCCATTTATGGAGGGATATAATATCCTCTCATACATGGTTAATGAAAGAAGTACAATATTGTTTCAGTATCAGAGATGGCGCTAGTTGTTCAGAGTGACGTATGTCACGTGACTGGCACACGTCACTAAACAAGTAGCGGCATCTCTGATATCTTTTGAAAACTAATTCAACATTTTCTTTTGAAAATAATTAGATTTAGTTTTATTTAGTTTGTGATTTAATGTAAGCGTTTTACTTGTCACATTTTTATTTTTAAAACTGTTTAATTATTATTTATACAGTGAAACCTGGTGAAGTGGGCCCCGGACATGTGTAGTTTTTTTTGACGTAACAACAAATTTACTGTTTTCAGATATACCTTTGTTATAAGACCTTGCTGTATGCCAAATTTCATGATTTTGAGTCAATGGGAACTATGGGAAGTACCCTATGAATTTTGATACCCTTGAGTGTGTCGAAATATACGTTTTTTGCGACACAAACGGCCGTATTATTTTTTTTTTTCGTTAACTTAGAAGTTTGATTTTTTCACAGCTTCAAGGGACCGCAGACATGAGTATATGGTATTAATTTCAACTCGATAACTCCACGCGTTTCCGAGATAAAGGGTCTTGACAGACAGATAGACGGACAACAAAGTGATCCTTTAAGGGTTCCGTTTCTTTCTTTTGAGGTACTGAATCCTAATAATTAAAATGAGTTTCCGACACTTTTGTATCGCGTAAGCTCTTCCACTACTAGCCAGGTTTCACAGTAATATTATATTTAATATAGTATTTCATATGGCTATCAACTTTCCCTGAGAGAAGAAGTGAAAACATCATAGCAAGAACGTCGAAACCGACAAGTTGCGTTTTTTTTTCGGTTTTCTCTTTCATAATTAAAAAGTTTTTATGAATTTATGAAAATATGTTAATAGCAACTATCACTATTAGATTAATAGTTATATGAATAATAAGATATAAAGGGTGACTGGTAATCAGTGACCGATACTTAAACACGTCATTGTACTCATGATTACAAACAACTTTCCCAAAGAAACTTTTTTATATACTCATTAGTTTTATGACAATAACAAAACAGCTGTTTGAATCAAGGCTGTTTGTAATAAGCGCGCGCCTACGACCAGCGACCGCTCAGCTGTTAGCCGCGTGACGCCGTCGCACCTGTTGGAGTATAACAAAAACAAATCTATCCTACTTCAACACTATGGTCTGTCTCTTTCTAACCAATAAATATTATATTTAATTGGTCTGAGCCCCTTGTCAACACTTGACTGAAATCCCTAGTATGGTTACAGTTACTGTATTCCTTTAGCCTTGCTTAGAAGCATACGTCTCACGTAATATTACTGAAACACACCTTCCAATATAAAGTAAAGGATTAATAAATAGTTATTATTCAAATCCTTAAAACCGTGTTTGCTTTGGTGTCCACCTAATAACCCCAACAGGTTATGGGCCCAGAGCGCTAAGCCAAAGTGTGAATAAACGAACATTAAATAATAAAAACATTTTGTGTATCAAATTGAATAAAACGGACATTAAACAATTTGAGGGTCATAAGTACAGTGTGTGGAAATTTCGAATGCAAAAATTATTAAGTGAATTACCTACTGAACGTTGTTGACGTTGAAGTTCCGGTAGAAACAAGCTAGCGAGTGAAGAAAAATGCGTGGCGACGCAGCTGTCTTTTAGTAAAAACTTGCTGGATTTGAAACTGGTTAGAAACATCACACTAACCAAACATTTTCAAGAATTTGCTGACATCGTCATTGAACAGGGCTGCAGGTGCAAAATTAGAATCCGATTAAGTGATCCGCCCTTTTCATGACTCTACCAAACAAGTACGGAGCAGCATTGTCACCGCAATCGAGATACTGACTGAAGACAACATAACGTTAACTTTGGAAAACGAGATTGTGAGATCACGAAATCAAACTTACAAGGGATGTATGTTCGGAATGGGGCTGCCCTCAAGCGGCTCCTGCCCAACCTCGGGGGTCCAGACGCCTCCTGCCGGAGGCTCTACGCAGGCATCGTCCAGTCCATGGCCCTTTATGGGGCGCCGGTGTGGGCGCCGTCACTGCGAAAGCGACCGGCGGCCCAGCTGAACGCGTGCCAGAGGGTCATGGCCATACGGATGGTGCGGGGATACCGCACGGTTTCCCGCGAAGCGGCGAGCCTCCTTGCTGGCCAGCCACCATGGGACCTGGTGGCAACAGGCCTTGCACGCATGCACGATCTGCGCGTGGAGATGCAACGTCGGGGCGAAACTCCGCTGCCACGACAAGTTGCGGCATGGCGGACAGAGCTCCGGCGAGGTCTCATGGTGGAATGGCGACAGCGACTATCGCAACCCAGTGCTGGGCACGCCATAATTATGGCGGTAATTCCCCTCTTTGAGGAGTGGCTGGAAAGGCAACACGGCGTCCTTACCTACCGCATGACGCAGGTCCTCACCGGACATGGTAAGTTCGGGAGGTTCCTGCACCGGATTCGTGCGGAAGAAACGCCCGGGTGTCACCATTGTGCGGACCACCCGGAGGACACGGTGGAGCACACGGTGGAGGTTTGTCCCGCTTGGGCAGAGCAACGCCGTGTCCTCGTGGGGGCGATCGGCGGCGGCGATCTCTCGCGCCGGGCTTTGGTACAGGCCATGGTCCGGAGCGAGGAGGAGTGGCAGGCGGTTGCCTCCTTCTGCGAAGCAGTAATGCTAGCAAAGGAGGCGGCCGATCGCGTGAGGCAACGGTCCTCACGCCCCAATCGCCGCCGGGATTCCGATCCCGATTTCCGGCCATCGTAGGCGCAGGCTTGCGGACGGCGAGCAATGGGTGGCTCGCCGTCCGACCGTCCGGTAACCGTCCGGACCGAGCCCAAGTCGTCGACGGCGCGTGCTGTTCCACGCGCGCCTCAAGGAGATGTCAGCAACTGTAGGGGCCTAGCAGGGTCGAAGCCTACTGGGGCCAAGGGTCTGATTCTGAAAGGAAGACTCGGCCCTGGTACGAAAGGCAACGAAGGAACAGGAGTGGGTTTTTAGTCAGTAAAAGTCTGACACTATCTCCCGCCCCGCCCAAGGGCGGGGGATGTCATAAGATGATTTTCCCACCGAGAAAAAAAAAAAAAAAAAAAAAAAAAAAAAGGGATGTATGTGATCTTAGCCTAAAAGTACTTCAGGCTGAAACTTACGAGACCACAAGTCACACCTTCAAAGAATTCAAGTGATCATCGACAAAAACAAAAGTCAATAAAGAACAATTTGGAACCCAAGAAACGTTAGCTCTGAAAAAAAAAAGGGAGATTCGAAGAATTGTCTACAAAACCGCTATTAAAAACAATGGAGCCAACAATAAAATGATCATTTGAAAATCAAGACAAATTGACAGTAAACTTCACTGAGCGTGTGAAGCCAAGAAGTGATTCGGTTGCTGTACTGGCGCGTTTATACTAGCGGCGAAGAATTATCAAGTGGCCAGTAATTCGGGCGTACCAGGTATACTACAGAATGTGTATTTGTGATGAAGATGGTAAGCCGGTAATAAAGGGTAAGTCTTTGAACACTATTCAATGGCAACTGGTTAGTGCTTGAAAATGCTTTAAATAGCGAATGTTCATTAGATAAAGTCACAAATAGTATTTACGAATTATTGTGGAATAAAATAATTGCAAATCAGAAAAGTGGATATAAAATGAATGAAACTATTTTTTTTGAAAATTAAAGAATTGATAATATTGTACTTAATAGTACATTGTGTGAAGCTTAATTTGTTTAATGTGACAAATAAATTTGTCTGTCATTTGATAAATTGGAAACAAAAGGTTTGAAACGAGAAGTCGTTTAGTCTCAAGTGCACACAGATGTTTGCGATCCTAAGTTTTTTTTTGTTCGTCTATTGAAGAACAAAAACTATGTTGTGATTTTAAGAATAATTCAGATATTTCTATATATATAATAAATCGGTTAAGTTTCAGGACTAAGTATGTTGCAAAATGTGAAGTTCATTTTGGTCTGAGAATTGTTAACTCTAGGTTGTGATAATGAAAGGGAAATTATATCCAGTTAATCGAAAAAGTTCTGAGCTTGAGAAGGTATTGGTCATCCCTAAACAGTGCCGCATACTCTGGCTGTAAATGGTATTGCCTAATGTATGATGAACAATGATAGAACGGGTCTACATAAAACAAAAAGTTCTGGAATCAGATTGTTCTGGGGAGCACTGAGGTTAAATTATACACCTGATGATGAGTTATGGCATAATAGCCAAAAACCGTACATTTTAAAGTTTTTGATTCTACTGTTTACTAAGTTAGTAAAAGTCTAAAAACGAAATTTGACAAAGAGATTGTCATAGGGAATTTCGTTGATGATGAATCAAATTTAATGGTAATAAGGTGTGGGATGTGGTAGACTAAAATGTTTGTGGGATTCAGAGATGTGAAATGGATGAGATTAAGTTCTTATCAAATAGGCCAATGAAACTTGAGCCTGAATGTGTTATGAACTATAAATAGCATAATGGTCTTTCTCTTTCTAACCAATAAATATTATATTTAATTGGTCTGAGCCCCTTGTCAACACTTGACTGAAATCCCTAGTATGGTTACAGTTACTGTATTCCTTTAGCCTTGCTTAGAAGCACACGTCTCACGTAATATTACTGAAACACACCTTCCAATATAAAGTAAAGGATTAATAAATAGTTATTATTCAAATCCTTAAAACCGTGTTTGCTTTGGTGTCCACCTAATAACCCCAACAGCACCTACAATAATGATAGAAAACCCGCGCAGCTTGTAAAACCCATCGGTGTACGTAATCTGTGTATGTACCTACGTTTCAGTTGTTAACTACTAAATAAAAAAATAAAAAAGTTTCTTTGGGAAAGTTGTTTGTAATCATGAGTACAATGACGTGTTTAAGTATCGGTCACTTATTACCAGTCACCTTATATATTTTAATATTAACATAAATACTTTTTAAGTATGGCAGAGAAAACAAAATCCTGCAAAAAACGCAAACTGGCGCTTACGATGTTTTTTTCTGAAAAGGGTAGAAATTGTCTAGTATTAAACTAACTTATAATCATAGGTCGGAATTACGTAGAGTTATTCATGTACTTGCATCGAAATGTTGATATTAATGTGGATCTTTCCGGGATTTCTAATGAAAAAAGAGTCTCTAACACAGTGCCAGTGTGGAGCCACTGCACAGGACATGCGTCATTTGCTATGCTGTCCATCCTGCACGGTTGTGCAGGATGGACAGCATAGCAAATGCTGCAGTTTTCAGGATCTATACGAGGCCAATAACAGAGCCCTAGAGGTTGCCAAATACTGGTCAGATAAAATTTAGTTAGAGTACATCGATACGAAAAGAAGAAGAAGAAAAATGAAAAATCCCGTATGGCCAACAATATTACAAATAAATAATAAAACCTCACGAGATAGATAAGACAAATAAAACAAAGATAATTAACATACAATTTTTGTTAGTATTATTCATCGAAAAAGATCTCTCTACGTCAACTGAGGTGAGGTTAACAAAATACACTTCCTCCTCCTCGTCATTAATGCAGGAAGAAATTTTTTCTGCTATATTTCTGATAGTGTCACAAAAAAAATGCTCTTTAAAATTAATCTCGGGATTTGAGGCATATCCACTTTATTCTTTCGCTAAATGAAATCGGTCAAAGTACATGAATAACTCTTACCTAATTCCGACTTCTGCTTATAATTTATATATATTTGAGATATTTTTTCTTTCCTGTCTAAAATCGCTTATAAAAAGCAAACAATGTAAATATCGTATTTAATTACGATTGAAATTTTTAAGAAATATACCTCAATCACACTTATTTCATTCTTTTTATTGTCGACAGAAAAGAAAGTCCCATTTGTATTTGTGTCTATACAACATTATATTTAGTATATGCGAAACCTAAATTTAATTTAGTTTCAAAATACTGTGTGTGTGTGTTGACTGGCCTGTTGGTCTAGTGGTTAGTGGCCCTGACTGCTATGCCGGAGGTCGTGGGTTCGATTCCCACCCAGGACAAATGTTTGTGTGATGAACACGATCATTTGTTCTGTGTCTGGGTGTAATTTATCTATATATTATGTATGTATGTATTTAGAAATATATAAGTATGTTTATCAGATGTCTAGTACCCATAACACAAGCTCTGCTTAGCTTGGGACTAGACGGCGTTGTGTGATAGTTGTGGAATATTATATTATATTATTAAAATCAGTAACTGATTCTATTACAATAATTTTTACACCTGTTTTCCCAAAAATATTTAAAGAAGGTCACAAGTTGGACACCACCGACACTGAGTACAACACAGGTCACGGCAGGTCATAGCGGGCATTAGGCGCCAGCGCACAGCTGGAGCAAAACAACCCCTCAGTCACCGGCATGGTCCGATAATCATATATTTGAGCAGACAACCATGTAACATAACAAGCTTATAACTTTGTGATTTTTTTACGAAATTTTGTGTATACATTATTTACATAAAAATACTAAACACGCGTTTCGGGTTTCGCATATACTAAAAAAAAAATGTTGTATAGTTTTAATTTGAGCTTCAGAAACGAGACCAGTTCGCGAGTCATTTCAGTTCATTTGAAGAAGGTGCAGCATGCGCGAGCCAGTGTTCCTACCACGACCTCTTAAAGCGATCCATCCGACGACCAAAACAACTGTTCAAGAGATGGAGCTATATAGGGTGACTGGTAATTAGTGTACGATACTTAAACACGCGATTGTGCTCATGATAACAAACAATTTTTATTATGGGAGCAAAGCCGAAATCGCGAAAAAAATATCAGCTGTTCAGTACATTAGGCAAACATAAATGTACTGAACAGCTGATTTTTTTTTCGCGATTTCAGGTTTGTTCCCATAGTAAAAGTTGTTTGTTATCATGAGCACAATCACGTGTTTAAGTATCGTACACTAATTACCAGTCACCCTATATAGGGTGTATAGCTCCATCACTCTTTTTCGCTTTCACACTTGACATTGACATTTTAACACGCCATAGTAAGGACCCTGACTCACTGAACTGAATCGCAAACTGGCCTTGCTTCGGGATCCCATGATATCACAATTAATCAAGAAAAATTTAGTAATCTTAAAGTTAGATTTTGTTTTGACATTTCAACAATCTTCATTCTTTTATCCATTCATTAGAAATGAGGGACTTTTAAAACATATTGTATTTTGAACGCTAGTGCGCCATTGAACCTCGTTGATATTCTTGTAAATAAATTCTTTAAATCTAATGTCAAAACAAAGTCTTTTGCTAGTCTAAAGGTGGAACTTAATAAAAAAAAAAAACAATATACAGGATGTATTGGAAATGAAGATATTTTAGATACTGCTTCTGACCTTGAAAGAATATATAGTCAATTCCCAAAAGTAAAAAAAAAAAATAGACTTTCCGTACAAAGTTATAATCAGTTGATTAAAATTGAGCATCGTGATGGTTCGATACAGTTACCGTGGCGTGGTATGCAATGGGCAACGGAAAGGAACAAAGGTTTTTTTTTTAGGTGGGTTAATCATCTAATGACAAATCTCGCTCTTGGGCAGAGCGGGAGATAGTGTCAGACTTTTACTGACTAAAAACCTACTCCTGTTCCTTTTTTGCCTTCATCTCGGGGCCCCGGGTTTCGCTTTCGCACTACCCGTGGCCCCAGTAGGCTATGACCCTGCTGGGCCCCTACAATTTGCTGACATCTCGCTGAGGCGCGCGTGGAACAGTACGCGCCGTCGACGACTTGGGCTCGGTCCGGACGGTTACCGGACGGTCGGACAGCGAGCCATCCATTACTCGCCGTCCGCAGAAGGAACAAAGGTGGGTTTTAGTCAGCAAAAATCCCTCTTACCCCACCCAGAGAGGACTTACCACCTCAAAAAATAGTTATTTAAAAATTATTGTTTTTTTTTAACGAATTGATAAGACTTAATTTAAAAAGTTGTACATTTACATGATCAGAAACAGTATCTAGAATATGACCACCCATTTCGTGTCACCCTGTATAAGATATAAATGCTGCAGTGGCGATCTACGAATCATAATAATATAAGTAACATGCATAGATTGGTATCGCTAAAATAATACCTGCAAATTAAAGATGCGCAATACTTACAAGAGAAAATAAAGATGCATACATACATAGCTCATGTATGTTGGAAGTAATATAATGTGTTTGATTGAAAGTATAGTTTCAACCTTGAATTCAGCATCGGCGCTCGGTACGCTTTTTGCTGTTCTGTGCTACTAAATAAAGATGCATAAATACATAGCTGATTGTATATTGGTAGTAAACTGTGTTAATTGAAGGTAGATTTTTAACCCTATAGTCAGCATTGACGCTCGGTACTTTTTGTGCTGCGCTGTGCTATGCTGTGATACTAAATAAAGGTGCATAAATTCATAGCTGATATTTGTAGTAACCTATGTGTTTGATTGAAGGTAGATTTTCAAACCTGTTTTCAGCATTAGCACTTGGTACGTTGTATGCTGCGCTGTGATACTAAATAAAGATGCATAAATACATAGCTGATTGTATATTGGTAGTAAACTGTTAATTGAAGGTAGAATTTTAACCCTATATTCAGCATTGGCGCTCGGTACTCTTTGTGCTGCGCTGTGCTATGCTGTGATGCTAAAATTTGTAGTAACCTATGTGTTTGATTGAAGGTAGATTTTCAAACCTGTTTTCAGCATTAGCATTTGGTATGTTATATGCTGCGCTGTGCTGTGCTGTGATACTAAATAAAGGTGCATAAATTCATAGCTGATATTTGTAGTAACCTATGTGTTCGATTGAAGGTAGATTTTCAAACCTGTATTCAGCATTAGCACTTGGTACGTTATATGCGCACTCACGATACAGTAGTCATTCCAAGATTTTTTTTTTTTTTTTAAATTCGACGTCTCAATTTTTTTTTTTTATTGAATATGATACCTACTTTTAATAGATTACTGCAATTATCAAATAACCACTAAATTGTAGGAAACTTTTTCACTTTGCACGAGTCAATATAGTATCCTCAATTTTCGACTGCTCATTTTCATGTGCAGATCTTTCCATAACATTCTGAATAACCAAAAATAGTGTTGTTTGTAACATATGCGTGATGAGATCTTGGTTTGATACCCAGGTCAAGCAAAGCGCTATAAGGTAGCGAACTGTATAGGCTGGCTAAAATAAGACAGGGCCACGGGGCCACTAGCTTCTACGAACTGTGGATGTACAAGAAATTATAATAAATATAAGAATAACATAGGTGAGAATTTTCTGTTCATCTTTTTTATCGACAATCGATCATTACGAAAAGTAACGGAAGTGTATTTCGACCACTCTGTCACAAATAAAATGCAGAATATTATATTGTTACGAAATTGAGTAATTAAATGCCCGTTTACTAGCTGAGAACTTTATTCACCACAAACAATAATAAATTTGTCCAATCGACGAAAAACTAAATCACAATTAACACTAAAATTCCGTTTTAGTATCGCTTAGGTTGTTAGGTATCACTTTACACACTTATATATCGCTCTTGATTCGCAGTCGCAAACAAACTGACTCACTTGCTATTTTTTTTTGTGTGTGGCCTCTCGCAGGTCAACCTATGAGGTTGTCGGCTGCTTAACCGGACTTGCCTGTGGCGGCCTCAATTTAAGAATCAAAGCCTCCAGCCAGGGCTTACTTAACTAAACTTAAAAACTAAACGACTACACGCTAACACCCCCTGTGGGGTACGGACCTCGGCTTAGGGCGTCGCTGGGGGAGGGCAGCAAGGGACAGGTTGAATCGAACAAATAACTCACTTGCGGTCGGGAGCTCGTACTTATATGCGAAGCGAAGAAAATTCTAGATACCGACGTTTCAAGGCCATTCTAGAACAATACAGTCACGTCGCGGGGCCATAAATCATTTTTATTACAAACACGTACCTTTCACGCGAATTTCGACTCTATTGTTAAACACGGAAGGTACAAATTCTCTTATCAACCATCCGCTAACCCTATTTAATAATAATACTTAGGTACTTTATGTCGGACTTTTCTAGAACTTGCCAGGCCTGAGTACGTACTTCCATTCTAGAAGTTTCGCACAGCGATGCGTTTTAATTATTTGATGCTACTCTTGATATCATCGAAAATATGACGTGTTCAAGTTATTATTACCGAATATAAAGCCCTTGAATAGTATAGTAGTGTGTATTTTAATAATAAATGAGAATTCAGTAACTTCAAAACTTCAAGCATAGCATAGCATAATCAGCCTTTTAATGTTCCCACTGCTGGGACTCAGGCCTCCCTCTCTCTAGGAGAGGGAATGGGCCGTAATCCACCACGTGGGCCCAGTGCGGGTTGGTGAATATCACATGTCTTCGAATTTTTGGTTCTAGGACATGCCGGTTTCCTCACGATGTTTTCCTTCACCGTTTTGATGAAATAAATTACACAAAGTAATGCGCCTGGCCGGGTTTGAACCCACGACCTACAACTCGTAAGTCGGGGCCGTTACCACTCGGCCACCACTGCTCTAAACTTCAAGCGTTTATACGATATTTACGTTACTTTTTGACAGGGAGAAGTCGATTGTCGGTAAAATATATGATTATCCCAGATGTCTAATACATAGTGAAATTTCAGCCAATACATTCATACTTTTAATGTAGAACATCTATTGGCGCGCATGACCGACTCGAATGCCGTGACGGTAAACGGCATGACGCCCAACTAGGCCACCGTTCTCCACTTCTTTGTGCGTGCGCGGGCGATACTACTTTGAAGTTTATAATTATATACGTGGAGGCAATCGGTCTGGCTGTCCGGTAAGTAGTTAAGTTATTCTGTTTAGAAATGGTTTTCATCTTTAATACGAGCTGTTCATACTGCCAGAAAACTTTCAAGATGGTTTTCAATGATCCTTTCAAAAATACCATCTGGATTCTTCTTCTATAGCTACGATTTCAACCTTAAACCTAAATCAATTTGAAACGGTTTTCACGATGTCATCATCTTCCTGCCCAGCCCCCCTAGCCACGTTACGACCGTTTCGTTACGATTCTACTGCGTCGAACGTCTCAAGTAGGCCACACCTCCGATTCCTCTGTTCAGACGTCATCTCAACGCTCAGTCACGTGGTCAGAACAAAGGAATCGGGTACACTACATAAATACGAAAAACTTTATTCCGACAGTCACAAATACGAATTTCAAAATACCGATTTTCATAATTCCGAATGGTTCAAAATTCCGAATATAACAACTCCGACTTATCATTACTCCTATTTTTATAATTCCTAAATTTCAATTTTCCTAACTTTTATAATTACTTTTCTCAAAATACCGAGTTTTAATAGATCGAATAACGAAAAGTCCGACTTAATGATAATTCGAAACATCAAAAATACGAATTCCGATTAATAAAATTCCGAAATAAAAACGCCTCATAAAACTGTATAGAAAGACAAATAAACACATAAATGCTCGTCAGAGGTCGTAGTATGAGGGGGTAGAATTAAAAAACTAATGACAGATGCGTTTTCCAGCATGCAGGGGATTTATTGCAGCATGCAAGCAGGCATGCAGCGTGCAAGCAGACATGCAGCATGCAAGCAAGCATGCGACGTGCAAGCAAGCATGCAACAAGCAAGCAGGCATGCAGCGTGCAAGCAGACATGCAGCATGCAAGCAAGCATGCGACTTGCAAGCAAGCATGCAACATGCAAGCAGGCATGCAACATGCAAGCAAGCATGCAACATGCAAGCAGGCATGCAACATGCAAGCAAGCATGCAACATGCAAGCAGGCATGCAAAATGCAGCAAGCATTGTTTCTGTCACGGCTCCGGCGCTGCGGGGTTTGAGCGGCCCCACGCGAGCTTATCGTCGCAGATGGTTTTAACGCTCACCACCTGCTCCTCAGTTCGCGGGCCGCCCTACCCCTCCGCGCCTACGCGGGTTTAAATTACACTCTAGGGGTATGGCAAACAAGACTGCGTGAAGTCGGTTTTGCAGCGATTCGTTTCTGTCACTATATTTTGTAGCACAACATGTTGACTTTTAGTTTATTCGAAGTATTGAAAATCGGGATATCGTTTTTCGGACCGAGAACCCTTCGAGCATTTGATTCTTCGAACGTATGAAAATCGGAAAACTAACAAATCGCATTTACGACTTTCGGTAAAATAAATTTCGTGATTTTTAATAATAGACATTATAATTTTTAGGTATTATGAAATTCGGACTTTTGAAAATCGGAACATCAAAATTCGGAATAAAATATTTCGGAGTATTTGGGTGTTCCCCAAAGGAATCGGAGGCGTGGCCTACTCGAGGCGTTCGACACAAGAGAATCGAAATGAAACAGTCGTTACTTGGCTAGGTCACGTCTTATTTGGCGTCGGCGCAACACGTTTTTTCTTCCATTCTATCCTGTCAACCGTCATGCTATCACTAACTTGCTTTTAAGAATCCATCCATCTTTTCTTTGGCCTCCCTCTCCCTCTCCACCCATCCACATGTATACTCATAACTCTTTTAGTAACATGCGGTTTTCACGATGAATATCATAAAAAAAAACATATATCCAACATAACAAAAAAAAAAAAAATCAGAAACGATACCAACATCTAAATACTTCAAAAAAATCAGGGCTACCATTCACTATAAACGTGTCATAATCCAACTACTATGTCTGCTTACCTTTCTGATGTTTTTGGTACGGAAAGCAAAAAGAGACAACGTCTCCCTCACCTTCACAAGTTCCTTGAGTCTCTCCCGGTTGTAGACGCTACCGATCTCCTCGCCTAGGAAGTAGTCTAAGAGCTTGCTTATGGGGAACGCTAGTGGCGCTGTGAGGGCCATTACTGCCTGTGGACAAATATAATTCATATTCATAATTCACAACATACCACAGTGTCTCAAGACGAAAGTCTATGACCAGTGCGTGTTGCCAGTGATGACATATGGCTCCGAAACGTGGTCGCTTACAATGGGCCTCATCAGAAGACTTAAAGTCACCCAAAGAGCAATGGAGAGGGCTATGCTCGGAGTTTCCTAGCGTGATCGAATCAGGAATGAGGATATCCGCAGGAGAACCAAGGTTGCCGACAAAGCACGAAGAATCGCCGAAATAAAGTGGCAATGGGCAGGGCACATTGCTCGCAGAACAGATGGCCGTTGGGGCCGAAAGGTTCTGGAATGGCGACCACGTACCGGAAGACGTAGCGTTGGAAGGCCTCCTACAAGGTGGACCGATGACTTGGTAACGGTTGCGGGAGGCCGATGGATGCGATACGCACAGGACCGTTCGTTGTGGCGACGCTTGGGGGAGGCCTATGTCCAGCAGTGGACGTCTTTCGGCTGAAATGATGATGATGATGATTCATAATTCATAATCATTTATTTGCTAATATGGGTATAATATAAAGTTATTAAAAGTATAGCACAGTCCAACCATATTAAACCTGGAGGTAGGCATGCAAATCACAAGCTTTTTTAACACGCTTTTATTAGCTTCACTTGTAACTATGTATGTAAGAAAATCTTGGAATCTTAATTTGACCCACTTCCCGGTCTTCGATTAGGATGAAATTTTGCACACGCTCTGAGTTCTGATGATAATACATGACTAGCTAAGAAACGTCATTAGAAATCCAATATGGCGGCCTTCCCAAGATGGCGGACTGGCTGTTTGAAATCCACCCCCATGATATGGGTATCAAATGAAAGGGTTTGCTGTCAGGAATATTTTGTAATTTTTAGTGCGTGCTAAAAGCGTGTTTTTTAGTTTTTTAAACTATTATTATTGTTATAATACAATTTCTTGCAAAAAAAATTTACAATTAATATTTCAATTTAGTTCACTATGAAAGTTAGGTATGAAAAACCATAATAATCTAAACTTATAACTTATGGTAGATTCCAAGGTAGCCTTGCGAAATTCAAAGGAGACGTTCAATAAATGTATGGGGCTCGGGTCTAAAATAATTAAAAAAAATAAAAACTGGGGAAGTGCGAGTCGGACTCGCGCACTGAGGGTTCCGTACAAACTTACCTATGAAAACAGTTCAATTCCCGAATTGAGTTACGAAGATTTTTCCGAATCGCAAAAAGTTTTTTTTTGTGACGTAACTACAAAACAGTTTTCAGATTTTTTCCTATACTTGTGTTATGAGACCTTGCTTCATGCCAAATTTCAGGAATCTAGGTCAACGGGAAGTACCCTATGAATTTTGATTCCCTTGAGAGTGTCGAAATGCACATTTTTGCGAAATAAACGATCGTATCTTTTTTTTCGTTAACTCAGATGTTTGATTTTTTCACAGCTTCAAGGGACCGCAGACCTGAGTATATGGTTTTAATTTCAACTCGATACCTCCACGCGTTCCCGAGGTAAAGAAAGGGTCTTGACAGACAGACAGACAGACAGACAGACAGACGGACAACAAAGTGATCCTATAAGGGGTTCCGTTTTTTCCTTTTGAGGTACGGAACCCTAAAAATATACATGTACTTTATTTCAGAGCGTACTCCTTATCATGCTAGTAACCGGAGAACTTAAAAAAAAATAGCCATTCGCTACTCTGGCGCAAACACTTTAAAAATATATTTACAAAAGATACTCGTAACATACCTTAGTAACCATGATACTCTTAGCGCCAACCATCAACCCATGCCTTGAGCAAATCGCTTGAGGAGTGATCTCTCCTAACAGCACAATAGCCAAGGTCGAGAAGATAACAGCAAACAATCCAGAAGTCAGCTCATCTAGGAGTATAGTGAAGGTGGAATTGACGGCCACGTTGCCCAGGAGTATACTGCAGAGGAGGTAATTGCCGTGGTCACGGACGGGCATTATTGCCCGGGAGTATTTCCTTTCTTGCTCCGTGCCTGAAAGAGAAAAGCAAGGTTAGTTTCGAAGAGTTACCACGCCTTCTGTAGGTTTATATATTTACTTCCCTTACAGTGCTCGGGAGTTAATCCGACAATTGATTTATCGACAGGCACGACATCTAATAGTAACTAGAAGAACTAGAGTTAGAAGACCAGCAGCGCCAGCAACTATACCTGTATTGGAGATGATCTTCAGCTCGGTCCTGTCCAGCGACATCAGGCCGAGATTCAGGCCGGAGAACAGGGCGGAGAACGTGAGACAAGTCATGATGAGGAGCATCGTCACCCAGAGAGGCAGCAGCTTGTTATGGGAGGCGAACATCTTGTACACTTCTGTGCCTAAAAATATAAAAATAAACTACAAAATCTGTATAATAATAATAACTCTCCTTTCAAGGATCCTGAGATAAAACATTCATTATCATTTCAGCCTAAAGACGTCCACAGTTGAACATAGGCCTCCCCCAAGTGTCGCCATAACGACCGGTCCTGTGCGTCTCGCATCCATCGGATTCCCGCGACCCTCACCAGGTCATCAGTCCACCTTGTGGGAGGCCTTCCAACGCTGCGTCTTCCGGTACGCAGTCGCCACTCCACAACCTCTCGTCTCTAACGATCATCTGTTCTGCGAAGGATGTGCCCTGCCTACTGCCGCTTCAGTTTGGCGATTCTTCGGCCTATGTCGATTTAATGATTACTATGTGTTCCAAATAAGAATAGGAAAATCAATAACATCGATCTGTCAAAAGTTAATTGAAAAGTACGGTTTACACAGTTTTTTTTTTTTTGCTTTGTATTACTGAGTCTTAGTTAAATCTAGGTGAAGTATCATCAAGTTATCGGTACACCTTCTTGGAGGCTTTACAACGCTGCATCTTCCGGTACGCGGATTATGCAAAAAACAAAACGACACGCCAAAAAAATAGCTTCGATGCTAAGGAGAGTGAAGGATAGTGGAAACAGCACCCTAAAAACTGTAGCAGAAAGCTTAAGCTCTCCAATTTTAAAAGTTTTTTTAATGTTACAAACACTATATTTATTTTCATGTACCTTCTCGTTCAACATACCCCAGTGTCTCAAGAGGAAAGTATGATCAGTGCGCGTTGCTAGTGATGACATATGGTTCCGAAACGTGGTCGCTCACAATGGGCCTCATCAGAAGGCTTAAAGTCACCCAAAGGGCAATGGAAAGGGCTATGCTCGGTGTTTCCTTGCGTGATCGCGTCAGAAATGAATGCGCATGAGAAGCAAGGTTACCGACATAGCTTGAAGAATCGCCAAACTTCTTTGCTCGCAGAACAGATGGTCGATGGGGCCGACAGTTTCTGGAGTGGCGATTGCGCAATGCGCAACGCTGTCGTTGGAAGGTCTCCCACAAAGTCGAAGGATGACCTGGTGAGGGTCGCGGGAATCCGATGGATGCGAGACGCACAGGACCGGTGGTTGTGGCGACACTTAAAAGAGGCCAACAGCGGACGTCTTTCGGCTGAAATGATGATGATGATACTGAAGTGAGCGGTTTTAAATACTCTGGCAGCAGGCCTTGAAGTGTGATTGTTATCTGGTCAGTTCACCACGCAGATATACCAGAGTTCAGCGCCATCTAGCATATGGTTTTTTTTTGTCGATGGAAAAATCATCCAATGACATCCCTCGCTCTTGGGCGGAGCGAGAGGGTGTGTCAGACTTTTACTGAATAAAAACCCACTGCTGTTCCTTCGTTGCCTTTCATACTAGGTCTGAGTCTTCCTTTCAGAAGCAGACCCTTGGTAGGCTTCGATCCTGCTGGACCCCTATGGTTTGCTGAAATTTCCTTGAGGCGCGCGTGGTACAGTATGCGCCGTCGACGACTTAGGCTCGGTCCGGACGGTTACCGGACGATCGGACGGCGAGCTACCCATTACTCGCCGTCTGCAAGCCCGCGGCTACGGTGGCTGGAAATCGGGATCGGAATCCCGGCAGCTGGGGCGTGAGGGCCGCTCCCACGTGCGTGCACGTGCGGCCTCCTCCTTTGCTAACATTACTGCTTCGTAGAAGGAGGCGACCGCCTGCCACTCCGATCTAGCCTATGGTTACGCTCGAGCCCATAGCTTGCACGCTTCTTCTTTTCGAATCGATGGTAAACTGTTGGGGCCCAGTAGTAGTGTCTACATTAACTGCAGCATTGGTGGCACTCATTAAATCGTCCATAGTGCAGGTAAATAAAATGTATTTATTGGAACATAACAATTTTTACAATATATAGTGCTCGTTAACAACTACATAAGTTCAAAATAAAACTGTGTCGCAGCCATTAGCGCCCACCTCCTAGAGGATAAACTTCGGCGTTCCAGCTTAATTTATGGAAGTTATATCCAAAAAAAAAGATAACAAACAATGATAAATCTAAATATAAAAGTTTAACAACCATTATGACAACAAAACAGCATAAGAATTAGTAAAATTCCAGTTCTTCCCTCATGGTATGTGGTATGTGTATGTGGTATGGATAAGGGTGTGTTTGTAAATGTGTGTGGTGTGGGTGTTATTACAGTGTACATGTGTGTTGTCTGATTATGAAGGAAGGTGTAAGGGCACTCTGGCATGTGGCTCATGTTTTGAACAGCGGCGTGTGGTACTCACATTGAGTATCCGACGGGTCTATAAAACCCCATTTCGCCAAGTTGTGTTTGCAGCGGTCTAACTGGCTTTCACGCTAATAACCTTGCTTACCTTGATGTAGATACTTCTCTTCATCTTTAAACGGATCGTCGACTCCGAGCTTAAGGTTCTTGGCACAAATGTACAGCTTAGAGTCGGTGATTGGTGCTGGTGCTACCACGTCGAATAGTGCTGTTCGGGGTCGTATGGAGCCTTCTTTTACCTGTAGACAAGGGGTTTAAATGTAGTTTTGAAAGTAAAATTTTCAAATACCCCTTCTTACGAGCGTCAATCAATCAATCAATCAATCAATCATTTATTTTGTAAAACATAGGTGGGTTAACAGGTAGTACATAAAAGAAAAGTAAGTGCACTATGTTTTGCCAAAAGAATGGCGTACAAAATTAAGCCAAGCAAGTCAAATAAATTACAAATAAAAAAAAAAATAACATTATAAAGAGAAATAAAATATGAGTATGTCAATTGTCATGCACCAAAATAAGTCAAATAGAGTACCTACAAATATTAAAATTATATCATGGATTAAATTATTATAATTACAAATTATTATTATTACATTATTATTAACTATTCAGCACGTCGGATCTCCATACCGCTGTTTATCAGCAATAAACTCTGCGATAGAATAGTAACATCTAGCCAAAAGAAACCTAAACAGGGACCTCTTAAAAGAACCTAGACACTCTTTATTTTTAATAGCTATTGGTATGTTATTATATATTTTGGAGGCCATACCAAGTACACTTTTAGCGAAAAATGCTGTTTTATGAGAACCGGCTCGAATAGTGTTCTGATGACGTCGAGAGTGTAGAGTTTCAAACAGATGGAGATTACTACGAACAAATACTCCCATCTCATAGATGTACATAGACGGTAAAGTTAACAAATTTAGTTGTTTAAATATTGGTTTACAACTGTCAGTTGAATGCAAATGAGTAAAGGATCGCAAACATTTTTTCTGGGCTTTAAAAGCAGTTTCCCTTTCACTCGAGTTACCCCAGAAAATTATGCCGTACCTAATGTTAGACGCCACGTAAGCATCATAAGCTAGTAGCACTGTAAATCGGTTAACCGTTTTTGATAGCTTATAAAGAGCATAAGCGAACTGGCTAAGCTTCTTTGACAAAGCATCAATATGATGGTTCCATGACAGATGACTATCCAAGTATAGACCCAGAAACTTAGTCGTATCGCTCTCAGTGATTGCTACGTTCTCATATTTTATGTTAAGCTTGGGTTTCATGATTCTCTGATTGAATGTCATTATTTTTGTCTTACTAAGATTCACATTTAGATTATTATTGGCTAGCCAATTTATTATATTTTTAAGGTCATTATTTATGTCATTCATGAGATTATTGATGTCATTATCAGAGAATAGAATAGTACTGTCGTCAGCAAACAAGACCATCTGATTTTTTATGGCTTTAGGCATGTCATTTATGTAAATATTAAACAATGGCGGACCAAGAATGCTACCTTGGGGAACCCCGTAAGTCGATTTCCTGGGTTGTGATAAGTATGTGTGTTCAATTTGAGAACTCTTACTTAATCTATCAATTGTCGTAATTTGAATGCGATTAGACAGATAAGATTTTAATAATTTTAAAGCGTTCCCTCTAATACCATAACGCTCCAATTTCTTCAGCAATATATCATGGTCTACATGGTCGAATGCTTTAGACATGTCCATGAAGAGGGCTGCTACTGGAGTTCTTTTATCAACATTAGATATTATTTTCTTTACTAATTCATAAATCGCCATATTTATGGATCTATGCTTTCTGAATCCAAACTGCTCTTTGGCTATGAGATCATGTTTTTCAAAAAACGAGTTAAGGCTTTTGTATATTACTTTTTCTATAATTTTTGAAAAAATTGGTATTAGTGCAATTGGCCTATAATTACCCATGTTATTTTTGTCATCTTTTTCATCCGTCCTTTTTGAGATACAGTTTTATACAGCCGCTCTTACGTGATTATGATGTTATTACACATCTTTCTCTAGATATTTTGGATACACAGCTATCTTCTATAGAAATCAAAACATAAATTTCTGTAAAACTAATCTAGTAAATACCTCTGAAAATCGGCTATTCCACGTGAACTTTGGCCCTCCATAATGCATTTATTTATAAAAATATAAAAAGTACATCAATAGAAGCCTTGCACATTTAACCGAGATTCTAAATGACGACAATTTTTCTGAAAAACTTTTAAGGGTTTAAAAAAAACACGTTATTTCCTGGAACTGTGAAATATTCCAGTAAATCACAGAATTACCGAATGCCAACAGAGTTTTTAGGCGTTATCTCTCTTTTTTGCATTGCCTCTTCATCAAACATCGCGTTGGATTGCGTTAGATGAAGTAACAAGCTTTTAAAGCATGCATGAGAGCAGTGGTGGCCGAGTGGTAACGGTTCCGACTTACGAGTTGTAGGTCGTGGGTTCAAACCCAGCCAGGCGCATTACTTTGTGTAATTTATTTCATCACCACTGCTCTCAAAACGGTGAAGGAAAACATCGTGAGGAAACCGGCATTCCAGAACCAAAAATTCGAAGACATGTGACATCCACCAACCCGCACTGGGCCCGCGTGGTGGATTACGGCCCATTCCCTCTCCTAGAGAGGAGGCCTGAGTCCCAACAGTGGGAACATTATAAGGCTGACTATGCTATGCTATGCTAAACCATGCTCGATGTTGACGATAGGCGAGTGGAGAAGGACCCTCTTAATGCTCGCCTATATCATAAAAGGAAACCTTGCGCAAAATTTCACGCTTCTAGTCTTAGTAGTTTCGGCTGTACGCTGAAAAGTCAGTCAGTTTCTCCGTTTATTTAAATAGGCATTTAAAACAATAAATAACGTAGCGCTGATATTCTGGGGCCCTCTGCTATTTTTATAAATTCGTCATTCCAACACGATCCCATTGTTATTTTGCTAAAAGTTCGTAATCTACTAATTCATAATGATCGATCATTGATCGGTCAATGGTCTCATAATAGAGTTGTGGTAGGATGACAATATCGAGCTTTTTAAAAGCAATGACTGCACAATGACGTTCTAATGGTAGGTCACTGATCAAAGGAACGAACTGTCAAAATTTTAGCAGATTACCGCATACGTCAGACATTCATTTGTCAATATTTACGAGATTACCATTCTAAGCCATTGCTTTCAATACTCCATTGAAAGCAGCAGTCAGTAGTAGACCCATTGGAAAGGGGAACCGATCACTTTTCCGAATTTTTTTTATTCGAATTTCATTTTACCGAAAACTATTGACCGTCGTCTTATTTGCTATATGCATTGTTTGACATATTTTTAGTTCATCGAAGTATAATGTGTCATAAGTATTATTTTACCGAACTATTTTTCGCCGATTTACAAAATAACATTTTGCTATTGGCCGAAGCCTCTTTTGAACTTTTTTCATTTGCCAAATGATTTATTTGCCATATTTTCACCACACCAAAATAACATTTTACGGAATTTTGGTCACAAGTATATATAGACGGTTACTTGGTAGAATTTTCAATATTAAATTAAAATAGTGTCATAAAATGTCAATATGTTGTGAAACAAAATTTCGTGACAGAAACGAATCGCTGCAAATCCGACTTCACACAGTCTTGTCTGCCCTACCCCTAGAGTGTAATTCAAACCCGCGTAGGCGCGGAGGGGTAGGGCGGCCCGCAAGCTGAGGAGAAGTTCAGCTTCGGCTTGCTGGCCGGCTGCGCCGGCCTGCCTCAGCCGCGGTGGCGGGCCTTCAAACCATCTGCGACGATAAGCTCGCGTGGGGCCGCCCAAACTCCGCAGCGCCGGAGCCGTGACAGAAACAATGCTTGTTGCATGTTGCATGCCTGCTTCCATGCTACATGCTTGCTTGCATGCTGCATGCCTGCTGCATGTTGCATGCCTGCTTGCATGTTGAATGCCTGCTTGAATGCTGCATCAGCATGCCTGCTTCATGTTGCATGCCTGCAGCATGTTGCATGTCTGGTTCCATGCTGCATGCCTGCTTGCATGCTGCATGTCTGCTTGCATGCTGCATGCCTGCTTGCATAGTGCATGCCTGCAGCATGCTAAAACAAGCTTCCTTGTTTGCATGCTTCTTACTGGGACCAATTAAAACCATTTTTGTTCATAATCAACTATATTATTAAGTGCCATTACATTTAAATAATGAATTAAACAAAATATTAGGTTAAACTAACCTAAAATTAGCTCCTGTTGCTTCAAACATGCCAGTGTAATAATTACATTTCTAGGCGTTTGGTGAAATGAAAAAATAGTAATTAAAACAGTAGTATAATGTATGTTCGGAAACATAATTCTTCGAACAAATATTATTTCGGCTAAGTGTAAGTTCGGTAAAAACTTTTTTCGACCAAATGAAACGTCGGAGTAACGAAAAAAATCGAATTGATAATAAGTCAACTGATACAGTGGCAGACGTGACTTCGATGAAATAAAAAAAACGAAACGAAAATAGTTGAAAAGTTTTAGGTGAAATGAAATTCGGTCAAATATTTTTCGAACTTATGATAGGTAACCATTGGAAAGTCATAATGACGCCATTATATATATAGATTACCAAACTTGTCAAAATCAACAATTATGAAAACAATGATAGACTATTCTGACACTATTGTAATAGCAGACTTGAGGTCCGGGTAGGGCCCGCTGTGATGCCACGGACACACTTACAGAACATTCATAACATTAGTGATTCTAAAACAAACAGTAGGAAGTAATTTCGGGTGTGTCTCCACGTTCAAGGACTTAATCAGCAAATGGACATGTTTGCGTCTCTCTAATTGTGACGTAGATAATTTTGCAAATTGTAGTAATACCCAGGTGAGCGGTCGACAAACGTTAACATTCAAGTTAATTGATTGGTTGATAAATGCCTTTTCAATGTCGCTTTGTTTCATTTTGAGCTGTATTTTTTTTTCTGTCATTAACTGCACTTAAGAGGGTCCTTTTCCACTCGCCAATCGTCAACATCGAGCATGGTTTAAAAGCTTGTTGCTTCATCTAACTAACGCAATCCAACGCGATGTTTGATGAAGAGGCAACGCGAAAAAAGAGAGATAACGCCTGTAAACTCTGTTAGCATGATTTACTCGAATATTTTACAACACTTGTTCCAGGAAATACGTGTTTTTTTTTAAACCCTTAAAAGTTTTTGAATGTCGCCATTCAGAATCTTGATTAAATTTTCAAGGCTTTTATTATTATACTTTTTGGACTTTTTTAATTTTTGAGTAAATTATAAAGTGTCAAATTTCATGCAAAATAGCAGATTTTTAGATTTTACTGGATTAGTTTTACACAAATTTATAAATTGATTTCAATAGAAGCCTAGATAATATCCACAAAAGACTGTGTTTCCAAAATATCTAATGAAAAATGTGTAATAACGTCATAATCGCGTAAGAGCGGTTGTATAAAAAACAGTGAAAATATATGTCGAGTTGCATCCCCTTATGAGAGGCCCTCTTGTGACACCTGGGCGTTTCTTCCGCACGAATCCGGTGCAAGAACCTCCCGAATTGCGGAAGGTAAGGAGGCCGTGTTGCCTTTCCAGCCACTCCTCAAAGAGGGGACTTATGAGAGACGGGTGCCTTAACCACAAGGCCATCATGCTACTGAAATACGGAGTTTTGCAGATACGGAACCTTAATAAAACAGAAAATGTTGCAAAATCATCCTGACAGTTAACCATAGATAAGGGCAAGCAGTAGATGATTGATCAATGCGTCTACGAATTATAAGACAGTTTATGTAGTAGGTGCCCAAATAACCTGCCCCCCTAGCCAAGTTACAATCGTTTCGTTCGCCCCGAACGCCTCGAGTAGGCCACGCCTCCGAGTCCTTTGTTCTGACCACGTGGAAATGACGTCAGAACAAAGGAATCGGAGGCGTGGCCTACTCGAGGCGTTCGGCGCGAACGATACGATTGTAACTTGGCTAGGGGGGCTGGTCGTCAGGATCAGGCGAGATCTGTCTCTGCCAGCAGTAGTGAGGGCTATGCTGGCGGAGTCAGAAAACTGGACGGAAGTTACTTCCTTCTGTGAGGCCGTGATGGTCCAGAAGGAGGCCGCCGAGCGAGATCGTGAAAGGGCCGATCCCACTCAGCAAAGAAGGCGTCGGGGAGGCAACCGCCCCGATGCCTAACACGGCGAAACCCCGCTTGCACCATCCAACAAGTGGGACTTTGGAACCACGGGCGCTCAGAGTGGGGACTCTGCTCGCCATCGACTGATTCCAGGGAAGACGGTGGCACAGTGATCACGTTCTGCCGTGCACAGTGAGGCTCAGGGGAGACCGTTTTATAGTCTCTTCAGGGATGTGCCGCAACATGCGTTGCACAGAGGGGGTTCCGGAATGGTCATTTGAGAGGTAACGGGGCCCCTTCTACGTGTTGATGGTGATCATCGGGGTGGTATTAGTGAGGTAAAAATCCCACACTCCCCGGACTTATCCCCAAAGTCCGTACTTTGAAGGTTACCCCTCGACAACAAAAAAAAAAATAAGTGTGGCACTCGGGGACTGCCGCGGTAAAGCTATTGCATAGCATTTTGTATCAACTTATGCAATTATAATTATTTATTTATTTTATTTATGCAGTATTTATTTTTCTTTGATATTAATTCAAGTTACACTTTTTGAGCGTGGTGACCGATAAGAAAACAAATTTTTTTCTTTCTTGTTTACTTCATAAATTGCTACAAGTATGTTCAGTTGTTATCATAGAACATTACTATAATCTATTATAATACAAAAAGACTATTTTGTTTGACCTAGATTTGAACTCGAGGCACGATGATAACATAGGTAGAACGCTGTACCAATGCGCCACACAGGTCGTTAACGACTTTTCTAAAATAGGTGTTCGGTCTCTGTCGGCCTTCAAGCCACAAGCTTCAAGCCCGTCGGAGTGGGGAGCGTGAGGTTTTTTTCGTTACGGAATTTCTGGATTCGGTCCCCGCGCTCAAGGCCCTCGATAGAAGCTATGCAATAGCTTAAAAAAGGTACCCAACTAAATAATTCAGCCTTTCCCATATATTGGGGACGGTTCCCAATTAATCAGCCCTACCAATATATTTTGTAGTAGTTCTGAATGTCAACATGACCTTTCGATAACATAAATGGCGGGGACGTAATTGCTATTAGATCTTGCCCTACGCGTAGGTTGGCAATGAAAATAGATCGGAACCTTAGGTCTACCGTAAAATAAAACCAGAGCTTTCCTTGCTTTAAACGCGGCGCAATAGGCGCGGGCTTGCGGACAGCGAGTAATGGGTAGCTTGCCGTCCGGTAAGGTTGGTCTTTACCTCCCGCCTTGCGTTCAAAAATGAGGTTAGAGTTAACTCTAATTACGTCATCAGGGTAGATACTCTACGCTCGTATTTTTGAACGCGAACGTAGAGTTCAACTGTCAATGCCAAGCAACTGTCATTCCTGCCGCTTACACCAACCTACCCTGCTCGGAGTTAGAGTTAGTTGGGTTAACTCTAGGGTAGCTACTCGAGTTATAAAAGAACGACCCTGGGTTGCAATTCGAAGCATTTTTGAACGGTTGGAGTAGCGACTCTACTCTGGTCATTTATGAACGCAGCCCTGCCCGACACGACCAGATAGAGATCAAGCGCAGGACAAATGTCAATTTGTAATTGCCTGTGGCAATAAAATGTGCGCAAACACTGCCTGTATTTAAAAGGCTTGAGAAGGATCATTACTTTTTTTTAAATTTTTTATTCTTGATAGGTTCGCGCTTGACCGCTATCTCACCTGATAGCGACGATGCGGTCGACGATGGAGCGCGCTTACCTAGAAGTAACCTATTCACTCTTGACTTAAAGATTCCCGGGTTGTAGCCATCAGGAAAAACAGATTCCGGCAAGGAATTCCACTCCTTAGCTGTACGCAATATGAATGTGTTCCCAAAACGTTTCGTGCGTATAGATGGAATGTCCACCATGTACCGGTGGCGCATTGCCGTACGCCTGGTGGTCCGATGATGGAACGGGCTAGGCGGAATTAGGTTATGCAATTCCGACGCACACTCCCCGAAATGCAACCGGTAGAAAACCGACAGGCTAGCAACTCGGCGTCGATGCTCAAGACTTTGAAGCCTCGACTCAACGAGTGCATCATTGCCAATGATCTTCCCGGCTCGCCTCTCAATTGCCTCAAGTGCATCAAGCTGGTATCGGGCAGATCCGTCCCAAAGATGAGAGCAGTACTCCATACACAATCGAACTTGCGCTTGATAAAGTTTGAGCAGCTGTTCCGGCGTGAAGTACCGTCTGACCTTCGCGAGGATTCCCAGCTTTTTTGCTGCCAGTTGAGCCTTTGCTTCGATGTATTTTATTTTATTACTATTCGGAAAACTTACAGCTACTTGTTACAGTAAAAACTTAGAATAGGTAAAAAACGGCCATTTACAAGTTTTCACTTATACTAATGAGAGTAACTAAAACTAAGACGACAACAGCATAGAGTGAACACGAGAGCGCTGATACCATACAAAAAAAAAAACTAAAATACAAATAATTGTTCAATGTATGGCCCAAAGTTGAGTGTTGACGTCAGCGTAACACCAAGGAGATCAAGATGGTCGGTTATTGGCACGGTTACGCCCCGGAAAGTTGGAGCAGGGCTGAATTGGCTCCTTTTAGCGGAAAATAGACACGCCTGGGTTTTAGCAGCATTGAACTTGACCAAATTGGCATCGCCCCATTCAGAGACTGCCTCCAAGGACAAGTTCAAGCGCTCGACCATAGCCTCTCGGAGAGACTGGATCTGTGACCCACTAGCCTGCGCGCTGGATATGTAACTCTCAGCAACAGTGCTGTCGTCTGCATACCCAAAGGTACCGGGCTTAAGCAGATCATTTATGTGCAGCAAGAACAATGTTGCCGAGAGCACTGACCCCTGAGGGACCCCGGCATTAATGGCCATTTGACCGGACGAGCAACCATCGATGACCACTCGGATGGACCGACCACTCAGGAAGTCTGCAATCCAAGCACACAAACCAGCAGGTAATCCGAAAGAAGGAAGCTTACTAATAAGGCTTTCGTGCCAGACCCCATCGAAAGCCTTCGAGATATCGAGGGAGACGGCAAGCGCTTCCCCGTGTTTCTCGATGGCCTCACTCCAGATGTGGATGGCATACGCTAGAAGTTCACCAGTTGACCGATTTCGGCGAAAGCCGTATTGTCGGTCACTTAGGATGTCATTAGCTTCTAGGTATGCCAGGAGCTTAGTGTTGAGTACACGTTCCATAGTCTTACAGAGAATGGACGTTATTGAGATTGGCCTGTAGTTATCTGGGTCAGCCCGACTACCCTTTTTGGGCACGGGCTGTACATTAGCTTGCTTCCATGCAATCGGCACTTTTCCAGCCTCAAATGAAGTCTAAATAGGCGTGTCAGGATCGGAGACAGTTCAGGCGCACACGTTCTCAGAACAATTGCCGGTATCCCGTCTGGACCGCTGGCCTTGTTCACGTCAAGGTTACGCAGCACCCTACGGACGTCCTTCTGATGGATGCGAATATCCGACATACTCGTCTCGCAACTATCAGGATTAACAGGGGGCCGTGCGTCACCAGAATCTAGACGCGAAGATTCCGCGAAGAGAGAGGCAAACAAATTTGCTTTTTCCTCAGCGGTATGGGCCAGCGACCCGTCGGGTTTCAGCAGTGGCGGTAGTGAGGGACGGCAGAAGTTCGATTTAACCGACTTAGCCAGGGAACAAAACGCCTTACTACCAGCAGGGTATGAAGCGAGTTTGTTCCCGATGCGGCTAATGTGGTCGAACCGAGACCTCCGCATAACCTTCTTACAAGACTTGGCAGCTCTGTTGAAGGCTCTCTTCTTCTGACTCACGTCACTCGCCTTATGCATACGAGCGTCGGCCCATGCCCGGTATGCTGTGTGCTTAAGCGCGTTAGCGCGATCACACTCCGCACCAAACCAAGGGCGAGCCTGGCCAGACATTGTTACGTCAGAGAATGGAATGTAATACTCCATCCCCCGCCGCAACACATCTGTCACAGCATCTGCGCACGACGATGGATCATCCGAAGAAAAGCAAGTAGGCTGCCAAGGATAACATGCGAAGAAAGATCGCATGCCATCCCAATCTGCTGACCTATATCGCCAAACCCGCCTGGTGCCTCTAGGGCAGGGATCGGGCGGAGAGTAGACTGATACAGATGTCACCGGACAGTGGTAGGAACTACCTAACGGTGATGATATCGACACTGAATAGCGGTCTGGATCTGTTGTCAGCAGAAGATCCAAGCAGTTGGCCGTGTGCGAATCAACATCCGGCACCCTCGTCGCTCCCTGGACCAGCTGGGTGAGATTTAACGCTAGCGCAAGCTTTCGCGTCTCTCGACCAGCATGGTCTGTGCACCGGTATGGGAAAAGTCACTCCTGATGGTTGGCATTAAAATCCCCCAGTAACACCAGTTGTGCGGAAGGGTAATTTGCTGAGCCGCATCCGCCGCCTCACTAAGGTACTGTGTGAGCCTGGTCGTCTCCTGATCACCACTGTGCGAACGGTAGACACAAGCATAGATAATTTTATCCATGCCTGTGTCCACCAGAGCCCAAAGCGTTGAGAACCTGGAATCTTCAAGGTTGCGGAGACGCCGATAGCAAATGTCGTCCCTGACGTACAAACACACACCAGCGTGTGGTTTAAAATTGTGCTCCAGGGTAAACCCTGGGTAAGACAGGTACGACACGTCTGACGGACTTCTTATCTGTGTCTCCGAAAGGAAAAAGAGGGAAGGTTTTTCAGTCTCCAGGTGATGATGGACTGCTGCGAGATTGGAGTGCAGACCTCTAATATTGCTGAGGTGCACTTTAAGTGAGAGGGAGTGCAGCCGCTGTTTAACTTTTCTCTTTTTCAACCTTGGCATATTGAGAGTGAAGTAGGAGGAGAAGGAAGTGAAATGGAGTCCCATGCTGCTAACCTTCGTCACGCACTGGTAGGACAGCATCATTGGGGCACTAGTCTGGAGACTGCGGGGACGCCCGAGCCCCCCCGGAAATGACCATCGGGCCCTCTCATCTGGTCGCCAACCAGCACGATGGTGCATTCCGAGATTTTTCGTCAGTTGGCGGGGCAGCCTTTCATGTGTGGCTAGCACATTACTTGGCCCCCAACTAACTGCGGTCGGCCAGCGGTGCACCGTGCCTCGGATCCCGCTACCCTCCGCGACTAGTCTCCCGACATGTCAATACCAGCGCGGGTCCGGCTGGTCTGCATACATTAGAACCGCCACTTCGACCCAACTCCTCTAAATTGGCTACACTGGGCATCGTACCGGAACACGGCTAGGCCGCTTGGCGGTACGTCTTTGCCCAGTGGGTGGTCACAAGCTATCGGTCGAAACCTACCACCAGTAAAACGTGTAACTTGACACTGTGATCATGTCTCCGTTTCATCACTTACTCTCTTGCTTATAAATATTTTGTATGTATGTATATGTGTATCTATTTTAGTATTTCAAGTTTGTTTACTTTTATATTTTTTTTTTTAATTGATATAAACCAGCGCTTGACTGCGATCCCACCTGATGGTAAGCAGTGATGCAATCATTGATGGTGAGGCGCACTAGTTTATCAAGAGCCTATTCACTCTAGCCTTGAAGACACCTAAATTATAGTTGGACGGGAAGATCGCAGCAGGCAAATTGTTCCAGTCCTTCGATGTACGCGGTATAAACGACGAAGCCAAACGCCAATTTATATTTGCACCAAGTGCAACCCCATTTTGTGTCCAGACAATCTCTGTCCATTCTAGGTTGCCTGGAAGAAATCGCTGAGTGCGATAAGGCCGCCAATAGGGTATTACAATCATTTTTGAAAAGGGTCTCAGTTAGATTCTATAGTGCTAATAAACCACAAAAAAACACAAAATTTTTATTCATTCGCTAAGTACCCTAAAAATGCATTTAAATTTACATTTTCAAATTTCGTGCGTTATTTGATGAAAATGTAAAACGCAGTGGACGCCATGTTTACTCTATAGTCGTGACGTCAGTTGGCTGTGTAAACAAATGCGCCCAGTATGGCCGATCAGTTGACAGCTGTCACTTTAATTTACACAGCCGAATGACGTAATAACATGGTAGCTACTATTCCATGGTGCTAAAGAACAGATAATAAAAACTAAAAACTTTGAATTGAATTTAAAAAAATATTTTGTTTTTTATGAACTAAAACTAACACTTACCGACTGCTTTTTACCTAAGCTATCTTAATAATACATTTTTAGATTTTATCTCATATAGAATAAAATATCCTATTGGATGTTTTTTTATTATATGGTTTCTTTTGTAAATGTATAATCTTGGTGTGCAATAAAGTATATATAAATAAATAAATAAATGTTTTTACATAGTTCCTGAGGCATGGGGATATCACATCACCTACTTTCAAACTTCGGGCTTTTTGCCCGACCCGGTTATTGAATCCAGGACCCCGTGAGGCAGAAACACAAACGTAATAATGAGTAATTAAATATGGACTTACCATGTATTCTCCTTTCAAGAGAAACTTGCAAGGCTGCCCATACTGCTGGATTTCGTGTGTGAAGGCGATCACAGTCCTTGAGGTTATACCATCGCCGAATAATCTAGAACATCAATAATAAATCAAGTTCATCATCATTCTAGAATAATTTTTAGGGTTCCGTACCTCAAAAGGAAAAAAACGGAACCCTTATAGGATCACTTTGTTGTCCGTCTGTCTGTCTGTCTATCCAGACCCTTTATCTTGGGAACGCATGGAGGTATCGAGTTGAAATTATATGCTAAGGTTTGCGGGCCCTTGAAGCCGTGAAAAAATCAAATTTCTAAGTTTACGAATAAAAATGTTGGGACTGATGGAAGAGCAGTGGTGGCCGAGTGGTAACGGCCCCGACTTACGAGTTGTAGGTTGCGGGTTCAAACCCAGTCAGGCGCATTAATTTGTATAATTTATTTCATCACCACTGCTCTCAAAACGGTGAAGGAAAACATCGTGAGGATACTGGCATATCCTAGAACCAAAAATTCGAAGACATGTGACATCCACCAACCCGCACTGGGCCCGCGTGGTGGATTACGGCCCATTCCTTCTCGTAGAGAGGAGGCCTGAGTCCCAGCAGTGGGAACATTATAAGGCCGACTATGTGTGAGGAGTAATATGAAAGGAAAGGGAGTCAGTGATAGCGTGACGGGTGAGAGGACAGAATGAAAGGAAAAACGTATTGGCTGCCACCAAGTAATATGAAGATGACGAGGTTACTTCTAGGCAAGCGTGCTTTATCGTCGAGAGAAGTGAATCGAAGAGAGATAACGCCTGCCCGCCTAGCCAAGTTACGATCGTTTCGTTTACGTCGAACGCCTCGAGTAGGCCAAGCCTCCGATTCCTTCGTTCTGGCGTCATCACAATGCTCAGTCACGTGGTCAGAACAAAGGAATCGGAGGCGTGGCCTACTCGAGGCGTTCGACGCCAACGATACGATCGTAACTTGGCTAGGGGGGCAGAACGCTCTGCTGGCATTCGGTAATTTCGTCACTCACTCGAATATTTCACAAAACTAGTTCAAAAAGTTATTATGCACAAGATATCTATGTTTCCAAAATAGTCAGTCGTAAGAGCGGCTGTATATTTTGGAAATGTATCTTTTTTAAGGGTGGAAATCATCCAATGACTTCTCCCGCTCTGGGCGGAGCGGGAGGGCGTGTCAGACTTTTACTGACTAAAACCACACCTGTGTCCTTCAGTTGCCCTTTGCGTTCTAGGACTACTACTACTAGGGTTTCCTTTTCAGAAATTTCCCACGGTCCTATCTAGCGGGTATCAGCCCTATTAAGCCCCTACGGTTAGCTAACATCTCTTTGAGGAGCGCGTGGATCACTACACGCTGTTGGCGACCGGTTAATTACAGGACGGCCGGACGGCGAGCTGCCCATTGCTCGACATCCACAAGCCCGCGTCTACCGTGGCTGGTAGTCGGGGTTGGAATCTCGGCAGCTGGGGCGTGCGGACGTTCGTTCCCTCACACGTGCGGCCTCCTCCTTCGTTAGCATTGCTTCGCAGAAGGAGGCGATTGCAAGCCATTCCTCCTCGCTACGGGCCATAGCCTGAACCAGGGCCTCCACGTGGACACGGCGGTGCTCCGCCCAAGCGGGGCACACCTCCACCGTGTCCTGCAGGCGGTCCACACAATGGTGACACCCGGGCGTTTCTTCCGCCTGAATCTGAAGCAGGAATCTCCCGAACTTGCCATGTCCGGTAAGGACCTGTGTCATGCGGAAGGTGAGGACGCCGTGTTTCCGCTCCAGCCACTCCTCAAAGAGGGAACTTACCGGCGTGATTATGGTGTGCCCAATGGAAATGTATCTTGGGTTGGGCACTCTTAAGGCTGAACTAGTCGCGGGCTCGGACTCGCTGATGGGTGAGGCCAAAAATTGCGATGTCTCATCTGACATTGTGTCCGACAGCGATTATATCAAGTATGAGCAGTTAGACGCTAAGTTATATGCACATCGTATGGTTCGCATGCACACAAACACCGTTCCGAACTGAAATGAAATTAGACGGTGCGTAAAATCTGAGAGTAGTGCTTTGGAAAATCGAGTTTTATGAAAAAACCACTGCATAAATCTACTACAAATAAATTCTATAGAACTCTTCGATAATAAAAGTTTGTCGGTACCGACATCGTTTTTGAGATTTTATACGATTTTTGTTACTTTTTTACACTTAAAGTTGCGTTAAAATCATCAAAAAACAGAAACTTTGTTGGCTCATAACTTTGTAATGGAAAATATTTTTGTTTTTCTGTTTCCGTACGGACAAAATTAAGAATAAGATAAAACCATATCATGTTTTACTTTGGATGTACCATGTCAAACTGTGGAGTAATATCCCCCCAAAATTTGTATGGAAAAAGTGTCGACTAGTGTAACCTTAATTTATTTATTTATTTATGGCATCGCCTATTAGGGCCTGCGCACACTAGAGACAAGACTGTCTTAGACAGACTGGTCTACGACGTCGCCGACTTGTCTGCGACAAGACTGTTTTTCTACGACACGGTGCACATTATCAAGACAGTCTAGCGGCGTACGGCCAAATGTTGCCAACTTAGCGGATTTTCCACTAAAACTGGTGGTTTTAAGTTTTAACACCCATTTAGTTGAGAAATATTGGTTTTAGTGGCTAGTGGATTTTTGTAGTGCTTTAGTAAAATTCAATTTCTTACTAAAAATGCGATCACCCGGGTGTAAATCAGCTCCATAGAATTCATAATTATCAATCTGATACCGACGATGATGGTGCAAACGAAAATGATACGTCTGAAGACGAATTAATACATAGCTGTTATTGAATTATTTGTATGTTGATTACTAATGTTAATTTACCCACAAATGGTATTTTGATCAACTGATTGTTAATTTTTATCACATATTATTAAAGGAAACTAAGCTATATGCCTACTTATTTTATTTCGTACAACACACACTTTTTTGTTACTGGTTTTCTGGTGGTTTTAAAAGTTGACTCTAGTGGTAAGTTAGTGTAACTGTTGGCAATACTGGACGTACCTCCTCTTTATTAGTATCGTCAGAGCAAAACAGTCTTGTCGGAGACAAGTCTGCGACGTCGTAGACAAGTCTGTCTAAGACAGTCTTGTCTTAAGTGTGCGCAGGCCCCTACGGGAGTACAAATCGTTGCGGTACGTCGTAGGTTGAATTAAGGAATCTATGAACAATAGCTAGAATGCCTTGACCAATTTAGTCTATTTCGAGACAAAAGACGACCACGTTGTCGAAGTCTTTAGGGCGTGTTTTCACTGGGCGAAGTGGAGAGGAGCGGACCGTGAATTGGCCAATCACAGCGCTTGAAATCTCCACTCCGCATCAGTGTAAACAGTGTAAGTGGAGCGGAGTGGCCTTTTTTAATTATTGATAGGCTCGCGATTGACCACTATCTCAGCTGATGGTAAACGATGGAGCATGCTTGCTTAGAAGTAACCTATTCACTCTTGACTTGATAGATCTCTGGGATGTAGCTATCAGGAAACACAGACTCCGACAGGGAATTCCACTCCTCAGCTGTACGTATAATAAATGTGTTCTCAAAACAGTTTGTACGTATGAGTGGGACTTTCAAATAAAAGAAATGAATACGGCGTAAGTGGAGCGGAGTGAAACTGAGCGGACTTTCAAATAAAACAATTGAACACGCGGCCTTGAGCTGGACAGAACGGTGTCGAGTACCGAGCAGAGAGCACGAAGCGGAGGGTAGCTCAAATCCACTCCGTCCCACTCCGCTTCAATGGAAACATTTGTTACTTTTCTGCCCTCAACTCCGCCCATAGTGTTTTTTTTTTATTAACATATTTAATAGTGCTTGACTGCGATCCCACCTGATGGTAAGCAGTGATGCAATCGCTGATGGTGAAGCGGTTACACAAAGTACACAAAGGTACAAAGGCGGACTTAATGCCTTAGGCATTCTCTACCAGTCAACCAAGGGTCGTGAAGAGAAAACATGGTAGGTGCAAAAAAAAAAAGAAAAGATTAATAGGAAAACACGGGATCAAATGTATATATATATAAAATAAACATACATAAATATTTAATATAATATAAACCTACATATATATATATAAATATATATTATTTGTAGGAAAAATGAAAGGATTTTTGAGATTACTCCGCTATTTGACTTGCCTGTTGGTCTAGTGGTTAGTGACCCTGACTGCTATGCTGGAGGTCGTGGGTTCGATTCCCACCCAGGACAAATGTTTGTTTGATGAGCACGATCATTTGTTCTGTGTCTGGGTGTAATTTATCTTTATATGTATGTATTTAGAAATATATAAGTATGTTTATCAGTTGTCCAGTACCCATAACACAAGCTCTGCTTAGCTTGGGACTAGACGGCGTTGTGTGATAGTTGTGAAATATTATTATTATGTTTTTTTTTGGCAATTTTTCTCAGGCTAGTTCCTGGTATTCTTTTAGAATCTCACGGGTGTGAACCAAGGTGAGATCCTAATTATTATTATTATATTATTATTATTTGTATAGAAAATAATGCCGCAACTTCCGCTTAAATGCATACTGACTGGTGGCCGTCCTGATGTCAAGAGGAAGCGCATTCCACAGAAATATGGATTGTATATGAAAGGAAGAATGAACAAAGTCAGAAGTATGAGAAGGACAAAGCAGTAGAAGATTGTTAGAAGAACGCAGATTCTTAGCATGGGAAGAAGATAGATATTGAAAGTGTGATATAAGATAAGAAGGAGGGGTGGGAGAGTTGAACAGAGAGAAAAGTGTAGTCAGTGCGCGCAAACCTCTTCTCTGGCGAATGGGCATCCATTTGAGCTCAGATCTATAACTAGAAATATGGTCATATTGCTAGTTATTATAATCGGACGGCAAGACCTCAGCAGGCAAATTGTTCCAGTCCTTCGATATACGCGGTACAAACGACAAGATATATAGTTAAATATAAACTTACCTCATAGTAACTCTGGAATCAGCCAACACGCTAGGGATACTCTCTTCAATTATCCTCGGCTCTTTATCAGAGTTCTCTATTCTCAACCCTTCAATATTAACGACAAAAGTCGCAGCTCTAACACTGTAGAACTCTTGTTCAGGTACTGTTACATCTCTTGCTTTTCTTCCACCAGATTCTTGATTAATACCTTCTGAGATATCATCGAAGAGACTTGTGACTGTTCCGGCATGTTCTTGAGGCTTTTCTGGTGTAGATTTGTTGGTGATGTCTCTTTTAAATCTTTCAATAGAATTATCATCTACCGATTCCTCAGTGTGTTTTTCTACATTTGAGTCTGTTATCGTTTTTGTATGTTGTATCTCGGTTAAAGGCACATATTTGTCATTGAATAGTACTTCTATGTCTTCTCTTTCTTCTCTTGTTAGTTCTGGAGTCTTCTCTAAATGGTTTACGTCTGTGTCGTGGGAGAGGTCTGCCCATTCTAAGTTTGTTTGTTGATCTTCTGTTAGGAGAGTCGGTTTTTTGTTGTCTTGATGTCTGAAAACAAAAATAACATTTTAGAGTGTTGCAGCTGAGGAAGATACACAATTTACTGTTTTACGCACTAGTGCGGAAAGTGCAGGAGCTCGACCCCGTTACAATTTATTACATGTATCGTATCAGGCTGGGCGCTAAGCGAGTCCCACGAGTCGCGCGCCATCCCCCGTTAAATTATATCTTCGTAAGTGTATTGAAAAACGTCGTTTGATACACGTGGAAATTTTTCACTGCAGCACTCGGCTCTATAACATGAATTCCGCCTCGGTTGCAATGACAAACTTTCTTTGTAATCTTTGTATCAAAATGTAAAACTCTTCTATTGTATGAATTGTCATTTTTTTTTAGGTCGGTAAGTCATCTTATGACGAATCCCGCTCTTGGGCGGAGCGAGAGATAGTGTCAGATATTTTACTGACTAAAAACCCACTCCTGTTCCTTCTTTGCCTTCGTCCTAGGGCCCCGGGTTTCACTTTCACACTACCCGTGGCCCCAGTAGGCTTCGACCCTGCTGGGCCCCTACAGTTGCTGACATCTCCTTGAGGCGCGCGTAGAACAGTACGCGCCGTCGACGACTTGGGCTCGGTCCGGACGGTTACCGGACGGCCGGACGGCGAGCCACCCATTGCTCGCCGTCCACAAGCCCGCGCCTACGGTGGCCGGAAAACCTGAATTGTCATTTGACGCTTCTGCCTACACCTCCAATTTTGGTTCCGATCCTGATGAACCAAATTTAAAAACAACCACTTCCGTTCATCATCATCATCATCATAATTTCAGCCGAAAGACGCCCACTGTTAGACATAGTCCTCTCCCAAGCGTCGCCACAACGACCGATCCTGTGCGTCTCGCATCCACCGCATTCCCGCGACTCTCACCAGGTCGTCGGTCCACCTTTTGGGAGGCCTTCCAACACTGCGTTTTCCGGTGCGTGATCGCCACTCTAGAACCTTTCGGCTTTCCACTTCCGTTACAGTTCCTTCAATTTGAATGCTTTTTAACCGACTTCAAAAAGGAGGAGGTTATATGTTCGGCTGAATGTATGTTTTTTATTTTTATTTTTTATGTATGTTCACCGATTTCTCGGTCAATTATAGACTGATTTTGAAAATTTTTTTTTTGATTGAAAGGTTATGCTTCCAAGTTGGTCCCATAGAAATATTGTTATGATCTGATCATGAACTTCGTAGATATGAAACAGAACTCCTCATGGGATCACAGCAGAACTGTCGTAATAAGTAAAATTGCTTTGTTTATACGTGTAGTCAATGACTGACTGAAAGAAGAGGGGTAATATATCGAACTGATCTGATGATGAAGCCTGAAGTTAGGCACCGGAACTCTGTAATAAATTAATTTAATCTAACCGTGTTTGGTATTATTAGAATTGTCATGAGATGCACTCTGGCTATAAGGCATTTAAGTATGGTTGAAGGGTACTTTTTAGTGGTGGTACCATAACTAAAAAGTGAAAAATAAAAAACTTTTTACAAAAAAATACAACCGACTTCAATGTAAAAAAACACTTAAAAGTGCAAAATAACTTTAATTTCGGAAGTCGGTGTTAAATAACGAAGAGACAAAACTATTATAGAAACACCGACTTCCGAAATTAAAGTTATTTTGCACTTTTAAGTGTTTTTTTACATTGAAGTCGGTTGTATTTTTTTTGTAAAAAGTTTTTTATTAACTTACTGACTAGATTTAAATTTTTGCTTCTATTATAGATTTTGAATAAAGTTGCTTTTTGATACAAATAATTAAAAAAAACTGGGCAAGTGCGAGTCGGACTTGCGCACTGAGTGTTCCGTACAAACTTACTTAAGTAAATAGTTCAACTCCTAAATGGAGCCTCGAAGATTTTTAGGAATTGCAAAAAAAAAAATTGTTTTTGTGACGTAGGTAACAACAATTTACTGTTTTCAGATTTATTCCTATATCTAAAATAAAAATAAAATAAAATTATTTATTGTCTCATTAAATTTTTTACAAACGTAGATGAAGCCCTGAACCCCACACTAGGATTCCCTGTGTTGTGGGGTCCAGTCTCTTTCAATCCATATTCAAAAGGTACAATAACAAAGACAATAGTTTTATCTGTGATATTAAGACCTTGCTTCATGCCAAATTTCAGGATTCTGAGTCAACGGGAAGTACCCTATGAATTTTGATTTCCTGGAGGGTGTCGAAATGTATGTTTTTGGCCACATAAACCGAGGTATCTTTTTTTCTCGTTAACTTACAAGTTTGATTATTTCACAGCTTCAAGAATCCGCAGATTTGTGTTTTAATTTCAACTCGATACCATCACGCGTTCCCGAGATAAAAGGTCTTGAAAGACAGACAGACGGACGGACAACAAAGTGCTCCTTTAAGGTATCCGTTTTTTCCTTTTGAGGTACGGACCCCTTAAAAAAAGAATCTACTGCTCAATTTTCGCTTCATTCACAAGGAGTTCAATACTCTTCAAAAGACACATTTATACAGACAGACATCAAAGCAGTACCACTTTCTATAGCATCGCCAACTATTAAAAGTATCATACCCCTCACATTCAGAACCATTACCGTAATGAAAAACTCCCACACTATCAGGGGCCCAAGTCTGCTATTTTTATAAATTCGTCATTCCAACACGATCCCATTGTCATTTTGCTAAAAAATCGTAATCTGTAAATTCATAATGGTCGATCATTGATCGGTCAATGATCTTGTGGTAGAATGACAATTTCGAGCTGTCTCGTAAAAAGCAATGTCTGCACAATGACGTTCTAATGGTAGGTGGTCTCTGATCAAAGGAACTGTGAAAATTTTAGCAGATTTCCGCATACGTCAGACATTCATTTGTCATTATGTACGAGATTACCATTCTAAGCCATTTCTTTCAATGGAGTGTCAGTGTTGACCATTGGAAAGTCATAATGACGCCATTATATTAGTAGATTACCAAACTTGTCAAAATCAACAATTATGAAATCAATGATAGACCATTCTGACACGGTTGTCTATTGTTTATCCGAAATTCATTTAACCGAATTTCATTTGCCCGAATGTTTTGTTTGCCCTAAAAGACATATGACATACTGTTAATTGCCCGAAACTTAGATACCATAAGATACGAGTGCCATACGTATTGTTTTTCATATTTTTAAGTGCCATAATAATTATCGAACATAATATTTAAACGCCATAATGATTATTAGACATAACATTTAAATGCCATAATAATTATTAGACAAATATTTAAACGCTGTAAAATATTCTATGCATGGTTGATGATGGGCTTGGTTGACGGAGCCCCGCGCTACTTCTGTGTGGTTTATAAAAAAATAACCGCCGAGTCGGAGTGCCCTAAAGTCCCGATTGCATCCAGTTTCTTCTGATATAACAACCGTTACATACCCAATGTCGATGGCAAATGATGTTATGGCATATGATAATTATGGCATGTGATAATTAGGGCATGTGATAATTAGGACATGTGATAATTAGGGCATGTGATAATTAGGGCTTACAATGATTATGACAAATGATGTTATGGTAAGTGACTTTATGGGAAACAAAGCTTCTAGCACGTGACTAATATAGCAAATAAGAGTAGAGCAAATGATATTAGGGTAAATAAAATTAAATTAAAAAAATTAAACGGGCAAACGGCGGTATAAGTACCTTCTGACACTATTGTAATAGCAGACTTGAGGCCCTGGTTACGTCAACCATATAACACAAGTGATAACTTGTGAAAACATGATAATGTTTTCACAAATTTCACAAATGATAAAGAGTTCTTTGTACTGTATTTCATACTACAGTTGTTTTAACACCTCCGTTGCTCTGTTGCATTGCGTGTTTAATTCTAATTAAATATGTTACTACTTAATTGGGTTCGATCTTGAAGTCCGTTGTTAAAATAGAAAACATATTGACTCAGTAGTGAGTGAGTTATATAAATTTTGAAGGGAGTTTGAATGAAAATTGTAAGTCTAGAATGAATAGAAGTTTTACGCGGACCGCTTGTAGGACACGGAAGCTCTGCCCCGTTTGGGTGGAGCACCACCGTGTTCTTGTGGAGGCGATCGGCGGTGGCGACCCCTCTAATCCGGCCCTAGTTCAGGCGAGAGGGAGTGGGCAGGGAATTACACTATTAGATGTTCGCACAATGTTTTATTTATTAAAACTTTATGCACTAGTAAGAAATACTGTACAAAAAATGTTTTCTCATAACGTTAAGAATTCCTCCCTTTGAGATCGATCGATCCTCAAATCAAGATCGAGATCTCAAAATGCATCATATTAATATTATTAGTTGATCCCCCATAACTTGGCTTTCAGACCCCGAAGACCTTTTTCTCCTAGACTTCGCTCTCAATAGTTTGTCGTGTCACAGACAATGAACTTTGTCGTGTCACCGTCACCCTATTTATTAACCATAGGCGCCTAGATGTCTGGTCTCCATCCAGGACCGTAATTAGGGGAGCATGAGTCGGTGGGCGGCAAAAACCAGGGCCGGCTAAACTGAAGGCAATTTTTCGCTAAAAAAGTAGATATTATATTAATTTTGTAATATTTTATTTTTACAACCAACAATTATTGTTTACACCATAAATATTTAAAGCACTTACTTAATAATCTAAAGTAAGTGAATTTTTTTTAACAGGTACCGCATGATTGATTTATTCAAAGAATTGATTGATTTATTCAAAGAACAATTAAAATTGTATGCGAATATTAAGTACTTAAAAACTAGGAACAAAACAGTAATAACTAATAATTAAGTTGCATTACAATAAAAGGATTAGTAAAAAAATAATAATTTTAAAAAGATTTGTGTTACACCATTAATAAAACCACATAACATAAAAAACGCTCTGCTCTCAAAACGGTGAAGGAAAACATCGTGAGGAAACCGGCATGTCCTAGAACCAAAAATTCGAAGACATGTGACATCCACCAACCCGCACTGGGCCCGCGTGGTGGATTACGGCCCATTCCCTCTCCTAGAGAGGAGGCCTGAGTCCCAACAGTGGGAACATTATAAGGCCGACTATGCTATGCTATGCTAACATAAAAAAAAAGAAAATAAACAATGTCAAAAATATTACAATTACCACCAATAATGTCAATAAATTAGTACTTAATAACAATGTCAAAAATATTACAATTACCATCAATAATGATAAGTAAGTAATAACAATGTCAATAGAAAAAAAATGCTCCATAAACATATTAGGTGTTACTATAAAATGAAAACTAACAATTTTAAATTAACATTGCATGATGGTTCATAAAACTAATTTAAACATAAATTTTATCAATAATTACTTAACCAGCAACAATAAAATTGAATAGAACAAGAAAAACGGAGGAAACAAAAAAAAATAGCTCTTTCAATACTGGCCTGTTGGTCTAGTGGTTAGTGGCCCTGACTGCTATGCCGGAGGTCGTGGGTTCGATTCCCACCCAGGACAAATGTTTGTGTGATGAGCACGATCATTTGTTCTGTGTCTGGGTGTAATTTATCTACTTATAATATGTATGTATTTAGAAATATCTATCTTTATCTTTGTTCTCCATATGTCGCAATAGTTTTTCAACAACCGGGGGTTGTCCTTGGGTGCACTAGCATAGCGCGTACAGGGATAATCGTCGGTTGGTATCATGTTCCATTATAATTATCTAAAGGGCCTCTGCGAGTTGGCTTCGGCTCCTCGTACGCCTTCCAAAGGTCCAGGACCTCAGGGTCCTGAGATAAATATTGAAAATACATATAATAATAATAATACCTTGGGACTAGACGGCGTTGTGTGATAGTTGTGTGAATATATTATATTATATTATTAATAGTTGTGCTATGAAACTTGCCATGAGTCATTTGTGAGTCACGTCAACAAGATCGCTGCAGCTATTTAACCATTTGCAAAAACGAGGAACAACAAAGTTTGTACCATGTATTGGTCTGTGAAGTGGAGGGTGTAAAGGAGTAATCTTCAGTTTTTAGGGTTCCGTACCTCAAAAGGAAAAAACGGAATCCTTACAGGATCACTTTGTTGTCCGTCCGTCCGTCTGTCTGTCTGTCAAGACCCTTTATCTCGGGAACGCGTAATGTACGCTTTGTGTAATTTATTTCATCACCACTACTCTTAAAACGGTGAAGGAAAACATCGTGAGGAAACCGGCATGTCCTAGAACCAAAAATTCGAAGACATGTGACATTCACCAATCCGCACTGGGCCCGCGTGCTGGATTACGGCCCATTCCCTCTTCTAAAGAGAGGAGGCCTGAAGGTTTTAACCCGCGACCTACAACTCGTAAGTCGGGGCCGTTACCACTCGGCCACCACTGCTCTTCTAGGAGGAGCCTACCGCTTCCGATTCCCTCTCGATCCGGCCCTGCTCTCACCTAGCGATCGGGTATCAAGTATTCGTCCGCAGGGATTCCACTCGTCAGCAAGTTGAGAGCTTGGGAGGTTGCCAAATAAATGTTTTGGGCTTAAACCTTGTTTATTAGTACTTTATCTTGTTTTAGACTCTGTAGGGTAATGGCCTCCTCTGAGTGAACGACCATTGGCAGCCATGTCAAGAAAGACTAGCTGGTGCCCGTGACTTCGTTTGCGCCAGACTCGTAAAATGCCATTTGGTCTTTCAAAAAATGTTTTGTTTTTGCGCGGTAATTCTGTTTCTAAAATATAAGTAGCTTGAGTAACTTAAGCTTATATGTATATTAGCTCAGCAGCATCTTATATTAGCTATCAACGAGATGTTTCAGGGATTAGCCGAAATAAACAGACAGACAGATAAACATTTTCAAAATTGTTTTTCAATATAGGGTGACTGGTAATTAGTGTACGATACTTAAGCACGTGATTGTGCTCATGATAACCAACAACTTTTACTATGGGAATAAAACTGAAATCGCGAAAAAAAAAACAGCTGTTCAGTATATTTATGTTTGCCTAATGTACTGAACAGCTGATATTTTTTTCGCGATTTCGGCTTTGCTCCCATAATAAAAATTGTTTGTTATCATGAGCACAATCACGTGCTTAAGTATCGTACACTAATTGCCAGTCACCCTATATACTTACTCGAAAACCCGCTCTTAAGGGGATGCAACTCGACATACATTTTCGCTGTTTTTCATACAACCGCTCTTGCACGATAATGGCGTAATTAAACACTTTTTCATTAGATATTTTGGAAACACAGTATCTTGTGGATATTATCTAAGCTTCTATTGAAATCAATTTCTAAATTTGTGTAAAACTAATCCAGTAAAGACCTCTGAAAATCTGCTATTTTGCATGAACTTTCGACTCTACATAATTTACTCAAAAATTTAAAAAGTCCAAAAAGTTTATAAAAGCCTTGCAAATTTAATCAAGATTCTGAATGTAGACAATTTTTTCAAAAACTTATAAGGGTTTAACAAAAACACGTATTTTCCTGAAACGTGTTTTGTAAAATATTCGAGTACTTAAGTAAATCACGGAATTACCGAATGCTAACAGTTTTCAGGCGTTATCTCTCTTTTTTCGCGTTGACTCTTCATCAAACATCGCGTCGGATTGCGTTAGATGAAGCAACAAGCTTTTAAACCATGCTCGACGTTGACGATAGGCGAGTGGAGAAGGAGCCTCTTAAGGTAGAACTACATTGGGCACATGTGGGCCACGTACACCGATCTGCGGGGCTATTGCGTAACTCTGTTGACAGTTCAATGAAAGTGATGATCACTTGTTAACAATGTGCATCATTGAACTGTCAAACAGCTAGTTTCGTATTGCCTATCTTCAGTGACCAACTGCAGTGACGTCATTAGCCACTGGTGCCTTTGATAGCCACCGTAACACGTTTTGACAGATGTTATTGTATCGATACTTTTAAAATTGCGATTGTGTAAGATTTTGAAGCTGTATAATAGTCGATAAAATTTTAGAGTGGTTACAATAGGCACCGTACATTTATATAATTCACCACATTTCCACCGTAGTTTGTTAGTCACTTGTGTGATACGTAATACCAATTTTATGAAATTGTCAGTTGACAACTAAGTTTAGTGTGCAACGAATGCTAGTTGTCAACTGTTATTGAAAAAGTTAGCCAACAGCCCCCCTGGGCTGGCTGGCTCCCCTGGGCGCGTCGGTCACCATACATTTTATATGGCAACTAGACTTGCAGAGCTACATTAGATCCAAGCCACGAAACGCCACGCGACGCGACTCTACGTACAAATCTGGAGTGACCCACGTGTGCATCGGTCTAATGTAGTTCCCGCTTTATTACCTACCTACCGCTTTTAGGAAACAATTTACTGTTTTTCGCACTAGTGCGGATAAGTGCGAGTGTTCGCCCCTCCGCAATTTTATTACATTAATCGTATCAGGCTGGGCGCAAAGCGAACCCCAACGAGTCGCACGTCAACACCCACGAGTCGCACGGCAACCCCCGTTTTGTCTTCGTAAATGTTTTTCAAAACTTCGTTTGATATACGTGGAAATTTGTCACTGCAACCTTCGGTTCCATAACACCCTCGCCTACGGCACGGGCGAATGCCGCCTTTTATTCCTTGTATACATGATCATAAATGACATCTCTGGGCAAAATTTCAGCATTCAAGGTTCTGGATTTGGACTGGGCGTTGATGGCTACCTAATTAGCGTCATGTTCGTGAACGGGCGCTGACAGTTGAGACTGGTCATCTCTTAGCTGCCAGTTGCTATTTTAATATCTATATTTAGTTTTTATTTTTACTTTATTTACATTGTTCTCACACGATAGTAGCGACAAGAAACATGTAACCGAGATATTTGTAATACATACATGATTGAAAAGAGTGTCCATGGAACTTCTTGCACATTCTTCTCCATAGAGATCTACGCTTTGGAATGTGCAATTAGCATTTTTTTTTCTGACTGACTTCTTGACTTTTCAAAAGTGCCTATAAATGGTCTATTTGAAATAAAATGCTTTGAATCTTGAATCTTTGACCTACCTAAACCGAAACTTTTGTATTTTGAAATAGGCTACTCGTTTTTCCACCGATCATCTACGGATTGACGAATCAGTTCTTACACCAGTTACTTCCGGCACTTTCATGCGGAAATAAATAATAGTAATTCGACACGCTTCCCTTTTATATCCCCATATTATTATCAAGTGCTTTGATTTCCGCTTTCAACTTGTCGCGGCAGCGCAGTTTCGCCCCGGCGTTGCATCTCCACGCGCAAATCGTGCATGCGTGCAAGGATTGTTGCCTCCAGATCCCATAGTAGCAGGCCAGCAAGGAGGCTCACCGCTTCGCAGGAAATCGTCCGGTATCCCCGCACCATCCGTATGGCCATGACCCTCTGGCACGCGTTCAGCCGGGCCGCTGGCTGCTTCCGCAGCGCCGGCGCCCACACCGATGTGCTATAAAGGGCCATGGACCGAACGATTCCCGCATATCCTAGGGTTCGTGTATACTCAAGGAGCACGTGCGCAATGGTTTCCTCCTACTTCAGGTATGCTCTGCAAAGACGATTGTCTTAATAGGCTTTGGATTCGGTGGAGAGGCGTGCGAAGAGGCTAATTGGTGATCCAGATTTGGTTAAGACCAATCTACAAAGCCTCGAGCACAGGCGCAGGGTAGCCAGCCTATCGGTATTTTACAGGTTGCATTTTGGAGTGTGCGCGGGAATTGTATGACTTGATTCCGCCATATCCTTTCTACCGTCACACACAACCCGACGTACGGCGAGTTTCCACCCTTACATTGTTGATACTTCTACAGTCCAAACTAAGCGTTTCGCCTCGTCGTTTATACCGCGTACATCGAAGGACTGGAACAATTTGCCTGCTGCGGTATTCACGTCCGATTATATAGGTGTCTTCAACGCTAGAGTGAATATGCTCTTAATAAACTAGTGCGCTTCATCAACGCTTGCATCACTGCTTACAATCAGGTGGGATCGCAGTCAAGCACGTCTTATTCACGTCTCCAGTGATGGTTCCCGCTACCAGGTGCAGATTTTACTCTTTAACTTGAGGGGCATACGTGGATCACAAGTTTCTCATAATGGATTTTAAAATAGCCCCTCATTCATTGAATGGCGTGTCAGTCAAGTCTATCGCGTGACGTATGGCCGCTCTATATTTACGTAGTCTATTTTTGTAGTAAATAAACAATCAGTTGGCAATCTAGGTTAGTTGTAGCATAATGCGACTCCAGTTCAGCATAATCAGCCTTTTAAAGTTCCTACTGCTGGGACTCAGGCCACCTTTCTAGGAGAGGGAAAGGGCCGTTATCCACCACGCGGACGTAATCTGCCAGTGCAGGTTGGTGAATGTCTTCGAATTTTTGGTTCTAGGACATGCCGATTTCCTCAAAATGTTTTCCTTCACCGTATTGCGAGCAGTGGTGATGAAATAAATCACACAAAGTAATGCGCCTGGCTGGGTTTGAACCCACGACCTACAGCTCGCAAGTCGGGGCCGTTACCACTCGGTCACCACTGCTCTGTCTGATTTCAATCTAATAGAATGCAATTGAGTATTAATAACAAATATAAGCATATAATAGCATAATCACCCTTATAATGTTCCCACTGCTGGGACTCAGGTCTCCTCTCTAGGAGAGGGAATGGGCCGTAATCCACCACGCGGGCCCAGTGCGGATTGGTGGATGTCACATGTCTTCGAATTCTAGGTTGGTTCTAGGACATGCCGGTTTCCTCACGATGTTTTCCTTCACCGTTTTGAGAGCAGTGGTGATGAAAATAAATTACACAAAGTAATGCGCCTGGCTGGGTTTGAACCCGTGACCTGCTCTTAATAATAAATATTATACGATAATTTTACACGGTTACAGAGTTTATCGACATAGGCCGAAGAATCGCCAAACTCAAGTGGCAGTGGGCAGGGCACATGGCTCGCAGAACAGATGGTCTTTAAGGACGAAAGGTTCTTGAGTGGCGACCGCGTACCGGAAGACGCAGCGTTGGAAGGCCTCCCGCAAGATGGACCGATGACCAGATGAGGGTCGCAGGAATCCGATGGATGAAAGACGCACAGGTCTGGTCGTTATGGCGACATTTGGGGAAGGCCTATGTCCAACAGTGGACGTCTTTTGACTGAAATTATGACTTTACACGGAGCAAAGGCTTATTTTCTTTAAGGGGGCAATCATCAAATGATTCCTCTCGCTCTAGGTGGAGCATGAAGGGAGAAAAAATTAGTCAGTGTTTCCGAAAAAAAATACTTTATCAAATCTTCCTACTATCATTAATATTGCGTGTCGTTTAGGATGCATTTTTACCATGGTATAACTCATACGGTGGAGGTGTATCCCGCTTGGGCGGAGCATCACCGTGTCCTCGTGGAGGCGATCGGCTACAACGACCTCTCGCTCCGGATCCTGGTTCTGACCATGGTCCTGAGCGAAAGGGAACAGGTCGCATGCTCGTGAGAAGCAGTGATCCTAGTGAAGGAAGGCCGCAAATTTGAGGGAACGAACATCCTCTCAGGAGACGCCCCGGTGGATCGGGAGTCGCAGGGCAATCCCCGGCCAACTAGACGCGGGTTTGCGGACGACGACCAGCCGTCCGGTATCGATTAAGCCCGAGTCGTCAACGGTGCGTAGTGTTCCCGGCAGAACCGAAACCGTAGGTGCTCAGAACTCATAACCTCAGATCCTGGCCCTAGAACGCTAAGGCAACTGAAGGACCCAGGTTTGGTATTAGTCAGTAAAAGTCTGACACGCCTTCTCGCTCCTCTGAAGGAATAAGATGATTATCCACCTTAAAAAAAAAACTAGGTTCGCTTCAATTATTTTTAGGGTTCCGTACCTCAAAAGCAAAAAACGAAACCCTTATACTCGTAGGATCACTTTGTTGTCCGTCCTACTGTCTGTCTGTCAAAGCCCTTTATCTCAGAAACGTGGAGGCATCAAGTTGAAATTAAAACCGTATACTCAAGTCTCCGGTCTCTTGAAGCTGTGAAAAAATCAAGTTTATGTCGCAAAAAATGTACATTTCAACATTCTCAAAGGAATTAAAATTTACAGGGTACTTCCCGTTGACCCAGAATCCTGAAATTTGGCATAAAGCAAGGTCATATAGTATGGATATAGGAATAAATCTGAAAATTGTAAATTTGTAATAACGTCACAAAAAAAAAACTTTTTTTACCATTCGGAAAAATCTTCATAACTCAATTCGGGAATCGAACTTTTTTTTTTTTTAATTCATATAAACCAGTGTTTGACTGCGATCCCACCTGATGGTAAGCAGCGATGCAATCATTGATGGTGAGGCGCACTAGTTTATTAAGAGCCTATTCACTCTAGCCTTGAAGACACCTAAATTATAGTTGGACGGGAAGACCGCAGCAGGCAAATTGATCCAGTCCTTCGATGTACGACGCGGTATAACTGTTTTCATACGTAAGTTTGAGCGGTCAGTCCCTCAGTGCTCGAGTCCGACTCGCACTTACCCTGTTTTTTCTACGTAAGCCAGCTAGCTGAGCTCACTAGAATTGACGTCACTCAAATAGCTGACTGAACATTAGTTCAGACATTCATAAGAAATATTTGCCGGCCGGCTGAACGCTAAAGTGAAAACGTACCTATTTCATGCATTCGTACAATTATAATGGCTTGATGAAAATTCCTTTTAGTTATTATGGAACATAGCATTAGGTACGCTAGAATGGCTAAACCAAAGCGATTTCAGTTTCAGCCTATGCGAATTGTAGGAATTTATTAAGTACAGCAAAATAGCCATTAATACTAAAATACTTTAATCCTTTCACTCTGTCTTCTCACAGAATCGCAAACTTTCTAATAATATTGTCTTCCATTCATCAGCAAACAAATCCAATCCAAGGTTGGTCCACGAACGCGTTGAGCATCGTTAGCATACGCGGTATAGGGGAGGTGGATCGAGCTACAGTCACTACAGTCGACTAAATGGGACATTAAATAATTTATGCTTTCTAGAGCGATTGCAATTATTCGGAACAAATAATTGACACAACTCTGCATGTAAGTCGGACGCATCAGTGTAACCATTAATACTTTTATAGGCTGTTGTATTTGGTCAACAGCCCGCCTAACCTTTAACCCTAGAGTACTAATATAAATTTATTACTGCTTAATACTAATTATCGCCTGGGAGGCTACTTTATAAATAAAGCAAAATTTTAGTACTATTTTTTTATTAAAATGTAACAAAATTTATAACAAAATAACAGGCATACCTCTGCCTTTATGAAATGCAAAAAAATATATATCTGAGAAACTCTTATTTGTCTTAAAATCAGTCTTACACATAATACTTAACTTTCTAACACAGCCTTATGGGATATTTTATTTAAAAAAAAAATGTTGACATTGGACCACTGTTTTGGTATAAAAACTACAATATAATATATAAAGTATGAAAAACATAACAAAAAACTAGTCTAATCATCACATAGCTTACTGCAGACTAAGTCGAACTCAGACTTCTATTTTTTTGTGGATTTGGTAAAGTGCTTCCGGATGATGACGGTATTGGGGAGCTTCGGCCTTGAGGATCAGGGTCATCTAGCACAATATATTGTAACTCATTTTCGAGTCGGTATGGAACAAAAGTGGGATCAACCACACTGTCATCAGAATCGTAATCCGCGACTTCTAAATTATCCTCGGTCTCACTATCAGAGGTGTCATCTTCCAAGTAATTTGCTTTCTGCTGCTCGTTGAGATCCATCTATGAAATAAAACATGTATTTTATATCTTATAATAGTGAGTAAACAAAGAAAAAACTCAAAAATGTAAATTAAGTCAATAGTAAAAAACCTACCTTTAATACTAATGATCGCCTCCCAGACGATCACGTAGGCAATATCTCGGGAACGCTGTATCCCCGCCGAGCGCGCAAGCTCTCCCCGCCGCGTCGTAGGCTACACTGAGTTGGCGCGAAAGCACGGCGCGACACGTCCCCGCAATTTCAAAATAACCAGAAAAAACCGACCGCGGGCGGCCTCTCAGGCGATGATTAGTACTCTAGGGTTAATGAATTGCAATTTAAGCATTCTAAAACAAACATAGTAGGACACATATATGAATAGTATCCAAATAATCGTTTACATAGGTACCTAAGATAAGCTTTTTGTGGAATGTTTTGATGAGAGAGAGGGAGAGGGCAATAAATTTTGATGGAAGAATTATTAGGTGGGCTTAAGAAACTTTTACAAATAGAAACGAATAAATTTAAAAAAAAAAGCTAAGCAGATTGTATAATAATAATAATCATCATCATCATCATTTCAGCCGAAAGACGTCCACTGTTGGACACCCCCAAGCGTCGCTACAACGACCGATCCTGTGCGTCTCGCATCCACCGCATTCCCGCGACTCTCACCAGATCGTCGGTCCACCTTGTGGGAGGCCTTCCAACGCTGCGCTTCCACTCTAGACCTTTCGGCCCCATCGACAATCCGTTCTACGAGCAATGTGTACTGCCCACTGCCACTTTAGTTTAGCGATTCTTCGGGCTATGTCGGCGACCTTGGTTCTCCTGCGGATATCTTCATTCCTGATGCGATCACGCAAGGAAACTCCGAGCATAGCCCTTTCCATTGCCCTTTGGGTGACTGTAAGCCTATAATAATAGTATCACTTTTTTTTTTTGTTTTTATTATAGATAGGCTCACCCCAAATAACACGGGACAAGGGCACGAAGATGATGATGATGATAAATTATAGATAGGCTCACGTTTGACCACTATCTCACCTGATGTTAAGCGATGATGTGGCCGACGACGGAGCTCGCTTGCCTAGAAGTAACCTATTCACTCTTGACTTAAGGACCTCATAGCTATCAGGAAACATAGACTCCGGCAGGGAATTCCACAACTTAGCTGCACACACAATGAATGTATTCCCAAAGCGCTTTTTACGTATGGCTGGTTATGTCTACCATGTACCGGTGGCGCTACGCCGTACGTATAGTAGTCTAATGATGGAACGGACTTGGCGAAATTAAATTGTGCAATTCCAGTGCACACTCACCGAAATGTAAACGATAGAAAACCGACAGGCTAGCAACTCGGCGTCGATGCTCAAGACTGGGGATTAGGCTCGACGATTATCATTATATAAAAAACTGGGCAAGTGCGAGTCGGACTCGCGCACTGAGGGTTCCGTACAAAATTGAAAGGTAAATTGCGGTTTACGATTTATGACGTATTATAAAAAAAAACTACTTATTATCTCGATCTCGTTTTTCGATTCTCGTTCGAAGTTTGCGTGGTAATGTACATTTATATTTTTTTTTGTTTTATCATTCGCTTATATTAGAAGTTACAGAGGGGTGGGGGGGGGGCACATTTTACCACTTTGGAAGCACCTCTCGCGCAAACTATTCAGTTTAGAAAAAAATGATATTAGAAACCTCAATATCATTTTTGAAGACCTATCCATAGATACCCCACACGAACGGGTTTGAAGAAAAAAAAAATTTTCGAGTTTCAGTTCTAAGTATGGGGAACCCCCAAAATTTATTGTTTTTTTTTTTCTAATAATGTGCGAAAATCTTAATGCGGTTCACAGAATACAACTACTTAACAAGTTTCAACAGTATAGTTCTTATAGTTTCGGAAAAAAGTGGCTGTGACATACGGACGGACCGACAGACAGACATGACGAATCCATAAGGGTTCCGTTTTTTGCCATTTGGCTACAGAACGCTAAAAATAGTGGTTTCTAACTCAACCATGTTGACGTCGCCCCAGGCGTCGCTACAGAAGACGCCCCGGGAGCCTGGAATCATAGAGCAATCTCCAGCCACCGTAGGCGCGGGTTTGTGGAGGACGACCAATGGGTAGATCGCTGTCCGCTTGTCCTACAAGTCCCACCCTACAGGGGAGAAGTCATTGGATGATTTTCCACCTTAAAAGAACTCTTCTTCTAAATCGAATCTTGACAGGTCGTGGTCATGTCTCGATCGAGTCTTGTTAGCAACAAAATATAGCAAAACATACACTTATTTAATTGAATATTAAATACGCTATGGCCACATAAGAGAAGCCAAGGGAACAAGCTAGCCCGGAGGACACGGTGGAGAATACGGTAGAGGTGTGCCCCGCCTGGGCAGAGCAGCGCCGTGTCCTCGTGGGGGCGATCGGCGGCAGCGATCTCTCGCGCCGGGCCTTGGTATAGCAGTAATGCTAGCAAAGGAGGCGGCCGATCACGTGAGGCAACGGTCCTCACGCTCGAACCGCCACCGGGATTCCGATCCCGATTTCCGGCCACCGTAGGCGCGGGCTTGCGGACGGCGAGAAATGGGTAGCTCGCCGTCCAACCGTCCGGACCGAGCCCAAGTCGTCGATGAGGTGTACTGTTCCACGCGCGCCTCAAGGTGATGTCAGCAAACCGTAGGGGCCCAGCAGGGTCGAAGCCTACTGGGGCCAAGGGTCTGATTCTGAAAGGAAGACTCGGCCCTGGTACGAAAGGCAACGAAGGAACAGGAGTGGGTTTTTAGTCAGTAACAGTCTGACACTATCTCCTGCGCCGCCCAAGAGCGGGGGATGTCATAGGATGATTTACCCACCGAAAATAAAAGGGAACAAGCTAGACATTGAATGAATAATCTTAGTCACTTTGGACAACTTTAGTTGTTGATCCTGATTTTCCGAGAACTGAACCATCTGGTTTGTATGACTGATTTACTTGGAAAATCATGACAAATTAATATTCCAAGAACACCTACGCAAAATGTCTGTTTTAAGCCTCCACGCGTGACGAATTCCAAGTGCGTAGGAGGCACCCCGTACAATCAGCCCTGCCAAGCGCTACCATCATTATTGCCTGACTAATGTATATCTATACATTATTAGTTTTAGTTTAAGCTGTTGATCCCCGCATTAACGCCGGCGTTCACGCGCCATTGTTTTACTATTGTCTAATTACGCACTCAAAAGGTTAAACGAAACCAGTCACATGTCTAGTATTTTTATGTAAAGAATCTATGTACAAAATTTCATAACTGTATCATGAAAAATCACAAAGTTATAAGCTTGTTATGTTACCTAGTTGTCCGCACAAATACATGGTCACCGGGACATCCGGGCGACTGAGGGGTTGTTTCAATCCCGCACCCAGCTGTGCGCTGGCGCCTAATGCTCGCTATGACCTGTCGTGACCTCTGTTGTAGTTAGTGTCGTTGGTGTCCAACTTGTGACCTTTTTTAAATATTTTTGGGAAAAAATATAAGTAACATGGTGTAAACTATAGGCATCGATTCAGTTACTGATTCTGAACAAATTATATTCAGGTTTCGCATAATATACTAAAAATAATGTATAGGTATATAAAAGGAGAAACTGACAGACTGACCACAGCCAAAACTACTGGGACTAGAAATGTGAAATTTTGCACAATGATTCCTTTTACGACGTAAGCGAGCACTAAGGGCTATATTTCACCGGGACACCATGGCGGCGCAACTGGCCGCGCCGCCATGGTGTTCCAGTGAAATATAGCCGTAACATACTCTTTGGTGGGGGCGTCACTGGCGTCCGAGCCTCCAAATTGGTAGCGCAACCAAACGGACACCAGGTCAATAACTCTCTATAGAGCTGTATACATTTTGTTGGTAGCGGCGACTGGTCGCGCCGCCATGGTGTCCCGGTGAAATATAGCCCTAAGAGATTTTCTAAAATTCGTATGAAGAAACCTACTTTCATGAGTTCGTATGAAGAAACCTACTTTCATGAGGACGAAGCCTCTGCAGAAGGTAGTATTTATATAAAAGGAGAAATTCCCCCCTTGCTCCGGTCCATGGTACCAAGGCTCGGCGCAAGAGGTCGCCAACGCCGATGGCCCCCATGAGGACACGGCGGGGTGCTCCCCTCAATCTTATGAGGTTGGATATCTCACGGTCGACACCCATACTAAGTGTTCATGCTTAGTTTAAAAAAATAAGCGTGTCGCCTGTTGCCAATTACTTTGCTAATGGTCTTATTTTCCTTGTCGTAGTAATCACTACAAGGTAACAATTCAAGATTCAAAGCATTTTATTTCAAATAAATTTCATTTACAGGCACTTTCGAAATGTCAAGAAGTCAGTCAGTCAGAAAAAATTGATGCTAATTGCACATTCCAAAGCGTAGATCTCTATGGAGAAGAATGTGCAAGAAACTCCATGGACACTCTTTTCAATCATGTTATGTATTGCAAATATCTCGGTTACATGTTTCTTGTCGCCACTATCATGTGAGAACAATGTAAATAAAATAAAAATAAAAACTAAATATAGATATTAAAATAGCAACTGGCAGCTAAGAGATGACCAGTTTCAACTGACAGCACCCGTTCACGGACATGACGCGAATATTAGCACCACTCAGCTCAACCATTTTGAAGGGAACTGAATGATCGAATACACTTATTTTTCGTTTTAAAATGCATTATTTTTATGCAAGATTATACCCATAACTACAATATAGTTTACACACTACGGGTCTTTAAGTCAAGAGTGAAAAGGTTACTTCTAGGCAAGCGTGCTTCATCGGCGGCGTTTGTGGCTGTGGCGTGTGGCCCATGTGCGGCGACACTTAATGTATCACCCAAATCCATCACATTAGACAAAGCGACAGCCACAAACGCCGCCACGAGAAGCTAAAAGCGGCCACAAAGGAAACTGAAGCGCGCGACAGCCACTTGTGGCCGTTGGCTGCTACTTTTCTTAACCCATATGCGCAGTATCATAATGGACTCTGACGACGAAGGTTTAAATGCGCGAGTGGCGTGTGACGGCGTTTAGTGGCCAGTGTGGGCTACAAGAAGTGAGCAGCGGCGATTTGAAGCGTGTGGCGGCCACCGGCGTCAACAGTGTGCGGCGAATACATATAAATTGTTTGACAACTTTAGAAAATATGCCGGTGGCGGCGTTTTGTGGTTTTTTTTTTTTTTTTAATTCATATAAACCAGTGCTTGACTGCGATCCCACCTGATGGTAAGCAGCGATGCAATCATTGATGGTGAGGCGCACTAGTTTATTAAGAGCCTATTCACTCTAGCCTTGAAGACACCTAAATTATAGTTGGACGGGAAGACCGCAGCAGGCAAATTGTTCCAGTCCTTCGATGTACGCGGTATAAACAACGAAGCGAAGCGCTTAGTCCGGACCGTTGAAGTTTCAACAACGTAAGGGTGGATACTCGCCGTACGTCGGGTTGTCCGATGGTAGAAAGTAGAAGGCGGAATCAAGTCATGCAATTCCCGCGCACACTCTCCAAAATGCAACCAAAAAAATGCAAATGCAAATGCAAATGTGGTTGTGGCCGGTGGCGTCATGTGCGCCGACCCTTATAAAGTAGTTCCTGCACAACCACCTGCAATTTTCAGGATTTACACAGGAGGCTAATAACAGAGCTATTCAAGCTGTACAGCTACAGCAGCAAATGCTGGTCAGAAAAAAAATAGTACACCGACATGTGCCCTGCCCACTGCCACTTAAGTTTGGCGATTCTTCGGGCTATGTCTGTAAACTTGGTTCTCCTGCGGATATCTTCATTTCTGACGCGATCACGCAAGGAAACTCCGAGCATAGATCATCCGTTCAGCAGAACTGCTCATGCAGACCATCTGTTGCTCGCAGAACAGATGGTCGACGGGGACAAAAGGTTCTGGAATGGCGACCACGTACCGGAAGACGCAGCGTTGGAAGGCCTCCCACAAGGTGGACCGATGACCTGGTGAGGGTCGCGGGAATCCGATGGATGCGAGACACACAGGACCGGTCATTGTGGCGACATTTGGGGGAGGCCTATGTCCAACAGTGGACGTCTTTCGGCTGAAATGATGATGATGACATCGACATGAAAAGAAAGAAGTAGTTCAAAGATTCAAAGAATCATAATATTTTATTTCAAACAAACCATTTACAGGCACTTTTGAAATGTCAAGAAGTCGACCAGAAAAATGATGCAGAATGGCACATTTCAAAGCGTAGATCTCTATGGAGAAGAATGTGCAAGAAACTACATGGACACTCTTTTCACAAATATCATAAAAAACTCGAACGAGTCGCGCGGATGGAACTCGCCGGAATTCCCGCGGCGCCGCGGGCATCCGCGCGACTCTGTCGAGTTTCTCATGCGATAATAAGTATTATAGTAATGAAAATAAAGTTAAAATTCATATGACACTGAAACTGCGCTCCGCTTCGCTGCGCTTCGACGCTCTTTTGGTGTGAGTTGACCCTTACTCGTACACGGTTAACGGCTGATCGGATTTAGATAATGTTTGGCACAGGAGTAGATCATCTCCTGGAATAGCACATAGGATAATTTTCATCCCGGGTGTACGAGAATGACTGGGAATTGTGTCAAATAAATGTTCGGCCAGACTGGAAGAGCGGGTGCGGGGCGAGCGCGGCGCGGCAATCTCAAACATAAAAACTTCAATTGAGTGTCCGAAGAGCTTCATTTGGGGACGCGCGAGGACAACTCTCGCCAAAGCTCGTTCACACAAGTGGCCACTGTCCCTGAACCCGCGCCGCTCCCCGCACCGCGCTGCCAGTCTGGTCAAGCAAAACACGCGCGTTCCCTCACCCGCGCCGCTCCCCGCACCGCGCTGCCAGTCGAGTCTGGCCGAGCACTTAAGCTGGAGAAATATGAGATTACTTTCGCTCTATACATTAGCGTGGTCAGGACAAAGATGCTTAATGAATGTGACAAGACATTATGATCAATTAGCTTAAAACTAAACAAAAAAACAGGATGCATCGTCGCTCGTTGCTAACAAGAAAATGTCAGGCTCTTGAAGGGTCTTAGGTAATTGCTTCAATATACGTACATATGTTTTCTTAGAATAATTTTCCACTATCATGCGGGCAAAACCGCTAATTGCAGCTAGCTTCAAACATTTACGAGGTTGCTGCTATTACAAGTGAAGACTATAAAAGGTGCATTATGTAAGTATTTTTATAGTTTTATTTTCGTGATATGATTGACGCAAGCCAAAAACCTTTCAGTCATCAATAATCGTAAATACCAGAATTGATAGCCCACTGAAAATGTTTGATTTATTTTTGTAACTAGCGAACCGCCCCGGCTTCGCATGGGTGCAATGCTGATACCACCGCAACCGCTATGTCCCTGCATATTAAATCTGTAATATCTTCGAAAATATTCATTTAAATTACATGTTGTAAAGGACCATATTGATCCATATTAAATGCACAATGTATTTAAGGTACTTAATTGGATAAGGTTTAATGCTGTATTGCTTAAAATCGCTTCGTAAATAAGCCATTTTTTCTCGTAAAAAGTAAAGTATAAAAATGGTTATTGTGGGTACAATACTGTAGTAAATTATTTTGATCTACGAGTATCTCTTAGGGTTCAGTCAGCGTTTGCAATGTAAGCGCAAAAAAATGTGTTTATTTATAATACCACATTAGAAACCTCTAAATTTACCAGTGTTTCTCTACTATATTATGCATGTGTTCCTTTTGAATCACTCTATCTATTATTAAATAAAAAAAAGTAAAAAAACTAAAACCCGACTACGACAAAAAAAACGACGAAACTAAAAGTATGAAACAAGATTTCCAGGATGCTGAAATAAACAAGGTAAAAAGAAAAGCCGTAGTCACACGTTATTAAAGTGTTTCGGTTGTTACCTATAACGTGTGACTGCGGCTTTTCTTTTTTTGTCGTAGTCGGGTTTTAGTTTTTTTACTTTTTTTTATTTAAATTATTTTGGTGTTAAATCACTGTGCTTCTATACCATTTGCAAAAGCTAAATTTAAAATTTCTAATTAATAATGGTAAATTAATTTTTGTCCACCAGAGGGCGCCACATTGAATTTTGATGATATATTTTGATAAGTACCAGTGAAGCCCTTTCAAATGATATCAAACACGGTGTATTTATCTTAACATTTTTTTTAACACATGACTTCTTGTCCGCTAGAGGGTGTCACTTTAAATTTGAACAATATTTTGGAAATGTACAAGTAAAGCCCTTTCAAATGATACCAAACACGGCGTATTTATCTCCATTTTTATTTTTTACACATTACTTTTTGTCCGCTAGAGGGCGCCATATCAAGTTTTGTGACACGTCACGTAACCTATGTTCAGCGGACAATTAAGAAGGTTCTAACGATACCTCATACGTCGAGTTCCGATAAGTAGATTAGGAGCTATGTGGGAACAGATGAACAAACTCACATACATACATAGCCTGTCAAAATCATAACCCTCCGTAGTCGGGTAATAAAAATCGCATCAAAATCCGTTGCGTAGTTTTAGTTTAAGATCTGAGCATACATAGGGACAGACAGCGGGAAGCGACTTTGTTTTATAGTATGAAGTGATAGTGATTGATAGGTCTACGCTTGACCACTATCTCACCGGATGGCAAGCGATGATATGGACGACGATGGAGCATAGCTTAGTATAATCAGCCTTATAATGTTCCCACTGCTGGGACTCAGGCCTCCTCTCTAGGAGAGAGAACGGGCCGTAATACACCACGCGGGCCCAGTGCGGGTTGGCGGATTTCATATGACTTCGAATTCGTGGTTCTAGGACATGCCGGTTTCCTCAAGATGTTATCCTTTACCGTTTTAAGAGCAGTGGTGATGAAATAAAATACATAAAATAATACACCTAGTTAGGTTCGCCCCGTGACCTACGACTCGTGAGTCAGAGCAGCTACCAATGAGTCACCCCTGCTGCACGAATGGAGCACCCTTGAATAGAATAGAATAGAATAGAATAAACTCCTCCTCCTTGCCTAAAAGGAACCTGAACATAGATTCACAGTGTTGGGGTGCGTCGTGGCGCGGTGTACCTACACCTATCAAAAGAATCTATTTAAGTCTACGTTATTAATTTTACGTCACATCACGAGTTTTGTGGATAATCAACTGCGTCAGAAAACGTCACGACACAACACAATGTGTAAACTTAAGAGCGTCCTTTTCGATGTACATTTTCATACAACCGCTCTTACGTGATTATTTCCACAACTATCACACAACGCCGTCTAGCTCCAAGCTAAGCAGAGCTTGTGTTATGAGTACAACAAGACAACTGATAAACATACTTACCTATACATTTCTAAATACATACATACTTTATATAAATTACACCCAAACACAGAACAAATGATCGTGCTTATCACACAAACATTTGTCCTGGGTGGGAATCGAACCCACGGCCTCCAGCATAGCAGTCAGGGCCACTAACCACTAGACCAACAGGCCAGTCTTATGATGTTATTACACATCTTTCCCTAGATATTTTCGATACACAACTATCTTGTGGATATTATCTAGGCTTCTATAGAATGTAAAACTTATCTAGTAAATACCTCTGAAAATCTGCTATTTTACGTGAATTTTGGCCCTCCATAATGTACTCATATTATTATATTAAAAATATAAAAAAGTAAGTAAGTACATCAATAGAAGCCTTGCACATTTAATCGAGATTCTGAATGACGACAATTTTTCTAAAAAACGGTTAAAGGTTTAAAAAAACATGTAAGTATTTCCTGGAACAAGTTTTGTGAAATATTCTAGTAAATCACGGAATTACCGAATGCCAACAGAGTTTTCAGGCATTAAATCTTTTTTTTTTGCATCGCGTTGGATTGCGTTAGATGAAGCAACAAGCTTTTAAACCATGCTCGATGTTGACGGTAGGCGAGTGGAAAGGGACCCTCTTAGATAAAGTAAATGAAATCACGAACAGCGACATCAAAAACAGACTAGGGAGTTTTGTTTTTGAGGTGTTTAAAGGTAGAACTATATGGTGCATACGTGGGCCACGTACGCCGATCTGGGCGCATCGGTCTCCATACATTATACATAGCAACTTGACTTGCAGAGCTACATTAGATCCACGCCGATAGAATGTGCAAGAAACTCCATGGACACTCTTTTCAATCATGTTATGTTTTTTTTTTTGTTATTATTGATAGGCTCGCGTTTGACCACTATCTCACCTGATGGTAAGCGATGATGTGGCTGACGATGGAGCACGCTTGCCTAGAAGTAACCTATTCCCTCTTGACTTACAAGACCCCTAGGTTGTAGCTATCAGGAAACACAGACTCCGGCAGGGAGTTCCACTCCTTAGCTGTACGCATTACAAATATCTCGGTTACATGTTTCTTGTCGCTACTATCATGTGGAATAAAGTAAAAAAAAAAAAAACTAAATACAGATATTAAAAAAAAAAGTAAAAAAACTAAAACCCGACTACGACAAAAAAAATGACGAAACTAAAAGTATGAAACAAGATTTCCAGGATGCTGAAATAAACAAGGTAAAAAGAAATGCCGCAGTCACACGTTATGGGTAACAACCGAAACACTTTAATAACGTGTGACTACGGCTTTTCTTTTTACCTTGTTTATTTCAGCATCCTGGAAATCTTGTTTCATACTTTTAGTTTCGTCATTTTTTTTGTCGTAGTCGGGTTTTAGTTTTTTTACTTTTTTTTTATTTAAATTCTTTTGGTGTTAAATCACTGTGCTTCTATACCATTTGCAAAAGCTAAAAAAATTCTAATTAATAATGGTAAATTAATTTTTGTCCACCAGAGGGCACCACATTGAATTTTGATGATATATTTTGATAAGTACCAGTGAAGCCCTTTCAAATGATATCAAACACGGTGTATTTATCTTAACATATTTTTTAACACATGAGTTCTTGTCCGCTAGAGGGCGTCACTTTAAATTTGAGCAATATATTGGAAATGTACAAGTGAAGCCCTTTCAAATGATACCAAACACGGCGTATTTTACTCCATATTTATTTTTAACACATTACTTTTTGTCCGCTAGAGGGCGCCATATCAATTTTTGTGACACGTCACGTAGCCTATGTTCAGCGAACAATTAAGACGGTTCTAACGATACCTCATACGTCGAGTTCCGACAAGTAGATTAGGAGCTATGTGGGAACAGATGAACAAACTCACATACATACATAGCCTGTCAAAATCATAACCCTCCGTAGTCGGGTAAAAATAGCATGACAGCAACAACCCTCCTAGCCAAGTTACAATCGTTTCGTTTAAGTTAAAATGTTCTTATAGAGACGGAAAGTGAAATCTACACTGACATATCAACGCACAAACGAAACTACTGGGACTAGGAGCATGAAATTTTGCACAAGGCTTTCTACTCCAACCTTTTCGTTTCGATTCTCTTTTCGTTGACGCCTTGAGTCGGCCACGCCTCCTATTCCTTTGTTCTGACCACGTGACTGAGCGTTGAGATGACGTCAGAACAAAGGATTAGAAGGCGTGTACCAAGGCCCGGCGCGAGAGATCGCTGCCAAAAGTTTGCAACCCTAACCACAACATACTTGGGAAAAATCTATGATGAATTCCACAGCCTCTTTTAGCAACTGTCACCAACTTCCGAGAGCGCAACTTGACATATGCATTCACAGTGCTCTCCAGAAATACACAAAACACATGTGCCGTCTATCAACAGTGCATTCATCACGTGCCGCCCTATCGTCGATACACATGGCGATATTGGCGAACTGCCATCATTATTACGACCTAATGAGAAAATGTCATTAGAAATTTGTTAGGAGTACATACAGGGTGTCTTTCACATCGACGCACTTACAAATACCATGGATCCAGTACATGATTCTGGACCCCCAGTGGTGGAATTTTTCGTCGGCTTTTCCCTATTTTTTTTTTTTTTAATCTTTATGTTGTTGTGTCTTTAAACTGTATAAAATCGTTATTCTAACATTTTTAGTGAAAAAAATAAATGAAGGACTTTTAAAATTAAAAATGTCATCGGGGTTGATTAGAATAACGATTTTATTTACCCCGATGACTTTTTAATTAATTTTTAATTCAAAATGTTTTTTTTTACTAAAAATATCATCGGGGTTGGTTAGAATAACGATTTAACATAGATTAAATTTAAAAAAGCACATTTTTTTTAAATTAGGAAAAAGCCGAAATAAAATTCCACCACTGGGGTGTCCAGAATCATGTACTGGATCCGTGGTATTCCTTTGTGCCTCTTGTCAAAGACACCGTGTATAGGTAGGTGGACCGATGACCTAGTTGTTGATGACCTAGATGGCCACGAGAATTCGCTGGATTGTGAGAAGTACTGAACCGGTCGTTATGGGGACGTTTGCAGGAGGCCTATGTCGAACAGTGATTGCCATAGTTGAAACGTGGTGTGTCGTTGGTCGTGGCTTAGAACTAGGGATGTCCCTAACCAAAGAGATATAAAAGAGCGGCTATCAGAAGAAATGTCTTAGAAAAACTGTCATCCAAATGCCTCAGTGACGCCATCTAGCTTTGAATTGCAAACACGCGAATTAAATATGTCAAAATTTATATAAATTTAACTATCGCTCGGTAGGTGTCCAGGGGCCTTCCCGTGATAATGTTAAAATGTCAGTCGTACGAGCGAAAAAGAGTGATGGAGCTATACACCCTATATAGCTCCATCCCTTTAACAATTCGGTTTTGGTCGTGTTAGAATCTCAGTGTGTGCTAGGTAAGGTTAAGCTTAATTTAGCAATTGTGTAAAATAAAAAAGAGTATTTAAGCGTCCTCTATTAGTGTTATAGATTATAGAGTACGCCTCCATGATATAGAGTACAAAACTCTATTTTAGAGTACGGTTGGCAACCCTAATTATGGCCCACTCCTTCTCTAAGGTTGATTACTGATTAGATGGATAAAGAAGAATTAAAGGCAACAAACGGATACCATAGACAAGCAGGAAGCAGTAATAATTTTTCAAGGTCTTCCGTTTAGCTACAAGTGTAGAATATCCGTCATTCAGGATAACATTTCTGGGTTGGCTCAATCTAGATTGTCATCGACACGCTCACAAGATGTGAAGACTGAAGAATCTTGCACTTATTTAATTACGCGCATATCAAGGAACCTGTAAGACTTATATAAAATTAAAACTATAGTTCAATTTATTAGTGAATTTTGTAAAGCGTCCAGTCGGTCCACTTTTAAGGTGATGGCACGTGAGCACATTCGCGGGAAGTTGGTGTAATCATCACAGCGTTGATTTGTTGGATTCGTTTTTCATAATTACATTGTTAATTTGTATGTATGTATCTAAGCATATATATTTATTCTTTTTTTTTTTGGGGAAGACATTTATTCATTTAACTATTCACATTTAATAGTAGATTATGTGACTAGGGGATAAAGCAGTGTCTTTAAGTCGCGGGCGGCATGTTGAATTCCGAACGAAACGAAGGTTGCTAATTTTAATCCCGAACGATAGTGAGGGATTTATATAATTAACTCCCGAGCATTGCGAGGGAGTTAATAAAGAAACCTGAGTGAAGTGAGGAATTCAAGCCACCCAAGACAAAGACAGCTTTATCCCCGTGTTGGATACTCTACTTTTTACACCATCTGTGAGATAATTAAAAGATAATTTAGTAAAACAAATCATATATTAGAGAAATATAAGTATTATGTACAAGTTAAACTTAACTATCACTCAACACGTCTTGAGATTTGAAACAAACATTCACTACCGACAAACTGCTATGCAGTTTGGCAGATGTTTTAAATGATTTTGATGTAACAAATTAATAAAATTAAAAAATTAAAACAAACTACTCTAAGATTCTATAGTTTCAATTTTCTTTATTGCTCCCGCTTTTTCATTACCTACTTTTTTTTCGAAAGTCGTCATTAACCACGACCACGTTTTATTGTTTTTTTTTTTTTTTTTAGTGGCCAGTTTTAATTTTAAAGAAACTTGTTTGATGCACATACATTTTAGTTCACTTATTGTTGACGGTTTTTGACGTTCCAATTTCAAATATCATTATTCCCTAGGGATCGCCCATACTGCATTATCTCCCTAGGGATAGAATGACTTGCTTTAAGTGCTGGTTGTATGACATATAAAAGGGCATTATCGAGCAGGTGGTGTAAAAAAATACTAACTATAATTACAATAAAAACCCTACACTAATTACAACTAACTAAAACTAAAATATGGCGTCCAAAAACTCTTCCACATCGCTGTCGACTGGTAAGGTGCCCAAAAGACTGGCGGCATTGCCACGCTGTATGGCAATGCTTATCCTCTGTCCGAGGTAAAAGCCAGCCCTTGGGTCACGCGAAGTTAATATATTTATTATTGTATTTATTTACCATTAAGCTGCACCTACCATGTTTTGTTTCTGCACCACCCTAAGGTCGACTGGTAGAAAATGCCTAAGGCATTAAGTTCGCCTTTGTACTTTGTAGTGTTTATTACTAGTGCATAAAGTTTTAATAAATAAATAAATAATACTTATATTTCTCTATTATATAATTTGTTTCAGTATATTGATTGATTTATCTCACAGGTGTCAAAAGTGCGCGGGAATTGCATGACTTGATTCCGCTATCTCCTTTCTACCATCGGACAACCCGACGTACGGCGAGTATCCACCGTTACGTTGTTGAAACTTCAAGGGTCCGGACTAAGCGTTTCGCTTCGTCGTTTATACCGCGTACATCGAAGGACTGGAACAATTTGCCTGCTGCGGTCTTCCCGTCCAACTATAATTTAGGTGTCTTCAAGGCTAGAGTGAATAGGCTCTTAATAAACTAGTGCGCCTCACCATCAATGATTGCATCACTGCTTACCATCAGGTGGGATCGCAGTCAAGCACTGGTTTAGATTAGATGAATTTAAAAAAAAAGTAGAGTATCCAACACGGGATAAAGCTGTCTTTGTCTTAGGCAGCTTGAATGCCTCACTACACTTCCCTCGCTGTGCTCGGAATTCAAAATGGTATCTGCGACTTTAAGACACTACTTACTTTATTCCCTAGTCACATCTTCTATTATCTTGGGAGCATGTTCCCTTGGAATAACTTAAAACTTTAATATGGGCGAAGAAAATGGCAAAAGCTAGCCTTTTTAACCGACTTCAAAAAAAGGAGGAGGTTATCAATTCGGTTGTATTTTATTTTTTATGTTTGTTACCTCAGAACTCCGTCGAAACATTTTTAACCGACTTCAAAAAGGAGGAGGTTCTATGTTCGGCTGAATGTATTTTTAACCGACTTCAAAAAGGAGGAGGTTATTATATGTTCGGTTGAATGTATGTTTTTTTTTTATGTATGTTCACCGATTTCTCGGTCAATTGTGGACCGATTTTGAAATTTTTTTTTGTGATTGGAAGGTTATACTTCCGAGTTGGTCCCATAGAAATATTGTTATGATCTGATCATGAACTTCGAAGATATGGAACAGAACTCCTAATAGGATCACAGCAGAACCGTCGTAACAAGTAAAATTGCTTTGTTTACACGTGTAGTCGATGACTCACTGAAAGAAGAGGGGGAATATATCGAACTAATCTGATGATGAAGCCTGAAGTTAGGCACCGGAACTCTGTAATAAATTAATGTAATGTAACCGTGTTTGGGTTTATTAGAATTGTCATGAGATGCTGAGATGCACTCTGGTTATAAGGTATTTAAGTTTGGCTGAGGGGTATGGTGAAGCGTCAATGCCTTTTCTTAAGGTATATGTATTTTTAGAGAATAAATAATATAAATTAGTTATCTTTCCCGCATTCTCTAAGTTAATTGAGTCTCTGTTGACGATTTCCTTCACCAATATCTACGACCGCAACGCCCACTGGTGACGTATCGAATGCTTTCTTGAGACGCTCGCTAAAGACCGCTAGATGGCGTCTAACCCGCTAACAAAACAGGTGTGTCCGCTACGCAAATCGACATTGCGTCGAATAAAAACCGCTCCGCTGTAAAAATCCCATATCTGTTGAAAACCTGAGAATTCTCCTGTAATAAGTGTATCTGCTACTGTGAGACATTAAGACCATAAAGTGCAGTGTTGGTTTCACGAGTTCTGACCAGCCCACCTGTGGATGGATGAAGATTTAGCTCGCCGGCCGGCATCACACAGACAGACCACGCGTCCGTGGATGAAGCGCTTTCCTGACTACGAGTGGGTCACTGGATTAGCAAGGTACGTGGGCTCTGAATTGTTATAGATGTCGCTAGATTCAGGTTCGCGGGGAATCGTCAACAGGGATTTAATTTTGTGTAATACAACCATAATTTCACCGCCATATTGGTAGTCTTAAAACTCCACCCTTTTTCAGGTTGAGGCTACTTACACGCGTCACCATAATTATTTGGTCCTTTCGAGCCTGGATAGATAACCAGGTAACCGCTCCCTAGTTAGATTTTTACGTAATATTTGGTGAAAATCATAATAGGTATATATAGGTTATAGATATTTACGTAAACCTTTGGTAAATTATTCTTGCCTATAAACCGCTCTCCGCTATAACATAAACATAATTGACAATAGATTCTACGTAGGTTTTGGTAAATCTGTCAATATTGTTTCATAGAATTTAATGTGATACGTATTTCACTTTGATAACATATAATAGGAGGTAGTTTCACATCATTTCGGCTTTGTGCGTATTAGTGATTTTTATTCAGATACCGCCACAGAGCGGGAGGATACTTTACGATTGCTAACCGCCTGATAAGTTTACCCGCGCATATTTTTAGATATTGCTCTTGATATTAACTTAACAAAATGACTGAGAAACAATTAAAGCCGGAAGATTTACTGACTATCCTTCATGAGAAGAAAGGATTGTTATTCAAACGCCTTAATCGATTATATGAATTATCGAAAAATATTTCGTCGTTCGATACGAGAAATAGTGAAAGTTTTATGACTGAATCGGAGACTATTGACGACATTCGTGACAAATTTGAATCTTATGTCGATCAAATTAACCACATAAACATTAATTTGAAACCTGGTTCGAGTCCCGACTATGCTTGTTTAGAATCCTTTGAAGATTTGTTTATTCGCATTAAGCGTATTAGGAATAAAATCGACAGTAGTCAATCTCAGTTATCTCAATGTAGTAATTCGAAAACGCCTTTTGAACCACTAAAAATAAAGCTGCCTCCGATTGCATTGCCATCTTTCGACGGGAAACCTGAGAATTGGCCTGTTTTCTATGAGTCGTTCAAGTCGAATATTCATGACAATGATCAGCTGACTGACTCGCAGCGTGTGCAGTATTTAGTAGGTAGACTTACACATAACGCGTTAAAGATTACAGCCGGTATTGTGCCTACGGCTGATACCTATCATTTTCTATGGGACAGCTTAGTTAATAAATACCAGGATAAGCGTACATTAGGTATACACTATTTAAATAATATATTAGATTTAAAAAGTTGTTTGTGTAACGCAAATAGTCTCGATTCTTTCATTGAAACATTTAGTGCAAGTATTTCTGCCTTGAAACAACTTGGTATTCCGGATCTTGCGGATTTTATTCTCTTGCATTGTGCTATGAGAAAAATAGATTCACAGACTGGTCAATCGTTTGAACTTTCCGTTCGCGATGTTGAAATACCTACAACTAAATTGTTAATTAGCTTTGTTCAAGATCAGACTAAGATATTAGAACGCTTGAATTTATCTCATTCGAACGCGAAAAATAATTATAATAAACCTCATAGTCCCGCATCTCGCGAGCCTCGCACGCAAACGAGAGCGTTTGTTGTGAATGTATCGCCTAATTCTACCGCTCCTCCCGCTCCGCCCCGCTTCGTCTGCGCGTATTGTAAAGATAACGCTCATGTTCATTTGTATAAGTGCGCTGAGTTTCAATCCGCGTTGACTCCTAGAACTAGGTTTGAGTTTATTAAATCCGTATATGGTTGCGTAAATTGTCTGAGCACGTCGCACGGTTTGAGTAATTGCAAGTCGACCTCAGTCTGTAACGTATGTAAAAAACGCCATCATACTTTATTACATTTTGAGAAAAATAATAAACAATCGCATGTAGCTGATGTTAAACCGACGAATTGCAATGTGGCCGTCGCGTCCAGCCTGGCTGTGCCGCTGGCCACTGCGCCCCCCGCGTTCCCCCCGCCCCACGCGGCGTCTTGTGGTTCGGGTGACGTTGCTCAAACATGTCCGACCCATAACACGGCCGTATTATTGGCTGCAGATACGAGGGCTAAGTCGGCAGTCTTGTTGTCGACCGCTCAGGTTTATGCGCGCGCTAACAATAATAGTTCGGGCCATAAAATAATAGTTAGGTGCTTAATTGACAATGGTTCGCAAAATAATTTAATAACTACAGATTGTTGTAGAAAACTCAACTTAGTAATAATTCCTTTGAATAATTCTTTTGTCAAAGGAGTTGGTTCTGTGTCGCGGCCGATAATAGGTTATGTGAATCTAGATATCGAGTCTCGCGTATACCCGCATCAAAAATATACTATCTACGCGTTAGTAGTTGATTGCATTACGGATCAGCTACCTTCGCACCGTATTAAGTGGGATTGTCATGTGGACTTCCACTCGCTTCCGCTCGCTGATTTAAGCTGGAATATTCCAGGAGATATTGACATAGTGTTAGGCGCTCAACTGTTTCCGTATATTTATTTGGGGAATAGGGTAGACTTAGGTTCAAATGCGCCACCCGCATTATTGACCACATTCGGGTATGTCCTTATGGGTGATTTTCCGCATAGTAAAGATAATTTGAATTTACCTAGCTCTTCTTTCACAGCATTAGCCCTTAATGATTTATTACAAAAGTTCTGGGAATTGGAAGAAGTTGAAAATAAACGTTTTTTATCTCCTGAGGAAACCGAATGTGAGAATATTTTTTCCTCGACCGTGTCACGTGACGATGCGGGACGTTATACTGTCGCGTTACCCTTTAGTAAGGATCCCAGCGAGTTGGGTAACTCCCGTACCGCCGCGTACCGTCGACTGGTTGCGCTGGAGAGAAAACTCCGCCAATCGCCGACGTTGCGGGAAAATTATAACGCAGTGATCCAAGAGTACATAGATAATGGATACTTAAGTCCAGTCGACGAATCCGCCATTTCGGATGACGGATACTACATCCCTCATCACGCTGTCGTTCGGCCAGACAAGCCGATGCCGCGCGTTGTATTGGATGCGAGTGCCAGGACTCACACCGGTTTATCTTTAAATGATGTACTCCATATTGGTCCAAATTTACAAACAGATTTGTTTCTTCTTTTAATCAATTTTAGATTATTTTCTATCGCTATCAATTCTGATATCAAGCAGATGTACTTACGAATTTGCGTACCTGTTGAGCAGCGTAAGTACCTACGCATTTTGTGTCGATTCAGTGAGAATGATCCTGTGTTGACATTCGCTTTTAACCGCTCACCTTTTGGACTGAAGTCGAGTCCTTACATAGCTATGCGCACTGTGCGACAGCTGGCCTCGGACAGTCCGCATTATTATATACTTAAATTCGCTAGACCGAAGGTTCGTTGTGAACCCCGGTCGCCGCAGGGATTGTCAGCGGCGGAACGAGTTATGATCCGTGCTGTGCAATCTGTTCATTTCGCAGATGACCTTAAGCTCATTAAATTTGGTAAATTGTTACCAAAGAAACTCCGCAGTTTGTCTGTCCTTTTAAATGAAGAGAGTATATTACGCATTGGGGGAAGACTTTCAAAGTCATGCCTTCCCTTTGATGCTAAGCATCCTTTTTTACTTCCCAAACATGATCATGTTGTGGATTTGATAATTCGTCATTACCATGTGATGAATTGTCACACTGGGCCAGGGCTACTTATGTCTATTTTACGACAGCGATTTTGGATACTAGATGCCAGGACTGTCATTAGGTCCAAGTTGCGACAATGCAACACATGCTTTAGAGTTAATCCGACGCACCCCACTCCAATGATGGCGGACCTTCCTGAATACCGTGTATCGGAATCAAAGGCATTTGTCCATACTGGAGTGGATTATGCTGGTCCCATACGCATAACTCTCTCTCGTCGCAGAGGTCAACACGCTCAAAAGGCTTACATCTGCTTGTTTGTGTGCTTGGTAACCAAGGCTGTCCATGTAGAGTTAGTCTCTGAACTTGCTACCGACGCCTTTTTATCCGCGTTTGAGCGTTTTATCTCGCGTCGAGGGCCAGTATCCTGTCTCTATTCGGATAACGCTACCAATTTCGTTGGTGCTAAAGCTCAGCTAGATGAACTTTATAATTTCTTAATGAGGTCAAACCTCAATTCGTCTCTTTTAAATGAGTTATCAACTCGCCGCATTAAGTGGAAAATGATTCCACCTCGCTCCCCACATTTTGGCGTTATGTGGGAAGCCAATGTAAAACCATTAAAACCGCATCCCTAAAAAGGGACTGACAATGTCGCTCGCGTTGCAATGGTGAGGACAAGGTTCGGTAATTTTAAACGCTCTGTCACAAAACTATATCCTATTCCAACGCAATAAAATTTCATTTTAACGATACTCGTAGTTTTTTAAGGTTTAGGATTAGTATTCTAAATGATTTTTATTTTCCGCATTTAGTCATAAAGCTTAGACTTTCCGATCATGATCTAGGTTAGTAAATCTTTACAATTTTAACCTTTCCCTTTGAAAGCACTTGCGTCCTTCCAAGGGGGGGAGCATGGTGAAGCGTCAATGCCTTTTCTTAAGGTATATGTATTTTTAGAGAATAAATAATATAAATTAGTTATCTTTCCCGCATTCTCTAAGTTAATTGAGTCTCTGTTGACGATTTCCTTCACCAATATCTACGACCGCAACGCCCACTGGTGACGTATCGAATGCTTTCTTGAGACGCTCGCTAAAGACCGCTAGATGGCGTCTAACCCGCTAACAAAACAGGTGTGTCCGCTACGCAAATCGACATTGCGTCGAATAAAAACCGCTCCGCTGTAAAAATCCCATATCTGTTGAAAACCTGAGAATTCTCCTGTAATAAGTGTATCTGCTACTGTGAGACATTAAGACCATAAAGTGCAGTGTTGGTTTCACGAGTTCTGACCAGCCCACCTGTGGATGGATGAAGATTTAGCTCGCCGGCCGGCATCACACAGACAGACCACGCGTCCGTGGATGAAGCGCTTTCCTGACTACGAGTGGGTCACTGGATTAGCAAGGTACGTGGGCTCTGAATTGTTATAGATGTCGCTAGATTCAGGTTCGCGGGGAATCGTCAACAGGGATTTAATTTTGTGTAATACAACCATAATTTCACCGCCATATTGGTAGTCTTAAAACTCCACCCTTTTTCAGGTTGAGGCTACTTACAAGCCTCACCAGGGTACTTTTTAGTGGTGGTACCATAACTAAAAAGTGTAAAATAAAAAACTTTTTACAAAAAAAAAATACAACCTATTTCAAAGTAAAAAAAAAACACTTTATAGTGCAAAATAACTTTAATTTTGGAAGTCGGTGTTAAATAAAGAAGAGAAAAAACTATTATAGAAACACCGACTTCCGGAATTAAAGTTATTTTGCACTTTTCAGTGTTTTTTTTTACTTTGAAGTCGGTTGTATTTTTTTTTTGTAAAAAGTTTTTTATTTCAACACCCTTGTCACGGTAATATTATCTATGCAGTATTCCAACTTCATACAAACGGTCGAAACGCGAGCTATACCTACGCGCCTCGATCTCGAGGTGCGCTCGGGATGCAGACAGTCGCGTCTGTGCCGCGCGATTTTTTCAATAAAAATAAGTTCAAGTACATACTTATTTATATATTTAATATGACGAGTAGGATATATTGTGCTGTTTTTGGTTGCATGAATTCTTCATTTAAAACCAAACATATAAATTGTAAAGTAGCTGCAGGTATCTATAACCAAGTAAAAGATATTCCTTTTTCTCCACATTGTCCATGTTTTTTTTTTTTTTATTTATTCTTGATAGGTTCGCGCTTGACCGCTAACTCACCTGATGGAAAGCGACGATGCGGTCGACGATGGAACGCGCTTACCTAGAAGTAACCTATTCACTCTTGACTTAAAGATTCCCGGGTTGTAGCCATCAGGAAAAACAGATTCCGGCAAGGAATTCCACTCCTTAGCTGTACGCACTATGAATGTGTTCGCAAAACGTTTTGTGCGTATAGGTGGGATGTCCACCATGTACCGGTGGCGCATTGCCGTACGCCTATGTTTCCCAAAACAATTTTTAATTAAGCTTTAGAATGCGGATTTTTGTACTTTAAAATTTAATAATATAGCATTTCGTAGGTACGTCTCAGTCGAGGCGCAAATATTTTTCGGTCGCAAATATTGAGCACTTCCTATTCAATTCACAAAGTATTTTATTTGTTTATATAAAAAAAGTATATTTACAATCACAAAACTAAATGGAAACACAAAGTAGGCAAATGTAATTAAAATGGTGGAGGCGGGCGGGCAGCCATAGTGCGGGCAGCCCTATCGCATGTTTACGTACCGCGCGGCTACCGGTAAGATACGGCCGAGTTACAATACTGTATAGATAATATTACCGTGCCCTTGTCAAGAAAGTGAATTAGTCCTCTAAGATTGCGTCTTTTACGCCAAATAAAATGATTTTATTTCTTACAAGCATAAATAGTAAGGATTTAAAAGCAGTAACCTTACCCTAATTACTCAAAACATCTTTCAGGTGTTTCAAACCTCCATACTGTTATGTTTACGACCTTGGCAGCCACGAAAACAAGCACGGAAAATAAATCAACCCATTATATCAGTAGCTTATGGATCGTTTGTTTTTGTGTTTACCTACAATGATTTAATATACCATGGAATTTTCCTACTGCCTGGCAAATAATATCTTTCAAGGGGCTGGGAATTGCATGACTTGATTCCGCCAACTCCTTTCTACCATCGGACAACCCGACGTACGGCGAGTATCCACCCTTACGTTGTTGAAACTTCAACGGTCCGGACTAAGCGTTTCGCTTCGTCGTTTATACCGCGTACATCGAAGGACTGGAACAATTTGCCTGCTGCGATCTTCCCGTCCAACTATAATTTAGGTGTCTTCAAGGCTAGAGTGAATAGGCTCTTAATAAACTAGTGCGCCTCACCATCAATGATTGCATCACTGCTTACCATCAGGTGGGATCGCAGTCAAGCGCTGGTTTATATTAATTAAAAAAAAAAAAAAGATCGCAAAAAATTTCTTAAGTTTCTTGATTATAGAGCAAAACAAGTATCTGTTAACAACTCGTACATTCACCGATGCAAAAGATACCATTTTCTACCGCTTGACCAGAGACGTGATATTAATGATGTGTGCTACCTGATTAATATCGCAAATGGTTCAATTGACTGTCCTGAACTTGTCTCAAAATTATCACTACGCACTAATCAGATGGGGCTAAGACAGCGGCCACTTCTGCATGTACCTAGTGCAAACACTAATTATAGGCGTAATGCATTTTTTCTGAGAGCCAGTCGCAGTTTTAACAGGATTTCATGTGAACCTGGCATTGACCTATTCTGCACCAACGCGAGCACAGTTAGGAAGCTCTTAGCAAAGCCATTTTTTGAGCAACTAGCACCTATTTGCACCTGAAATTTATATTATTATTGTTTGTTTAAATTAATTTACTTACTAACAGTTTAAGGTATTGTGGGACCAACTTTAAATATATATTTTTTGTCATTATATATGTGGAAGCTTGTAATTAGCAATTTAGTGATTTACCATTGTCATTATGTTGTTGTTAGTCTGTTAGCTTTCCTAAAATGTAAAAAATTAAATAAATAAATATAAGTACGCATATAGACTCGCTCGGTGACGCTCGCGACGCTGAGACGACGTGCCGCGCAATTTTACAAGAAAAATTAGTTATTGTAGAACTTATCCGCTAAAGACAATAAACCCGCTAACGCTTTGTGCTTGAGAACTGTGCAGTGTTCAGTGAGTGTTATATCTCCTCGTCACTGGAGCAGAAGTCGCGAAATCCAGAGAACACCGGCCGTCTGACACATGGACACGTGGAGGTCAAGGTTAGTGCAATTTCCCTACTATATACGAGCTGTTTTTCTCTGCTTCCTAATCCTAAACGGCTCCAATAAGATCCATCTGCTGCAAGTTGTCAAATACATTATCTGAGAAACGCTAATCCGCAAAAATACAGTCCACTTCCAATATTAGTAGCATACGCGCATCCATTTTCTTTGGATATAAGATAAAATAAAAAACTTTTACTTACAGCTAGTAAAAGACTTAATAGATAGAAAAAGGCCAATTACAAGCATCGACTTATATAAACTTATTAATAAACTAGCTTTAGCCAGCGACTTAGCCCGCGTGAAAGTAGTTTTCTCCATACAAACTTTGGACCCCCGTTTTATCCACTTATACGTGGATTTTGTAAAATCCTCTCTTATTTATTATATTCTTTATTGTACACCACATAAACAAAAATAAGGACAAACATAATTTAAAAAAAGTGTACAATGGGCGGTCTTATCGCACAGGGCAATTTCTTACAGACAACCTTTGGATGGACAGAAAGAGAGGAGATGGATTAGTCGTAGTTAGTCGGTGGTGGTTAGTAGTAGTTTGGATGGTTAGTGGGTGGAGGTGGTGGTTTGGATGGTTGGTTGGTGGTTAGTGGAGGTTGGCTCTTAGTGCTCGCTTACGACATAAAAGGAAACCTTGTGCGAAATTTCACCTTGTCCCAGTAGTTTCGGCTGTGCGTTGATATGTCAGTCGGTCAGTTTCTCCTTTTATATAGGGTGACTGGCAATTAGTGTACGATACTTAAACACGTGATTGTGCTCATGATAACCAACAACTTTTACTATGGAAACAAACCTGAAATCGCGGAAAAAAATATCAGCTGTTTAGTACATTAGGCAAACATAAATGAACACTTTGTGTAATTTATTTCATCACTACTGCTCTGAAAAAGGTGAAGGAAAACACTTGAGGAAACCGGCATGTCCTAGAACCAAAAATTCGAAGACATGTGACATTCACCAATCCGCACTGGGCCCGCGTGGTGCATTACGGCCCATTCCCTCTCCTAGAGAGAGGAGTCCTGAGTCCCAGCAGTGGGAACATTAAAAGGCTGATTATGCTTATAATAATAATAATATTTATTTATTTAAGACCACTTTTGGTCCACATAATATGTTAGTACCTACTTATTTCTTACATTTTTCATTCATTTCATTCTTCCCACAACAAATTAGATAATTATTAAGTTCAAATACATTAAATTCAATTACTCACCAAATTAATTAAGTAAATGTCTTAGAACAGAAATTTAAATGTCAATAGAATAAAATATCAATAAATTAAAGGGCATGGAAACAAAAAATTTAAATGTCATATAAAAATAAAATGTCAGTAAATAAAATGAAAATTTAAATGTCATGTAAAAATAAAATGTCAGTAAATAAAAATGAAAATTTAAATGTCATATAAAAATAAAATGTCAGTAAATAAAATGCTATTGCTTATGCATATGCTTTCGATGTACGCGGTATGAACGACCTTAGTCCGGACCGTAGAGGTTTCAACAACGTAAGGGTGGATACTCGCCGTACGTCGGGTTGTCCGATGGTAGAAATGAGATGGTGGAATCAAGTCATGCAATACTTCACCAGCAACGATTGTATCACTGCTTACCATCAGGAGGGATCGCAGTCAAACACCCGTACAAACCGTAGGGGCCCAGCAGGGTCGAAGCCTACTGGGGCCAAGGGTCTGCTTCTGAAAGGAAGACTCGGCCCTGGTACGAAAGGCAACGAAGGAACAGGAGTGGGGTTTTAGTCAGTAAAAGTGTGACACTACCTCCCGCCCCGCCCAAAAGCGGGGGATGCCATTGGATGATTTTCCCACCGAAAAAAAAAGGTGGTTGTGCAGAATGGGCAGCATAGCAGCGGCTCCACACTGGCTCTGTGTTAAAGATGTGTCGAGGAAGCCCCATTTGGCCAAATTGTTTTTACAGCGGCCAACCTGGATTCGCAATCGGTTGTAATAAAAAGCTTCAAGTAACAATATATTCTAGTTGTCCCCCGTTGTTTCAGCCGCGTTTTAGTTTACTGCTCCGCCCCCAGGGTCATAGCCTAATGGTATTACTTGATTCTACTTTAAGGCTGCTTTTCCACCAGAGATGTGCTAGGCAGCTATGCTGCAAGGATGTAATAGCTATGCTGTGAAACTATGTGACCGTTTCCACTGATACTAAGCTATGTAGCGGTGCGAGTAAGATGTGCTATGAAGATGCGCCGCCGCAAAGCAGCTGCGCGAGGAAGATGAGCAGCTCGAACTAAGCAATGTATCTGTAGTAGAGAAGCGGCACATAGCTACACCACTCGCGACCATCCATAGCACGCATCCATAGCAGTAGGTATAGCATGCATCCTTCCATATAAAAAACACATCTTAGTTGAATCCGTTTCCACCAGTGCTAAGCTATGTGCACCAATGAATATGATTGGTGGATATCAAACGCATCCATAGCAACGTAGTTTAGCGCTGGTGGAAAAGCACCCTAAAAATCCGCTTTAGCCTAGCCTAGCCAAAGGCTCGACAGTTACGTAAGCTCCCCAGTCAAGGCCCGTAAACGCGACCTTTTTAGCACAGCCTTATTCATTATCTAGGTCACATTTATGCGTAGTTCAAGGGTCATGGGGGTTCGAGGGTGTTAGTTTGCCACCCTGTGGACGCCCGGTCGTCGGTTGTCGTAAAAACTATGTTAATGGATCGGAGTAAACTGCCAAATATTATAATATCAATGTCGGTCTGGGGAGTTCTAGCAATAGTATTGTTACGTTTAATTTAAAACAAAAGTAATCTTTTACTTTACTGGCAACATTTATAAAATCACTAGCTTTTGCCCGCGGCTTCGCTCCCGTCAACTGACTACTATATCCTACTCTACCTTACTCTACCCTACTCTACCCTACACAAAAAAAAATGCACGAAGGCACCGAAAACCCACTCCTGTTCCTTCGCGAAGGAACAGGAGTGGGTTTTTAGTCAGTAAAAGTCTGACACTATCTCCCGCTCCGCCCAAGGGCGGGATTTGTCATTAGAATATTTTCCCACTTAAAAAAAAAACATGTTATATTTTATCCCAAAAATATTTAAAAAAGGTCACAAGTTGGACATCACAAGTACAACACAGGTCACGGCAGGTCATAGCGGGCAGGCGCCAGCGCACAGCTGTGTGCCGGAGTAAAACAACCCGTCAGTCGCAGTCGCCTGGATGGCCCGGTGACCGTGTATTTGTGCGGACAACTAGGTAACATAACAAGCTTCTAACTTTGTGATTTTTCATGATACAGTTATGAAATTTTGTACATAGATTCTTTACATAAAACTACTAGACACGTGTTTCGGGTTTCGCATATACTTACTAAAACTAATTATTATTATTATTTTGAATAAACGTTGATAATTGCTTAGCTCTTTGGCTAGTTTTTAGCTACATTAACGGGCCAAGCCAAGTCAATATAGCGTGTGTGTAGTTAGTGTAGAGGGGATGTTATGAGGAGAAATTTCATTTTCCTCTATCTGCATGAACTTTCTCACTATTCTGCAGGTGTTCAAAATTGCAGCTTTTTGAAGTGATATATAGATTGAATCTTTCAGGTCTATTAATTTGAGGCTGTGAAGATGGTTGGGTATTATAACCCCTGTAGTGGAAACCACTAATATAGGTACGACATACACTACTTCTTGCCTCCAGATTCTTATTATTATTATTTGGTAAGATACACTAGCAGCTATTTAGCTGATGCGTGTTTCTAATGTTGTATATTACATCCACAGATCAAATATAACATCATTCTATGACCAAAGCAGTAACCAAAGGCACGAGTGAAACTACAGGTGACAGCTAGTACACGGTAATATTATCTATACAGTATTGTAACTCGGCCGTATCTTTGAAATAAATGCCTACAGCCGCGCGGTACGTAAACATGCGATAGGGCTGCCCGCACTATGGCTGCTCGCCTCCAGCATTTTAATTACATTTGCCTACTTTGTGTTTCCATTTAGTTTTGTGATTGTAAATATACTTTTTTTATATAAACAAATAAAATACTTTGTGAATTGAATAGGAAGTGTTCAATATTTGCGACCGAAAAATATTTGCCTCGACTGAGACGTACCTACGAAATGCTTTATTATTAAATTTTAATGTACAAAAATCCGCATTCTAAAGCTTAATTAAAAATTGTTTTGGGAAACACGGACAAGGTGGAGAAAAAGGAATATCTTTTACTGGGTTATAGATACCTGCAGCTACTTTACAATTTATATGTTTGGTTTTAAATGAAGAATTCATGCAACCAAAAACAGCACAATATATCCTACTCGTCATATTAAATATATAAATATGTACTTGAACTTATTTTTATTGAAAAAATCGCGCGGCACAGACGCGACTGTCTGCATCCCGAGCGCGCCCCGAGATCGAGGCGCATAGGTATAGCTCGCGTTTCGTCCGTTTGTATGAAGTTGGAATACTGTATAGATAATATTACCATGGCTAGTACGTATACATAATAATGTCATACATAACTAGTGAAATATAATATAGGTCAGGTGCGTCATGCTGGCACTCGGTGTGCGCGTGTATGACCTGTTTTTGAATGTTTACGATAGGTACTAAATTATTGATCGACGTATATGGCTTTCTATAAATACCAACTACCGCTATGGGGGATCCCTTTCCTTTACCATCTACCATCGGACAACCTGAAGTACGGCGAGTGTCCACCATTACATTGTTGACACCTCTAGGGACCGGACTAAGCGTTTCGCCTCGTCGTTTATACCGCGTACATCGAAGGACTGGAACAATTTGCCAGCTACGGTCTTCCCATCCCGATTATAATTTAGGTGTCTTGAAGACGGAGTGAATAGACTCTTAATAAACTTGTGTGCTTAACCATCAATCAGGTGGGATCGCAGTCAAGTTGAATGTTCAGGAGTGGAGACCGCGTATCTCCCGATACGCGGTCACAGGACACAGCATTGGAAGGCCTCCCAAAAGGTGGACCGATGACCTGGTGAGGGTATACGATGGATGCGAGACGTACAGGACCGGTGGTTGTGGCGACACTTGGAGGAAGCCTATGTCCAAGTGTGGATGTCTATGGGTTGAAATGATGATTAATGATGAATCGATGATGACCCTGGAGTATTCACCTTAAGTAGAAAACTTCGGCATTTGGCAACCGCTTTCGAAACCACGTATTTTAAAATTTTCGCTCTTTTAAGGTTGTAAACCCAAAGAGCGCCGAAGGGAAACTTCTGTCTTCACATATTAGAAGCAACAAGAAATATGTAACCAAGATTTATGTAACTCATAATATGATTTAAAAGAGTGTCCATGGAGTTTCTTGCACGTTCTTCTCCATAGAGATCTACGCTTTGGAACATGCAATTTAGCTTCACTTGTATTCTTTTTGACTGACCGACATTTTGACAATTCAAAAGTGCCTGTAATTGGTCTATTTGAAATAAACGTTTCTGATTTCTGTATTTTACAACCCTGAGTGACGATTCGGACACAGTATTCGAATTGGCCCATTTAAAACTTTTTTATCCTTGGTGGTATCCGAATATATTGTTTCCGAATCGTCAGCAACTCTTCAAACAACTTAAACATTTCAAAATCAAGAAAACTGTTTTCTTTCATAAAGAGACAATTAAGTACCTACATTTTCGAAGCTTTAAGTCATTGTCTTTCTATTGTCTCTAATTACGCTACTCAAAAGCAGGAAAATATAACAAACATAATAAAAGTGCCAAGAAACCATTTAAAAATTAAAACGTGATGATTCTGCTATGATCGTATTGAGAGATTATGTTTCACTAGTATAAGGGTCTTCAGCATCGAAGCCGAGTTTTTTTTTTTTCTTTTTTAATATAAAACTGTCACACAACGCCATCTAATCCCAAACTAAGCAGAGCTTGTGTTATGAGTACTAGACAACTGATAAACATTACTTGTAAATACATACATATTATAGATAAATTATACCCGGACTCAGAACAAATGATCGTGCAAATCACACAAACATTTGTCCTGGCTGGGAATCGAACCCACGACCTCCGGCATAGCAGTCAGGGCCACTGACAACTAGACCAACAAGCCTGTCGAAGTTACTAGCTTGTCGGTTTTCTATCGGGTAACATTTCGGGGAGTGTGCGTCGCAATTGTGTAAATTGATTCCGCCAAGTCCGTTCCATTATCGGACCACCAAACGAACAGCGATGTGCCACCAATACATAGTAGATAACCATTACTCATAAAACCGTTTTCGGAACACATTCATTGTGCGTACAGCTGCTGTTGTTACCACCAGGAAACCAGGTACGTCGCAACCTAAGCGATCAGCGAAAATAGGGGACAAAGTGAAAACGGGTTCTCAACCAACCCTGACTACTGTCCGTAGCTCCTTGCCAGAAAAGGGTGAAGTTGATGAAGAGGGTTTCACTCGAGTAGAAAAGAAGAAGAAGAAGCCCTGTTCCCGTAACCAGTGCGGTACCGCACCGTGTGGACCAAATATGCTGCTGCGTCCTGCTGTGCTTACGACGCAGCTTTATATTTCGCGTCGGCATTGCTCTACGAAGGTTGAGGAAGTCGTGGAGTATATGAAGATAAAGAGCAACTGGACTCTGAGGGTCGAAAGGCTGGATTCGCGCCATGATATCAACTTCAAGTCGTTCGTGATACGAGTTCCAACCCATGGTGGGTTGAGACAGACCTTTTTGAGAGAGGACTTTTGGCCGAAAGGTGTCGTGTATCGACGTTTCCGAGGACGACTACGCGACACCACGCAGCGGAACACGACGCCGCCGATGTTACGTGTATAATTATAGTTGTGTTATTTTTAATATGTATTAGTTTATTTTGTTTATAAGATTGTAATATTATGTATTTTATCTATGGGGGCCTTAGTTGCCTAATAATAAAGAAATAATAATAATAATAAGGAGTGGAATTCCCTGCCGGAATCTGTTTCCAGATAGCTACAACGGTACAACCTGCCCCCCTAGCCAAGTTACAATCGTTTCGTTCGGCGCGAACGCCTCGAGTAGGCTACGCCTCCGAATCCTTTGTTCTGACCACGTAACTGAGCGTTAAGATGACGTCAGAACAAAGGAATCGGAGGCGTGGCCTACTCGAGGCGTTCGCGCCGAACGATACGATTGTAACTTGGCTAGGGGGGCTGGAGGTTTTTAAGTCAAGAGTGAATGGTTTACTTCTAGGTAAGCGTGCTTCATAGTCAACTACATCATCGCTTATAAACGATCAGGTGAGATAGTTGTCAAGTGCGAGCCTACAATCTGTTTTTTAATTAAAAATAATGATTTGGCAATTCGAATGTGTTGCATGTTTTTTTTTCATTTCATAAATAGTGAGGTACCTACCGCAAGTCCGCAACCGATATTGAACAAAAAACCGAAAATATTCGTAAAAATAATTTCGTTTTTTTATGGAACTAATTATGGTCGTTTTTTTATTTTCTGAAGGTAATTTGATAGATGCAAATGTCTAACTCATAAAATAAAATATAATTTAAGCCTAAGAATTGAAAGACTAGCGAAAGCTGCGTCATTTTATTTTTTTGGCTCGATTTATTATCACCAAACCCAGGTAAAAATATAGAATTACTCAAAGTTATATTTTTACTGACACTTTATTACAACTTTACTAGGTTAGAGATTAACACTAGGTTAATCTCTTCTAAAATTGTAGCGATAAACGAATCTAGTGTCGGTTTCTTCCAATGCAGACATGTGAATTCACAGCTTGACGAGCAATGGGCACGCTATAATCATGACGGTTAGTCCCCTCTTTGAGGAGTGGCTAAGCAAGTCCTCACCGGACATGGTCAGTTCGGAAAGTTCCTACATCGGATTGAGGAGGTCACCACTGTGTGGAGGACACGGTAAAGCATACGGTGGTGGTGTGTCTCACTTGGGCGGAGCACCGCCGTGTCCTCGTGAAGGCAATAGGTGGCAGCGACCACTCGCGCTGGGTCCTGGTACAGGCCATGGTCCGGAGCGAGGAGGAATGGCAGTTGCCGCCTCCTTCTACGAAGCAGTAATTCTAGCCAAGGAGGAGGCTGCACGAGTAAGGAAACGAACATTTTTACGCCCCGTTCGCCGAGACCCCAACCCGGACTGCCACAATGTCAATACTAACGTCGAGCAATGGGTAGTTTGCCGTCTGGCAGTACGGTAATCGCCAGGACTGAGCCCCAGTCCTCGACAGCGCTTAGTGATCCACGCGTTCCTCAAAGAGATGTCAGCAAACCGTAGGGGCACAGTAGGGTCGATGTGGTTTTAAGCAGTAAAAGTCTGACACGCCCTCCTGCTCCACCCAGACCGGGAGAAGTCATTGGATGAATTCCCATCTTGATAAATATCTTGACGACCAATGATGATAACTTTTTTAATTCTAAAGCATAAACTGCGACTGTCTCGTCCCGCTCTTGTAAACAAGATATAAAATTGTGTTGGGACGCCCATATACTGGAGCTCCCTGGTAAAAGGTACTAGTTAAGAACACTTGGAGCGGTTTTCAACCGCGCCCGCCACGGTGGAAGAAACAGCTGTTTTATTTCTAAACCCACGAGACCGGAGTTTTGTGTGGTTACACAGCTGTCGCGGTTGCGGTTATTGCTCGCAAACTTGGCAGATGACAATCGTAAGCCGCGCGATTAATTACCAGTTGAGCTCCAGACCGCCGTGGACATACACCAGAATCGAGCTGTTGAGATACTTACTTCACAGAAGGCCTATAAAGTTCTGGGTGCATCAATCGATTTTCGGATTTCGCATCGAATTTCTCTATCCCCTGATGGCCATTGCGGTTTTTAACCGACCACAGAGTGCTGGCGCAACCCGCCGAGGCTGCGGGTGACCGTGGCCTGCACGATTCTACTAGTTGCCCGCCGGTAAAAACGGTTTTTTGAGTTCTTAGTGTAAGTAAAAGACCGAGTGTAAAAAATATGATAATATTTTTGAATATTTTAATCTTCAATTCATATTAGACTCTTGTAAACAAACAATATTGTATCTTGGTCCTTCTTTCCTTAAAGGTTATATTATTAAAAGAATCGGTATAAAAAATCGAATTTGGAGACATCACTTTTATCAAAAAGCAGGCAACATATTTCTGGAGTTTGACATTTGCACTTGTCAAATCATTATCTGGGATTAAAAAACGAACTTTAGCAAAATAAACCCATGCGTTGGGGAATGAGGGATGTGTGTGTGACCTCCGACACATACAAACGTACTTTTCATTATTGAGATTTGTATTCGAGGCGCTAGAGTCGATTGAGAAGCGAGCCAAGAATATCATCGGCAATGATGCACTCGTCGAGTCGAAGCTTCAAAGTCTTGAGCATCGACGTCGAGTTGCTAGCCTGTCGGTTTTCTATCGTAATGTAGCCCGAACACGCAGCCGACAGCGTCTGCATGTTTCCTGTTTCTATGCAGATTGTCGAAAACGTTACAAAAGTTCTTATCAGCCCCCCTAGCCAAGTTACAATCGTATCGTTCGCGCCGAACGCCTCGAGTAGGCCACGCCTCCAATTCCTATGTTCTGACGTCATCTCAACGCTCAGTCACGTGGTCAGAACAAAGGAATCGGAGGCGTGGCCTACTCGAGGCGTTCGGCACGAACGAAACGATTGTAACTTGGCTAGGGGGGCTGAACTGTCAGCTTTATTATTTCTGACGGAATCGAAACGTGATAAAAAGGACGTGCTGTGTGATGGCTACAGTGACTTACATTTCGGGGAATGTGCACCGGAATTGCATATTTAATTCTGCCGTGCCCGTTCCTACATCAGACCAATAAAACTACGTTCCAGGGCCACAAAACTCGTTCGAACATTCCCGCAGCCCACTTAAAACCTACTAATGACACGAATAAGCCTGCCAAGCAGAAGCCAAGTTGACGACATCACTTAGCATGTGTGAACTTTGAGACGATACTGCTAACTTATCAGTGCTAAGCGAGTTCAACATGTTACAGCCTCAAACGACGCCACGAGAAGCTAGAAGCGGCTACAAAGGGAGCTGATGCGCGCGACAGCCATTTGTGGCCGGTGGCTGTTACTTTTTAACTCTACAGATTTAAATGGCGTGTAGCAGTATTTTGCGTTTAGTGAAAGTTACGCTTTTTAAGTCTTACTGCCAAACACTTTACACGTGTAGCCTGTGGGCTAACTACACACTGGGAGCATATAGCGCCATACGTGTTCAATACAATAACGCGTTTAGGGTGCTGCTGGGGCTACCACGGTTCTGCAGTGCCTCCACCATGTTCGCAGAATCGCACACTGATGGCTTTCATGCCCTTATTAGGAAGCAATGTGCGTCACTGATGAGCCGTGTTAGAACCAGTAGCAACAATATTGTGAACGTGTTTGCGGACAGGTGGGACTCTCCACTGCTGCACCACTGGATACGCTTGCACGCTGTACGGTGAGTACTGAGTACTGGACAGTTCCCCCTTACCGCACTATGTATGTGTTTCTTTTTGTTTAATTGTGTATTGTAAACTGTTTCTTTTTTTTCTGTTTTGTGTTGTTTTTAATATTGTGTGTGTTGTAAATATGCTGTAAGTGTTACTTATGGACGGAAAGGTCCGAAATAAACGTTTATTATTATTAATGGCCTGTGCGGGCCACAAGAAGCGAGCAGTGGTGTATAGTGATCACGCTTCATAAGCCTTCTGATGAGGCCCATCGTGAATTTATTTATTTAATTTCACGACAGTAGTGATATATACTTGTATGCAACAAAGCATTCTTTAGTATTATTTAATATTTCATACAAATCAATGACGTTACAGCAGCTAGATGTCGCAAGCTATTTGAACTAGCGCACCAAAACAATTCTGTCAAGTACGTAGTTAGAAGCAAATCAGTTTTAATATACGAATAAAAACTTGTAGAAATAAACTTGAAGTACGTTAGATACTTCAACTTTATTTCTAACAGTTACTGTTGATTTTTTTGTCCGTCCGCCCCTTGTGCCCGCCTCAGAAAAAAGAACTCGATCCGCCCCAGTGTAGCTTATTATTTGGCCGTCATAAAGTAAACCTCATAGAAAATTTTAAACCTATTTTTTTAATTCAACTACAGCCACATTATAGACATACCAAGACATTAATGACAAGAAAAAAAAACTGTTACAAAGGTGTTTGACCTATTAAGTACCTGAACTCTGAGGAAGACCTAAAAATGCTGTTAACTTCAAATATTGTAAGTCTAGTAATTAAATATACTAGGACTTGGACTGTAGTTGATCGACTTTCATAACAATAATCATTCAAAATCAATGCCAAAAATTGAAAAATTTCGCAAAATTGGACTAAATAATTTTCTTAATTCAGTTAATGATGGAGGAAATTACTCACGGATCCTCGCTCTTCACATCCAAGTAGTGTTCAGAGCCCTGATGCACCCATTTACCTCCAAATGGACTGTTCTTCACATTATTTTTGTAAACACAAAAGTATACTTTCGTGTCTGAAACTGGTAGCACTATTTCTAGTTTTGTCAACCACTGCGACGTAAAAACCTCTTTTAACTCGTAATTGGGAAAAATGACGTCACATTCACCACCCCTTGACCCTTCTACTGGGGTTAATCTCCACGAATAATGCCCGAGAAACTCACCACCCTTAATATTCAGTAAATATTTACAATTTCCATTATCACACTTTTTACTGTCCAGTTTTAACGATATTATCCGTGGTTCAGAGGAATTATTTTCATTGGCGCTCACATAAAAAAATAAGTACATCAATAAACCACAAGTCCGCACTACATTCAGAACTTGCGCCATTTTCGCGAGTGCAAAATTGTAAAGAAAACAAGAGATCGCGTCGACCACTACAGCGACATGTTTTCGTTTGACAGTTCGGCGGGCAAATTGTTGCCGGAACTGCAGTAATTTGAGAAAAGTGTTGTCATATCCTGTTTATATTTTTTATTGATTTCTATGAAAATAGTTACCTATGATTCTTATAATCATTTATATTGATGCTATTATTTTTTTGTGTTATAATTTAAAACCACTGATTTATTTTCGAAGTTTGTTCGCATATTCGTTGCGAATTTTTTCGAATGTTCTGAACGTAAACAATTTTCAGCAGTTTTCGAACGTGGCTGTCAAACTTTTGTGATGTAGGTTGAGTTCGGATACGAAACTAAAACAAACAAAGTACTTCAGAAATTACTCAAGAACTTGAAGAATGTCAAAAATTACATAGATATAAGAATTAAAAAAATCTACAAACCCTTCAACTGTACATTACACTACAATTAATCAAGTCTATGTCTGCTTCAGAATGAAAACTATAAAACCACGTCACAAGCAATTAATGTAGTTGAGTGCATATCCGAACGGTTCTCGATTTAGTACTCTCTCTATCCTCACCAAATCCTCACTAATATATCATCTTCTAACATTTATTTTCCTTCTTTTTAATTAAATCGCAAGATTATTATAGTTATTAAGTACATATAAAAAAAATATTCAAAAAAAAAACCGACTGGGGAGGAACCAAGATTCTTATCAGAAACAATAATCAGGAGACTATGGACGAAATGACTAATAAATGAAGTGAAAATGAACTGAGTTTGGCAAGACGTAAATCGTAATAAAGACCAGTGGTAGAACCGCGGTCGGTCAGCGACCATTTGGCAAGACAACTAAAAGTCAAAAACGAGTGTGTTGGCCCTATTTTTAGTGAAACAAAAATCAAATCAACGTAATTTCAATATTATAATGAGATCGCCATTTAAATATTCATTTAACTAGTCCACTGAATTGTCTAAGTACACACGTCTCTTGTTCTTTGTTACATCATGAATAAAAATTTATCGAGGAAAGAGAATTGATTTTTTGTAGTGTAGAAATTAATGGAAATTGATATTATGGAGGTGAGAGGGGCTGGAGATGGGGCTGCAGCGGTGGAATATATACGTCCGCCTTCGCAACGATACTCCTGGGCCGAGGTTCGACAAGCAGTTCACGATTTACGGAAGGAACTATCATGTCTTTCTACTATGGTTCCAATTGCAATAAGTTTTCGTAAATTAGGCAATGGGAAGACAAGGATATATTTTTTGAGGAACCCACAGAATGGATGGGAAATCACATTACTCTATACGGATGTCTCACCAACACAGCAACCAAATAACTCGAGGTATGTTTTATTTTTGTCAACTCATGACCATGACTGGTTTTACTTACCTTGATAAAAAAAAATACATCACTTGCTGTATTTTTTTTTATGTTGTACAGTAAAGAGTATCTTATAAGAGTATCTCTTCTTTTGTGTGTCTATAAGGGTTGATTCTTAGGAAAAAAAATATTAAAACTAACTATGAGTGATTTATTTGTCTTTGTTCAACTAACTCTTTGAAATTCCTTTGTGTTTGGTGTTTACTGTAGTTAAAATACTATAAATTTATTCATTGGAACTTTGTTCACTGCAAAACACCCAAGTCATGTTTAAAAAAGTATATAATTAGGCAAGCATGTAGTTAATTAACATTCCAACTTATAATCTAGAACTCTTTCTATTTTAATAATACATTACTTATTCTTGACTTTGACGCCTGAGTGTATATTGTGTTTTTGTATTATATTTACGTATCCAGGTTACGTATAAAAGTATTTATAGTTTAGTTAATATTTAAGTTTCCGTAGTTTGTTGACCCAATAAAATAAAAATTCCTTGACTTTATCCTTATAATTTACATTTTCCTTTTGTGTATATTAGTTATTTAGTACTGCCTAAAAATAAAACCTTTGACGAGGCTAGCGGAAGATAGATTTCAATGTCAGGCAAGAGACCATCAAAAATAATCTGCTCTCCAACAGCCAATACATAAACAACAAGGGTATGTTAATTGCCATTTTCACTTTTAAGTGTACTCTCCATTTTGACGCTGTCCCAAGTATTCAAAATTTTATATTGAGATGAATAATGGACATATTGTCAAATTTTTGGAATAAAAAGGTAAAATATATATTAAATTTACTAATTCATCTGCAATCCTGGTAAAATATATTAAAATGATTAATTTATGAGTATTTTAAATGTTCAGAGTAACAGTTTCTGGCATGTCCCACCCCTTGCCAATATTGAATTGGTTGTAATTACTATGAAAACATTCAAAGTTTTGGCGCAACTACAGTGTGTTGTTGGAAATCGGGATCGGGCTCCCGGCGGCTGGAGCATGAGGTCCGATCCCTCGCGCGTGCGGCCGCCTCCTTTGCTTGCATTACTGCTTCGCCGAAGGAGGCGACCGCCTGCCACTCCTCGCTCCGGACCATGGCCTGTACCAAGGCCCGGAGCCGTTCGAGTGTGAAGGAAACATAATTATATTAATACAAACTTTCACATTCATAATAGTTAGTGTAATACATGACTGACATTTTAACAGCTAATTATCATGTATTAAATTTAAATATTCTCACGCCTTATATGAAGGTTAGCCGCCCATTCAGCAAAAGGTTAAATTTTTTATTACAAAACTGTTTGTTACATTAAAAATATGCATCTTAAAACAGTAACTGAAATAAAAAGTAATTTTTTGGGGATAAAAATGATGACCACCAAAAATTACTTTCTGGGGCCTTAATTAAATTTCTATTTTTAAATTATTTTTTTCGTTTCTTATCTACATTATGCTCATATAATAGAAGCAACAATAAATATGTAACCAAGATATTCAACTCATAATATGGTATAAAAGTGTGTCCATGGAGTTTCTTGCACATTCTTCTCCATAGAGATCTATGCTTTGGAACATGCAATTTAGCTTCACTTTTTTGACAGTTCAAAAGTGCCTGTAATTGGTCTATTTGAAATAAAAATTTCTGATTTCCTTACCATGATGTCATGTATGGGGTGGAGTTATAAATCTATATTTATAAAAGCGAAATATCACTCACTGATTAATCACGAAATCTCCGAAACTATAACACCTACAAACTTAAAATTTGGCAGGTGGGTTCCTTATAGGGTGAAGACATCCGCTAAGAACGGATTTTCCGAAATTCACTTCCTAAGGGGATGTAACGGGGGTTCAAAGTTTGTATGGAGAAACCGACTTTTACGCGGGCGAAACCGCTGCGCTGGCAGAAGCTAATACAATGCGTTCCAAATAAGAATAGGATCGATTGCCATGTTGTGACGTCACGTCATACTGTCAAATCCCAAGAAATTGGGTAAAATTGAAGAACTCAGAGATGAGCAAAATTGAAGAACTGGTTTCTGATTAAACTATTTTCGTTCACAACAACAACTGTTCGTACAACACTGCTCATAAACTAATAACCAAACTAACACATTGGCAAATGACAACCAATGTTTACGTTTATGGGGATGGGGGGGGGGGGGTGACAGCTTTACTTACTTTTGCTGACGAAGGGGAGGGGGGTTAATATTTGCAAAAAATCTGATATATGAATACTCTAGTTTTTGTGTTAAAGAGTAACAAACATCCATAGTTCCATACATACATACTTTCGCGTTGATAATATTAGTAGCATATAGACTTTTTAGACTAGATAACAAACAATGAAAAACTCTTAATCTCAAACATATTAAAAACTAGATGACCCGGCGAACTTCGTACCGCCTAATAGTAAGGATAACGCCATCTACTGGCATTACCAGAATAGCATAATTCATTTTATAATGACATTTTAATTAGAGATGGCGTTGTATTCGGTTTTTTTTTTTTCTTTTTTTTTCACCATTTAAACCTTCTCTGGACTATCTCGAACATAGATATCCGTGATCTCGAATATTTCATGACCAAAATTAGCCAAATCTGTCTAACCGTTTTTGAGCTTTAGCGAGACTACCGAACAACTATTCATTTTTATATATATAGATAATAGTCATACATATAAATAGATGTTTACAAACTTTCTCTGTTATAGGTACCTTATCTTGTTTTATCACTAAGGTATTTCTGTTAATTAGCTATTTTAATGGTTTATCTAGTAGTATTTTGCACTAGTGTTTGTAAACAAATATATAGGTAAAAGTAATAATAAACAATTATTGAGTCAGACAGACAAAATATTATGTATTAATATGTAAACATGACATTATTGATCCCCATGAGGTTATAATTTGATGTAATAATTCTCGTAGCTAGTAAAAATAGGTACACGGTTCGGTCTTTTAGTGTTAATTCACACCGAGACGCGACTCTGCTCGCATATTTTGAAGGTAGAACTATAATGCGCATACGTGGGCCACGTACGCCGATCTGCGGGGCTATTGCGTAACTCTGTTGACAGTTCAAGTGATGATCACTTGTTAACAATGTGCATCATTGAACTGTCAAACAGTTAGTTTCGTATTGCCTATCTTCAGTGACCAACTGCAGCGACGTCATTAGCTACTGGTGCCTTTGATAGCCACCGTAACACGTTTTGACAGATGTTATTGTATCGATACTTTTAAAATTGCGATTGTGTAAGCTTTTGAAGCTGTATAATAGTCGATAAAATTTTAGAGTGGTCACAATAGGCACCGTAAATTTTTATAATTCACCACATTTCCACCGTAGTTTGATAGTCACTTGTGTGATACGTAATACCAATTTTATGAAATTGTCAGTTGACAACTAAGTTTAGTGTGCAACGAATGCTAGTTGTCAACTGTTATTGAAAAAGTCAGCCAATAGCCCCCCTGGGCGCGTCGGTTTCCATACATTTTATATGGTAACTAGACTTGCAGAGCTACATTAGATCCACGACACGCAACGCGCTGCTACGTACAAATCAGGCGTGGTCCACGTGTGCGTCGGTCTTTTTTGAATACCTCTTTTAAAATGTGCGCTCAGCGTCGCGTCGCGTCACGTCTCGTCTCGGTGTGAACAGACCCTAAGGTTAAACATCGCGTACAAGGCCGTTCCATTGATGGGTCGCCATGCATTATACTTAGATCGAGATATTTGTTAGATTTTCTGTGACGCTTTAAAGTTTATTTTGATCATAGAAGCTTTAGAATTTATTAAAGAGTAGCACTTTGCCCGCGATTTCATGTGCGTGTAAGTTTTCACAAAACCTTTAACATCCCCTAAACCGTATATTGAGGGTAGTTTTAAAATACGAATAATGAAAACGACGACGACGACGGCTGGCGCTGAAAATCAGCGCTGTGGCTCTGTCCAGCACATGAGCCCCAGCATTTTGCTGAGCGCTGGCCTTTTTGCATGAATGTGTCGCATAATTTAACTTTTTTGTATAATTTGTTATATATGTATGTTATTTTTATTATTTTTTATGTTAAGTGTCATGTTTAAGCAAATAAACTGTTTTTCTTTCTTTTTCTTTCTAAAACCTAATGAAAATGCTTAGGTTACTATTTATATCTACTTAGTTTCAAGTATACAACCTTATTTTTAGTATATGCGAAACCTGAATATAGTTTTTTCAGAATCAGTAACTGAGTCGATTCAAATCATTTTTTTTTTTCAAGGTTTTAGTTGTGCGCGCATCACGTGAAATGTACGAATTTCACGTGATGCGCGCACAACTAAAAACTTCTACAGATTTATTATATGTATAGATCAACGCAGTTTTAATTACTTTTAACACATAACATTTAATTATAACTTCAAACTATTAAAAAAGTATGACAATGTGAAAAGGGCGCGAAATTCGCTGTTCGACTGTCAAAGATGCTAATGCGGGAGCGACGATGCGCGATGACAGTAGTGATGCGCTCATTCATCGACTTTTTAGTCTAACACTATGATTAAAAGTTTTTAAAAAGCCTATCCTCTTGTTACAGGCTAGACTGGAAACCTCTAATAGAGTCAAACGTCGCTCTTGGAGTAACCTCAGGCAAATGGTCTCGGGAGGAACAGCTCCTGTGGGAGCGACAGCGGGTAGCGGCGTGGGGCATCGCCTCTTACGAGCTCCACCAGAGTACCGGACGCATCATGTTCCCGTGCGCTTCCTCGCTGTTCGTAGCTGATGAGGGAATCAGTCAGGTAAGAGACACTACGAAGAACAGCAGCTTTGGGAGAGGCAGTGGGTTGCAACCTGGGGTAAGGCCTCGTATGGCCTGCAGCAAAGCCGAGCAGAGCCACCGTTGTACAGTCTCCTCAGGTATGTGACCTAATAGGCGTTGAACAGAGTAGATTCCGGAGTGGTCTTTTAAGAGGTAACGGGGCTCTTTCTATGAGCTGATGGTGATAACTGGAATGGTTTTAGTGAGGTGAAAATCCCACACGCCCCGGACTTATCACCAAAGTCTGGGCGCCTTTTGAAGGTTTCCCCTCGAAAACAAAAAAAAAGAAGGCAGTATGAAGAACAGCTGCTATGGGAGAGGTAGTGGGTTACAGCCTAGGGCATCGTCTCTTATGACCTGCAGCAGAGCGCCTCCTCGCTGTTCGTTACTGATGAGAGACTATTCAGGTAGGAGGAAGTATGAAGAACAGCTGCTACGGCAGAGTCAGCAGGTTGGAACCTGGGGCAACGTCTCTTACGAGCTTCACCAAAGTAGCGGCCCCATCATTTTCCCGTGCGCTTCCTCGCTGTTCGTAGCTGATGAGGGAGTCAGGTAGGTGGCAATATGTGTTCCCTGATAGCTACAACCTAGGGGTCTTTAAGTCAAGAGTGAATAGGTTACTTCTAGGCAAGCGTGCTCCATCGTCGGCCACATCATCGCTTACCATCAGGTGAGATGGTGGTCAAACGCGAGCCTATCAATAATAAAAAAATAATAAAAAATATTTATTTAATAATATAATATTCCACAACTTTCACACAACGCCATCTAGTACCAAACTAAGCAGAGCTTGTGCTATGAGTACTAGACAACTAATAAACATACTTATATATTTCTAAATACATTAATATAGATAAAATACACCCAGAGAGAATAAATGATTGTGGTCCTCACACAATCATTTATCTGGAGAAGGGGATAGCAGTCAGGGCCACTAACCACTAGACAAACAGGCCAGTCGAGCCTCGATATAAGTTCATGATACAGGACCAAAACACTATGACTAAAGTTGACTGGTAGAGATTTTCAAGTGTCGCCGCACACAGCACACGCACGCACCGGCTACAATCACAAAACGCCGCTACCCATACATAAAAAATGTATGAGAACTATATTTCCTATAGTTCTCACACATTTTATATGGATTCGCCGCATACGGTTGACGCCGGTGGCCGCCGCGTACGGTTGCCGCCGGTGGCCGCCGCGTACTGTTGCCGCCGGTGGCCGTCGCGTACGGTTGACACCGGTGGCCGCCGCATGCTGCAAATCGTCGCTGCTCATTTCTTGTAGCCCACACTGGCCACTAAAGGCCGTCACACGCCACTCGCGCATTTAAACCTTCTTCGTTAGAGTCCATTATGATACTGCGCTTATGGGTTAAGAAAAGTAGCAGCCACTGGCCACAAGTGGCTGTAGCTTCTCGTGGTGGTGTTTGTGGCTGTCGCGTGTGGTCCGTGTGTGGCGACCCTAAGGCATTAAGTTCGTCTTTGTACAGTGTTTCATTTGCGCTAATTAAATCTGCTTGCCATCAGGTGGGATCGCAGTCAAGCACTAGTTTATAACGTTAAAATACATGGTCATAATACGAAACTAGAATATCAACTATAACCTTATCAAACGTAAATGTAATTAACTAAACCATTTTATCTCTTCCAGTCTCCCCCCCTCGTCCCCCGTTCACTAAACACGGGAGGCGGAGCGCCCTTAACCCCGGCGATGTGTCCTCGGGCTCCCGAGCTGGTCGCCCATGCGGCTAGAGGTGACATCTGGCTCGCTGGAGGACAGTTACGGAGGCCTACTCGACTGACATACGCTTGTAAGGGCCATGAACCTGACCGGTGAGTTTCAGTTTTAAGATAGAAAGAAAAAACTAATGAAAAACTAATTATGACAGTCTTTTTTATTCATTTTGGTTGAAATCTGTACCGAGTTTCAAGTTTATTAATCTAATAAGTAAGAATCCTCTATACAATTTTTTAAATCCCCTAAATTGTGTTTTGAAAAACAAATAAAGACTACCTTTAGGATTTAAGAGGGTCCTTCTTCACTCGCCTATCGTCAACATCGAGCATGGTTTAAAAGCTTGTTACTTCATCTAACGCAATCCAACGCGATGTTTTACGAAAAGGCAACGCGAAAAACGAGACATAGCGCCTGAAAACTCTGTTAGCATTCGGTGATTCAGTGATTTACTCGAATATTTTACAAAACTTGTTCCAGGAAATACGTGTTTTTTTTAAACCTTTAAAAGTTTTTGAAAAAAATTGTCGTCATTCAGAATCTTGATTAAATTTGCAAGGCTTCTATTGTTATACGTTTTTGGCTTTTTTATTTTTCAGTAAATTATGAAGTGTCAAAGTTCATGCAAAATAGCAGATTTGCAGAGGTCTTTACTGGATTAGTTTTACACAAATTTATAAATTAATTTCAATAGAAGCCTAAATAATATCCACAAGATACTGTGTTTCCAAAATATCTAATGAAAAATGTGTAATAACGTCATGATTGCGTAAGAGCGGTTGTATGAAAAACAGTGAAAATGTATGTCGAGTTGCATCCCCTTAAGGTTTAATTTCTAAAAACCTCTTCTTAATGCTCGTCTATAGCTTTGTGCAAAAGTTACACGTTCCTAGTCCCAGTAGTTTCGGAGGTGCATTGATATGTCAGTCAGTCAGTTTCTCCTTTTATATATATATGTCGGCGTAAGGATGCCTATCATCATTGAAGCTCTGTCCAGGGACTCTGTTTTGTGAGCGATGGCTGGGTATCGAGCAATAAACAAACTATTCCAGAACACACAACTGATTTATTATGATTTACAAAGTACTTTGTGATTATTGCTTTAGGTATTCACTTCACACAACGAGCCGTGAAACAGTCTCCGAGACTCGACGTTGTTCGCACGGCTGCCGACAGAAGAAAGAGCCCCGCACCTCTGTGGTTGGCACCTTTATCTGCTCGGTTCGTGCAAACGTCAGCGCGGATTCTGTCAAAGTGACATGTGTCACTTTTCACTTAGCTCGTTCATTTGTTCTCAAGCTTTCGTACTATTGACTTCTCCGACATATAGATAAAATACCATGTAAAGATAAATCAATGTGTTCTGTTACTCCTCAGGTTAGCAGACGACCCGCGCCAAGCTGGCGTGCCATGTTATGTGACGCAGGAAGAATTCTCAAGGTACACCGGATTCTGGTGGCAGCCTCAAGCTGATGGTAAGCTTTTCTGGTAATTACAGATAGCGGCACGAATGATTGAGCGCTCGGCGAAAGAGCGGGGATCGCTTTGCGCATCGTACAATATCGGCGAGCCAATCACTGTACAAGGATTTCACTCCCTGCCCCCGCATCTATCTTCATACCACTAAAGAGACCCGATATTTCACTTCTGCGTGCTTCTGTGCAAGTAGAACTGTAGAAGTCAGCGCTCAAGATCCGTGCCGGTATCTATACTAAGAACGTTTTAGTTAAAAACGAGACTATTTTAACATTGGACCGCCGCAGTCATCTATATATCGTGGCCAGGGGGGCTATTGGCTAACTTTTTCAATAACAGTTGACAACTAGCATTCATTGCACACTAAACTTAGTTGTCAACTGACAATTTCATAAAATTGGTATTACGTATCACACAAGTGACTAACAAATTACGGTGGAAATGTGGTGAATTATAAAAATTTACGGTGCCTATTGTGACCACTCTAAAATTTTATCGACTATTATACAGCTTCAAAAGCTTACACAATCGCAGTTTTAAAAGTATCGATACAATAACATCTGTCAAAACGTGTTACGGTGGCTATCAAAGGCACCAGTGGCTAATGACGTCACTACAGTTGGTCACTGAAGATAGGCAATACGAAACTAGCTGTTTGACAGTTCAATGATGCACATTGTTAACAAGTGATCATCACTTGAACTGTCAACAGAGTTACGCAATAGCCCCGCAGATCTTAGAAATTGATCACTTCATGATATGGTCAAGTAAAACTGGCCAGATCGTTTTAAACGTTAAGTTTGATGATATTTCAATCTTCGTTTGGCCTACTTTCTTTAGACCTTTTATTATCATAGAATATATATATACATCGCGCAATGAGGATCAGTCATGATTTTTTTGGAGTATGCAAACATATAGCGTCAAAAAAAAACAGTAAATACTGTGAAGAAATTATTTAAATCGTACCAAAAATGACGAAGATACAGCAATTTTAGTGTATTAGTACCAGAAACGCGCCCGAGAATGAAGCGACTCGCTGTGACGTCATCTGTCATGATCGGTCTCCACCGGCGAATGAATACGATCAAGACGTTCGTCGCACGGATCATGACAGATGACGTCATCGTAAACAGTCCAGCGAGAGCGCGCGTTTCCAAATAGCCGTTCAGAAAAACTTTAATAAATCCACCATTTCTTGACAGATATTAATAATTAAAAAAAATTAAATGCTCAGTAAATTATTACACATCCGATGTACCTAGTAAAAATCGGATTTGCTATTATGTGATTGATCCTCATTAGAGTTCTCCACGCGATTTGAACATATACAACAGCCCGAAATCATCTCGCGAGCATTTGCCCACCAGACATAACACCAGTCTGGTCGGAGGATCCTCCCTTTTCAACGGAAGTTTGGCAGACTTTACACTCTGTTCCGCATACCTGTCAAAAAACGTGTTGTTTTTAGTGTGGCGTACCCGAAGGGTGCTAACGGGACCATATTACTAAATCTCTGCTATCCGTCTGTCTTTTATCCGTCCGTCTGTCAGCGAACTGTATCTCGTAAACCGTAAGAGGTAGACAAATTTTAAGGGAATGTGTATTTCTGTTGTCTCTACATCAAAAAAGACTAAAAAACAGAATAAAATAAATATTTAAGGGGCTCCCATACAGCAAACTTGACTTTGTTGCCGTTTTTTTTTTGCTATGGACGGTACGGAACCCTTCGTGTGCGAGTCCGACTCGCACTTGGCCGGTTTTTTGTTGACCTATTTATTTAGGGTTCCGTACCTCAAAAGGAAAAAACGGAACCCTTATTGGATCACTTTGCTCGGGAACGCGTGGAGGTATCGAGTTGAAATTAAAACCATATACTCAGGTCTCCGGTCCCCTGAAGCTGTAAAAAAATCAAACTTCTGAGTTAACGAAAAAAAAAGATACGGTCGTTTATGTTGCAAAAAACGTAAATTTCGATACTCTCAAGGGAATTAAAAATTCATAGGGTACTTCCCGTTGACCTAGAATCCTGAAACTTGGCATGAAGCAAGGTCTCATAGCACAGGTATAGGGAAATATCTGAAAACTGTAAATTTGTAGTAACGTCACAAAAAAAAAAAACATTTTTTTTCGATTCGGAAAAATCTTCGTAACTGAATTCGGGAATTGAATTGTTTTCTTATGTAAGTTTGTACGGAACCCTCAGTGCGCGAGTCCGATTCGCACTTGCCCGGTTTTTTTTTTAATCATAGTGTTTTCTTGTTGTTACAGATGATGTATTCAGGATAGTGTACGAAGAGGTTGACGAGAGCGAAGTAAAGATCTTCAGCTTCCCGTCTTCCCAGAGCAGTAGCGGAGAAGTTGAGGAGTTCAGGTTAGTTGATGGTAGTGGTGGGTCGTTGTCGAATTTCAGACGGACGAGACGTAACCGTTTTGGCGACGACGAAAACAGTTGCAGAAAACGTTCGTCGTCGCAACTGCCCCCCTAGCCATGTTACAATCGTATCGCTCGCGCCGAACGCCTCGAGTAGGCCACGCCTCCGATTCTTTTGTTCTGACCACGTGACTGAGCGTTGAGAAGACGTCAGAACAAAGGAATCGGAGGCGTGGCCTACTCGAGCCGTTCGGCGCGAACGATACGATTGTAACTTGGCTAGGGGGGCTGGTTTCAAGACGAAACTATCGTTGAGTTAAGTAGTTGCAGAAAACGTTCGTTGTCGCAACTAGTTTGAGGACGGTAATAAAATCTGTACTCGTCGCGTCGTTGTTTCAAAACCAGTTATTACAATAAAAAATGAACTTTATGACTATAAACATGAAATTCATTTTTCATTGCAATAACTGGTTTTGAAACGACAACGCGACGAGTGTGATAGTTGAAGCAATGGATTCTCGACCTTATTTTCTTAATGGTAAGATAAAAAATCGCATACAGTAATTCGAAGACTGGTTTGTGCAACGAAGACTGTTTGGTCGCAGGATGGAAAACGGTTGTTACGTTGCAGAACAAAAAACGGTCTTTGAAAACTGTTCGTCGTTGAAACGCCCACCGCTAGTTGATGGTTTCAAATTATTTGCTATGATAGTACTGGTTTTTAAAGGTGGGAATCAATACAAAGACAAGAAAAACATTCTTTTAAAGTCATTGAAATTGTCCGCAAAGGAAGGGATTGAAGGAGTGTTCAATGGCATCTTAGCGAAACCTAACTGTTGTGAAGCAAACGTTTTATATTCTTTTATAGATTTAAGAAAGTAGATTATTTTTTGTGATTAAAGTGTAGATAATAGTAGGTACGATGGGATTGACATCGTCGCATTAGTTTACGAAAATCCCTAAAATAAAAAGATTAAAAAATAAAGGTGGGAAATCATCAAACAAATTCTCTCTCCATCTCGCTCTGGGCGCAGCGAGATGGAGTGTCAGCACAATCAGCCTTACAATGTTCCCATAGTTGGGACTCAGTTGTTCTCTTTACAAGAGTGAACTGGCCGTAACCCACCACGCGGGCCCAGTGCGGATTGGTGGATGTCACATGCCTTCGAATTTTTGGTTTTAGAACACGCCGTTTCCTCACGATGTTTTCCTTCACCGTTTTGAGAATAGTGGTGATGAAATAAATTACACAAAGTAATACACCTGGCTGGGTTTGTACCCGCGACCTACAACTCGTAAGTCGGAGCCGATACCACTAGGCCACCACTGCTCTTGCATGGACTGTCAGACTAACTGATTTAGGACCTAAACTGCGTTAAGTGGACACCCGCGTGGTCCCATACAAAAGTGCTCCGTTGCCCCGGCTCCCCGCGACGGGTACCCGCGCGGGTTTCCCGGGCCCCGCGCCCCTTTTTGCTACCTAATAAATATTAAGTACTCCATAGACATGACTAAATGCACCCCGTTAAAGTTAAACAAGCGACACTACGCAGGTAATAATCCGGTTTCCGTGACGGGGACCCGAGCGCACAACACACGCGCATAGTCACGCGACTTGATGATTTGATGATTTCAAACCCTTTTAATCTAATATATAAAATTCTCGTGTCACGGTGTTCGAACTTGAACTCCTCCGAAACGGCTCGACCGATTCTCATGAAATTTTGTGAGCATATTGAGTAGGTCTGAGAATCGGCCAACATCTATTTTTTTTTTTTTTTTTTTTTTTTTTTATATGGCAGAACAACGTTTGCCGGCTCAGCTAGTCTATATATAAATGAATAGCTGTTCGTTAGTCTCGCTAAAACTCGAGAACGGCTGAACCGATTAGGCTAATTTTGGTCATGAAATATTCGTGATAGTCCGGGGACGGTGAGAAAAAGTGGAAAAAAAACCGAATACAACGTCATCTATAATTAAAATGTCATTATAAAATTAATTATGCTGTTCTGGTAATGCCAGTAGATGGCGTTATCCTTATTATTAGGCGGTACGAAGTTCGCCGGGTCAAGGACAATGGTATAATTATTATTTATTACTTGAATAAATAATAATTATACCATTGTCCTTGAGTGCAATAGTATAGCGCGTACAGGGATAATCGTTGGTTGGTTCCACGTTTCACGAAATGTGTCTATGGGGTCTCTGCGAGTTGGCTTCGGCCCCTCGTACGCCTTTCAAAGATCCAGGACTCCCAAGGTCCTGAGATAAAACAAAAAATAATAATACCCCTCTCTTCCCAGGTTCCCTCGCGCCGGCACTCCAAATGCGAAGTCTTCGCTAAAAATGGTGACGTTCAGACTGCAGAAAGCTTCCCCCACCACTGTCTTAGATTACTACCAGGAAGGCGCGGCAGAACATTGTAAGTAGCAGTTTGTGTTTAAAATATGTCTTAGGGCCTACGCAGACCGGGACGGCATGGCAAGGGATTTTAATTTTTACTAATGGACATTCAACCGTACTGTTACAGTAATACGACATAAATTGCTATGCTTTAAAATGATGCCGTGGCATTGAAAGGGATTTTATCGCATGGCATTAAAAGACGCGCCACAGGCTCCCGTGGCGGGATGCCGTGGCATACTCACCATTGACCACGCACGCCGTGGCATGCCGTGGAATGCCGCGGTATCTAAGCGGCCAGTGTGCGCTGACTCACGGCAAAATCCCTTGCCATGCCCTCCCGGTCTGCGTAGGCCATTATTAGCTTTTGCCCGTGGCTTTGCCCGTGTACATAAAACGCCTATGTCACTCAGGAATAAAGCAGCTGTCTATCGGTGAAAGATTACCTCCTACAAATAAAAACTGGGCAAGTGCGAGGACTCGCGCCCTTTTTTTTTTTTTTTTTTTTAATTGATATAAACCAGTGCTTGACTGCGATCCCACCTGATGGTAAGCAGTGATGCAATCATTGATGGTGAGGCGCACTAGTTTATTAAGAGCCTATTCACTCTAGCCTTGAAGGCACCTAAATTATAGTTGGACGGGAAGACCGCAGCAGGCAAATTGTTCCAGTCCTTCGATGTACGCGGTATAAACGACGAGGCGAAACGCTTAGTCCGGACCGTTGAAGTTTCAACAACGTAAGGGTGGATACTCGCCGTACGTCGGGTTGTCCGATGGTAGAAATGAGATGGCGGAATCAAGTCATGCAATTCCCGCGCACACTCTCCAAAATGCAACCTGTAGAATACCGATAGGCTGGCTACCCTGCGCCTGTGCTCGAGGCTTTGTAGATTGGACTTAACCAAATCTGGATCCCCAATTAGCCTCTTCGCACGCCTTTCCACTGAGTCCAAAGCTGCTAGATGGCATTTTGCAGCACCAGCCCATATGTGACTGCAGTACTCCACACACGATCGGACCTGTGCTTTGTATAACATTAGAAGCTGTCCCGGTGTGAAGTACCGTCGGACCTTTGCAAGAACGCCTAGTTTTCCAGCAGCTACCTTGGCTTTGGACTCAATGAACTGCCCAAAATTTAGGTCAGAGGTAATTTCAACTCCCAAGAGCTGAAGGCGGTCGGTGCACTCCAAGGATACATTCTGAAAAGCAGGAGCCAAGGTGAACGGACTCCTTTTGGCGGTGAACAGACACGCTTGTGTTTTGGTGGCGTTGAATTCTACCAGATTGGTTTCGCCCCACTTGGAGACTGCCTGAAGTGAGACATTCGTACGCTCTACCATAGCCTCTCGTTCGGACCGGATTAGTTCCTTACTAGCCCGAGCACCTGGAAGGTATCTCTCTACAACTGTGCTATCATCTGCATACCCATATATACCGGGCATCAGCAGATCGTTAATATGCAGCAGAAAAAGAGTTGCAGAGAGAACTGACCCCTGAGGAACTCCGGCATTAGTGGTCATGGGCTCTGATGAGCATCCATCGACAACAACTCGGAGAGATCGTTCACTCAGGAAGTCTTTTACCCAGTTAATCAGACCAGGGGAAATGCCGTACGCTGGAAGCTTACTCAGAAGGCTGGCGTGCCATACCCTGTCGAAGGCCTTCGAGACGTCTAAGGAGACAGCAATCGCTTCTCCATTCTTCTCGAGGGCCTCGCCCCACATGTGAGTGGTATACACTAGTAGGTCCCCAGTAGACCGATTGTGGCGAAACCCGTACTGTCGGTCACTGAGGAGATCGTTACCTTCCAGGTATGCCATGAGGCGCGAGTTCAATACACGCTCCATAATCTTGCAGAGTATGGAGGTTATTGAAATCGGCCGATAGTTGGCAGGATCGGTACGACTGCCCTTTTTGGGCACGGGTTGCACGTTGGCAAGCTTCCAGGACTTGGGCACTATACCAGTCCTAAATGAGAGGCGGTACAAGCGCGTCAATACAGGAGACAACTCGGGCGCACATGCCTTGAGAACTATTGCTGGTATACCATCTGGTCCACTAGCTTTATTCACGTCTAGACGACACAGTGCTCTCAAAACTTCTTTATTTCTTATGCGAACCTCAGGCATCGAGGTGTTGCAGTGAGGTAGAGTCGGTGGAGTAGCACTGCCCTAAGGGTTCCGTACAAACTTACCTATGAAAAGAGTTCAATTTTTTTTTTTTTTTTTTTTTTTTTTTTTTTTTTTTTTTTTTTTTTTTTTTTTTTTAAGATCTTGCTTTATGCAAAATTTCATGATTCTGGGTCAACGGGAAGTACTCTAGAATTTTGGCTTCCTTGAGTATCGAAATATACGTTTTTTGCGACATAAACGGCCGTATCTTTTTTTTTCGTTAACTTACAAGTTTGATTTTTTCATAGCTTCAAGGGACCGCAGACCTAAGGATATGGTTTTAATTTCAACTCGATACGTCCACGCGTTCCCGAGATAAAGGGTCTTGATAGACAGACAGACGGACGGACAACAAAGTGATCCTATAAGGGTTCCGTTTTTTCCTTTTGAGGTACTGAACTCTCAAGTGTCCATGGAGTTTTTTGCACGTTCTTCTCCATAGAGATCTACGCTTTGGAACGTGCAATTAGCATCATTTTTCTGACTGACTGACTTCTTGACATTTCAAAAGTGCCTGTAAATGGTCTATTTGAAATAAACGTTTCTGATTTCTGAATATAATATTGTATTTATTGTTCTATTCTCAGCATGTGACACGACGAACGGCTGCATGGAGGTGACAGATATCCGGTGGTATGAGCTGCGTCAGCCTTTGAAGGATAGTTTCCCTTGGTTCGAGTACCTCGCCAGGGTCGGGTGGACACCTTGTGGCCAATAGTAAGTATATAATCATCTCTTGAGCCTGCGTTTGCCATCTAGTTTCCAACCATCTTTGTGATCCTCTGTATGCTTGTATGTTATTACTAGGTTTCTGTGTGAGTGGAGTTCTAGGCTGTTTTAATTATTCGCGAATTGATTCCTAGCAAATTGGCCATGGTCCGGAGCGTGGAATGGCAGGCGGTCGACTCCTGCGAAGCAGTAATGCTAGAAAAGGAAGCGGCTGCACGCGCGAGGGAATGGCCCTCGCGCCCCTGCCGCCGGGATCCCGATCCCGATTTCCAGCCACCGTAGGCGCAAGCTTGCGGACGGCGAGCAATGGGCAGCCTAGTTGCCGACGGGGCGTACTGTTCCACGCGCGCCTCAAGGAGATGTCAGCAAATCTTAGGGGCCCAGCAGGGTCGAAGTCTACTGGGGCCATGGGTCGCAAGGCAAAAAGGAACAAACGAGTGGGTTTTAGTCAGTAACAGTCTGACACGTCCTCGCGCTCCGCCCAAGGGCGGTAGATGTCGTTAGATGATTTTCCACCTAAAAAAAAAAACCACAAGCTGGGCCGACGGCCTGGTGAGGGTTGCGGGAGTTCGATGGATGCGAGAAGCACAGGATTGGTCGTTGTGGTGACACGCGCGGGAAGCCTATGGACGTTTTTCGGCTGAAATGATGATGACGATATTATCTTCACACTTTTCCTCTAACCATTCTATGTTAACTCAAATCTCAAATTCTCATTTGCCTCCAGCGTATGGGTCCAACTCCTAGACCGGAAGCAACAGCGTCTAGAACTGGTCCTGATACCCCTGGCGCAGTTCGCGACCCCCACGTATTATGATCAGGCAGACGACACCATGTGTGGCAGACACGACCACTGCTCGACGAGGACTGAACAGGTAAGCGGTAGATAGCATAACATCGAATATTCAGCCCCAGGTAGAAAAGGGTAGTATTTGAGGTATTGGTCAGATCGTAGGGGTTCTTAGGTTTAATGTTGTAACTTACGAGAAAACTACCATTTGGTAGAGAATTTTAGTTTTGGTCCATTTCGGTAGAATGAGATTTAAAACCAGATGACGTAAGTAGACAAGTGGTTATCGGGTCAAAAATTCAGTTTTCTCAGAAACTACCATTTGGTAGAAAATGGTAGAATTTCTTCGATTCTTGGTTAAAAAGCATTGAAGTCTAACTACACTGTGCCCAGTGGTCTGGCGTCGACCCTAACTGGCCCCGTCAACATGGTAGGGAAGTTGCCTTTAAAAACATTTATGTCATTTATTCCCTTTTGTTACAGCCAATCCAAGATATACAAATTCTAGTCTCCGAAACAGCCCCCGACGCGTGGATCAACGTGCACGACATACTCTACTTCTTACCGTCCAGCAGTACAGAGATGAACTTCATCTGGGCAAGCGAGGAGAGCGGGCATTTACATCTTTACCTAGTTAGTTGTGCGCTCATACAGAAGAGTAACGTACAAAATCGATGTGAGTAAAAAAAAATTGTATGGTAGAAAATGTTAGAAATTTTATGATGATTTTAGAAACATGCTATTATGTAACTTAACAGTAATTGGAAGGAAAAATGTTTGTGATTATAAAACTACCATTTGGTAGAAAATGTTAGTTTTGTATTTTGGTTAGATTTTCTAAAACTGGTATCACTAAGGTGACTATTTGTCGAGAGTTACAATCTTTTTAAAATCTACCATTTGGTAGAAATGCAAGTTTTATATTAATTTCATACAGGTATGTTTTACAGTTTGCTTTAATAACATGCGAAATCTACATACTACTAAAAACTAACTAGTGTGAAGATTGTTTTGCCCTATTTTTGTATATTTGTCCACAGCTGTAATAGAAATGATAACAGAAGATGAGAGCAACGCCGTAGGACCCAACATGATTAGTAAAGAACCAATCACAGCTGGAGAATGGGAAGTCATGGCTAGGAAAATTTGGGTGAGTAATTTATTAAAATCTACTAAACCGTACTAAACAATTCATCGGCGTCATTAAACCCCCGGCGTTCGCTCTATTACAAGACCGACCCCGTTTGTCTTTAAAAAAAAGACAATTATTTTACTTAAACCACTTTAATCACCACAGACACAGATACACTAATTTTAACACATAATTTCGGCAATGTCTCTCTTAAGGACGCGTTTACAAATCTGACCAAAATAAGCAGTTTTTCGGGTACATTTTACGGCAGAACTAAACTAAACTAAATGTAAATAATAATTTCCATAGATAGATTACTCCTTCATCTTCAAATAGTAGCAATTTTTTATTCGAAAAATTAGTTAAATAATACCGTAAAAAATCATTTCCGGTACCTCTTCACACAAAATTTACGACTTCGTATTGAGTTTAAGTACATTTTTCTTCCATTTAATAACAGAAATTTGTTTATTTAAAAATATTTTATGAAAGGACACATGATCAATCCAAAAAGGTAGAAGAAAGAACTACCAAAATGTTCCAATTAGTCTCAGAAAAAAAATCAAATCAATTTTAATTTTTCAACAAATTTATCTCTATCGCGTGAATCTTAACTGCTTGAATTTAAGGGTTATTTTGCTGGTCAATGTTTTGAGTTATTGCGTAACAAATTGAAATAAAAATATTAGTCCGCGCTCGGCCGCCGTCGTGAGTGGACGCTGTGTCGCTTGTAAGCAGCCGCTTGTGTGGAATAAGATCGCTGTACGAATACGAAATATTTGACATAACCAATTTGATATTTTACGTGCTTTGTGCGGACTACGGACAAACAAGGTAAGATTTATTTATTTAGTTTCATTTTTTTTTTCAATAATCCTTATTATAAAACATTCCATTTCGAAATTGATGGAGCGACCTGAAGGTGCACCTCAAAGACTGCTACTGGAACTAATAAACGAATGGATCTAGGTGTGCCGAGTTTGGACTCGTTGTGTTAGTTATGATGAGACCTTACCTCAGGTCATGATGGAGCGACCTGAAGGTGCACCTCAAAGACTGCTACTGGAACTAATAAACGAATGGATCTAGGTGTGCCGAGTTTGGACTCGTTGTGTTAGTTATAATAATAATAATAATAATAATAATAAAAATGTTTATTTATCTCCAACAAATTACAACACAGTTTTAGTTGACAAGTAGTTCGACAAGAGAAAGAAGGTAATTTGTGGGAGATCTGGAGTCCAAACTAGGCGAAGGCCTGTATTTTAGAGCTCCAGGCGCCCCCATTACATCACAAATTGCAATAGTCAACGTGCGTGTGTGTTGCATGAGTGTATGTGCATGCATGAGTGTGTGTACATGTAAATATAATGTGTAAATAGATAGGGTATAGTAGAAATATATATTTGTATATATTATTATATATTAAAATAAGAAAGTACACAGTAAATAGATACATACAGATAATCCTAGCTACTACTTTGCTACATCAAGTAATTTTTCCGTTTCCTTATAATTTAAAGACAGTAATAATTTAATCAATTTCTTTTTAGATTCATTTTTACGACAGTTGGCTATATTTATAATTTTATTTAATTTATTGTACAATTCGCCTCCACGAAATGGGAAATATTTTTGCGCGAATGAAGTATTAACCGCAGTCGTCCTACATATTGCGTAATTTCTTCTGGAGTGTGCTATGCGTTTTTTCCGTTCTTCAGGTAAGTTGGAGTGTTGAAGAAGTACAGTAAGCAATATGTAAAGTTGACGAACAGTTAGCACTTGGGCTTCTTCGTAAAGTGTTGCGGTGGAGAAAAGACGCGGTTTGTTTAAGCTGACTTTCAATATCATCCTTTGGGCTCTTTCAACAATCACCAGTTTAGACTTACATACTCCACCCCATGTGGTGATGCAGTAGGTGATGATTGATTGCACCAGGGTTTCGTATACCATCCTCATCGTTTGTTTCTCCGCTACACCACGAAGTTCTTTAAAAATGTATGTGAGCTTTCGTATTCTTTTAGACAGAAAATCAATGTGGTTACCAAAAGTTAAATTTGCGTCAATTTGAATTCCAAGATACTTGATACATTTGATGAGATTAATACTGGGACAGTTACAGTTTGAAGTTGGAGGAAAGTTACATTTATGAGCACGGATATTATAATTAGCGAGATTAGAGACTTCCTTATGGTTCCGAATAGAAAATAAAATGTATTTGGTTTTGTCGTCATTTAAAGTGAGAGAATTTGATGATAGCCAGTGACACACTGTGTTAAAACCTTTCTGGGCGAGATTAAAAAGTTCATCCCACGAGTCTGCGAAAAAAGTTAAGGCAGTGTCATCAGCATATGCGGAGATGCGACAATTTTTTATCTTAAGGGAACATAGCTCATTTATATAGCAGAGAAAAAGAGTAGGACCCAATATACTACCCTGTGGCACACCAAAATCAACCGGAAGTTCATCACTAATGTGTTCTCCAACTTTTACTGATTGCGTTCTGTTATTTAAGTAATCAGATAGTAACGCCAGTGGAACACCTCTGATACCAAGATCTTCTAGTTTTCGCACAAGGCGTGGAACAGAAACAGTGTCAAAGGCTTTAGCTAGATCGAGAAATATAGTCAAGCATTTGTCCTTATTATCTAATTTATGTACTAAAAAGTTTACAAGATCAAGTACTGCATTGTCAGTTGAGCGGTTAGCTCTGAAACCGTATTGCGCGTCAGAAAACAAGTTATATTGTTCTAGGTATTTTGTTAACCTGGTGTTGATTATGCGTTCAAATATCTTAGATAAGGTTGTTAGAATCGCAATCGGCCTATAGTTACTGACGCTGCCTCTGTCCCCCGCCTTATGTATTGGGTGCACCACAGCTCTTTTTAATGCGAGGGGAAATACTCCAGAAACAAAGCAACGGTTTATTAAGTTGGTAAGTACTGGCGTTATAGTAACAGATATTTTCTTTAATACATCAGCACTAATCTGGTCCCAACCAGGTGAGCAATCGCTTTTTAATAGTTGAAGGGTCCTTTCAACTTCTCCAATGTCAGTGGGAAGGAGAACAAAAGAGTTTACTGGTGGCTTAGTGACTCTGGTAAAGGATGGTATATGTGAAGGAATCATGTCTGACAATCGTTTACCGATATTTGAAAAGTATTCATTCGTTTTATTTACCGATTCTTTAGGAGTTTTCTCTGTAGCTAATAGTTGTTGCGGTATCTGCTTTATATTGCGGTTGGTAATGGTTTTAATCGTAGACCAAAGCTTTTTAGAGTTATTTTTTGACATTATAAGTTGATCTCTCTCGTATTGTTTTTTAAGTTTTTTTAAAAGGTTGTTGCAATAGTTCCGATATCGCAAGTACGATATTTTTAATATGGCGTCATTATCATTTGCTTTTAGTTTTTTGTGCATCCTGTCTCTGGTTCGGATGCAGCGTAACATACCGGCAGTTATCCAAGGTTTGATTATAATTTTATTTCTAGGGATTATTCGTTTGGTTGAATTATTTGCAATCAATTGTTGTATTATATGAATGAAATTGTTCATAGCGATATTTAAATTTTCTTCCTGATTCACTGAGTCAAAACTTAAGCTATTACAATCTGATTTTAATTTGTCTATGTCAATTTTAAAATTGACTTTCATTTTCATGGATTTCGGTTTAGTCCAGTGGGTTTTTATGCAGAATAAGACTGATTCATGGTCGGTAATAGTGGTACCCAAGGAAAACGTGAACGCTTTTAGATTTGTTTTCAGTATAACATGGTCCAAACATGCCTTTCCTCTGGTGCTAGTATTTATGGCTGGGAGTAGTCCATGGAAAGCAATGGTATCTAGGTACGCGGTAGTCACGTGACCGGTTCCGATAAGGTCAATATTTATATCACCGACTATAATAATATTTTTAAAAGAAGACACGCTCAACAGTAAATTATGCAATGAATTTAGAAAAATATCAGGTGATTTAAAACTAGGGGGCCTATATATTGCAATTATTATTGTTTCATTTTTAATTTTAATAGTCAAACAATTTGCTTCTGATAGGTGAGGTTCATCCACACTGCATTCAAGATTAATGTTTGTGTAAACAACTACACCGTCATTTTGGTTGTAATTATCATTACTTTTGTATGAATTATAGCCTTGGAGTAATGGCGAGTTAACAACACGCGATAACCAGCATTCGGAAAGCACAATAATATCACATGATAACTCCAGTCTTTTGAGCAGAACGTGTAATTCTTGAAAGTTACAGTTTAGGCTACGAATATTTTGTTGTAGGACTTTTAAGAAATGTGCAGGTTTTTTAAGATATGGGTTGCATTGCTCAGGGTCACATGTGACAGGGACAGAAATATCAAATTGGTCAATGTCCCTCATTAGGTTACTTGTGGCATCGAGTTATGATGAGACCTTACCTCAGGTCGTGATGGAGCGACCTGAAGGTGCACCTCAAAGACTGCTACTGGAACTAATAAACGAATGGATCTAGGTGTGCCGAGTTTGGACTCGTTGTGTTAGTTATGATGAGACCTTACCTCAGGTCGTGATGGAGCGACCTGAAGGTGCACCTCAAAGACTGCTACTGGAACTAATAAACGAATGGATCTAGGTGTGCCGAGTTTGGACTCGTTGTGTTAGTTATGATGAGACCTTACCTCAGGTCGTGATGGAGCGACCTGAAGGTGCACCTCAAAGACTGCTACTGGAACTAATAAACGAATGGATCTAGGTGTGCCGAGTTTGGACTCGTTGTGTTAGTTATGATGAGACCTTACCTCAGGTCGTGATGGAGCGACCTGAAGGTGCACCTCAAAGACTGCTACTGGAACTAATAAACGAATGGATCTAGGTGTGCCGAGTTTGGACTCGTTGTGTTAGTTATGATGAGACCTTACCTCAGGTCGTGATGGAGCGACCTGAAGGTGCACCTCAAAGACTGCTACTGGAACTAATAAACGAATGGATCTAGATGTGCCGAGTTTGGACTCGTTGTGTTAGTTATGATGAGACCTTACCTCAGGTCGTGATGGAGCGACCTGAAGGTGCACCTCAAAGACTGCTACTGGAACTAATAAACGAATGGATCTAGGTGTGCCGAGTTTGGACTCGTTGTGTTAGTTATGATGAGACCTTACCTCAAGTCGTGATGGAGCGACCTGAAGGTGCACCTCAAAGACTGCTACTGGAACTAATAAACGAATGGATCTAGGTGTGCCGAGTTTGGACTCGTTGTGTTAGTTATGATGAGACCTTACCTCAGGTCATGATGGAGCGACCTGAAGGTGCACCTCAAAGACTGCTACTGGAACTAATAAACGAATGGATCTAGGTGTGCCGAGTTTGGACTCGTTGTGTTAGTTATGATGAGACCTTACCTCATTACTTGATGTAGTGATCCGAAGGTGTACTTTGATGACTGTTATTGTAACTAATAAATGTCTTAAACCGTAATTAACGAGTAGAGCCAGCTAATAACAATATGTATAGTTTATACCTCTTATATCTCAATTGTTGTTTTAGATGCCAAGGCCTAAGACGTTTGGCAAAAGCTCCCGTAAGAAACTTTGTGCCACTAGACGTAATGCAGAAAAAGGACGGTTAGTACTTACATGACTACTAAAAATATGTGTATAATTATGAACGTCCATTACCATAATGATCCTTTTTTCACAGGCAAAAGAATAAAAGCAGTTGTGATACGACTATTGCGACTGATACATCCGAAGTATGTCCGGAAAGATATGATCAAGCGAGTTGCAGTACTTTTAATGAAAATAATTTGGAAATGCCTCACGTAAGTTATAGTGGAGTTTTAAATTTCTGTTATGACTTGTTTGTTCAGTTTCACTTTTTGCATTAAAAATAACAAGTATTTTTTTCTGTATTATTTTTAGAACAATAAAAATGAGGAAACAGAATCATACCAGGTATCAGGAAGAAGAGTCATAGAAATAGGTTATTTCATGAAACAGCTCCAAGATATCGGGAACCATAGTTCCATGTTTAAATGCCATTTAGGTACTGTGCAACTTTTGAATGAAAAAAGAACTGGGCTTCACTCAACTTTTTATATGAAGTGTCAAATGTGTGGCACAAATTTTATATTAAAATCTTCAAAAGATTCGACGAATAAAATGGATATAAATGAGGAAGCTGTAGCCGGTATTATGTCTATTGGCGCTGGAGTTACACAGTTAAATACGGTTCTAAGCCATATTAATATACCACCTATGTCGGCACGATTGTATCAATCCAAACATGATATGATTTGTCGATGGTGGAGTAAAACCGCACAGCACTGTATGGCAGAGGCTGGTAAAGAAGAGAAAAATCATGCTCTGTCTATTGGAAGCGTGAATGAGAAAGGAATACCAATGATACCTGTATCGGGTGACGCATGTTGGTCCAAACGTTCGTATGGAACGAATTACAGTGCGTCTTCAGGAGTTGGTGCTATTATTGGTTTTTTTTCGAAAAAAGTTCTTTACTACGGAGTTAAAAATAAGACGTGTAGCATCTGTTCTCGAGTCCACTCCAAAGGAGTACAACAACCAAAACACAGTTGTTTCAAAAATTTCCAGGGTCCTTCTACTGCGATGGAAGCAGTTATTATAACAGAGGGTTTCAAAAAATCTATAGAAAGTCATGGACTCATTTATAATCAGTATGTCGCAGACGGTGATTCAAGCACATATGCCAGTATCCGAAATGCCAGGCCTTATGAGGATGTGACTGTGGGTAAAGTCGAGTGCAAAAATCATTTGCTCAGAAACTATTGTAAAGGGCTTTTGTCGATATCAAGTAACACTACATATCCAATAAGAGCCCGAAAAATATTAAAAGATAATTATTTGCGGATACGATGGGGAGTAGATAGTAGCGTCAAATATTGGGTCAAGCAAAACGTTTCGTTTTCTGATAAAATGGAAAACATAAAAAAAGATATAACGAATGGTCCTTATCACATTTTTGGAGATCATTCAAAATGTGCATCATATTTCTGTAATGATGAAATCAAGAAACGTACTGAAAATTTAGTACCAGAACTTAAACTAAATGGAGTTTTCCAAAAAGTTGAAGATTTGGCTCATCGTTTATCGTTTCACGCCTACAGCTTCGTACATAACGAAACGAATAACTTGGTGGAGAGTTTTAACGCCAGAGTAGCGAAATTTGTTGGCGGAAAAAGAGTAAATTTTTCGCAACGGCGATCATATGCTGGTCGCTGTGCTGCAGCGGTGATATCATATAATTCGGGTTTATTACAGTCTACTGTTCATAAACATATTTTTGGTACCGAAGCTAACCATGAAATAGTTAAGTTAGAAAGCTATCGTCAACAATTAAATTTGAAAAGAATAGAAAAAAGAGTCAAAAAAAAGAAAATCGCCAAACCTACTACTAGTAAAGACGTTCATTATGGTGAAGAATGTCAAAAAGTGGACATGGACGACAAAGATTACGAAGTAGCAAAAAAAGAGTTCTTGTCGAAACTAGAAATTAGTCATGAAGAAAAAGTCCAGATAGAGCAAGACACAATTTTACAAAGTGCCAGTCCTTTATGGTTGGAAACCAGAAGAAAATTGCTTACAGCTTCATGGTTTTCTACCGTCTGTAAACGGCGCCCTAACTCCAATTGTGCACCATTAGTAAAGCAAATTTTGTATGGACGAGATTTGAGCAATGTACCATCCATCAAACATGGGAAAAATAATGAGTACACCGCACTGCGTGACCTTGAAAAAGTATTAAACATGAAAATCATGCAGTGTGGGTTATCAATTGATGAAGAGATTTCTTTTCTTGGTGCAAGTCCTGATGGAAAATGTGAACTCGGTATTGTCGAAATGAAATGCCCGTCGTCCGCATATGGAATGGACCCAGAATAAGCGATAAAACAAAAAAAAATTGACTTTTGGAAATACGCTTCGAATTCGAGCCAATTACTAATAAACACAAAACATAAATGGTATTTTCAAATCCAAGGTCAGTTACGAATTACAGGGGAAAAAACTTGTGTTTTTGCTGTTTGGACGGGCCCTGGAAAAATAAAATATGAATTGATAAACAAAGATGATCAATTCTGGAAAGAGAATATGGAAACACATTTAATTCGATTTTACAAGAACTGCCTCCTTCCAGAATTGATCGATCCAAGATTCAAAAGAAATATGAGTCTACGAGAACATTCTTCACATTGTCATAATAATGCTATGAAAACTCAGAATTGATAGGTATAGATTTTTTTTATTATTTATTAAATACATAGACTTAGTTTAGCTTCACTTATTTTATTTTTCTTTTACCTAGGTAAAAAATAAAATAAAATAGGTGTACATTTAAAAAAATAAATAAAACGCGTACGACAAGCGATCCCCACTCTTTCGCCGAGCACTCAAGATCCGTGCCGATACCTGTACTAACTGTAATAGTTTTATTATTTTTTCGGATTTGACATTGATGTTTATTTTTTATTTCATAATTTGACATTGCTGATTATTTTTATTTTACATTTTGACATTGTTATTTTTTTTTAAATTTTATTTTACAATTTGACTTTCATGGCTTTTTATTTTATTTTACCACTTTATATTGTTTTTTTTTTTTAATTTTCGATTTGTAATATGTTGTACGTATATACGTACTATGATAGTGTTACATTTTTGTGCGAAATAAACGTATTTTCTTTCTTATTTCTTTTATTTCAAATTTTCGAGAACCCACTTACATTGATACCAAAGTAAATTTATTATAAGAAATACCAAAAAACCGGGCAAGTGCGAGTCGGACTCGCGCACTGAGGGTTCCATACAAACTTACCTATGACAAAAAAAAAACCGACTTCAGTAAAAAAAAAAATACTAAAAGGATCTAAATAACTTTAATTTCGTTTGTTTCTTATTTAACACTGACTTCCAAAATTTTAAAGTTATTTTGATCCTTTTAGTGGGTTTTTGTAGTGAAGTCGGTTTTTTTTTTTGAAAAAAGTTTTTTATTTCACACTTTTTAGTTGCGATACACTTATATATAACCAGAGTGCCTATTTCTCATGACAATTCCAATTAACCCAAACACTGCTAGGTTACATTGTTTTATTATGAAGTTCCTGTGTCGACCTTCCACATTCCGGCTCCATCATCAGATCAGTTCGATAGTACCTTATAACCAAACTGCATTTCATGACAATTCTAATAAGCCCAAACACGGCTAGGATACGTTGACTAATTACAGAGTTCCGGTGCCTATCTTCCGGCTTCATCATCATCATCAGGTCTATATGATACCATTTTCAACATAACTATTCATAATCATTTATTTATTTGTATTGTCATAGTCGCTTAACTATCTTTATTGTGATATCTATTTGAGTATGAAGTTCCGTTGGCCATTTCTGGTCTTATTCACCAGTTCCACTTCATCAAATGTTACTTTTGACTGTAAGTGCTTAAGTTGTCAAAGAAAATACCAAAATCAAGTTGCCTATAATATTTGAGGAGTTCCTTTGATTCCTCATGGATCTGATTGATCAGAACTAGATTCTGAAAAAAATGTTACCAATCAGAAAGCATATCCTCTAAGAGAAAAAAAAAATTGCAAATCGGTCCATAAACGACAGAGTTCTGAGGTAACCCACATAAAAAATAAAAAAATAAAAATACAACTGAATTGATAACCTCCTCTTTTTGAAGTAAGTTAAAAATAGTTCAATTCCCTCAATTTTTTTTGTGACGTAACTACAAATTTACTGTTTTCAGTTTTTTTTCCTATATTTGTGCAATGAGACCTTGCTTCATGCAAAATTTCAGGATTCTAGGTCAACTGGAAGTACTCGTACCCTATGAATTTTGATTCCCTTGAGAGTGTCGAAATATACGTTTTATGCGACTTAAACGGCCGTATCTTTTTTTTTCGTTAACTCAGAAGTTTGATTTTTTCAGTTTCGAGGGACCGCGGACGTGAGTGTTTGGTTTTAATTTCAACTCGATACTCCATGCATTCCCGAGATCGGGTCTGAGAGACAGACAGACAGACGGACAACTGAGTGATCCCATAAGGGTTCCGTTCTTTCCTTTTGAGATACTAAAAACGAATAATGCTTAAATAAGTCTTTAGTTATTTGTTTTCAAAAAGCTTTTGACGTAAATTGTAAATACATAGGTGCATACAGCGACATATTATCAAGTTATATGTACATTTCCAGTATAACATGGCCTCGCTTTGTATAGAATTCCCGTACAATGAGGGATGCGCTTATACTGGTTTTTTATCTTACGTCGTCACTTTCGCCAGAATCTACTTGCTTACTAACCGATCACTCTCCAATGGTAGCTACTTTTTTGACTATTTCATGTTACTTTTAACTTTTTGAAAGCAAATCACCGTAAGTTTAAAAAAAATACACAAATAAATAATAATATTAGGCTCAAGTATCAAACCGTGTCAGTTCACTCATAATTTCGCCGCTTCGCGCTAGTCGCTGTGTGTGTGAGCCGTGCACGTGTAGTAGTAAGACTCAATACCTAGAATTGAAGCGCGTCAATTCGTAAATACGTCCTTAAGTGCTCCCTTAATTTGGGCACAATAGGTTACGCGGCGGCGTTCAGAATCTAACTAACTAATTAATGCATATTATTTTCATGCACTAGGTAAAAGTGCAACATCAGCATGTTTGTAAAGGAAAAATACATTGATTAATAGTATAAGCTGATTTAGGCTTTATTGCCTTGTAATAAGGGTTATAACAGCTCTCTCATTGTCTTTCTATTGTGTCTCTAATTACGCTACTCAAAAGGTGTAACAGTCACTAAATTTTTCCTTTTCTAACACTCTCAGCGCCATGTATATACATCACTAGTTTTTAATTGTTACAAATACTTAAAGGACTTATTAGAAAAGGTCTTTTTATTAGTATTTAAGTAGTCTCAATAAATAATATTCATAAACAAAGTTATTAGCGTTAGTTTATATCCCAAAATTTCACTCAATTTATAGAAATATTGTACATGCTTTTGATTATGAATGAAAAACAATGGAAAAACACTGCGCGTAGTATTTTCTGGTAGCAATTGTTATGAATGATTAATTCAATTATGAATTTACCAATAAGACAAATTTTCGTGGTCAATTTTGGGATTTCGTTTTTTAGTTTCAGTAATGGGTACAAATAGAACCCTTTTTTTGTAGTATTTAAAAAATAGGGGTGTATAAGCATTTTCTAGAGAAGCAGGCCATGTAAGCGGCGCGCGGGTCACATATTTTTATGCAGCTGGCCACACTAGTATTGAACTAACTTTTGTAGCAAGCCACGTGGGCCGCTGTGATCCCACAAATTCATATTGATTTTTTGACATTGGCTTGCTAGATAAGTAAATGAATTTAAAACGCTGGCCGCCCACATGACCTGCGGAGATAAGTTATAAAAAATCATATTGGCTTACAGTAAAATAATTTATGTGGGTGGCCGGTCGACCACATGGCGCTGAGAGTGTTAAATCTATATATATAAAAGCCAAAATACAACTCGCTGATTAATCACGAAATCTCAGAATCTATAACACCTACAAACTTAAAATTTAGCAGGTAGGTTCTTTATAGTGTGTAGACATCCGCTAAGAACGAATTTTACGAAACTCCACCCCTAAGGGGGTAAAACGGGGGTTGGAAGTTTGTATGGAGAAACCAACTTTTACGGGGGCGAAGCAAGCTAGTATAGATATATAGGGTGACTGGTAATTAGTGCCCGATACTTAAACACGTGATTGTGCTCATGATAACCAACAACTTTTACTATGGGAACAAACCTAAAATCGCGAAAAAAAATTAGCTGTTCAGTACATTTATGTTTGCCTAATGTACTGAACAGCTGATATTTTTTTCGCGATTTCGGCTTTGCTCTCATAATAAAAGTTGTTGGTTATCATGAGCACAAACACGTGTTTAAGTATCGTACACTAATTGCCAGTCACCCTATATATTTTGCAAGTACAACGTCAATAGTCTAAATTTTCCAACAGGTAGACACAGCCCGCCAGCTGGTGTACTTCGTAGGGCTCCGCGAGACGCCCCTGGAGCGCCACCTTTACGTGGCGCCGCTGTCACCGCCACGACCTCATGCTGTGCAACTGTTGACCACTGTGGGACACTCGTGTGCGGTTGATATTGATGAGGTAGGTCTTATAAACATTTCGATTAATTAAGCTTTAAGATACACGGTTTGAGACCCTTCCCCACTCGCCTATCATCAACGTCGAGCATGGTTTAAAAGCTTGTTACTTCATCTAACGCAATCCAACGCGATGTTTGATGAAGAGGCAACGCGGAAAAAGAGAGATAACGCCTGAAAACTCTGTTGGCATTCGGTAATTCCGTGATTTACTCGAATATTTCACAAAACTTGTTCCAGAAAATACGTGTTTTTATAAAACCCATAAAAGTTTTTAAGAAAAAATGACGTCATTTCACTTTCAAAGTTCACGTAAAATAGCAGATTTTCAGAGGTCGTTACTGGATTAGTTTTACACAAATTTATGTTTAGATTTCTATAGAAGCCTAGATAATATCCACAAGATATCTGTGTATCCAAAATATCTGGAGAAAGATGTGTAATAACATCATAATCACGTAAGAGCGGTTGTATGAAAATGTACCTCGGGTTGACCGTTCTTAACCGGTAGACGTGGCGTGCCCGGGATTTCTTCGACTGAAGTTCAGGGGCTGTTTTAATTATTCGCAAATTGATTCCTAGCAGATATTGTGATGTAAAATTGGTGTAGTTTTGTATCTCAAGTGTCTGCACAACTGGACAATATGTGGAATCATTGAAACAGGCGCGATCTCGGTAAAATGAAGCTGAGAATTGTATTGAAGTTTTGACTACCTCAGCGAAGTTTGCCGAGAAGGTTGACTTGATATATAGGGTGACTGGTAATTAGTGACCGACATTTAAAAACGTGATTGTACTCATGATTACATACAACTTTCCCAAAGAAACTGTTTTTATATACACACTAGTTTATAGGTACATTCGCTGATTAGGTACGTACACCTGTGGGTTTGCAAGCTGCGCGGGTGTTCTATCACTATTGTAGGTACGGCGGCGTCACGCGGCTAACAGCTGAGCGGTCGCCGGTCGCAGGCGCGCGCGCGTATTTAAACAGCTGTTTTATTATAGTGATAAAACTAATGAGAATATAAAAAAAGTTTCTTTGGAAAAGTTGTTTGTAAACATGAGTACAATCGCGTGTTGAAGTATCGGTCACTAATTACCAGTCACCCTATATTTGTGGCCAAATGTACACATTCTAATGTTTTTGTACTTTTTACGGGTAATTTGTTTACCATTAGAATTTGGATGTCCATATTCAAATGGTGAACAAATTAACTATTCATACGAAGACATGACTTGGGCTTAAAGGACTTCATATCCAAGCCAAAATATTAACAAAAAAAATAATATATATTATTAGTGTTTTGAGTCTGTATTTTCATTATTGCTCATCTTAAGTTTATCTGACAGAAGACACTGACAATAATATGATCATTTTTTTCGTTTTACCCATTTTATATCTTTCATAAATTTGCAATAACAGCAGACATTAATAAATGTTACTGTGTTCCCAGGACTGCTCAATGGCAGTAATTACATCATCAAACATATGCTGCGCGCCAGTCACGAGGGTGTACAGAATCACCACATCACCACCGCGGCTATTAGTGCAGGGAACTATCACCGACAGACCGCCTTCAGGTAAGTGTTGAGAACCTACCGTAGCATGGTATATTAGAAATGTTAATATTAGTAGTTTTTTTGGACTTGTGATTGGTTTCTGTGTTGATTAGGTATCCGTTTTGTAATTCTACCATTTGGTAGAAAACGGTAGAAATTTAAATTTGTGGTAGAAAAGCATAACAAAGCCAATAGTTTAACAAGTATCATTAAATTGGATAGAATTTACAGTTTAATTAGAAACTACCATTTAGTAGAAATTTGAATTTGATAGAAATCATATTCTTTGACAGAATCTTTGGAAGTAAGAAGCTTCAACGGTTCTTGGGACAGTCGGTCCGGTGATGGGGACGACACTGATAGCGAAACGGGGTCCTTAATCAGAGGTATGTTATATTTTGTAGCATGTAGCTGCGCAAGATCATGTAGATTATACTCCATTTATAATAAGATTAGGCATCGATTTTGATTTATATTCCATAGGCATGGATAGCATTAAAAGCAAAAAAAAACATGATTACAGTACAAAGTATTTACTGCAGCCGTCATTTATCATGCCACTAATGCTATAAAAGTCAAAATCGATTGAACGGATAGTAAAAAAGGTTTGCTTAAATGTTCCATCTTATTGCGAATGGAGTATATTATAGTAGTTTTTATTTGTATCTGGCCTTTAAAACTACATGAGGTCGGTTTCCTATCTGTCTACTCGTGAGGACCCTGAAAGTCGGTCCACGAAAACTCCCGACCACCATAATATATATAATATAATATAATATTCCACAACTAACACAACGCCATCTAGTCCCAAGCTAAGCAGAGCTTGTGTTATGGGTACTAGACAACTAATAAACATACTTATATATTTCTAAATACATACATATTATAGATAAATTACACCCAGACACAGAACAAATGATCGTGCTCATCACACAAACATTTGTCCTGGGTGGGAATCGAACCCACGACCTCCGTCATAGCAGTCAGGACCACTAACCACTAGACCAACAGGCCAGTCAAACCTATGACGATCCTAGTGTTTTAGCTGGCAAAAATTGCGCAATAATCGCCTACGCCTGCGTAAAGCTTGCATACAATACTGTGGAACTCTCTCGATAAAGCTGAAACGACACGACGGTGATAGACTTAGCGTTGCCAACCGTCCCGTATATCATGCATAAATTTCTATGTCCCGCCGGGACAGCTAATGTCCCGTATTTTACGAAAATCTGCACAACACGCACGCTCTGGCTGCGACGCGGGCTGGGTTGAGACTGAGAATTTTCGCAAATGACCCTTAAATGAACTGACGTTCGTAATAATTGCACACCGAATTTGATTAAAGATTTGACCATGTTTAACTACGATTTTGACTGCGTTTCTTTTTATTTATTTATTTATTACTTTATTGCACACCTTAACTTTCTACGGGACAGACATTTATAAAAAAATAAGTGTACAATAGGCGGTCTTATTGCACAGGGCAATTTCTACCAGACAACCTTTGGATGGACTGTGACGAAAGGAAAAGATTTGGGGCTGTCAGTGTACAACAACATAAAAAGATAATAAAATACATATAATACATAAATAGGTATATTACCAAATAATAAACTAATAAATATTAAAATATACGACAACGAAAGGAGAAGAAAAATTAAAGTGATAGGTAATGCTCCTTCACCATCTTTTTGAAAGTTGGTAGCGTTTGGGCACGCCTCACTTCTAAGGGCAATGCATTCCACAAACGCGCTGCTTGTATCGTGAAAGATTTATCAAAGAACGATGTGGAATGCATATGAATACTAAGTTTTAAATTCTCCGATGACCTCAAGGACCTAGAATTACCTTCCTTACCTTTACCTTTTTTTTTTGGACCTTTTTATAATTATGTCAAAAGACAAAATGATATTATGTGCAGCAAAATCTGTAACAAAGTATAGTTTTAAGTCCACATAAAACAAATTTTGACTCAATGATTTTTATTTGTCCCTCGTGAAAAAGTGAAATCCCGTAGTAATAGGACCATATGTCCCTTAAGGCCGAAAAAAAAGTTGGCAACCCCAGATAGTGTAGGTCATTGTTTGATCCGACCGCGCTGCTTCGCTTCGCGATCGCGTTTAATGATCCGCATATATGGATCTCCAAAGGCTGCGGGAATGTTCTAAAGATTTAGCATCGGTTTGGAACGCAAAGGGCAACTAAAGAAACACAGGTAGGTTTTATGTTGGTAAATCGTCCCATGATTTCTCTCGGTCCATGGTAGAGCGAGACGGCGTGACAGACTTTTACTGACTAAAACCACACCTGTGTGCTCCAGTTGTCATTATCATTATAATTATTATACAGGGTATTTGGTGCATCGTGTGCCAAATTGAAATGGTCGACGGGAGGGGTCATCTGCTATCCTTTCAGACCCCTAAACACTTCTCATGCCCTGTGGATTTTTTTTCATCGACTTTTTATTGTTTTATGAAAATTAGGCCCAAATTTTTCATTCAAATAAAAGAAAAGAAAGAAAGAAAACATACAAAACAAATTACAAAAACAAACAAATCAAAAAATATCAATTTGCATTATCAAATACAAATTTAAAAAAATATATAAGGCGTAGACTCTGAATTTTAATTTTATTTAGATGTGTATTGTATTAGAGTACTTTTAAATTTAAAATTAGTGACATTAGCTATCCAGATTTTTTAAATTTACTTGCAAAGTTTTGGACTTGAATTAAAGCTGTCCATGTTACAGCTATTTACTTGGCTAAAAAAAAAACCAGAAGCGACCGAATTCTTCCAACTTCCTCAAAAATTCTCTAGTTTATCCTCTTGCTAGTGATGTGCCACATGCCATAAAAAATCTTTTTATAACTTTGTGAATTCGCTAGAATTGTGAATGGAGTCACATAAGACTAATATTCAAAATTATGATTTAAAAAATATTTTTGCTTAAATGATACCTGAAAAACCTATTAAAATTTTTATCTCACTCTTATAAGGTAAAATCTGTCTCGTATCTCTCTCTTTGTGGGTATATACTTTATTGTACACGTCATACTGTGGATAGGATAAACATATACTTACAAAAACAAAGTGTACAATGGGCGGTCTTTTCGCACAGGGCAATCTCTTACAGACAACCTATGACAGACCTATGCGTTCTAGGACCACGGGCTTCCTTTTCAGAAATTCCTCGTGACTCTAGCGGGCATCGGCCCTGCTGGGCCCCTCAGCCTTTGCTGACATATCTTTAAGGCGTGCGTGGAACACTACGCGCCGTCGACAACTTGGGATCAGTCCGGACGGTTACCGGACGGCCGGACGGCGGGCTACCCATTGCTTGTCGTCCGCAAGCCAGCGCCTGCCGTGGCTGGTAGTGGGGGTCAGGATCACGGCAGCTAGGGAGTCTTATCTTATCTCATACCCAAATAAGTTTTTTTTGTACTTTTCAATTAACATGGCAGATCGAGATCATTGCATTTCAGTAATTTTAACGTACGTCTGGCAATTCTGCGGCCTACCCAAATGTCCTTTCTTTGGTATTGTTCGTCAAGTCGTTGGAACTCCTTAGTAGTCTTGAGTTGAGCTTTACGAATACTGACAAATGCTTGCACTGACTGGACAGGTCCACTCACAAATGTGTGGTTTTTTCCTTTTAAGACCATCTCAGATACTAATCTGCATAGTTTCATGTGATTTGACCATTACATATTTGCTGTATGGACTGATCCAGTAAGAGACTGAATCCCTGAGTTTGTTTCGGTGTTTCGTCTCAGGGTAGTCAGCTAGGAAACACCGGCCTCATCTAGTTTAAACTGACGAAAAATTGACGTGTAAAAGTGTCTTATAAAACCTATTTGAAACACATGGTATACACCACAAATTTTTAATTAGTACAAATATTTAAAGGGCTTATTAGAAAATGTCTTGTTATTATTTAAGTAAAGTCTCAATAAATAATATTCATAAACAGCAAAGTTATTAGCGTTTGTTTATATCCCAAAATGTCACTCAATTTATGGAAATATTGTGCAGGCTATTGATTACAAATGAATAAATGACGATCAAAATGGAAAAACATCTGCACGTAGTATTTTCTAGTAGCGTATGTAGAAAGATGCGGTAAAGCCCTACAGGTGGTGGTAGGACAGTTTATACAAAAACTCAAGTAACTTCAGTGGACTGTATTATATTGAATGAAATTAGTTGGAGATACAAGCGGCACGGCGAGAAAACAATAATATTGATTGAAAATAGATGCGTGCGCTCGGTGGTAAGGTGGGTGTAAAGGTTGCCTGCTGGGATGTTAAATAATAGATAGGATTGTTCACTAAAAACTGTATTGTTAGAAATGCTACAAATATCTATGTTGGTTGATGAAGCGAGGGAGCACGCGCGACGGCACTTAAGGCGATCTAAACACGTACTGATTTGCTTAATTAATAATTTTGATCGTTTGGCGTAGACGCGCAAAGTGATGATTTGGCTAAATGCAATTAAATGTTATGATGTGCGGTTCGCCGTACATGCTCCCGGGCGAAAATGTTACAAAAACTTATGTTACTAAGATTAATAAAAATTAAACTATATTATCCCCAATGTAAAAGTTACGTCTTTGTGGTCTAGGGGACGTAGCTTGGTCAAGTGCCGTGTTTACACTAGCATTACTAGCTATCACTTTCACTTCACTGGGCTGACGGTCAGCCACTATGCTCTGCTTTCGCGGAAGTTTCACTTGATTCACTTCACTAGAACTTAAATTAATGTTTCGCGAAAATGTCACTGTTGGTTCCGACTGCAAGAGGCTCCTGGTAGACGCCTTCCTCCTGCACCACAGGAACACCGCTGCTGCTACAATGGCCGTGCCCAACAATCCGTAGGAAATGACATATAGGTGAATGTCATTTGTTGATAGTGTTTGGTGATTTCGATCGATCTCGTTTGCAGTGTTAGCCGTAGCCGTTTTCAATTGTTTGATCTGTTTGTCGAGGTTTTCTAAGGTTTGGTTTAGCGGATCTACGGAGTCCGTGAAATTTGATAAGGAAATGTTTACTAAATGATGGAATTCTGTTATCTGTGGAGTTTCTATTTCCGGGCCAGTTTTAATGCTGTTTCCTGAATGGGAACGAGAGTACAGAGCAACGTCTTTGCCTTTGATAATGCATTTAGGCTTCAAACTGATTATACCAGCTCCACTGATTTGCCTGTAGGTAACTTGATCTTGACAGATGATCCTGATCGGATAAGTATTGCAGCAAAAATATAAATACTTAGATGGGTCGTTCAGCTCAATCCACATATCGCTGCACGAAGATTTGCTGACTGCGCATTGATTAATGTTGTGATTAATCTGGCAGAACTTCTCGTCAATGGGAAGATAGTTGACTGCCTTGTCGATTGAACACAAGTATGAATTTTCATTATGTTGGCATAGCTGAAGTTCCGTAAATGACATTGTTACGTAAGCATCCTTTTTCAAGTTTATTGCTACGTACTCTGTGATAGGAAGTACGTTGAGCATGTTAGTACCGATTTGATGAGGAACAGAGAGGATCTTATAGATCTTATAACTATCTCTGCTAGACAATGGAAATGTTATTTCGAATATGACGTAATCTGACATTACTCTTGCTTTTACTCTCAGCATGCTATAGACTGATCTAAGGTCTGACTGTATGTTGTCCACTGGTAAGGTCACGTCTTTGGTCAGCTGACCAGATATGAACTGTAGCTCATTCCTTAATTGATCAGGGGTTAATAAATGAGTGTTGAATTTGCCATGATAAACGTCTGTTATGGTATCTAGTAAAGTATCTTGGATTGTTTTCAGATTGTGAAGTAAATTAACTGCTGTTAGTGCTGACAAAGTGAAATCCTGACTGTCACTCAACTTGTCCATGTTTTCTTTAATTACGTTAGTTGCTCGATCGAGCTCGTTTAAATGCTTGTTAATTGACTTATGTTGCAATTGTATATGTTGTTCCGTCCGTTTTAGCACATTGTATTCAGCCTCAACGATGGATGTTTGGTTTTTAAGTAAGTTTGTGAGGTGATGCTCATTTTGTTTTATGAGTTGAATGTCCTTTTTATATTGTACTGCGAAACTCTCATCTAATACTCCAAACAGTGCGTTTGCAATGTTACCTATTCCATTGATAAGGCCGCGACGCCGTCTGGCGTGCGCGTCAAAATGCTGATTCAATAGGAGTCGGTTGTAGTGTTGTAATTCTGAGTACTCGTGGTGTAACTGGAGTAGTAGCATGCCGCAGCGACTTGTTTCGGTTAATGCACTGCATGTTTTATCTAAATAGTTTAGGAACTTTGTTGCTGTTGTCATGCCGTCCCAATACGGAGACATATTGTAATAGACAATGAGGGTCCATTTGTCTCGTATAAGTTGCATGTTGTGAATAGAGTCAAAATATAACGAGATGTTGTTGGGTAATGGCGAGATGATTTCTGATGTTTGTGATGTTGTTATCAATGACATAAAAAATATCAAGGAGATCGCCATTGATGTAAACAATGATTTTGGTTTTGTAACTTTGATTCTTGTTTCTCCTACCCCATTTTTGTTACTATCCTGTTTGTTTTTCGTCTCTTCCTGTTTACTAGATGAGATCGGTAGAGTCGACAGTTTGACTATAGGTCGTTTTATCACACCATTTTTTGTTTTGAGTGATACTACTCGAACGAGACCGTCCTGTCCAGGGTGGAGTTCGATTACTCTGCCCATCATCCATTTCCCTGGCGGGAGATTATCGTCCTGTATAGTTACCAATTGTCCTATTTCTATATTTTCTTGAGTGTTAGTCCATTTAGAACGCACTGACTGTTGTGCTAAATATTCTGTTTTCCACCTTTTCCAGATGTCATGAGCAATTTTTGCAGATAGAGTCCACCTGGTGCGTGCATCATGTTCTGTTTCAATGATTGATGTGCCTGGCCTCCCAGTTAGGAAATGAGCTGGAGTCAGTACTTCCAAGTCATCTATGTTTTCGGATAACGCACTCAGCGGTCTAGAGTTCAAACATGACTCTAGTTTTGCTAAAACGGTTGTGTATTCCTCAAAAGTTAGCTTCTGCTCTCCAACTACTCTTTTAAGGTGATGTTTTAGACTTCTAACAGCTCTTTCCCATAATCCACCGGCACTTGGCCAAGATGGTGCATTGAAGTGCCATTGTATTTGTAAGTCGGTTAATTCTGCTAATAAGTTATTGTCAAACATGCTTTGTAGATCGTGAAATTGTTCTTGTAGAGCTCTGTTCGCCCCAACAAAGTTGGTTCCATTGTCACTGTATATGTGACAAGGAGCCCCTCTTCTGGCCGCCATTCGGTGTAGTGCAGCTAAGAAAGCAGAGCTAGTTAAGTCGGACACTAGTTCCAGATGAACTGCTCTGGTTACCATACACACGAATAATGCTATGTAGCCTTTTGTTGTCTTTATCCCCCGTCCTTTGTTGCTTTTTACCTCAACATAACCGGTGTAATCTACACCCGTGTGATAGAAAGGGGGAGCGGGTTTGCTTCGGGATTCTGGTAGATCTCCCATCAACTGATGCTGCAGTCTTGGTGAATGTTTTCTGCAAATGACGCAATTTCTAACTTCTTTCTTGACCGCTCTGTTACCTCCGATTATCCAGTACTTATGTCTGATATTTGCTAGAGTTAAGCGTGGCCCACCATGGTAAGTTAATAGATGAGCTTGATTGATAACAAGTGTTGTTAAGCGACTATGGGTTGGCAGTATTGCTGGATGTTTCATCTCTATCCCGATGTCCGCTTTTCTAAGGCGACCGCCTACCCGAAGGATACCCTCTCGATCGATAAACGGATCTAATTTCAATAGATTACTCTTGTTACTTAATTTACCGTGCTTTTTCAAGTGTTCTATATCTTCTAAAAATACTGTTCTTTGTACATGTTTAACAATCAATAACTTGGCGTTTCGCATTTCAAGTAACGTGAGATACGATGGTAACGAACTGTGTTTAATTGACGTAGCGTTATTATGTAATTGCATAGATTTTGTTGCGCGTAATAACCATGCTAGTACTTTGACAATTTTTGTAAAACAGCTGTATTTATCCAATAGTTTCATAATGATGCTCTCTGTATCTGTATTTTGATGCTGAGTTATCAACGCATTATTTTTTTGACTTTGAGTATATTTCGTTTTAAGTTCTTGGTCTGTTGTAAAGACGGTTGGTTTTGATAATTCAGCCTCGAATGTTTTCAAGGTGCCAGGTCCTTCCCACCACAGACTATAATGTTTTAGCTGAGATGGCAAGAGTCCTCTGCTTGCTGCGTCCGCTGGATTCTCTTCTGACTTAATGTATCGCCAGCAGTCTGGTTTTATTACTTCAGTAATGCTTCTCGTTCTGTTTGCTACAAACGGTTTCCAACGTCCGGGATCGCCTTGTAACCAGCCCAAGACGACCATCGAGTCTGTCCATCCAAATATCCGCATGTTTTGGTCTCCTAAACAGCTGATAACTTTGTTCATCAATCTTCCTAGTAAATGTGCTCCTGACAACTCCAATTTCGGTATAGATACATTTTTCGAAACCGGAACTAGTCGAGATTTCGCCACGACTAGTACTACGGAAGATTTGTTATGTTTTTTGATACGCGCATAAATAACTGCCGCATACGCTTTTGTTGACGCGTCGCAGTAGCCGTGCAGTTCGATGATGTCATGAGGGTGATACCCGATCCATCGAGGTATTTTATATTCATTGATGTTTAATATGTCTGTTTGTAACATATTCCATTCGTTTTTAATGTTTTCTGGGACTTCTTCATCCCAGTCCAGGTTGTTTATCCATAGTTTCTGGAATAGAATTTTCAATTTTGTTGTCACCGGTGATATCCACCCTAAGGGGTCAAATAGTTTGGATATTTCACCCAAAAGCTTTCGCTTCGTTAACGTTGTGTTATGTTTTGCTAAATCTTGTTTGAAAGTAAATTGATCATCTATGGCATTCCATCGTAATCCTAATGTTTTTGATGTGTTTTCTGTCTTGAAATTAAATATAATTTCTCCTTCGCTCTGATTATTATCCATGTTCGCCAAGAGTTCCGGACTATTTGCTGACCATTTTCGTAATTGAAAACCTCCTGACTTCAGTAATTTGTTGAGATCTGTTATAAGTCGTTTACCATCCTGTATTGAATGACACCCATGGATCAAGTCATCCACATAAAATGATTCTGTTAAAACCTTGGAAGCTTCCGGATATTTCTGCTCCTCATCCTTTGCTAATTGTCGCAAGGTCATCATTGCTAAAAAAGGTGCTGACTTTGTCCCATATGTTACTGTTGCTAGTTGATATGTTTTAATTGTTTTGTGTGGCGAATCTCTCCACACTATCTGCTGATATCGACGATCTGCTTCATTCACCATTATTTGTCGGTACATTTTTTCGATATCGGCGGTAAATGCGTACCGGTATTGACGCCATTTGATGATTAGTTTTTGAAGGTCCTGTTGCAGTTTTGGTCCCTTCAACATTAGGTCATTGACACTGTACCCGCTTGACGTCCTGGCAGACGCGTTGAATACGACACGCAGTTTTGTTGTCGTTGACTCAGCTCGTAGTACTGCGTGGTGTGGCAGGTAACACGATATTGTTTGATTGTTGTTGTTACTAGGCAGCATGTGACCTAAAGTTTGGTATTCTTGTATGAACGATTTGTATTGCTCTGCTAAGTTTGGTTGTTTTTGAAATTTCCGCTCCAGATTTTGAAACTGAGCTACGGCCATTTCTTTGGAAGACCCTAACTTTCCCTCGGAGTCTGGTTTCAAAGGTAGTCTGACTTCGTAGCGCCCATCTGCAAGTCGTTTCGTTGTTGCCAAATAATAGTCAATACATTCTTGATCCTCTGACGACACTTGCGATTCCTCACTGATGTCTTCCATCTCCCAAAATCTTTGAATGTCTTGGGTATTGCTTAGTACGACATTGCATCGGTATGACGTCGTTTCTTCACCACCTCCGTATATAATCCATCCCAGTTGAGTTTGTTGTATTACCGGTTGGGATGCGTTGTCTCCTCTGATCAATCCCGATAGTAATATAATGCCATGGACGTTGGCATTAAGTAATAAATCCACCGGCCTACTTGAGTTAAATTCGGGATCTGCTAGCTTTATGTTTTCTATATGACACCAACTAGGTCGATCAAATGTTTTGATAGGTAAGTTTCCTAGTAAGTTATCCATAATTAGCACGTCTGTACTAAATGAAAAGTTGTTATGGGTTGATGAGCAGTGGATAGTTAGTTTACCTTTACATTTGTTATGCTGTTCTCCTATACCCATTACGATTCCTTTGCATCGCGATTTTTGTAATCCTAACCTTTTCACTGCCTCCTCTTTGATAAGGGACACTTGTGAACCCGGATCTATCAAGGCCCTTAAGACTTGATGAGACCCATCAATAGCTTCAACCTTGATTAATGTGGTGGCTAACATTACCTCATTAATCTGGTTTTTCTCTATGGCATGTGATGAAACAGACACTCTTGGGTTTTCATTATTTTGCTGACAGTTGGCAACAGCCGCACTGTTCGTAGATTGCGATTTCGATTTTGTGCAGGCATCATGCATAATTGAATTGTGCATTTCATTGCAATTACGGCACCGTTTGGTAGAAATGCATTGTTGACCATTATGATCGAATAAGCAATTAATGCATATTTTCAATTTCGAAACTGTTTTTAGCTTGTTTTCGCTGTTCAATTCTAGAAATTTTTTACATTTATATAGGCCGTGTTGATGACCGCAAAGTGGACACTTATACGGAGTCGACACGTGTAATGCTTTGGAAAATGATTTATTGCTGTTGCTATGCTGATTGTTATGGACGCCATGATGATTTTTTCCACCCGAAGTTCTTGTGTCAGAATTTGCCTTTTGTGGAAAACTTTCATGTTTCCTACGTGAAGATTCCAAACTTGTAAACTTGCTCTCTAAAAAATCGAGGAACTCTCGTAGTACTGGTAGCTCTCGTGCGTTTTTCAAGGAATCTATGTAGTCTCCATATGTTTCGTGATCCAATTTTTGTGACAATAAATTCACAAGGAGCGGATCCCATGTGTTAATATCGACACCTAGATTTTTTATGCCGTGTATGCTTTCTAGGGTGACGTCGTGCAATTTTTTGATTTGACTCAAAGATTGCTGTTGCATGTTAGGTAAACCGAGTAAAGTGTTGACAATAGAGTTAAAAATAAGCTTTTTGTTGTTGTAGCGATGGTTTAAAAGCTCCCAGCAAGTGTTGTAGTTTTCACTGCTTATTGGAAGATGCTGTATAATTTTTTCTGCTTCACCTCGCAACTTCCCTTTCAAAAATTGCATCTTTTGTGCGCTTGATAATGATCGATTGTTGTGTATGGTCTCACTAAACAAATCTTTAAATGAGTACCATTGGTGATATTTGCCTGTAAAAACAGGAATATCCATTTGAGGAGTGCTGTGTTCTCTGTGAGACACGGACCAGAGTTTCTTGTTGAGTGACCGTTTGAGATTGATGAATGTTTTCTCGTTGTCATTGTATACGATGTCATACTCTACATCTGCGCCACACATTTCACCATCAATTTCCCAGTACAACTCATCCACCTGTTTCCATTTTGATTGCAATGTTTTAAGGACATCTTCTAACTCCCACTTTTCGTTGAGGTCTTCTAGGTCGATGTTGCTCACGACTCTCTTAAAGGCTTTGATATTCGCCGACAGTCTGCGAACCATGTCATCGAGTTTGCTAGTCGAACCCTTTGACATCATTACCTGGCTGGTACTCGGACCTCCTTCCGCTTGTAATTGTTGACGATCTTCTCGTTCGAGTTGAGATCGTTTGTTTGGTGATGGAATTCTCGCTGCTAATCCCAAACTCTGCTCGGCGATTAACGCTTTAATGCTAGTGTATAGCTGACTTGTTTGCTCGTGCTCTGAATTTTGGAAATATGGATGATCTTTGACCCCACTCGCACAGATACGCATATGATTGTTCTGGTAATCTGACCAGTAACTCTCAAGTAAATCCGAACGACGTCTGAAATAGTCATCAGTCTTTCTTTCGGCTCCATCCTTTTTTATGTTGATTTTCATTTTTTTCATTGCTTCCCTAATCTCCAGTTGCGATTCGTAAAGACCTTCCATCTTGCTGGTGGAAAGTAACGTATGCTTTGTTAATTATAAAAGGAAAGATCTTACTTGAGTGCTCCGTTGCTTACGGCTGTTTGTTAGAGGTTGGCGGAAACAGTTCTGCTGTTGATCCTGTTCCCTTTCTGCTGGCGACGTCCTGCTGCTGACGTCTTGCTAATGTTTGTTGTTCCGATGCGAACTGCTGTTCCACAATGTTGCTAGTTCACCGAACGAGTGTCCTCACTAATTTTTGGTCTGCTTTAACACTAGTCAACTCCTACCGCACGGAGGACTATCAAAAACACGCGAGGTCCCGCCCGATCGTTCGAAGGACCATGTAAAGGTTGTCTGCTGGGATGTTAAATAATAGATAGGAATGTTCACTAAAAACTGTATTGTTAAAAATGCTACAAATATCTATGTTGGTTGATGAAGCGAGGGAGCACGCGCGACGGCACTTAAGGCGATCTAAACACGTACTGATTTGCTTAATTAATAATTTTGATCGTTTGGCGTAGACGCGCAAAGTGATGATTTGGCTAAATGCAATTAAATGTTATGATGTGCGGTTCGCCGTACAGTGGGATGACCAGTGCCAGGCGAGCCGGCCGGGGTGCGCCCGCGGCGAGCGCCTCTCCCCGCGACCTCTGCTCCCGCCCGCTGTCGCCCGGCACGTAGTGATGTCCGCGCACGTTAGAGATGTCCAAACATGCTCCCGGCGTTGAAGACTTGTCTTCAATGGTTATGCTGGAAGAGGACAGATAGTGTTGAAAGCGCGTCGGACTATGCCTTTCTTCGTCTTAACGTCTGCGACTCTGCTTATTCCGTCTCTTCCAGGAATCAATTATGAATGATTGATAAAATTATGAATTTACCAATTATGACTTTTCGTAGACAATTTTGGGATTTAATTTTTTTTACTTTTGACTACACAAATATGGACAGTAATGGGTACGGATAGGACTCCATTTTTTTGTACTAATTTAAAACTAGTGGTGTATATATGTCGCTTCATTATTATACTAAGACTCAATTTCCTCTTCCAGAACGGTCACTCAGCATATCAGACATACCGCCCCCCCAGATCTACGAAACGCGCCTCTCTTGCGGGGCGACGGCCTACTGCACCCTGTGGCGCTGCGGGCGCCCAGGGCGGAGTCCTACGGTCTTACATGTGTATGGAGGGCCTGAAGTACAAACTGTTACTAATAGTTATAAGGTAAGGAAGATACAACAGACATTTAGTTCAGAATGAATGATAATATAAAGTAAATTACTATTTCTTTTATTCATTTACCATACACAGCTTTATATGTATGTCGGAGAAGTTAATAGTACGGAAGCTTGAGAACGAATGAACGAGCTAAGTGAAAAGTGACACATGTCACTTTGACAGAATCCGCGCTGACGTTTGCACGAACCGAGCAGATAAAAGTGCCGACTGCAGAGGTGCGGGGCTCTTTCCTCTGTCACAGAATACTTTGTAAATCATAATAAATCAGTTGTGTGATCTGGAATAGTTTGTTTATTGCTCGATGCCCAGCCATCGCCCACAAAACAGAGTCCCTGGACAGAGCGTCAATGATGATCGGCATCCTTGCGCCGACATGTATAATTCTTCTGTATGTGAGTTTGTCCGATTTGGATATTTTGTGTCAAACTTCAACGTTTAAAATGATCTGGCCAGTTTTACTTGGCTATATTATGAAGTGATCAATTTCTTCAAACTTACTTTCAAGGAGAAAGAGATCAATCGTCGAATCCGACTCGGCTGGGCAGCGTTCGGGAAGCTGCGCGGTGTCTTCTCGTCCAATATACCACAGTGTCTCAAGACGAAAGTCTATGACCAGTGCGTGTTGCCAGTGATGACATATGGCTCCGAAACGTGGTCGCTTACAATGGGCCTCATCAGAAGACTTAAAGTCACCCAAAGGGCAATGGAGAGGGCTATGCTCGGAGTTTCCTTGCGTGATCGAATCAGGAATGAGGATATCCGCAGGAGAACCAAGGTTGCCGACATAGCACGAAGAATCGCCAAACTAAAGTGGCAATGGGCAGGGCACATTGCTCGCAGAACAGATGGCCGTTGGGGCCGAAAGGTTCTGGAATGGCGACCACGTACCGGAAGACGTAGCGTTGGAAGGCCTCCTACAAGGTGGACCGATGACTTGGTAACGGTTGCGGGAGTCCGATGGATGCGAGACGCACAGGACCGTTCGTTGTGGCGACGCTTGGGGGAGGCCTATGTCCAGCAGTGGACGTCTTTCGGCTGAAATGATGATGATGATGATCAATTTCTAAGATCTGGCCACGACATTATACATTTTTAAAGTAAACTCTGTGAAAAATTTTAGCGTTCTCGGTTTGGGCCGGGCGTTAATGAGTTTGGGAGTGAGTCATGGAGAAACAAACCTACCTTGAAGCAGGTGAAGCCTCAGGCAGAAGCTAATTAATAAATAAAAATATCTTTTTGCAGGGTATCCGCCAACTCCGCATGCATATGCTTACTGCTCGAGGGTTCAATGTCGTGGCTGTGGACTCGCGAGGGTCCAAACACAGGGGCCGAGCATGGGAGGCAGCCATCAAAGGCAAGCTGGGGCAGATCGAGTTAGATGATCAAGTAAGTGGACCATAGCATAGCATACATAGCATAATATAATAATAATCAGTCCTTTTTTTAATTTTTCCACTGCTAGGACTCAGGCCTCCTCTCTCTAGGAGAGGGAATGGGCCGTAATCCACCACGCAGGCCCAGTCTTCGAATTTTTGGTTCTAGGACATGCCGGTTTCCTCACGATGTTTTCCTTCACCGTTTTGAGAGCAGTGGTGATGAAATAAATTACACAAAGTAATGCGCCTGGCTGGGTTTCAACCCGCGACCTACAATTCGTAAGTCTGGGCCGTTACCACTCGGCCACCACTGCTCTCAGTTAAGTCTGCTCAAGTGGACCAGCTGTGGACTAATAGTGAACCGTAGCGGCCCAGCAGGATACCCACTAGGGCTACGGGTTTTTTTGGGGAAAAGTGACCGTGGCCCAGGAACTTAAAGGGTGACTGAAGGAGACAGGTCGGTGTTAGTCGGGAACGAAGACTAATTAGGACATATCGAGTTAGATGACCACGACGATATATCGATATTTTGATTAGATTAATAATTTAAAAAAATAGAAAGACATAAATTGAAGATTTGGTCGCCATCAATATTTTTAGACAGGCAGCGTTGTCAGTAATAAGCATTTAATTTTATTTATTACAATTTTGTTAATTTAAGTGGGTAATTTCGATATTACGTTACGATATTATTGATTTTTCTCGATACCAATAATATATCGATTTCGGCGTTTCGTCGATTATGTCAAGACCCTTTATCTCGGAAACGCGTGGAGGTATCGAGTTGAAATTAAAACCATATACTCAAGTCTGCGGTCCCTTGAAGCTGTGAAAAAACCAAACTTCTAAGTTAACGAAAAAAAAAGATACTTAAGGCCGTTTATGTCGCAAAAAACGTGCATTTCGACACTCTCAAAAGAATCACAATTCATAGGGTTCTTCCCGTTGACCCAGAATCTTAAAATTTGGCATAAAGCAAGGTCTTATAGCACAGGTATAGGAATAAATCTGAAAACAGAAAATTTGTTGTTACGTCACAAAAAAAAACTTTTTTGCGATTCGAAAAAATCTTCGAGACTCCATTGAACTATTCACATATGTAGGTAAGTTTATACGGAACCCACAGTGTGCTAGTCCGACTCGCACTTGCCCAGTTTTTTATCGATTTTCCGATATATCGTTGCAACCCTAGACATAGCAATAATATAATAATAGAAATTTGGTCAGGTAGATTATTTTTGTAATTAAAGCATAATCAGCCGTTTTAATGTTCCCACTGCTGGGACTCAGGCCTCCTCTCTAGGAGAGGGAATGGGCCGTAATCAACCACGTGGCCCGCGGCGCGGTTGGTGAATGTCACATGTCTTCGAATTTTTTGGTTCTAGGACATGCCGGTTTCCTCACGATATTTTCCTTCACCGTTTTGAGAGCAGGGGTGATGAAATAAATTACACAAAGTAATGCGCCTGGCTGGGTTTGAACCCGCGACCTACAACTCGTAAGTCGGTGGGGTTGTTTATTGTAATTAATATACTTGTGTTCTTTCAACAGGTTGAAGTATTACAATGGCTGGCGAAAGAGACCGGCTGCATAGATATGGAACGAGTAGCCATACACGGATGGAGTTATGGTGAGTATTCATAAATCTATATATATAAAAGCGAAATAACACTCGCTGATTAATCACGAAATTTCAGAAACTGTTTGGGGTGAGACTAAGATAAACCAAGATTAAAGATTATAAAGTTAGCAAGCGAGACACTTACACAGCACAATTAGTAGGCACACGCGTAATAGTCCCGCTCCGATGGCTCGAAGGACCAATGTTTGGGGTGAGATTAAGATAAACCAAGATTAAAGATCTATTAAATCTAATGAGGTGAATGAGATGGCCTGAACTGTCTCCGATCCTGACACGCCTATTCCGGCTTTCATTTGAGGCTGGAAAAGTGCCCATTGCATGGAAGCAAGCTAACGTACAGCCCGTGCCCAAAAAGGGTAGTCGGGCTGACCCAGCTAACTACAGGCCAATCTCAGTAACGTCCATTCTCTGTAAGACAATGGAACGTGTACTCAACAGTAAGCTCTTGGCATACCTAGAAGCTAATGATATCCTAAGTGACCGACAATACGGCTTTCGCCGAAATCGGTCAACTGGTGATCTTCTAGCGTATGCCATCCACATCTGGAGTGAGGCCATCGAGAAACACGGGGAAGCTCTTGCCGTCTCCCTCGATATCTCGAAGGCTTTCGATAGGGTCTGGCACGAAAGCCTTATTAGTAAGCTTCCTTCTTTCGGATTACCTGCTGGTTTGTGTGCTTGGATTGCAGATTTCCTGAGTGACCGGTCCATCCGAGTGGTCATCGATGGTTGCTCGTCCGGTCAAATGGCCATTAATGCCGGGGTCCCTCAGGGGTCAGTGCTCTCGGCAACATTGTTCTTGCTGCACATAAATGATCTGCTTAAGCCCGGTACCTTTGGGTATGCAGACGACAGCACTGTTGCTGAGAGTTACATATCCAGCGCGCAGGCTAGTGGGTCACAGATCCAGTCTCTCCGAGAGGCTATGGTCGAGCGCTTGAACTTGTCCTTGGAGGCAGTCTCTGAATGGGGCGATGCCAATTTGGTCAAGTTCAATGCTGCTAAAACCCAGGCGTGTCTATTTTCCGCTAAAAGGAGCCAATTCAGCCCTGCTCCAACTTTCCGGGGCGTAACCGTGCCAATAACCGACCATCTTGATCTCCTTGGTGTTACGCTGACGTCAACACTCAACTTTGGGCCATACATCGAAGCAAAGGCTCAACTGGCAGCAAAAAAGCTGGGAATCCTCGCGAAGGTCAGACAGTACTTCACGCCGGAACAGCTGCTCAAACTTTATCAAGCGCAAGTTCGATCGTGTATGGAGTACTGCTCTCATCTTTGGGATGGATCTGCCCGATACCAGCTTGATGCACTTGAGGCAATTGAGAGGCGAGCCAAGAGGATCATTGGCAATGATGCACTCGTTGAGTCGAGGCTTCAAAGTCTTGAGCATCGACGCAGAGTTGCTAGCCTGTCGGTTTTCTACCGGTTGCATTTCGGGGAGTGTGCGTCGGAATTGCATAACCTAATTCCGCCTAGCCCGTTCCATCATCGGACCACCAGGCGTACGGCAATGCGCCACCGGTACATGGTGGACATCCCACCTATACGCACAAAACGTTTTGCGAACACATTCATAGTGCGTACAGCTAAGGAGTGGAATTCCTTGCCGGAATCTGTTTTTCCTGATGGCTACAACCCGGGAATCTTTAAGTCAAGAGTGAATAGGTTACTTCTAGGTAAGCGCGTTCCATCGTCGACCGCATCGTCGCTTTCCATCAGGTGAGTTAGCGGTCAAGCGCGAACCTATCAAGAATAAAAAAAAAAAAAAAAAAAAGAGATGAGATTGAGTCGCGCCCGATATGCTATCCGAATGCGTACTGACTGTATTTACTTAGGTAATACATAAAATAATAAAGGCATAGAGCGCGGAGTCGCAATTACGCTGACAGATTATTGTTCGGTGATTGACCCGAACAGAAACTATAACACCTATAAATTTAAAATTTGGCAGGTAGGTTCCTTATAGGGTGTAGACATCCGCTCAGAACGGATTTTACGAAACTCCACCCTTAAGGGGGTTCGTAGGGGCCCAGCAGGGTCGAAGCCTACTGGGGCTATGGGTAGTGTGAAAATGAAACCCCGGGGCCTTGGGACGAAGGCAACGAAGGAACAGGAGTGGGTTTTTAGTCAGTAAAAGTCTGACACTATCTCCCTCTCCGCCCAAGAGCGAGATTTGTCATTAGATGATTTTCCCATCTAAAAATAAAACCCTTAAGGGGGTAAAACGGAGGTTGGAAGTTTGTATGGACCTACTATAAACCTACTTTGGGGGTAAAACTCGGGTGAAACCGCTGGCAGAATCTAGTAAATTATATAATAATGTTACGCCATGAAACTTTAACAAGTCATATCTCCGCGGAAATCAACAGCATAGCTGAGTGAAAGTTCTAGAATCGAAATCCGTACTAAGTTCTGGAAAATTCGATGAAAGTTCGACGAAGGTACTTCTATTATTATAAGTTGATAAGGGAATTTGTAATTTCCGTCTTGTACAATAGAGTTGAAATTCGAATTAAGTCACGAGCTTCTAGAATATTACATTTTTGTGGCCCGACGAAGCGATAATTAAATAATTGATACTCTATTGAGGTTGCCTACGTGATCAACCACACGTAGGTGCGGTGCAGTGAAGAGCGAAGCGAAGCCGTCTCGATCGCGGTTTTGATATTTTCGCACGAATTCTTGCGGAGCGGTGACTTGTTTTATATAAATGGCGGCTAAAGCGGTGACTTAACGCGCACGTAGAACTAAGCCGCCGCGTCGCGTAGAATTTGCATGAACCGCATCAATTAAAAACTAAAATAAAAAATAGTACAAAAGTATCATCTTTGTTCTTTTAATCGCAATCTAATGTAATCGAATCGCCCACGTAAGACGCTGTGTTAAGGGTGGTTTTAGGATAACCGCGTTAATGTTCAGCAATTTGCCTCCCATATTGAATAACCATTTGAAATGTGACATGTCCTCCCAGGCGGCTACCTGTCGCTGCTGGCGCTGGCGACGCGGCCGGCCGTGTTCCGGCTGTGCGTGGCGGGCGCGCCCGTGACGTGCTGGCGCCTGTACGACACGGCCTACACGGAGCGCTACATGGGCGCGCCCGCGCGCGCGCCGCACGCCTACACGCGCGCCAGCGTGCTCGCGCACGCGCCTTTCTTCCCTGACCAGTAAGTATACATCTTCATGTTCCGGCTGTGCGTGGCGGGCGCGCCCGTGACGTGCTGGCGCCTGTACGACACGGCCTACACGGAGCGCTACATGGGCGCGCCCGCGCGCGCGCCGCACGCCTACACGCGCGCCAGCGTGCTCGCGCACGCGCCTTTCTTCCCTGACCAGTAAGTATACATCTTCATGTTCCGGCTGTGCGTGGCGGGCGCGCCGCGTTGCTATCTTGCATACGAGAGAGCGAGCGAAACGAGCTCATTCTCACCCTGAGCAAACATTCATATGAGCTATGCAAGCTAAATGAGCGCATTCTCCCCCTGAGCAAACACACATACGAGCTATGCAAGCGAAATGAGTGCATTCTCCCCCTGAGCAAACACACATACGAGCCATGCGAGCGAAATGAGCTCATTCTCATCATCATCATCATTTCAGCCGAAAGACGTCCACTGCTGGACATAGGCCTCCCCCAAGCGTCGCCACAACGAACGGTCCTGTGCGTCTCGCATCCATCGGACTCCCGCAATCGTTACCAAGTCATCGGTCCACCTTGTAGGAGGCCTTCCAACGCTACGTCTTCCGGTACGTGGTCGCCATTCCAGAACCTTTCGGCCCCAACGGCCATCTGTTCTGCGAGCAATGTGCCCTGCCCATTGCCACTTTAGTTTGGCGATTCTTCGTGCTATGTCGGCAACCTTGGTTCTCCTGCGGATATCCTCATTCCTGATTCGATCACGCAAGGAAACTCCGAGCATAGCCCTCTCCATTGCCCTTTGGGTGACTTTAAGCCTTCTAATGAGGCCCATTGTAAGCGACCACGTTTCGGAGCCATATGTCATCACTGGCAACACGCACTGGTCATAGACTTTCGTCTTGAGACACTGTGGTATATTGGACGAGAAGACACCGCGCAGCTTCCCGAACGCTGCCCAGCCGAGTCGGATTCGACGATTGATCTCTTTCTCGAAGTTAGACCTTCCCAACTGGACCGTCTGTCCCAGGTAAACGTATTCGTCTACAACTTCGAGTGTACAGTCCCCGACCTTGATAGGAGTGGGTGCTACATGGCTGTTTACCATGACTTTGGTTTTGTCCATGTTCATTTTAAGTCCCACTCTTTCGGAAGCTCTACTGAGGTCACCAAGCATTATACTGAGCTCCTCCGTAGTCTCAGCCATGACTACTATGTCGTCGGCAAACCGAAGGTGAGTGATGTACTCGCCATTGACATTAATGCCTAGCCCTCTCCATTCCAAAACCTTGAAGACATCCTCCATTGCTGCCGTGAACAGTTTCGGAGAAATAACGTCTCCCTGCCTCACACCCCGCTGCAAGAGGATAGGTTTCGAGGTCTGGTCTTGTAGTCGGACTGACATAGTGGCGTTTTTGTACAAACACTTCAGCACTTCGATATACCGATAGTCAATTTGGCACCGTTGGAGAGACTGCAGTACAGCCCAAGTTTCAATCGAATCAAAGGCTTTCTCGTAGTCCACAAACGCTAAGCAGAGAGGCTGATTATACTCCTCAGTCTTCTGTATAACCTGCCGCAGCGTATGTATGTGGTCCACGGTGCTGAAGCCTTTACGAAATCCGGCTTGTTCGGGAGGCTGGAAGTCGTCGAACCTGCGCGCGAGACGATTCGTGATGACTCTGGAAAACAGCTTGTAGACATGGCTCAGAAGCGAGATGGGCCTATAATTCTTAAGCAGGGCATTATCGCCCTTCTTAAAGAAGAGTACCACCACGCCTCTGCTCCACGCCTGTGGCGTTTTCCCCTCGAGTATGACGGAATCAAATAGCTTCTGAAGGGCCTTAAGGACCGGTTTTCCACCCGCCTTCAGGAGTTCGGCCGTAATTCCGTCCTCACCCGACGCCTTGTTGTTTTTCAGCTGCTTCAGAGCCATCCTAATCTCGTACAGGCTGACGTCCGGGATATCTTCGGTATAGTGTCGAGTCAATCTAGCTCTTGGGTCGTTCACTAGATTTACAGCGGGTTTAGCGATAGACGTGTATAACTGTCCATAAAAAGCCTCGATCTCTCCCAGAAGCTCCGATTTGGCGGATATGACTCTGCCATCGTCGGTCTTCAGTTTCGTGAGCTGGCTTTGCCCAATAGACAGATCTCGTGCAAATACTTTAGAGCCCTTATTCCGCTCAATCGCATCCTTAATCCTTGCGGTATTAAAGCGGCGAAGGTCACGTTTCAGGGACTTCGAGATTTGTCTATTGAGCTGCCGGTATATGCACGCATCGTCTGAAGACTGCAGAATCATCTCACGCCTCTTCTTCATTAGCTCGAGGGTCGGATCGGAGAGCTTCTTGTTTTTATTTGTACGGTGAGTCTTGAAAAACTTAGACCCGACCGTATGGACAGTTTCCACGAACCCATCGTTATATTCATCCACGGAGCTTCCTAGGCACTCGAAACGATTGTGGAGTTCGAGCTGAAAGCTCTCGGGGTTTTGGATCTGGATCTGTGCTGGACGGAGCGTAGACTTCATCAGTCGAGACCTTTCAAGCTTAATGTTAATATTCAATGTGCCTCTTACGACGCGGTGATCACTTCCAGTTTTCACCGCGTTGATCACAGAGACATCATTGAATATTTGCTTTTTCGTCGACAGGATGAAGTCAATCTCATTTCTAGTTGCACCGTCAGGACTTTGCCAGGTCCACCTTCTATGCTCACGCTTTTTGAAGAAGGAATTCATCATATAGAGGTCCTCCTTCTCCATAAAGCTAGCCAGTAGGTGTCCCCGGTGATTCCGACGTCCAAATCCAAATTGCCCCACTCGCAGCTCGTCACCGTCTCGTTTGCCCAGTTTCGCGTTAAAGTCCCCCATGACCACGGTGAAGTGAGTCTTAGAACCATGCATGGCTCTTGATATATCCTCATACATGGATTCTACTTCGTCGTCGGGATGTGTCGAGGTCGGGGCGTAGACCTGTATGACCTTCAGCGAATATCTTGATGATATTCTGAGTATAAGGTACGCCACCCTGGTCGACACACTCTCGATCCTCACCACATTGTTCACAAGGGACTTGTGGACGATAAACCCGACACCACCCTGGGACTGCTGGTCACCCTCCCGGAAATAGAGCAGGTTACCGGATTTGAGAATTATCGTATCCTCCCCCTGTCTTCGGACTTCAGACAATCCCACAATACTCCATCGCAACCTGCTCAATTCCTCCTCCAGTTCGGTGATCTTCTCGTCAGTCCTCAGTGTACGCGTGTTAAAAGTTGCCAGGTCGAGTCGTTTCATAGATGGGTAGCCAAATCTCATCCGGAGATTCTTCGCACCCCTTGCCTCGTCGTGGCCTTGACCGCTACCGGAGTCAAGGGTAGACGGGCTGCCGGGCACTAGGGGCCATTTTTTGTTTCTGTTTTTCATGTTGGGGGGGGGTTGCCATAATCGCCACGCTTGGCAGACGGGTTGGCGATCGCAGTTTGGTTGTTGTAATGTACAGAGGATGCTGCTGCCCATTCTCTGGTATGTCCCTTAGTCGCCTCTTACGACACCCTCGGGAAGAGATGGGATGGTGTTATTCTTAACGTCCGAACACCATACGGAACCGTCCGAACACCATACGGAACTGAGCTCATTCTCACCCAGAACAATGCCTACTTCGCCCTATTAGCCTACTGCCTTGTCTTTCTAAGGTCTTAGAGAAGGTTGTCTCTGACCAGTTTCGGGCTTATCTTGAAGAACACAAGATTTTGCCGCTAGCTCAATCTGGTTTTCGCAAGGGGCATAGCACAGCCACAGCCCTTCTCGATGTAGTTGGAAATATTCTTGAAGCTAGAGACAAGAGCATGGGAACCATGCTTGTTCTACTTGATTTTTCACGTGCTTTTGACTCTATAAATACTTCACTACTACTCTCGAAGTTATCTTACTACGGATGTCAGCCCGAGACTGTTCAGTGGTTTAGAAGCTATCTGACTTACCGTTCTCAGTTTGTCCAGGTGACTAATGAGGGTGATGGAACCGTTAAGTCCTCTGATACTAGATGCGTGAACAGGGGCGTACCCCAGGGATCGATCTTGGGGCCGCTCCTTTTCATTTTGTATAGTGCTGACATCACTAACTGCCTACTCAACACCAAGTTCCACCTCTATGCTGACGATTTGCAGATGTACCTGCCTTTTCTTCCACACCAGACTGATGACACTGTAAAAAGAATGAACGAAGACTTAGATAGGATCACTGCCTAGTCTATGAGAAACTCACTGGTTTTGAACCCAGTCAAATCTAAATATTTAATCGTGGGATCTAGAAATTTTTTAGATAAAGTAGGTTATGGTGATTTGAATGTGAGAATTGATGGTTGTTCCATTGAGAGGGTGCAGGAAGCGCGTAATCTTGGAGTACTATTTGATCAGCACTTGCATTTTGAGACTCATATCACGGAAGCTGTGCGCAACTGCTTCTATCGTCTCAAGCTCTTATACCGTATACGTCCCTACATAAGTGTGGATATGCGTATCATGCTTTGTGAGTCACTTGTTTTATCCAAGCTGAACTATGCTGACACTGTGTATGGGGCGTGCATTCTCGGTAGAAGTGATAAACTAATTCAGCGAGTGCAAAATGCTTGTGCGAGATTCTGTTTTAATGTTCCTCCCAGATCTCACATCACTCCATTCCTAAATAAGGGTAATTTGATGAGAATGTCAGATCGCAGAAAACTTCATCTGGCCACCCTACTCTTTGGCATAATCCTCACAAAGAAACCGGTTTATTTATATAATAAATTGACCTGGTCGCGTGATGTAAATAAAATTAAAACTAGAGCTTCTGCCTACCTTTTGTTGACCTTGCCCCATAGAACGGCTGCATTCCGTGGTAGTTTCAAGTTCATGGCTTCCCATATCTGGAATGCCCTGCTGCCACCTCTTCGTGCTATGAAAACAGTTGGAGCATTTAGTAAAAAGTTTAAGCAATACTTGTTGCGCACCCAAAAGGAAACCACCACATGAACTTACCCTGGGTCAGCACGCAGTTTGTGTGATGATTTTTAAGTTCCATGTGCCTACTAAGCAGCAATTTTTATCGGCATTACTCTTGCGACCAGCACAACACTTCACTTTTCACTACTCACTTCATGTATATTCTTTGCTTCACTACAGTCACAGTCAGCTAAATACAGTAAAAACAAACAACACTTATATTTTGTATGCACATTATTTAATTTTCCAGTTTATTACTTAAAAATCGTCTTATTTGAGCTGTTATTTTTTTTTGTTTTTCTTATTTTGACAGCCGGCCATTACTTGGCCATTACCACAGACTATAGCCTACATCTGCGCCCACGCGTTCCATTCGTTTGTCTGCTATAGATAAATGCTTATCGGAGCATTGGGCGTATGTATGAATGGTTAAATAGTGCTTTTATTTTACTTTTTTTTTTTGTAGTTTAATTGATTTGTCTATAACCTCCCGTCCGCTAATAAATCGTTTAGTATATTTTATTTTATTATTTTTATTTATTTTTATTATCTTATTTGTCTCTGTGTTCCGTGAGTGTGTCCGTGGCATCACCAGGCCCTATCAGAATACCAGCGCTGCGTTATTTTACTTTGTGGTTTATTATCGCAGCATATGCTGAGGTAGGAGCCTTTTTGGCCTCGCACAGGTCTTTAATTTTTATTTTTTAATATTGTTTTTTCTATTATTTTAAGTTAAGTATTTATAGATTAAGTAGTTACTTTTTTATTTTATTGTTGTTTGTCCTGTGCGAGTCTCAAATAAATGTTTTCTTTTCTTTCTTTTCTTTTTTTTTAACAAACGCTCAAACGAGCCGTGCAAGCGAAACGATCTCATTCTCCCCCTGAGTGAACACACAAAAGAAACGAAATGAGTCCCTCGGTTCAATGGTTCGGAAGATCCTTGCAGTCCTTCAAACGAGCGAGCGAAGCGAGCCCATTTTCAACCGACCCACTGCATAATTCCCTATAAAAACGCTCCCGTTGCCTGTTTGTATTATTGGTTACTTATTAATAATATAATAATCCTGCAGGGAAGGAAGACTACTAATAATCCACGGGCTGGCGGACGAGAACGTGCACTTCTGTCACACTGCGGCGCTGACGGCTGAGCTGGTGAGGCTCGGGAAACCACATCGAGTACAGGTATGATTCATTTAACTTGTTATCGCCATCATCATTTCAGCCGAAAGACGTCCACTGTTGGACATAGGCCTCTCCCAAGTGTCGCCACAACGAACGGTCCTGTGCGTCTCGCATCCATCGGATTCCCGCGACCCTCACCAGGTCATCGGTAAATCGCGTGTGAGGCCTACCAACGCTGTGTCTGAACCACCACACCAGAACCTTTCGTCCCTATCGACCATCTGTTCTGCGAGCAATGTGCCCTGCCTACTACACTTAACTTTGACGATTCTTTGTCTCGTTACCGTCTCTTTGTCTTAGGCAAATTTTATTAGAATCCCCGGCACGTCGCGATCGAAATATACACGTGCTAGACAATAACAGCAAACAAACGAACATTCACAGCTTTTTTTTTTTCGGTGGGAAAATCATCTAATGACAAATCCCGCTCTTGGGCGGAGCGAGAGATAGTGTCAGACCTTTACTGACTAAAAACCCACTCCTGTTCCTTCGTTGCCTTCGTCCCAGGGCCCCGGGTTTCGTTTTCACACTACCCATGGCCCCAGTAGGCTTCGACCCTGCTGGGCCCCTACGATTTGCTGACATCTCCCTGAGGCGCGCCTGGAACAATACGCGCCGTCGACGACTTGGCTCGGTCCGGACGGTTACCGGACGGTCCGACGGCGAGCCACCCATTGCTCGCCGTCCGCAAGCCCGCGAACATTCACAGCTGCAGTTTTTATCAATTTCGGGAACTTAGAAAATACTGCTTGATGATAATTTATAATGCTGCATTTTTGTTGTTAAATAGAGTGAGCGTGGCGCTTTATAGACTGTTTCTATATAGGGTGACTGGTAATTAGTGACCGATACTTAAACACGTGATTGTACTCATGATTAGAAAAAACTTTCCCAAAGAAACTTTTTTTCTAAACTCATTATTATTATAATGCCAATGTAGCGCCGCAGCGAACTTTTGTTTTAACTTTTCAATATTTTGACAAATATTTTCCATGAACGTGCTTGTCTATCGCTAGAATATAAGTCGATGGGCGGTTATTATATCGAAAACAAAGTAAACCAACCAAAGTCAAGCTGTTACGACGTTATAAAGAGTTTGTCGTTAAATCGAGATACGAGTTTATGCTGTAAATTCTTTTTCTTTCTTTCTTTCCGATGACTATTTCGCCATGCAAATAGAAAAATAAAACCTGCAGGTTTTAGTGGAAACAATAAAAATATCGTTGATTTGCAGGTGTACCCCGGCGAGAGACACTCGCTCCGCGCGATGCACGCAGCGAAACACTACGAAGCAACGCTGATACACTTCCTACACGAGAATCTGTAACCGTAGCCACGCGCTAAATGTAATACATACACATTACACAATTGTATGGGGTTTGTATTATGCGAGAACATGCATGGAAATTTCAAGAAAAAGTCGCCCGCAGTTGACACGCTGTTGCCCCGCAGTTGACACGCAGTTGCCACCGATGAAGATATCTTACTATATCGTTTGTTCAACTGCAAGAAATAAAGCTCTTCTCCGATAGAGTTAAAACGAATTTTGTTTTGCAAAATGAAATGTCTGAAATACGACTACTGTGATTATTTACACAGTGCAATTCTGTTGTAAAGTGAGCTTGCTAGCGGATTGTTTAATGAAATAAAATTGATGTCCTAAATTGTATGGAAAAATGAAAAAATACTTTTTGTAAAAGATTTTTTTTTTTGTAATAACTGGTTCACATTGTAACTTGTGTCTTAGAACCATAAATATTAAGTCTCAGTACATTTGGGGACAAAATGTCCCCCCAACATGACAATCTATGTGACGCTGTAACTTGTCCCCCCAATATTTTACACGCATTCACGTGACGCGAGACATGTTGTTGAACAATTTGACAGGTTGGCTTTAGGCTCTCCGCACACGAAGCAACTGATCAGTTGCTTCGCGTGCCGGTTGCCGACAACACCAGCAACTTACTCTTTGGTTACTCCACTAACTAACAGCCTCTAGCAATAGATAAAAAAATATTATGTCCATAGACGGCGTTGACCACTTTCCGTCAGGGTGCCTGCTTGTTAATCACTCACTGGCATCATCACTGTTAGACATAAGCATCCCCAAACGACGCTACAACGACCAGCGAGCAATGAGCTCTGCCCACTGCCACTTAAGTTTGGCGATTCTTCGGGCTATGTCGGTAACCTTGGTTCTCCTGCGGATATCTTCATTTCTGATGCGATCACCCAAGGCAAGCAAACCTTCTTCATCCTGCCTTTGTCCCATATTACTTGAGGTCTGCGCAACACGTTTCTTTCTTCCATTCTGCCCTGTCACTCGTCACGCTATCACTAACTCCATTTTCTTTCATATCATTTCTTACACAATCCATCCATCTTTTCAACAACCAAACCTTGTATACGAAGTATTATTTCATTTTGAATCAATAACAGACATCATTTCGCAATATTATGTAAAAAAAAAAAAAAACAATGCAATTAGTGACACAATAACGTAACGCGCTTCACTATGTTTTATACGAATGTTGCGCAACAGTGGCGTGATTATTGCGCCATTGTGGAGCGATAGTTGCCTCACAGTGGCGCGATTATTTCGCGATAGTGGTGCGATTGTTGCTGTTTAGTTGCCAGATCAATGCAATACTTATTATTATTTACTCGTTTTTGCTCGTGACTTCGCGATCTGACGTGAAGATCTTAAAAGAGGCTAGTTCGAACCCAGCCAGGCGCATTACTTTGTGTAATTTATTTCATCACCACTGCTCTCAAAACGGTGAAGGAAAACATCGTGAGGAACCAGCATGTCTTAGAAACAAAAATTCGAAGCATAAGCATGATCAGCCTTTTAATGTTGTTCCCACTGCTGGGACTCAGGCCTACTCTCTCTAGGAGAGGGAAAATTCGAAGACATCGCAATTATCATCTATCCATCTCGTATCGATACGCGGGCGAAACCACGAGCAAAACTATTGAATTGTTATTTAATAAACTGCCTTATTTTTAAAGAAATTAATCATAAATTATTTACATTACTAAGTATTTCTGTTTCACAAAAACTAAGGTCTACTGTGCACGGACGCGTAGCTTCAAAGACGCGTATTCATATATAGGGTGACTGGTAATTAGTGACCGATACTTAAACACGTGATGGTACTCATGATTACAAACAACTTTCCCATAGAAACTTTTGTTTAAAACTAATTAGTTTAATTAGTTTTAAACAAAAACAACTGAACAGCTGATCGGGTGAAGACGCGCGCGCGAAATTAAAAGTTTCAAACAGCTGTTTTGTTATTGTGATTAATAAACTAATTAGTATAAAAAAAAGTTTCTATGGGAAAGTTGTTTGTAATCAAGAGTACAATCACGTGTTTAAGTATCGATCACTAATTACCAGTCACCCTATATATCATACTAAATAAAAACTCGCGCAACATCGTTCCGTCGTGTCGCATCTATAGGGTGACTGGCAAAAAAATATCAGCTGTTCAGTACATTAGGCAAGCATAAATGTACTGAACAGCTGATTTTTTTTCCGCGATTTCAGGTTTGTTCCCATAGTAAAAGTTGTTGGTTATCATGAGCACAATCACGTGTTTAAGTATCATACACTAATTACCAGTCACCCTATATGTAGCTTCTCATCCATGGATAGTAGGCCATAGTTTAGTATGTAAGCTTCACGCAGGCGTACACCAAGCGTATAATGACGAATACGCGTCTATGAAGCTATGCGTCCGTAAACAGTAGGCCTTATAGTAAACACCGAAATGATCGCCTCAATACTAAAGCTTGTTATTAGATTGTGAACTCTTATAATGTAGCGACATCTATGGCTTCACATAAGAACTAATCCTGCATCGCGCAATTAAAGTTCTCCGCGCGATTAGAATATATAGAACAGCCCTAAATCATCTGTCGGGCAGTTGCCCACCAGACATAACACCCATCTGGTCGGAGGACCCTCCCTTTTCAACGGAGGTTTGCGGAATATTTTTTTCGCATTGCCTCTTCATCAAACATCACGTTGGGTTGCGTTAGATGAAGCAACAAGCTTTTAAACCATGCTCGATGTTAACGATGGGCGAATGGAGAAGGGCCCTCTTAAGTTTACATTTCTCTTAAATGAGGACATTATTAAAACTCGGTTTGTTTTTTTTTTTAGATGGGAAAGTCATCTAATGACAAATCCCGCTCTTGGGCGGAGCGAGAGATAGTGTCAGACTTTTACTGACTAAAAACCTACTCCTGTTCCTTCGTTGCCTTCGTCCCAGGGCCCCAGGTTTCGTTTTCACAATACCCATGGCCCCAGTAGGCTTCGACCCTGCTGGGCCCCTACGATTTGCTGACATCTCCCTGAGGCGCGCGTGGAACAGTACGCGCCTTCGACGACTTGGGCTCGGTCCGGACGGTTACCGGACGGTCGGACGGCGAGCCACCCATTGCTCGCCGTCCGCAAGCCTGCGCCTACGATGGCCGGAAATCGGGATCGGAATCCCGGCGGCGATTGGGGCGTGAGGACCGTTGCCTCAGGCGATCGGCCGCCTCCTTTGCTAGCATTACTGCTTCGCAGAAGGAGGCGACCGACTGTCGCAGAAGGAGGCGACCGCCTGTCGCAGAAGGAGGCGACCGCCTGTCGCAGAAGGAGGCGACCGCCTGTCGCAGAAGGTGGCGACCGCCTGTCGCAGAAGGAGGCGACCGCCTGTCGCAGAAGGTGGCGACCGCCTGTCGCAGAAGGAGGCGACCGCCTGTTCGACGACTTGGGCTCGGTCCGGATGGTTACCGGACGGTACCACCGAGCGTAGGTATGAAAAGTGAAGTACATACATGAGATGATGTTGATGATGAGATTGACTTCTGTACCTATCTATTTTGTGATTTGGTCGTGGATGTGCCTGGAGGAATAAAAGCGGTTAAAAGGTTATGGGTTATTAAAGTATATATGAAAACATACTCGCGTACGTAGTTACTGGTAAAGTGCTTTAGTCTGAACATATGCAATAATATTAAAGCGTTTGTTTCGGTGTTTTCTTGTAGTGGAAACCCATATGAACATGATACATGCGAGTGGCATGTTGCCAACGTAACGTCAGAGGTAACTGCAGCCTTCGACGCGTTAACAGCTGCCGTCGACGTGGTGATAGGTGACACCGACGTGGCGACAGGTGACGCCGACGTGGTAATAGGTGCCCCCGAAGTGGCGACAGGTTCCGTGTCGTCGGCTGCAGTTACCTCTGCCGCTGGCAACGTGCCATTCGTGTGTATGAGCTCTAAGTTAAAATAATACTTGTAAAGTCTGTCCCCCCCCCACAATCTAGCAGTAAGGATCGCTTCATCCTCTGACAAAGAGGAGGTAGGTAGAAGCGTAGCATTAATTACGTTAGATAGTTATGTGTTAGCAAATGTATTACGAAATGTAAATATTTTTTAATATTAATAAAAATATATGTTTTTAAAAATCTATTTTTTGTGTTTATTTGTAACTCTTTCCATTTATTTATTTATTATATCCTTTATTGTACACCAATACAAACATAAAAGGAAACTAAAACTAAAACACATACGTACATACAATGGGCGGCCTTATCGCATTCCGCGATCTCTTCCAGGCAACCTGGAATGGACGGTAATTGCCTGGACAAGAAATGGAGCTGTCATTGGTGTGACAAAACCAGCATTATAGTAGATTATGTGACTAGGGGATAAAGCAGTGTCTTTAAGTCGCGGGCGGCATTTTGAATTCCGAACGAAACGAAGGTTCAATTTTAATCCCGAACGATAGTGAGGGATTTATATAATTAACTCCCGAGCATTGCGAGGGATTTATATAATTAACTCCCGAGCATTGCGAGGGAGTTAATAAAGAAACCTGAGTGAAGTGAGGAATTCAAGCCACCCAATACAAAGACAGCTTTATCCCCGTGTTGGATACTCTACTTTTTACACCATCTGTGAGATAATTAAAAGATAATTTAGTAAAATAAATCATATATTAGAGAAATATAAGTATTATGTACTTACAAGTTAATCTTAACTATCACTCAACACGTCTTGAGATTTGAAACAAACATTCACTCCTCTAAGATTCTATAGTTTCAATTTTCTTTATCGCTCCTGCTTTTTCATTACCTACTTACTTACTGCTATATTTTATTGTGCGTCTATTTGGGCAGAATAAACATGTTTTCTTTCTTTTCTCTTTACTTTTTTTTCGAAACTCGTCATTAACCACGACCACGTTTTCTTCTGTTTTTTTTTTTTGTTAGTGGCCAGTTTAAATTTTGAATAAACTTGTTTGATGCACATACATTTTAGTTCACTTACTGTTGACGGTTTTTGACGTTCCAAATTCAAATCTCATTATTCTCTAGGGATCGCCCATACTGCATTATCTCCCTAGGGACAGAATGACCTGCTTTAAGTGATGGTTGTATGACATATAAAAGGGCATTATCGAGCAGGTGGTGTAAAAAACATATAATAGATACACAGATTCTATATACTATACATATGTCTATGTGTGTGTATGTCCATTATGTCTTTAGGCCAGGGTTTCTGAACGCCAACGACGCTTATAAGCGACAAACGTAATCGGTCGCTAGAACGCCAATGACGAGTTTAAGCGACAAATAGATGTGTTACATTATAATATGATAACAAGTAAAAATATTATTTTAAAAATATATATCGTCAATTTTAAGCTTGATCTTTGTAATATTAATTCGCTATCATTTTGTAGATATTTGACTGGCTTGATATTGGTCTAGTGGTTAGTGGTTCTGACTGCTATGCCGGAGGTCGTGGGTTCGATTCCCACCCAGGACATTAATGTTTGTGCGATGAGCACGATCATTTGTTCTGTGTCTGGGTGTAATTTATCTAAAATATGTATTTATTTTGAAGTATATAAGTATGTTTATCAGTTGTCTAGTACTCATATCACAAGCTCTGCTTAGTTTGGGACTATACAGTGTTGTCTGAAAGTTGTAGATATTATATTATTATTTAATAGCAAATAAAAGGCTTGGTGCGTAGAGAATACTTCCCATGTGCAGCACTTGGCGTTCAAAGTATAAGAACTGGAGGCCTTATTTTCGGTGGGAAAGTCATCCAATGACATCCCCCGCTCTTGGGCGGAGCGCGAGATTGTGTCGGACTTTTACTGACTAAAACCCACTCCTATTTCTTCGTTGTCTATCATATCAGGGCCGAGTCTTCCTTTCAGAATCAGACCCTTGGCCCCAGTAGGCTTTGACACTTCTGAGCCCCTACGGTTGCTGACATCTCCTTGAGACGTGCGTGGAACACTACGCGCCGTTGACGACTCGGGCTCGGTCCGGACGGTGGGACGGCGAGGTAACCATTTCTCGCCATCCACAAGCCCGCGCCTGCGGCGGCCGGAAATCGGGATCCAAATCCCGGCGGCTGGGGCGCGAGGGCCATTGCCTCGCGCGTGCACTTGCGGCCTCCTCCTTTGCTAGCATTACTGCTTCGCAGAGGGATGCGACCGCCTGCCACTCCTCCTCGCTCCAGTACGCCTGTACGCGCGGCCCGGCGCGAGAGATCGCTACCGCCCATCGCCCCCACGAGGACACGGCGGGGCACACCACCGTATGCTCCACCGTGTCCTCCGGGCGGTCCACACAATGGTGACACCTGGGACCCTCTGGAGGTCTGTAGTATGTGTGCCAGGGATCCACAGCAACTCAATTTAGAAAATGTGCAGTAAGGCCCGAAAATGAGTAAAGTGAACGCGATGTAACGCCACGGGCACCCATCGCGTTACAAAGCGCGCATGTTCACACGGACGGTCCCCGTTGCGGAAACCGGATTATTACCTACACAATGTCGCTAGATTAACTTTAACGGTGTGCATGTAGTCGTGTCGATGGAACTTAAAGGGATGCAACTCGACATACGTTTTCACTGTTTTTCATACAACCGCTCTTACGCGATTATGACGTTATTACACATTTTTCATTAGATATTTTGGAAACACAGTTGGTTTGTTTGGACATCACTAACGTGCGCGGACATCACTACGTGCCGGGCGACAGCGGGCGGGAGCAGAGGTCGCGGGGAGAGGTGCTCGCCGCGGGCGCACCCCGGCCGGCTCGCCTGGCACTGGTCACTCCACCTTATCACCGAGCGCGCAATATTATTGTTTTCTCGCCGTGCCACTTGTATTTCCAATAAATTTACTCATTATAATAGGTACAGTCCACTAAAGTTGCTTGAGTTTTTTATATAAGCTGTCCTACCACCACCTGTAGGGCTTTACCGCACCTTTCTACAGTATCTTTTGGTTAATATCTAGGCTTCTATTGAAATCAATTTATAAATTTGTGTAAAACTAATCTAGTAAAGACCTCTGAAAATCTAATATTTTGCATGAACTTCGACACTTCATAATTTACTCAAAAATTAAAAAAGTCAAAAAAAGTATAACAATAGAAGCCTTGCAAATTGAATCAAGATTCTGAATGACGACAATTTTTTTCAAAAACTTTTAAGGGTTTAAAAAATCACGTATTTCCTGGAACAAGTTTTGTAAAATATTCGATTACCGAATGCTAACAGTTTTCAGGCGTTATCTCTCTTTTTCCGCGTTGCCTCTTCATCAAACATCGCGTTGGATTGCGTTAGATGAAGTAACAAGCTTTGAAACCATGCTCAACGTTGACGATAGGCGAGTGGAAAAGGAGCCTCCATATATTATTACGTAGCAAGACACGGGTCTGTGGTATTTTAGAAATTCTTAGTAAGTAGTCCGTGACAGTAAAAAATTTGCGGTACACTGCCATAGAGGCACATACACAGACCTTATTGGTACACCGTAGGCGTGGGCTTGCGGACGGCGAGCAATGGGTAGGTCGCCGTCCGACCGTCCGGTAACCGCCCGGACCGAACCCAAGTCGTCAACAGCGCGTAGTGTTCCACGCGCGCCTCAAGGAGATGTCAGCAACAGTAGGGCCCGATAGGGTCGAAGCCTACTGGGGCCATGGGTGATGCGAAAGAGATCATCGGGGCCCTGGAACAATGGCAAAGAAGGAACAGGAGTGGGTTGTTAGTCAGTAAATATCTGACACGCCCTCTTGCTCCGCCCAAGAGCGGGGGATGTCATTAGATGAGTTTGCCACCCGAAAAAAAAATCACTTGTCTTGTAAATTATCCTTCAACCCGCACATATTCTGCGGGATTGAATTTATTTTATTGGATTCAGACGACGCGCCATCTGCCATATCCATAAATATACATACAAACTTTGAAATTTAAATAAGACTAAAAATAACTTTTTACAAAAAAAAAAAAATACAACCGACTTCAATGTAAAAAAACACTGAAAAGTGCAAAATAACTTTAATTTCGGAAGTCGGTGTTTCTATAATAGTTTTGTCTCTTCCTTATACCGACCGACCGACTTCCGAAATTAAAGTTATTTTGCACTTTACAGTGTTTTTTTTTTTACATTGAAGTTTTTTCATTATTTTTGTTTAGTAAAAAGTTTTTTATTTTACACTTTTTAGTTATGGTACCACCACTAAAAAGTACCCCTCAGCCATACTTAAATACCTTATAGCCAGAGTGCATCTCATGACAATTCTAATAATACCAAACACGGTTAGATTAAATTAATTTATTACAGAGTTCCGGTGCCTAACTCCAGGCTTCATCATCAGATCATTTCGATATATTCCCCCTATTCTTTCAGTCAGTCATCGACTACACGTATAAATAAAGCAATTTTACTTGTTACAACAGTTCTGCTGTGATCCTATGAGGAGTTCTGTTCCATATCTACGAAGTTCATGATCAGATCATAGCAATATTTCTATGGGACCAACTTGGAAGCATAACCATTTAATTATTTTTTTTTTTTCAAAATCGGTCCACAATTGACCGAGAAATCGGTGAACATACATAAAAAAATAAAAAATAAAATTACATTCAGCCGAACATAGAATCTCCTCCTTTTTGAAGTCGGTTAAAAAGGAGTGATAATATAATGTTAATATATTCCTTTATTACAAGCTTTTTATTATCATCTCAAGTGAGAGTAATGGGTCATCCAATCACTTTGGTCTCGTAACCTTACTGTCGCTGATAACGTATAGGATGATAGCACATGATAGTAATGTTTGTGAACAAGGCCAATGGTTCTGTTCTAAACTGTATGTATATAAACAAATTTGAATTTCACATAAGTACAATTTTAATTAGGAATTATAAAATAAAATATAATTTTTTGTTAGGAATAAAATATTTATCATCATCATCATTTCAGCCGAAAGACGTCCACTGTTGGACATAGTCCTCCCCCAAGTGTCGCCATAATGACCGGTCCTGTGCTTCTCGCGTCCATTGGATTCCCAGGTCATCGGTCCACCTTGTGGGAAGCCTTCCAACGCTACGTCTTCCGGTACGCGGTCGCCATTCCAGAACCTTTCAGCCCCAACGGCCATCCGTTCTGCGAGCAACGTGCCCTGCCCACTGCCGCTTAAGTTTGGCGATTCTTCGGGCTACGTCTGTAACCTTGGTTCTCCTGCGGATATTTTCATTTCTGACTCGATCACGCAAGGAAACTCCGAGCATAGCCCTTTCTATTGCCCCTTGAGTGACTTTAAGCCTTCTGATGAGGCCCATTGTAAGCGACCACGTTTTGGAGCCATATGTCATCACTGGCAACACGCACTGGTCATAGACTTTCGTCTTGAGACACTGTGGTATATTGGACTAGAAGACACCGCGCAGCTATTATCAATATCGCCCGTATGGTGTTCGGACGTAAAGAATGGCAACATCCCATCTCTCCGCCCGGAGTACACGGTGGAGGTGTGCCCCGCTTGGGCAGAGCAACGCCGTGTTCTCGTGGGGGCGATCGGAGGCGGCGATATCACGCGCCGGGCCTTGGTACAGGCCATGGTCCGGAGCGAGGAGGAGTGGCAAGCGGTCGCCTCCTTCTGCGAAGCAGTAATGCTAGCAAAGGAGGCGGCCGATCGCGTGACACAACGGTCCTCACGCCCCAACCGCCGCCGGGATTCCGATTCCGATTTCCGGCCACCGTAAGCGCGGGCTTGCGGACGGCGAGCAATGGTTAGCCAACCGTCCGACCGTGCGGTAACCGTCCGGACCGAGCCCAAGTCGTCGACGGCGCGTATTGTTCCACGCGCGCCTCAGGGAGATGTCAGCAAATCGTAGGGGCCCAGCAGGGTCGAAGCCTACTGGGGGGCCATGGGTAGTGTGAAAACGAAACTCGGGGCCCTGGGACGAAGGCAACGAAGAAACAAGAGTGGGTTTTCAGTCAGTAAAAGTCTGACATTATCTCCCGCTTCGCCCAAGAGCGTCATTAGATGATTTTCCCACCTAAAAAAAAAGCCATCCCATCTCTTCCATTCCCCGTGAGTGTCGTAAGAGGTGAAGGACATAGCAGAGAATGGGCAGCAGCATTCTCTGTGCATTATAACAACCACACTGCGATCGCCAACCCGCCTGCCAAGCGTGGCGATTACGGCAAAAACCATAAATGATATCTAAGTACTTATAAAATATTGCACAAAAATATTTATCCTACCCAATTATTACCTTGACATAACTCGAAGTACATATACTTATAAAAAATGACGTCATTGAACTGAGGTAAACTAATTAAGTACAAAAATAACAATTGTCTCATTATTTTCTGAGAAATACGTATACATAGAAGAATATACATTTGCACTGATCGGTAATTGCTCTAAGCAAACTATTTACTTATAATCTAGGTTCGCCTCAGGCACGTGATACTTCGTGTATATCAGTGGTTCCTAATCTGTGGTCTGAGGACTGCTGGTGGTCCATAATCAGCATCATAATTTCTGTTAAAAACACTGTTGGACATATTGAAGCCTCCTTCAATTATTCGCCACAATGATCGGTCCTGTGTGTCTCGCATCCATTGGATTCCCGCAACTCTTACCAGGGCCTCAAGTCTGCTATTACAATAATGTCAGAATGTTCTTTAATTGATTTCATAATTGTTGATTGTGACAAGTTTGGTAATCTACTAATATAATGGCGTTATTATGACTTTTCAATGGTCAACCACCGACACTCCATTGAAAGAAGTGGCATAGAATGATAATCTCGTAGGTACATATTGACAAATGAATGTCTGACGTATGCGGCATCTGCTAAAATTTTGACAGTTCCTTTGATCAGTGACCTACCATTGGAACGTCATTATGCAGTCATTGCTAAGCTTGATATTGTCCTTCTACCCCAATTCTATTACGAGACCATTGACCGATCAATGATCGATCATTATGAATTAGCAGATTACGAACTTTTATCAAAATGACAATGGTATCGTGTTGGAATGACGAATTTATAAAAATAGCAGACTTGGGCCCCAGAGGGCTGGCTCGTTCTTCGCCCAAAGATTAGCAGTGCCATTCAACGTGGCGATGCTGCCAGTCTTCTTGGCACATTTCCGGATGACAGCGATGTGGAGGAGTATTTCGACGCCTGAGTGTACTTTGTGTTTTTGTATTCTATTTATGTACATAGTTAGGTTTTAGTATAAATAGTTTAGTTAATATTTTTTTTTATGTAATAGTCTTTACTATTTGTATGTATATTTAAATATTGTATATCATTTTGATACATAGCATAAGCATAATCAGCCTTTTAATGTTCCCACTGCTGGGACTCAGGCCTCCTCTCTATGAGAGGGAATGGGCCGTAATCCACCACGCGGGCCCAGTGAGGGTTGGTCATTTTGATACAAGTGGAGAAAATTTGTCATTGCGACCGAGTCGGATTCGCTTGAGCCAGAGGGTGTTATGGAGCCGAGTGGCAACCAAGTTTTTCAAACGACGTTTTCAATACACTTACGAAGAAATACCTACATAAACGGGGGCTGCCCGACGACTCGCGAGGGCTGCCTGGCTCCCAGTCCGATACGATACATGTTATATATTGTGACGGGGGCACTTTTCCGCACTAGTACGAAAAACTTGCGTGCCTAAAAGTAGGTGCGGGTTTTCGAGTAAGTGTATTGAAAAAAGATTTTTTTATTTTCCGTGAATGCATTTGCTTTCAATGATTACACTTATCGTCCGGTGGTGTAGATGCTAGAGATACAAAACTACACCAATTTCACTTCACAATATCTACTAGGAATCAATTCGTGAATACTTAATTAAAATAGCCACTGAACTTTATTCGTTAAAATATCGCTTTTTTGCACATATAAAACTCTCTGACATAAAATACATAAATATTAACTAAACTATACTAAAATATATTATTATTTATTATTTTTATAACAACAGTCTATTGGCATTCAATAAAAGTCACATTGGTAAGACCTTCCACACCTATTTAATAATAAAACAACTGGGCAAGTGCGAGTCGGACTCGCGCACTGAGGGTTCCGTACATACTTGAAAGGTAAATTGCGGTTTACGATTTATGACGTATTAAAAAAAAACTACTTACTAGATCTCGTTCAAACCAATTTTCGGTGGAAGTTTATAAGGTAATGTACATCATATATTTTTTTTTAGTTTTATCATTCTCTTATTTCAGAAGTTACGGGCGGGGACACACATTTTACCACTTTGGAAGTGTCTCTCGCGCAAACTATTCAGTATATAAAAAAAATGATATTAGAAACCTCAATATCATTTTTGAAGACCTATCCATAGATACCCCACACGTATGGGTTTGATGAAAAAAAATTGTGAGTTTTAGTTCTAAGTATGGGGGGTTCCCCATACTTAGAACTAAAACTCACAATTTTATTGTTTTAAACCCAAAATTTATTGTTTTTTTTTTTTCAATTTTTTAGGAAAATCTTAATGCGGTTCACAGAATACATCTACTTACCAAGTTTCAACAGTATAGCTCTTATAGTTTCGGAAAAAAGTGACTGTGACATACGGACGGACAGACAGACACATGACGAATCTATAAGGGTTCCGTTTTTTGCCATTTGGCTACGGAACCCTAAAAATAAATCACAATAAAAAACAATCACATCGACTATACGTCGGTGTGATTGTCTTTTTTGTGCTTTTTGTGTAATTTTGATTGCTAATTTTTGCCCGCTTCTTCGGTCCAGTGGCTTATCCATAATTATCTTTTACTATAGTTTTGTTTTTAAGTGGAAAATCATCTAATGACATCTCAGCTCTTGGGCGGAGCGAGATGGCGTGTCTTTGACTTATACTGATTAAAACCCACTCCTAGTTCCTTCGTTGCCTTGCATTCCAGGGCCGGCTTTTCCTTTCAGAAGCGAACCCATGGCCTCAGTAGGCTTCGACCCTGCTGGGCCCCTACGGTTGCTGACATCTCCCTGAGGCGCGCGTGGAACAATACGCGCCGTCGACGATTTGGGCTCGGTCCGGACGGTGAGCTACCCATTGCTCGCGGTCCCCCGCTGTTTTACCCGCGTCGCCGCTCCTACTGGACTCCTCCTCGATAAATGGGTTATCCCACACTAAAATATTTGTTTTAATTCGAACCGGTAGTTCCTGAGATAAGCGTGTTCAAACGAACAAACAACCTCTTCAGCTTTATAATCTCAAATATATAAAAAATTCGTGTTACAGTGTTTGTTATTGAAATCTTCAGAAACGGCTTGATCGATCGATCATTTGTGAAATTTTTCGTGTATGGTTTGCAAATAGGTCGTAGGCTATATATTTTTACCCTCCATTTTTAGGGATCCGTACCTCAAAAGGAAAAAGCCCGAGATGGTTCATGGTCCAAAAAATCGATATAAATATAAATTGTTCCCGGGGACCCTCCCTATCTCCGAAAGGGCTGAATCGATTTTGACGGGATTTACACTGACAGATAGCTGATATTTTATCTAGTAACTTAGGGTGCATTTTATTTTCCCACGAACTTGAGTATAGCGTATTGAGGAGCTGATCTTGGTAACTGAGATTCTGTACTCATGTGTTTATTAATTAGCAATGATCTTGAGCTTCTGACATCGTATAATCGGGGATCAAATGATATCGCACTTGAGGACGTAGTTGAGCATCGTTTATTATCTTATTTTATCTTATAGTGGGGCTGGCCCTAAACCAGAGCAAGCTTCGACCCTTCTGGATCTTTTGTGCTAATCCCCCTCCCTTCTACTCAACCCCCAGCCCTCCGTGCACCTTCTTCATGAGTCCCAGTATGGCCTTGATGGGGCTGAGCCTGTAGCATCGTTTATTAATACGGGCCTTAATTCCTGAGGGGACATATCGTGTCCTACCTATAACGTGTGACTACGGCTTTTCTTTTTGTTCTATTCTTGTTTTTCCAGTTACCTTGTCTATTTCAGCATCTTGAAAATCTTGTTTCATACTTTTTCAGCGTCATTTTTTTTTGTCGTAGTCGGGTTTTAGTTTTTTACTTTTTTTTACCCGAAAACAATCGGCTCGTACTAGGTTTAACCAAGAGTAAGTGGCTACACCTAGTTCTAACCGGCTAAAACTAGGTGTAGCCGCACTTCGGGTATTAGCCGTAACATATACATATAATAAAACAGTAAAATTATTTTGCGATGGTATTAATTGGCGCAAAAACTACTGAACCGATCCTGTTCAAATTTTGCATATATATTATAATCCTTATAGGTCAGTGCATCTGTTAGGCTATAAATTATCACGCTATTTGCTATGGGGGGTGAGCAATAATCCAAAACGTCGGTGTTAAACGACATTTGCCGCGAGTTCGATCCCCAGCTACAGTTAAAACTTTTGTCATTATTTTATCTTCTTTTTTGTAATAAAATAACTTTTACCATTTTTTCAAAATAAAATTGACATTTCTATTCGATATCTTCTAAATATATTGTAAAAACTAATCAAAACACATAATAAAATCGAATTAGTAAAATATGACACCACACGCAATTCAGATACTCGCAACGCCATCTAAAGACTCAAAGTAGAAATAATGATGACAATGACAGTTGAACTTCATATTTGATAGATGGCATTGTGTATTTTACGTAATTTTCTGAATGGCGGAAGAATGACCATCGCCCACGTTTGCAGACAGTTCTATTGTTCAAAATTGGAGGAAAATAGTTATGGTTAAACTGGTGTTAGACGGAGGCATTTTTAACAATCCTACTGCTTTTTTTTCCATGATTGTAACAAGATAATTGACCATGATTATTCAAGGGACACCAACCAAAAAAGGCGATAAAAGTAAACAAGTATATGTATTTAATTATTGATTTTAAAATAACACGGCCAAATTTTCGGAAGGGATTGCATAGCACCTTGTGTTGGAAGGCCCCCAGGTAGACCGATGACCTGGTGAGGGTCGCGGGAATCCGATGGATGCGAGACACGCACGACCAGTCATTATGGCGACACTTGGGGAGGCCTATGTCCATGATAATGATAATGATGGTACTTTTTTTTTTCTTTTTTTAAGAGTGGAAATCATCCAATGACTTCTCTGGTTGGAGCTAGAGGGCGTGTCAAACTTATACTAACTAAAACCACACTTATGTCCTTCAGTTGCACTTTGAAACATCTCTTTGAGGAGCGCGTGGATCACTACGTGCTGTTGACGACTGGGCTCGGTTCGGTTAATTACCGGACGGCCGGAGGGCTAGCTACCCATTGTTCGATGTCTGCAAGCCTGCGTCTACCGTGGCTGGTCGTCGGGGTCGGAATCTCGGCTCGGCGTGAGGACGTTCGTTCCCTCACGCGTGCGGCCTCCTCCTTCGCTAGCATTGCGGCCTCCTCCTTCGCTAGCATTGCGGCTTTGCAGAAGGAGGCGACCGCCTACCATTCCTCCTCGCTCTGGACTATAGCCCAAACCAGGCCCCGGTGCGAGAGGTGACTGACGCCTACTATGTCCTCCGGGATGGCACCTTGCGGCCTAATAATGGCGTGATTTATTGTTTGCAGTTTCTGCTCCATATAAAACGGGGTCGAAAGTGGTTTACGTTCCTGATCAC